>CM014278.1:81420920-81473546 GCA_004135705.1 Alloteropsis semialata
GTCAATGACACATGACACTCACATTCATAAATGAAAATTCTTCCCTCCCCAAGTTAAAAAGTAAATTGATGTACCAATGTTGCAAGATGTCCAAAATGCAAGCAATAGAAATCACCTGTTCAACATATGATAAGAGAAGATGTGGCAGAAGAACAGGTTGTGCCCTTTGCAGATGAGTATAACCAGGGACTATCAAATCAACATATTTTGAAGCTAACATAACCAAAGACACCTGAAACATCAAGAATCATGCTAATATAAGAAATGAACTTCCATTGTGAAATAAAGTTTTATGAAAATAGTAGAACCATGAGTTAGCATTTGCAGAGTGCAATTTCTACGAGAATATACAACATCAGCAATCAGGTACCCAAATCAACTTTTCTTAAAGTTGTGTACAAAAGCAGAAGTTTTGCACCAAAGTTGCAGCCACAAGTTGAGAATTACATAATGAATCAATAAAACAAAGCTTTGAAACTTCAACAACACAACTTTTCTTAATTGTTGGAATGGTATTATCAATAAAGCATAAATCTGAAGCGTGATGCGCTAACTGCCAGCAAGCAGAACTAGATAGCCAAGAAATGCACATATAACTATAGTAGGACATTATAACCATTACAGAGTAAATTCAGGAGCAAACCTGAAAATGTTTGATACGAATCAATATCTTGTCAATAGCATCACGGCACCATAGCCTTAGATCTGTCACAATTTGGTCATTGCGGCTCCTAGCAGTGTGGAGCTTCTTGGCTGGCTCACCAACCCTCTCAATCAGAGCCGCTTCAATGTTCATATGCACGTCCTCCCTATCCTTTCTCCACTCAAACTTGCCTTCTTGAATCAGCCTCTCAATCTGATCGAGCCCCTCTAAGATGATATCTCTATCGCCAGCAGTTATCAAACCCTGCATTGCAAATGATTCAGCAAGCCTACTCACATATAATGATAATTCGTTATAAGCAGCATCCAGCAAAAACGTTAATTCGTTATAAGCACCATCCAGCCAAAATGTTAAGGGCCCATTGATAGAGCATCTGACCAAAATATGAAGAAACGCTGCTGGAAAACCCCTGAGGGTACACAGACGAAACCTAGCCAGTGCTACTTCACAGGAAACTAGCAGTTTTGAACACCCGTGTATCACACCACAAGCAGAACAAATAAGCTGGCATTTTCTCGAACACGACGCGATCGGTGGTCAACAGCTGGTTGACTCCGGAACAACAACCCCAAATTGATTCGTCGCGGCTCCATCCAGATAAGACAAATAATCCGTCGAACATCTAAGCGGTCAAACCACTACCACGAACAGAGAGGACGCAGCACGGCAGCAGCTCCAGCAGAACGCGCGTATGTTACCTGGGAGGCGAGCATGGAGGCGTGAGCCTTGCTGCCCATGATGTCGTACTTGTAGAGCTGCCAGTCGTAGGAGATGGACTCCGTGAAGCGCTCCACGGCGTCCGTGACTCCCTCCTCGAAGCGGCCGCCCCACAGCTTCGTCTCCTTCTTCTCGTCGCCATCCGAGTCCGCCATCGAAGTGGAGGCGGCCGCGACGGAAGGGAAGGCGGCGCCGCGGCCCCGGAGGGTGACGCGACCGGCGGAAGGGGCGGCGAGGCGGCTGCTGGGGAGGGAGGCGGGTGCCCGGAAGATTAGGGATTGGGAGGTGAATGCCATAGGCGGCGGCGGCGCGCCGTTTGACGCGGCGGGGTGGTAGGTGGTGTGGGTTTAGGCGATTGTGTTGCCGAGAGAAGGGACTGTGCAATCAGCCAGGCCCAGGCGTTAGTAGTAGCCGCCAGTCCGCCACTAGGGCTGGCAAAAAGAAATTGTCATTTTTCCGTTGTTTTATTAGTTGTCAAATCGAATGCTTATCCTGTTCAAACTAAAAGGCGTGCAATTTGTCTTCTATTGGCATGTTGTCTCGTGCAGATTTGAACTTTGACGTCAAATAGGAGTGTGCACGGTCAAATTTATTGAATGACGTTCCAAATTAGTGAATGACTGGAACTAGTAGTCTCTATGCAAAAATCACAAAGGATCAAATTTTCTTCCAGATGCGATTGCATATGACGTACTCCTTGCTCTTTTCTTAAGCGCGCTGTAACATACACCACGATATCAAGTATTTATGGTACATTAGACGGCTAGATCTCATTAGTAATAAAATTTCACTAGTACTTTTGTTGGTTGTAGACGTCACACCTACCACAAAAATAATCTCTCCATTCAGACATGGCGTATATCTATGTGCATACTAAAAAATTATAAATCTAGAAAAACCAAAATAATTGATAATTTAGGACGGATGGAGTAGGGACTAAAAGATCACGAGTATTTGTGCTACCGCCAAGTCTAAGGGCTCACTAGGATTCAAAATACTTGTTTTTGTAGCTTCTAGGACTTTTTAAATACATATCTTTTTTTAGCTTTAAGGATTTTTTTTCTCTTTTTACTTTTTATTATAGCTGTGGCTAAACAAATAATGTCGCTCGGCTCGGACATGTTGTAGCCATAAAACTTCTTATGTGGACGAATATCACACATCGACACCACTACTCGAGCAACTAATACCAATGTCATTTTGTGGCGCTGGGTACTATGGTGCCTAGCTTACTAACTAACTAGAACTGACTGGGCATTTCGTTTAGAAAAAAACAAAGGCCTATCTTTCGGCTTAGTGTCTTGAATCTCTCCTTTCACATCAAAAGCCTTTTCCTTTAGCTCCATTGATGTCTTCCAAATAGATTAGGGCATTAGGCTCATCTTGGGACGAAGACAAACCCAAGAGAAGGCCCTGGCTTTGTCTCCATCCCAAGATGAGATATAGTCGTCTTTCAAATAGATTATCTTAGTGGGGCATATGCATCCTTCCTCTTGGGTTCTGAAAGATTTTTTTTTTGGCATACTCTGATTTTTTACAAAATCGATGTATATGGGGGACAAAAATCTGTTTCACGATAACACATAGATGAAGAACCTATAGGGGGCAAAAATCTGTCAAGGAGGACAATATGGGGAAAAAATTTTGCAGGCCTCGTCTAAAAATCCAAATGGTGATGACAAGAAGATTATATGACGTTGATCTCAGATATTGTCTTTAATATTTTTGCATTAAGAAATATCTGAAAGAGGTTTTTTAAATCATTGAACCATTATTGTTGATGTAGTAGGAGTTTGATTCTTATTTGAGATAACCATACTGGTCTAAATTTGCTATTTTTTTAGTTTTTAATATCGACATTATTGCTCTTCAATAAAGAAGTTGGCTAAAGCACCCGTAATATTCCGTTCGCTCCAGGGTACTCAAACTGTAGAGCCGGCTCTGATGATAGGAGAGGGAGAAACTCATGAAAGGAGAGAAGGCCCTAATGATAGGAGAAACTCAGGAAAGAAAATAAGGTCCTAATGATAGGAGGAGAAACTCAGCAAAGAAGAGAAGGTAAGCCATGGAAGCAAGGAAATTAAACGGTCAGTACATGAGATCGTGTTCACATGGTAAGGTCGAGGATTAGGTTGGATTAATTCCCCATCCTGGGCTAAGAGACATCCACGAAAAATGCCAGTGAGCAGAGCAGTTTCATGGATCACGATCGCAACATACTAATTTATAGTAATCCACATCAACCAACGTCCAAAGACCTTACCGTCTTGGCGAGCATGGTCGCGTGAACGCGGCTGCACGCGACGTCGTGCGCCCACAGCTCCTCGGCCTCCGCCGCCACAAGAGGCTTGGCGAAGCGCTCCCCTGCTCGGGACTCGGCCGACTTGCCGTTGAGCCACAGCTTCGGGATCTCCTGAACCTTCAGGACCTCCGCCCCCCTTTCCACCACCGTCCGTTTCGCGGGTGGCTGCGGTGGTGGGGGCTCGTTGACGTAATCCAGTGACGACTTCACCGACGACTCCGCAGAGCCGTCCGTTGAGCTGCCAACCATCTCGATGAGGCTGAGTTCGTGCGCCGACAGCCGCTCGCCCGTCGCCACCTCGACGATCTCCAGCCCCTCCACTTGCTTCGGCTGCTGCATCTGCGGCGCGAACGGTGACCGCGACGAGTCCGTCGACTGCTTGCCCGGCCTCGTCGTGGCCGGTTGCCAGCCAGGCGGCGCCGGCGAGTTGATGTTGCTGCCGTTCTCGGTCGGGGCAGGTGAAGGTGGCTGCGTCATCGACGGGGTTGTAGCTTGCGTCTTCTCCAGCGAGGGGGAGCCTGGCGGATGCGTCAACAAAGACGACGCCGGCGTGAGCGCCGGACGCGGAGCGCTGACATTGGCCGCGGCCTTGGCCTGCTTCCGCTCCTTCTTCTTCCTGCGGAAGCACGAGCCGAAGGACGGCATGCGCGGCTTCCTGTGCTTCTTTTTCTTGAGCTCGGAGCCGCCGCCGCCGCCGCCGTTGCCAAAGCCGCCCTGGTTCGGCATGGCGTACACGAAGAAGGACGGCTCCTCCTCCTGGCCTTGCTGCTGCTGGACGCCGCCGGCCGCCGGCGCGTCGCGGACCCTGGAGGGCGTCCGCTGCCGATGCTTGCTGCGGCTGCGGCTGCGACCGCGGCGGCCGGGGCACCGGAATAGGGACCTCAGCGGGTTGAAGGAGCAGCACGGCGTGGCGCGGTCCCCTTTGCTGCCGCCCAAGCACTTGCACCGTGTCCGGCGGTGCGACGACGACCGGCCGCGAGGGGTCGCCGACATGGCTGGCTGCCTGGACGGGTCTGGGCCTCTGGGGCTAGGGGGCGTCGTCGTTCGCGACAGAGTTGCCGTGCGTGTTCGTCCCGGGGTGTTGTTCGTGGAGTTGTAGGTTTGGGGCGGATTATGCTGCGCCTGCGCGTGCATGGTTTACGTGCGGGGCACTATGGCTGATCATGGCGGCCAGCCAGCAAGTCGTGACGGTGCGTCGCGCAAGTGCCCGCTGTGTGGTGAGCCCGTTTGCGAACGTGGCGCTTGGTTGGGCAGCACGATGGTGATTAATTACGTTAATTGCTGCTGCGGCCGTTCCATTGAGACCACAGAGAGAGTCCGTGTGATAAATTTTTGTATAACTATTGTACGAACTACAGTAAAATGTTGATACTGTGCCTGCTGCCTGCGATCAAATGCATCCTTTACGACATCGACATGGACACCATCATGACAGGCATAACCTATTTGGGCTGACGCGAAACAGGACAACGTTTGTTGTGTTCAACGGGCTGCAGAAAGGCTGTTCGGCAGTTCCCACCAAAAGCCCATGCAATTCGGCCCATCTCTAAACCCTCCGCTCCCATCGGCCCAGGTCAAAACGAGTTGTCAGCCCGCCCCCAACGGGCACAGCTAGCGCAAATACTAAATTATATATCTTGGAAACAACTAAAACCCGTTAAAAATAGAAAAAATTCATTTTACTATCTTTACCAATTCACTTTGTCCACGTAACCTCCTGAACAAAATGTAGGCTCGATTTGCTCCTCTAAACTATTTCAATTGGTTTAGCCTACCCCTAATGAGACTTCTATTTTTGTTTCTCTGCATACAAGTTGAGTTTTAAGTTCAAATTATGCAAGATGACTCATAGCATGATGTCCTATGTTATAAAAAAACACATTATGAATTTTCACGATTATTTATCATGTAGGTTTGTATCTTTATACTCAATTTTGTATTAAATATTCTTATAATACATTAAAAATCATGAAAATATTAACATATTGTTTTTACATTAGGAATCATGTTCTCTATCAGATCACGAAATGTGAACTTAAAACTTAATTTACACACGAAGAAACAAAAAGAGAAATTTATTAGGACTAAATTGGACCAACCGAAATAGTTTGGAGAGTAAATCATGTCTAAATTTTGTTAGAGGGTTAAGCTGGAATAATAGATTGGTTAGAGTCGTAAAATGGAATTTTTCAAAAAAAAAACTTCCCGAAAGCTTTGAAGTTTTTTAAAACTGCAGCCGGCCTCGACCAAGGGACACGACGCGATAAAAAACAAATCAGACCCAGAGGCCGGGGTGTCAGCGTGTCCCTCACGCGCGGAAGAATCCGCGGTATCCTCCTGCGAAGGGCCCACGCCGACATGTCGGCTCGCCGAGGACACAACACAAACCCAGGCGCGGCCAGGAAAAACCACGGCCCGCCGTCCCCCGCAGTTGTAACCCGGTGCCGCACGCGGTCCACCCCCGCCAGACGCCCAAAGATACCGCGGAAGGCGGAACTGACCCAGCAGCCACCATCGCGCAAACCGCGAGCCACCCGCGCGCCGCTCCGAACATAAAACCCAGCCCGGAATCTCTCACCCGTCCCATCCACGAGTCGCGGCTTCTAGTGACAAGTGACCGTTGCGTGACACGTGCTCGCAGAGATAAGCATGGGCGATGACGCGGCGGTGGCGGCGCCGGAGCCGGGGCGGCGGATCCTGGTGGGGGTGGACGAGGGCGACGAGAGCGTGCAGGCGCTGCGCTGGTGCCTCGGCAACTTCGCGGCTGCCGCGCGCGGGGACACCGTCATCCTGCTCTACGTCCGCCCGGCGCCGCCCATCTACTCCATGCTCGACGCCTCCGGTACGCCGCCTCTCTGCTTCTTCCAGCACTCATGGCGGCCGATTTGGCTCCGTTTCGGTTATGGCAACAACGAGAGCTAGCTATTAGCTGACCGTTGTGTGATGCAAGCGGCGGTAGGCTACCTGTTCGCGGACGAGGTGACCGCCGCCATCGACAGGTACAGCCGGGAGGTGGCGGACGCGGTGGTGGAGAAGGCGCAGAAGCTCTGCACGCTCTACAGCAAGGTGCCCAGCGACCGCAGACGCAAACGTCCCGGTTCTGCTACAGCGGCCACCTAACAAATTTCGCATCTGAATGTTGACAGAAATGGCGATTTTGCTGCAGGAGGAGGGTGAGAGCGACCATGAGATGAAGATCGAGGTGAAGGTGGCCGTCGGGGACGCCAGGACCGTCATCTGCCAGATGGCGGACAAGCTCGGGGCCGACCTCCTCGTCATGGGGAGCCATGGCTACGGCTTCTTGAAGAGGTACTTTCAGTGATTTGTTCCTGCCACACCACACGCGCGCACTGAGATCAACTGCTGGGTTAAACAGATTTTACTTGCAAGTTTTCTTTGATTTTACTCTTTTTTTTTTGCGAAAGACCAGATTTTACTCTGGGTTTGGAATGGTGCTTAGTGATTGTGTGGGTTGGCCGTTGATTCTGCTTTTGCAGGGCTCTGCTTGGGAGTGTCAGTGATTACTGCCTCAAGAACGCGAGCTGCCCCGTCCTCATAGTGAAGTCTTAACACGAACGAAGTGTTTAAGAACGGATCAGACACGATGCCCATTGCCCAAGCTCGCGTCCCTCTTTTGTTTTACCCGCCTTTTTTTGCTCATTTAGCTTTGTTACATCAAATGCATTTTCCCCAGAGGGGAAGATGTGTAGTGGTGAGTGGTGAACTGGTGACTGAAGTTTATCAAGCAATCTGTATATATATAGTCCTACCGTAATATGATCATGTAACTGTAGAAATGGGCTCAATGTTCTATCCTTCATGGGCCGAAAAGCCAAGACTTCGACCTTTTAGTCAAGAGTTCTGTTATGTTTCCTCCTCCGGTTTGGGTGACCTTACCTCACCTCTGCTTCTCCTCTCTTATCTCACGATTCTCTTTCCCCAATCTGCTTGTCTGCAGCACCATTCCTATTTCTTTATCACCACAAATCAAAAGCCAGCACCAATCCTATAATGGGTGGAAATTGGGCTCCGGACTTGTGCAACGTCCCGACCCCTGGGCCGGGCCGCTTACGTTTGACAGCTCTCAAGAATTTTTTAATAGACTAACACGAGTCTTTTCAATGCACTTTGTCCTCACTCGTGTGCACCCGAAAAGAATTTTCGGTCGGTCACTCATCCCCCAAATTGCTCTAGGCCAAGCACGTTTAATCTCAGAGTTCTTTCGAGATGAGCTTCCAGAAAAAAGTTGCAACTTATTGATATGAGTATTCTATCAATCCTATTAAGTCCTGGATGATACTGTTGTGTGCATTCTAGCTAGTTGCTGCTTGAGCCAAATCGTCCAACAAAAAACACTGGATCACAGCAAAAAGCTAGGCATCTCAAAGCTGACTGTATTCCACTATGCATCTGAAAACTGACTTTACTTTTTTAAGTACTCCATTTGTTTTTATTTTCATAGGTTTCGACGAATTTGACCAATTTTAATCAAGTTTACAAAACAAAATAACAACACTTACACTATCAAATTTGTTTCATTGAATCCAAATTAGAATATGTTTTGATAGTGTATATCCTAGATAGCATAGTTGTTGCAATATTTTTCTATAAATTTGGTCAATATTAACTAAGTTTGACTTTAGACAAATCTAATACGAAATGTAAATAAAAACGTAGGCAGTATCAACGTAGGGAGTACCTGTAGCGTCCGTGAATGTTCCAACTTGCAATCCAAGTGTCGGTCACTGTTACATGAATGGAAACTCTCCCGCCGTCAACTCTTAATCTCATGATGCTTACGCGGCGGGATACCGGCGTGTACCGTCCTTTTTTCCTTTTCAAAAGATAAATCTTGCATATCTTTTTTTAGCAGCCTGCGTACGTACGAATTTATTAGGTCTAGACGTACGTTTCACCGGCACCTACAAGAACAGCTTCAAGCTGAAGCTCCAGCTGACCATCTCCATTCTCCAAGCGCAGGAAGGACCAGGACATTCCAAACGGTGTCTCCATCTAGGGGGTGTTTAGTTCCCCTTCATTTTGCAAAATGATGGCATTTTGCAAAATGAATGTACATCGGACCGCGTGCACAGAGAGAAAAAAGTGCATTGAGAAACATGCATTTTGCAAAATGAGGCATTTTGCAAAATGGAGTGAAACTAAACACCCCCCGGATCGAGGCATCGAGCACATCTCGAACCAACTCAACCACAGCGCCACAACCACTCCGGGATCAATGTTGTGCGTCCCGGGGGACCTTATTATGCCCTTATTATCAAAACAAACAGAGACGTTTTGACCCACAGCTCTGCAGACGAATAACAAAGCGCGGACGCGAGCTCTAGCGACTCCTTTTTCGTGGTACTCGTATGGTTGGAACCAACGCAGGAATCTCTGCAGCCTTGTCGCTCTACGACTACGATTAATCAAATTTCCGTCAGATTTGTGTGCAGGTATCTTCCCTCGACTCCCCAACTAATGCATGCAACACAACGGCGTCGCTTGAGCGGCAAGCGAGCCGTCCTTTTCAGACCGATCGAGTAAAAAAAAACCAGGACGAGTTGGGCTGGGTTGGGGTTGGTCCGAATGGCGAATTGGCAACGGCAGGTCTATCGTCTACGGGGGTTTAATTGGATTAGAAGCTCCGGCAGCGGCCAGTTCAGAGGGATCGGAGGAGACTAGCGAGCCGTGGATTGGGTTTTGGTATGGCTCCCGGCGACCGATCGAAGCTTCCTGCCAGAGTTTGGTTGGTGCACATCCCTCTCCGATCAGCCGGAAACCATCATTCCATCGACCGTCACTACGGGCAGCTGTTTGGCCAGGCTCAACTCGTACGCCATCCACCCATCCCGTCTTTTCTTTGGCCTAGCGAGGGGGTCTCTCGGGTCTCATATGCAAAGGCATTAGTGCCCGGAAGAAAAATTGACGGACTCGGGAGGTATTTTTAGGTTAGCTGGTGATGGTGATGGATATTGTCGGATAGTAATAGTGTCTGGATTCCATCCCATTTTTGGAAAGGAGATTGGTTGATGGTTGTTCGGACCTGGAAATACTATATGCAGGACCCCCTCACTAGAGTAGTGAATTCATCGGTTATGCAGAGTGTTACATTTCTAAAGAGATTTATTTACCCTTGTTAGAGGTAACAAAATGTAATGGCAAGCTACAAGAGGTACAAACTAGGCATAATATTGTGATAACTTCGAGGAGATCCTGCTCAAAAACTAAAAACGTATATTCCAAAATGGAGATATGTAGGCACAGTTGCAGTTGTTCTTTCTTCTTTTAGATGGTGGGAAGTAAAAGACGTTCCAGCCTTTACAGCGAAAGACTTGTTCGAAGTATGGAATATTTCTAGAAAAAAAATATTACAAATTGTGCTAACGTAGATTAAAAGACGGGATGATCATCGAGAAATTAAATAGGAAAGGTAGTTTCTCGGAAGCAAAGCATACGATTCGTGTTTAGATGTGTAGGGAAGACTGATGTGTCCCTTCCACATGGTTTGTATGCATCCTCCCCAAGCAGTATTCAAAGACTGCTTCGCGCTGAAACGAAGCTCAGGAGTAAGCTTCACACAAAGCATGTTTGGCGCGCAAAGACTGTACCTTGCAGCAATGATGTTTGCAGGTAGAAGCATGTCAAATTAGGCATCAGTGCCACTGGGGACAAAAGTACTTGAACCCCACCATCACGGTTGTATAGGACCAGCATTTGCCAAATTTTGTCCACGCTTGTCCAAATCTTGTCCAGTGTTGGCCTGCATCAGTTGGTTGACCTCAGGATTGTTTTTTTGATCTCTCATAATGGAGTGAGCAACATTTTCGTACCTCATGGTCATGGACCCTTGGACATGCCTGATAGAAGAATGGGGGATTGGGATTGAGCAAAACCACACACTGGACATGCCACACACTCATCTAACCAACCCACAGAACTGCCAGGCACAGCCTATGAAACCAGCTTATTAGCTCGCCCCAGCTATTATACAATTACTCTTTTTAAATTATTGATCGAAGCACAAATCATGAGAGCACGCACACAAAGATCACGTCCGGTGCGGAACGCGGACAGGCACCTAATTTTATTCTAGCCGTCAACTAATACTCCCTCATAAAAAAAAACAACACCAACGCCAAGACGGAGACTTCGATTCTCCTCCAAGCAATTTCATAAGGAACCGAGGCCGACTGGCAGAGTTAGCTATTAGCCCAGAGCTGAAAACAAGAGGAGAGAGGTGGAGCCCCAACGGCAAAGTGGTCGCACGTCACTTTCGTCGCTGAGACAGAAAAAAGTAAGCTTGGATCCAGCTCGACCGAACTCACTAACAGTTGCCAACCAAATCAACCACGCTTTATTCTTTAATCGCCTGTCTAATCCGGCAGCTATTTTCCCTTCCTTCACCTTTCCAGTTCCCTTTTCCCCTGCTCCATGCCACGATTCTGTCACCCCGCATGTTACGCTTGGAATGGAACTCTGCAGCCTCGCGTACACACACTAGCTCTGTCCTACGCTCATGAATCTGCAGACAAAATTAGGAAGAATCCAACAGAGATTTAAACCAGCTCTGTCAAAGGTCCAAGGTCTAACCACGACCAGTAATTTCTCCGGGAGTTGAATGCGTTCAGAACAGTGTCGCGGCCGGCACCGCAGGGCAAGGAACAAGCTGTTGTGACGGTGCTGCGCCTGCGCGGTGCGCGCCGTGTCCGTGTTGGAGACGGAGTCAACGCGGCAACGACCTCACCGCGCGGAGCGGCTCAAACCGAGCCCGCCATCGCCTGCCGAGCCCATCCGTTCCACACCAACTAAACCTCTCGAGAGTTGCCTGTAGCTGTCGGCCCTGCGCTGCGACCGGGGGGAGATCGCGAGAAATTCTTCGCTCCCGCCAACCGTTTTAATACCCTCCCGACCAGTCCGCCCCCTGCCCCAGGCGCGCCATTGGCACCTGGCTGTCGCTCGGCTCAGCTGCTCGCGTGATCGCGCCACCATTGGTTAGTGATGGGCAACCTCATCTCGGCCGGGGCCGCGGCGGCGGGAGGCGGCGGGAAGGTGGTCATGGCGGACGGGAGCGTGAGGGCGCTCAGCGAGCCCGTGTCCGTGGCGGAGCTCATGATGGACCACCCTCGCCACTTCGTCGTCGACGCGCGCGTGCTCAAGGAGCAGGGGCGGCGGGAGCAGCATCAGCAGCAGCAGGGAGGCGGCGGCGGCGGGGCCAAGGTCGCGCCGCTGCCGGCAGACCACGTTCTGGGCGCCGGCGGGGTGTACGTCCTGCTGCCGGCCACGCGGGGGAAGGTGTCGGCCGAGGAGGCGCGGCGCGCGCTGTCGGCGGCCAGGTCCCTGGCGCGTTCCCGGTCGATGCCCGGTCTGAGGCGGAAGCTGTCGTCCAAGAAGGGCCGGACAGAGGCTGGCGCCGACGAGCCAGCGCCGCAGGATGCCACCACGGAGTCCCCGGAGGAGGAGGAGGAGGAGGCGGAGAGACCCGACGGGTTCGAGGAGCACCGGCCGGAGTTCCTGAGCCGGGAGCTGTCGAGCAGGGGGTGGAAGCCGAGCCTGCGCACCATCGAGGAGCGCGTGGCGCCCAAGAAGACGCCCCATTGGCTGTTCTGATCAGCATCCTCTGATCCATGATCCGATCGAGTAGGTGTTCCTGATCATCTAATCGTCACCAATTTCTCTCTTCTTTCCGTTTCACCTCTCTGTCCCAATGAATGCCTGTTGTGATCATGTAGCCTGTCAAAAATGCATGTACGATGGCACGATGTGACCTGCATGTGACGAGCTGAGATGGCGCAACCGAAATTTGCCATGTAATTATAGGATTATTAGATCAGATGTTTCGTCGAGGGCTGCGTCATGTAATGTTGAGAAAGGCCTCCAAAATGGGTCTCCGTGCTCGCACTGACATTGTAAATTTTGCTTTCGCCTCTTCTCTTCAAACTTCTACGGTCGAATGTACCATCATGAACGGAACGGAACGGAATGGATTCAGACTTCTTCGACGAACATAGAGATGTCAGGCTCAGTTGCGCCTTAATTCAGCGTGGCACGTCAGTTGCTTCCGGAGCGCAGGCTTTGCTTGCGCCTGAATGCAAGGCTGATGCAACCACCATGACTCTGCCGCGATCACGAACGGAGCATCATGCGTATTCGCCTATTCGGAAAGAGACAGACGCAGAATTTAGTGTTTTTCTGCGTCGTCGACGAACACATTAAAGTATTTCCATGTAAAATCACATAGATTTAGTAAAACATTATTCAAATTCACACTTGAAATCTTCTAGAAGCAGACTTATTACGACTGCTGAAGAGCGAAGAACGAGCTCCGAAGAAACGGAATCAAAATTTCGTGTTGGATTCCGTCGCGATTAATGTTTCCCCCTTGCTCCTTCCAGGAGGCTGGAAGTACCCACATCCTGGGCCTCGAGTCAAAGGCGAAGCAGCAGACTACGCGGCGGTCAGCGTTTCGAGGCCGCGCGTGTCGACGAGACGAACACGTCCTGGGCTAGAACCTAGCAGGCCTCAACGGGCTCGAAATCCATTGTTTGATGGGTACAACAGCCCAGCCCATCATAACGTATAGGCCTTTCCTGGGCTACACCGCTACAGTAGCTGCACAGTACAGTATCGTTCCCTCATGCAAGCCCGGCCCACCGGTCCAGAGCTACAGCATCGGTGTTTCCTCGGCGTTACATTGCAGGCAGGAAACGCCTTCTGGGAACCCGCGTTCGCCAGGTCATCACCAAAGCAGCTCGTAGGCGTGTTGGGAACATCAAAATCCCCAATCCTTAGTCGTCGTAAAATCGCAACTCCCATGCTAGATAGGCCAACGAGGAAGGCATTCGAGTGAGACAATTCAACTTGTACAGTGTCAGAGTCCCGGATCATTCATCAGGCTGTGGCCCACGTATTTCGTATGCAAGATCGCACTGCACGTCCACGAACCGTCGGTTTGTTTGCGCGCCTCATTTTTGCACCGGAGCAAGGCTCATATGCAAACTTTCACTCGAAGGCAAACACCATACAGTACGTGACCATTTGCCATACATCCGCCGTCACATTTGGTGATGCGTTGAATCAGGTCAGGCAGGGCGGCCTCTGTGGGCTCACGAGTCACGACGCAGATGCCGCCAACTTGCGGCCGCTCGCATCAGCACTTACCTCACGTTCAGATGGTGCCAGATCATCATAGGCATCCACTTCTGAAAAAATTTGCAAAAGGGAATCTTTTTTGCATGGAGTACTAAATGAAGTCTATTTGCAAAACCTCTTCACGGATGAGCGTAACTTTCCGAGACGAATCTAATGAGCCTAATTAATCCATGATTTGCTATAGTGATGCTACAGTAACCATCTTCTAATCATCCTCTAATCATGCGGTCAAAGGCCTCATTAGATTCTTCTCGGAAATTTACTAGAGGTTGTGGAGGTAGTTTTGTAAACTGACATTATTTAATACCCCTAATTAGTGGTCAAAGATGCATTTAATACCCTGAAAAAATTTCCATCCTCCAACTATGCCACTGTACCGGGACGGAGCTTCTATTTTTCGGCGCAGGGAAATGAGGCTTTGGAGTTTGGGTCTTCGGGTGTACTGTAGCAGTCTTCAGGCGGTCAGCGCATTTCGATGGAGCGTTTGCTGCCAAGTGCCTCGCTCGAAATTCAGAAGATCCCCGCCGTTCAGGGATCGCAGACGCACAGTCACAAAGCATTGAAATCATATCGACTGCTGTGTTTAGATGGAGGGTGAAATTTTTTTCACCCTCCTTTGACCACTAATTAGGGGTATTAAATAAAGTCAGTTTACAAAACTACCTCCATAACCCCCTGTAAATTCGCGAGACGAATCTAATGAGGCCTTTGACCGCACGATTAGAGGATGATTACTGTAGCATTACTGTAGCAAATTATGGATTAATTAGGCTCATTAGATTCGTCTCGAAAAGTTACGCTCATCCGTGAAGAGGTTTTGCAAATAGACTTCATTTAGTACTCCATGCAAGAAAGATTCCTTTTTGTAAAATTTGTTGGAGCTCCATCTAAACATGGCAGTGCTGATATATGTGGCCCACAGTGATCAGCCTACAGTAAATGCAGCCGAACCGAAGCCCATGGGCCTAACGCCACGTGCGACAACACGGTACGCGTGTCCACCACACCTAAAGCTCGTCTGGCCCATTCCGCTGGACCTGGCGAAGGCGAAGTCCAATTACAAGTCCGTGGCGGAGAGAACGATCCTGAGCGTTCGTTCCCGATCGGAGGGCCTCCCTGGGGGACAAGCCGTCCGCACGGCGCCGCGGGAGAGTCCCCCACTCTCCCCCCGAGCTATAAAATGGCAGTGAGCTAGCCTAGCGCCGTCGCCTCGTCTCGTCGCCTCCACTCTCTCCTCACACGAATCCCGCCACGCTTTCGACACTGGTACGGCACTCTAGTCGCCGCCTTGTCACGATCTTGGCGAGGGATAGAGAGGAAGAGAGAGAAGGTCGGAAGGATGGGCACGGAGGAGCGGCCGGTGCGCGGGTCCGGGTGCGGGTCCGCGGCGCCGGAGCGGGACATCGACGATCTGCCGCGGAACGACGCCAACTACACGGCGCTCACGCCGCTCTGGTTCCTCGAGCGCGCCGCGCTGGCGCAGCCGGGGAGGGCGTCCGTCGTGCACGGCCCCGTGCGCTACACCTGGGCCGAGACCTATCGCCGGTGCCGCCGCCTCGCATCCGCCCTCGCGCGCCGATCCATCGGCCCCGGAAGCACGGTGAATTCACTCCCCTTCCTTCTATTTTCTCCTTTTTTAAAATATTTTTTGAGGAATCCCTTTTTAGTAATTATATTGAAGCGGTCTCTGTTTTTCCCCAAGCATGCATCCGGTTGCGAACTGTTTTTTTTTTTAGAAATTTTTGAATCATAGGGGTTGCGTTCATAGGGAAATACACTAAAGTGTTGTAATGGGGATTTTGACAGTGACCTGAGTGAGTGAGGGCATGTTTAGTTCGGGAAAAAAGTTTGCGAACTTTACTGTAGCAATTCTAAATCTAAGATTAGGAGGACTAAACATGATCTAATTATAAAACTAATTATACGGATGGACGGGAAATCGCGAGACGAATCTATTAAGCCTAATTAATCCGTCATTAGAGATTGTTTACTGTAGCACGGCGTTGTCTAATCATGGCCAAATTAGGCTCATTAGATTCGTCTCGCAAAGTTACCGGGGGGTTATGGAATGAGTTTTGTCATTAACACACGTTTAATACTCCATGCATATAAGATTCTCTTTGATGAATAGTGAAGTTTGGGGTGGGAACTAAACAGGCCCTTGAGTGTAGACTGATCTGAATTTCACTAGCTTCTATATGCAAGACAAGCCCTGTTCTTGACTACTTTTTTTTTTTTAAAAAAAAACATGGCCTGGTTCCTCTTTTACTTCTCTGACTAATGCATATGACTGTATTTTGGCAGCTAATTCGTACATGTTGCATACTTGCATGTTACAATTATGCTATGGCCATGTTGAGTTAGATCTCCCTACTCTTGCACAATGAATAAGTCGTCACTGACTGTTTTTCCAAAGAAAAAAAATGGAAGCAGGGGATCCTCCCCAGTTGGTGGAACGCTGCAGCCCAGTGATAGCTTGATATGTCCCATTTATGTAGGATTAACTACTCCACATAGATCGTTTGCATATTCAAGATGCAGAGGAATTATCCAGTCCGAGTCAGTAGCTAGAGGCCGCAGAAGGTTGCATCTTTCTTTTGGCATTGTGGCATTCTGGTTACTTTTAGAAGGTGCCTGGAAGCGTTCCTAGTCTAGTAGCAGTATAGCTTACGACACCCTACTGTTTCTGGTCAAAATAAGATAAGCCTATCTCATTCTTGTAGCAGTATAACCCTTTATCAATCAATCTGTTGAGACTTGAAAGCACTAGGTAAAACACATCTTGCCTTTAAACAACAAAAATTTCCATTTCTCACAAAGAAAAATCTTTTCTAATGACGTTATATAAATTTTCTGATGTATTACTCATTGGTGTGTCAGCTGCACATTTGCAACAAAACCATTGCGATAAAATTAACTGGATTACATTGTGGTTGGGTGATTCGTTAATTACTTGTGCCTTTTTTTCTACAAAAGAAAGAAGAAACATTTTTGGATTATCATGGAAACAATTGTAATAAACTGATTTATGTTTTTCTTTACTTAGGTTGCTGTAATAGCCCCAAATGTTCCAGCCGTTTATGAAGCTCATTTTGGTGTTCCAATGTCCGGAGCTGTTGTGAACTGCGTCAATATCAGGTTAAATGCTGAGACAATCGCATTCCTCCTTGACCATTCTGTGGCAGAAGTTGTGATGGTGGACCAAGAATTCTTCACCCTAGCTGAAGAATCCATGAAGATAATATCCGAGAAGAAGGAATTGGCTTTCAGGCCTCCAATCGTGATCGTTATTGGCGACCCAACATCTGACCCAAAGTCTCTGCAGTATGCTCTAGGAAAGGGAGCTATAGAGTATGAAGAGTTTCTGAAAACTGGTGACCCAGAGTTCAAATGGAAGCCACCAAAGGATGAATGGCAGAGCATCGCCCTAGGCTACACTTCTGGGACTACTTCCAGCCCGAAAGGCGTCGTGCTGCATCACCGTGGTGCCTATCTCATGGCGCTCAGTGTTGCTATGATATGGGGAATGCCTGAAGGTTCAGTTTACCT
This sequence comes from Alloteropsis semialata, assembly GCA_004135705.1. NCBI lineage: Eukaryota > Viridiplantae > Streptophyta > Magnoliopsida > Poales > Poaceae > Alloteropsis > Alloteropsis semialata. The sequence continues at coordinate 81,438,302 of CM014278.1, forward strand.
GTGGACTCTGCCTATGTTCCACTGCAATGGCTGGTGCTATACTTGGGCGCTGGCAGCATTCTGTGGAACAAGCATATGCCTTCGTCAGGTACGTTAACCATCTATCCTGGACCACATTTTGGTCCCTAATGTATTATGAAATTACGCAGGATGCATTTAATTTCAACTAAATCTACCAAACTTTTCGGTGGAAATGGCAAGAATCATGCCATGCAATTCTTTTGAGCTCTACTGCTCTAGTGATTCTGATATAGTGAGATCTCAAACACTGTTTTGCAACTTGCAGGTGAGCACAAAAGCTATATACCATGGCATTACAAAGCAAGGTGTGACACACTTCTGTGCTGCTCCAGTCGTCCTTAACAACCTCATCAACGCTCCGGCAAGCGAGACCTTCCTGCCGCTTCCACGCGTCGTGAACGTCAATGTGGCCGGAGCCGCCCCGACGCCGTCCCTGCTCGCCGCGCTGTCCATCCGCGGCTTCCGCGTCACGCACACATACGGCCTGTCGGAGACATATGGGCCTTCGACGGTGTGCGCGTGGAAGCCCGAGTGGGACGAGCTGCCGCTGGAGGAGCGGTCCCGCCTGCACTGCCGGCAGGGGATCCGGTACATCGCGCTGGAAGGCCTGGACGTGGTGGACCCGAAGACGATGGCGCCCGTCCCGGCCGACGGCAAGACCTACGGCGAGATCGTGATGCGGGGCAACGCTGTGATGAAGGGCTACCTGAAGAACCCCAAGGCCAACGCGGAATCGTTCGCCGGCGGGTGGTACCACTCGGGCGACCTCGGCGTGAAGCACCCCGACGGGTACATCGAGGTGAGGGACCGGATGAAGGACGTGATCATCTCCGGCGGGGAGAACATCAGCAGCCTGGAGGTGGAGAAGGTGGTGTGCACGCACCCGGCGGTGCTCGAGGCCTCGGTGGTCGCCAGGGCCGACGAGAGATGGGGCGAGTCGCCGTGCGCGTTCGTGACGCTCAGGGACGGAGCTGCTGACGGCTCGGACGAGGAGGCGCTGGCGAGCGACATCATGAGGTTCTGCAGGGAGAGGATGCCGGGGTACTGGGTGCCCAAGTCGGTGATCTTCGGGCCGCTGCCCAAGACGGCCACGGGGAAGATCAAGAAGCATGAGCTGAGGGCCAAGGCCAAGGAGCTGGGGCCTGTCAAGAAGAGCAGGATGTGATCCTGGTGCAGAGACATTTGGAAGGCCAAATGGAAGTTGGATGGTGTCGCCGCTGTAGTTAAATAAAGAAATGCGACCTTTTCACCAATTACCTTCGAAATCTTGGAATTTTAGAACATGCATATGAAATTAAGTACTTAAGTGACTTTGACTTGCTATGCTTTTATTCAGCTGTACTTATCCTTCAGAGATTCAGATAAGACTCTGGACAGCTGATCGACGCAGGCGCCATGGTTTGGAAGCACACGATGCTTGTTGGCTATGTGAGCAGGGCAGCGAAACGACCGACCATTTGTTGGTGGATTGCAGTTTTGCTAAAACCATCTGGTGGGAAGCACTTCTATCAGTGAACTGCATTTGTTCCTTCATTCCTGGAACCGAAAATGAGCTGCAAGATTGGTGGTCTTATGCGCAGAAGCTGCAGCCAAGACATCGCAGAAAGGGCTTCGATAGCCTATTCTTGCTGGTCATCTGGTGTATCTGGAAAGAGCGCAATGCAAGGCTGTTCAATGGAGAAGCCGCAGACACGGCGGAGGTCCATCGGAGATTCAAGAATGAACTGCAGATGTGGATCCTAGCCAGCGCCGGTAGATTAGGTAGTCTAGTTTCTGAGTAAATCGCAGTCCTGACCGATGCCGTTGCTCCACTGTGATCCTTTTGGTGATCAGTTAGACGTCCTGCCTATTGGCGTTTTGTGGCATGTAAACAATCTCTATTTCCGCTTAATACAATGATACGCTTCTTGCGTATTCGAGGAAAAAAAAGATTCAGATAAGACACAGTCTGGAAGGAGATTCGCAAAATGGTTGCCTACTCTCTAGTCTCTACTGTTTCTTAAGAAAAGAAGAAAAAAAAGGGAAATGAGCCAAGGATCGCTTGCACGAGCAGCTTCTGTCTTTGACCTGCGGATTATTCTAATTCCAATGGCCATGTACACTTGTACAAGAAATGTAGGTGGAAGTCGCGTATTCGCGTCCTGACGTTCTCTACGTCCGTCCGTTCTGTCCATGTTGGAGCAGGTCACAGCCTCACAGGGCGCCTCGTTTGGATTTCGTGTCGTGATTCGAGAAGGCGACCGAGACCGATCATATCCTTTTTCTGAAATTTCCATGCGCACCACGATGACAGATTGACATCAGAAGGCAGCTGCCCACTTGCGCGAGGTTTTTTATTCCCGAGAGAAGAAGATGATGTTTTTTCCTAACCCGATTTGTTCAGCTTAATCTGGGGAGTTGTATCGTGTTCTTCAAGCGTTGTTACTGGCTGCTGGCAACGAATTTTCGCCACCGCGATGGAGCCAAGCGTGACGTCTGGCTCCAAATGCTCCTGGTTCCTGAGCCATGGAGAGCTCAGGCAAAAAGCGACCGGCGAGCCAATGCTAACATGACACGGACGTGCAGTGTGGTTTCGTCCGCATCAAAAAAGTTTGACAACACGAAAAGCCTTCGTGGTGCCAAGAACATATCCTGCCACACACCCTACTCCGCCAGAAAAATACCGTGTGGTTCATTTCAGACACTTTATCCGGGAGAGTTTTTGCCGGTGCGCCGCGTTCGCTTCCACCAACACAGTATTTTTCGGTGGCCACTGCGTTAGTTCAGCCACACAGGCGTAGCAACCACTTCGATCAATTCAGCATTTTTTCCTCACTTCTAATTTGAGCGAGCAGGTGTTCTGAATCCTAGCATGCAGTTCATGCCGTCTTCGCGATCGCCGTCGTAACAGCGATCACATCACGGGATCCGCCGATCTGCCACCCAGAACTGGGCGCCGGTCCGGACAGCCTCCCGCGCAAATAAACGAGCCGCAGAAACCCCAGCGCTCCAGCCAGCCACGGCGCTCGCCACCACCCGCCGGCCGCCGCCTCGCCAGTCGCCACCCACCCACCCACCCACTCGGACACACGGGCACACGGCCAGTGCCGTGCGCCGCCACTAAAAAACCCGCGCCACGGGCTGCCGCCTCGGCAGATCCCCACCACCCGCTCCTCATCCCCCATCTCCCCCGCACCGCGCGATCGACCCCGCGCGCGCCACGCCGGAGGAGGAGGAGCCACCCCGGGCCACGAGCTGACCGGAAGGCATATAAAAAATGAGCAAACTAGGCGAGGCGCCCCCGCTTGTCCGGACTCTCATCCGCTCCGATCCCCCCACCATCCCCGCAGCTCCAGGCAGCCCCGTGCAAAGTCAAAAGTCACGCCGCGGCGGCGCGGCTCGACCGAGGGCCGGCATTGGAGGCGGCGCGGAGATGGCGGCGGAGCGGGACATCGACGACCTGCCGCGGAACGACGCCAACTACACGGCGCTCACGCCGCTCTGGTTCCTCGAGCGCGCCGCGCTGACCCACCCGGCCAGGGCCTCCGTCGTGCACGGGCCCGTGCGCTACACCTGGGCAGACACCTACAGCCGCTGCCGCCGCCTCGCCTCCGCCCTCGCGCGCCGATCCGTCGGCCACGGCAGCACGGTGCGGCCTCCATCTTGCCCCCTCCCTCCCTCCCTCCCTCCTCGTATCTATGTGACAGAGCGAAACTTACACTTAACTGTGAAACTGTACTATAGTATGTTTCGACAATAAATGGCTATGCTGTTCAAAATCTGCCATGAAACCAAAAGTTATGTTGATAAACTAGGCTGACGACTCCTGAATTACTGGTGGAACACTGAACAGACTATCATGTTGTAGTGGTTGAATGGTGAGTGTCCTCGGTGCCCCTGCAGTACATCCTTAATTCTTTTTTTTAAAAAAGAAGTACATCCTTAAAGCTTATATTTCAGCCTTTCAGCTCATGTGTAATGTGTTTCATGTGTGCCCAAACGTATGACAGTATTTGAGTATTTGACAGAAATCTGCAATACTGCATACCTTTTGACAGAGTGTGTCTAATTCATTGATATAGAGGAATAAATGGTTATGCTGTTCAAAACCTGCCATGAAACGAAAAGTTATGTTGATAAACTAGGCTGACGACTCCTGAATTACTGGTGAAACACTGAAACAGACTATCATGTTGTAGTGGTTGGGTGGTGAGTTTCTTCGGTGCCCCTGCACAAGTACATCCTTAATTCTTTTTTTTTAAAAGAAGTACATCCTTAAAGCTTATAGTTCGGCCTCTCAGCTCATGTGTTTCATGTGTGCCCACACACGACAGTATTTGACAGAAATCTGCAATACTACCATACCTTTTGACAGAAATTAACTCTTCCCATGTCCTGATACCCGCTGGATCCAGCTGAAGTTGGATTTCTAAAGTGTGCCCTATATGTCAGTACTCATGGTTGGCCGCACATAAGAAAACATTTTACGAAAAAAAAACATTATTTCTCACTACCCCAAAAAACTGTCCAAATTGAGCTCATTTACTGAAGCTGTGGTATTGTGCTAGCTAAACAAGCAGATCTGGCATGTAGTACCATATTTGCCTGCATACATTCAGAAATAGTAAACTTTCTAAATTCAGATAAGAACCTGTTGTTTCAACAAAACCTTCATGTTCGGAAACCACTGCTGTGTTTAAGAATGGTCCTTGCTTGTTGGGGAATGTTGTGGCAAAGTTAAGACATACCATGAGTAGCAAAGTAAAAAAAAAAAGAAGGAAATTCTGACTCCTGCATTACTATTGGCGCTCATTAGTCATTACTCTCTTTGCCTTGTCTGCATCAGATCTTTGTTGTTTGCACTGATACTTAAATGTGTGTTATACAAAAGATTGATTTCATAAATAATCTTGCATCAAGTATTGTTCGTGTGCTACTATTGTGCTAATTTTACCACGTTGTCTCGGATAAAACCTCAGCTGATTGCACACACTCAATACATTCTATCATGTTTTTATTGATTCCTAGTTTTTTTCATGAATCTCATAGGTGGCTATAATAGCTCCAAATATCCCAGCAATTTATGAAGCACATTTTGGAGTTCCCATGGCTGGGGCGGTGGTCAATTGTGTCAACATTCGACTAAATGCTGCCACTGTTGCATTTCTCTTGGAGCACTCCTCAGCTGAAGTTGTGATCGTTGACCAAGAATTTTTTTCACTGGCAGAGGATTCTTTGAGGATTATTGCAGAACAAAAGAAAGGTGCTTTCAAACAGCCACTTCTTATAGTTATTGGTGACCAAACATGCGATCCAGCAGCCCTCCAAGATGCTTTGAGAAAAGGAGCCATCGAATATGAGATGTTTTTGGAAAGTGGTGATCCAGAGTTTGCCTGGAAACCGCCACAGGATGAATGGAAGAGTATTGCACTAGGTTATACTTCTGGGACAACTTCTAACCCAAAGGGCGTGGTATTGCATCACAGGGGTGCTTACCTAATGTCACTGAGTGCTGCCTTGGTATGGGGAATGAATGAAGGTGCTGTTTACTTGTGGACTTTGCCAATGTTCCATTGTAATGGCTGGTGCTATACATGGGCGCTTGCTGCTGTTTCTGGAACAAGTATATGTCTTCGTCAGGTATACCATTTTTTTTCTAAACAAACATATGCCAACCTTCTTATTATCAAATGCATGTAGAACAAAACTCTGTAGAAAACTGAGGTGGTAATATTATGAAGATCCGTACGTTTCACTGAGTAGCATGTCTGCGCAAATATAAGGTCATTTAAACAACTTCGAGAACAAGTCATGTCATTAGAAAACACATTTGGGCTGATGCAAACACCCCAAGAAAATTGTCATGCCTACAAATGACCATGAGGAATAAAAACAGTAGATAATGAAAAAGTAACTGATCAAAATTAATCAAGTACAAATGTGTGCAAGGAAACAATTACTTGGTGCTAATTGCTATTGATCAATGTTTCCTTACATTTTTCAAGAGTGGTCCAGTATAAACCCATAAAAGATGTTATCTGGGTGGCTGGATGTCATGTAACAAGAGGAACTGAAAAACATAACATGAACTGAAATTTAATAGGCGCTGCATTACTATGTTATCAGGCTATAATTAGGATGATTATTGGTTCCTGGTATAAGCAGGATATCTCTATGTTTTCATTTAGCGACTGACTGATGGCTCATCTTTCTTTCTCAATTCCTGGTTTTCATTAGTGGGGTTTTCTTCTTCATATTGGAAGTTTTACTACTTCCTCCTCAGATAGCATGACTCAGGAAAACATTAGGTGATCGATGGTTGATGGACTTGCATGAGAGGCAACGACCACATACCCTCATGAATGGATGAATAGGTTCACATATAGCTGAGCCCATGTTGTTCATGTTCTGTGACTATAACTTAATGAAAACAAGAACTCTTTCTGAATGCGTTGCTTGAAGCAAGTTTGCCAAGCAGAATACTTGATTTTATCTCTTCCCAAGGATGTTGATAACTGAAATTAAAATGTATAACTTGGAAATCATCGGACTAGTTGTTTCTTTTTTTTTTCTCGAACATGCAGACGTTGACCTGTAGAAAGAGTGATCTTTTATCCATATCAGCTGTTGACCTGTAGAATTGCTGAGATCAGTACAATTTGGGCAAAGCTTAGCCCTCCTGAACCACTTGTTTTGTTTCTGAATTTTTTTGGGGGGCAAGTTCTGTTGTGAGGTCATTGAGGGTATGACCTTTAGATTTAGGCTTGTACGGTAAAAGAAATAAATTCTTCATAATTCACATATGAGAGGCAACACCAGCAGATTAATTCACCTAGATTGTTCTCATCTTCAACTGACATCTGCTTTTCTTCTGTACACTGTATGACAGGTTTCAGCTAAGGCCATCTTCTCAGCGATAGCCAACCAGGGTGTGACTCACTTCTGTGGGGCGCCGGTCGTCCTGAACACCATAGTCAACGCCCCTCCGGCCGACACCATTCTCCCCCTGCCTCGCATCGTCAACGTCATGACTGCTGGGGCTGCTCCGCCACCCTCTGTCCTTGCGGCAATGTCCAAGCTTGGCTTCCGCATCACTCACACCTACGGCCTGTCGGAGACGTATGGACCGTCCACTGTGTGCGCCTGGAAGCCGGAGTGGGACAGCCTGCCAGCCGACGAGCGCGCCCGCCTACACGCGCGTCAGGGCATCCGATACGTCGGTCTGGAGGGCCTCGACGTCGTGGACCCGAAGACGATGGCGCCGGTCCCGGCTGACGGCACCACGATGGGCGAGATCGTCATGCGCGGGAACGGCGTCATGAAGGGGTACCTGAAGAACCCGAAGGCGAACGCCGAGGCGTTCGAGAACGGGTGGTTCCACTCCGGCGACCTGGGCGTGCGGCACTCCGACGGGTACATCGAGGTGAGGGACCGCGCCAAGGACATCATCATCTCCGGCGGGGAGAACATCAGCAGCCTGGAGGTGGAGAAGGCGGTGTACCTGCACCCGGCGGTGCTGGAGGCGTCGGTCGTGGCGCGCGCCGACGAGCAGTGGGGGGAGTCGCCGTGCGCGTTCGTGACGCTCAAGGACAGCGTGGACCGCTCGGACGAGGCGGCGTTGGCGCGCGACATCATGAGGTTCTGCCGCGAGAGGTTGCCCGGCTACTGGGTGCCCAAGTCCGTGCTGTTCGGGCCGCTGCCGAAGACGGCCACCGGCAAGATCAAGAAGCATGAGCTCAGAGCAAAGGCCAAGGAGCTGGGCCCGGTCCGGAAGAGCAGGATGTGAGCAGTGAGCTCGTCTTGCCCTCAGGTTCTCACATTCTTCTCTGAACCTTTCTTGTGATCGATCTTGTCTCGCATTGCAAATCACGGGCGTAATATGTACTCCTAGATGAAGATTGTATACTACAAACTGTATTTCTGTTGTATAATGCCCCTTTTGTGTGACCAACAAGTACACCTGACAAACTGTATTCAAGTTTGCCTTCTGTCTTGGTAAAACAGATAGGACCTGAATATTCAGAAAGCTCACGTATCACTCCACCTGCTGTATTCCAAGGGTATGGGTAATGACTAATAACAATTACAAAGACCTCAAAGAAGTGAAAGGTTGGAGATCAAATCTCTTCCACGTTAAAACTGTAAAACTACACATGAAAGATTGAAGGTAAAAAGTGAAAGATATCTGAAAAAGATTGGGTATTTTGAAAAGCTGATTGAACAGCAGTATCTCTCTCCAGCTTCACATGCTTTCCGGCCTACGCCCAAAAGCTGCATAGCTAGGCCGGAACGAACGAACAACACCAGGACAATGTTTGCAGATTTTTGGTCTGAAGGCGAGAACAGACAGAATAAACACCAGGCCTATCTGCTGCCATCATCCTTGGAAAAGTGCAAAAGCCAGCTCTCTTTTGCTGCGGCTCCGGCTCGCGCGTCGTCGCCGCATCGGCGGCATGCACGCGACGCACGCAAAGGCAAAGCTTTGCCACCGCTGGGGTGTGGCGTTGGTGCCCTCGTGGAGTGCTTGGCTGCTCGACAGCACATGAGCACAGGCGCGGCCGAAAAACGAGTAGCAATCATGAAACGAAGAAGCGGATCGGTCCGTGTCTTCACATGGGGCACAGTGACAAATGAAAAGCCAGGGAAAAGCATACTGGACCTACATCAGCCCATATCTTTGTTTTCAGAGGCTTAGGCCCGTTTTGGATCTATGGCCCTACGAAATTTTAGTTTTTGTTGGTTTATTTGGGTGGACTAAAATTTTTGTGTAGCTAAATTTTAGACTTCACTTTAGATCGTTGGCTACTAAAATAGCTAAAATTTAGCCCATTAGATCCAAACAGAACACATATTTTTACTCTTGGTTTGAGTTGACATTTGGCAATGCCTATTATTTACTGTGTAGTGTAAAGCATGGCCATTGCGCATTGGCTAACTATTCATTGCAAAGTCAATTAACCAGCTTTGTTCCAACTTATATAGGATGACTAAAATGTGAATAATATTATGTGGGCGTGTTAATTGTGGCCCAAGGACAATATGAAGTCTATAAATAAGGTTATAGCACTTGTTTACGTTAGGGCATCCGAAATGTAGGAAATAAACAAGGTCCTAAGCTCTTAGGGTACGTTTGGTCCGTGGCCTTGGGTAGCCAGGCCAAAATTTGGCCGTGCCGTGAATATTTGGGCGGGGTTTGGTTGGCATCCGATATTTGGCTGGCCCCAAAAGATTTGGCAGCTGCCATCTACAGTCAACATGCATCTCGGGCAGATTTGGGTCGTTGATTTGGCCGCCCCATTTTGGCTCGGCAGCACCCAAGGGAGCAGGCTGACGTGTCAGCATGTGTGTGGATGTAATAATTTTTTTTCTTTTGTGATTACAAGCCTATATATCACAATATCTACTAATCTATAATTTTGATTTGTATTCTGTTTGGACATCTATATTTATTGCAATTAAATCTACAAATCAAGACCCATATTGCCTATACTTTAGTGAAAAAACAATAACATAGAAGTCTTACATGTCATGCCGACAACTATTAAACATCATCATATGTTATAAAAAAATTTGGCTTGGCCACAATCCAAACACATGCAATGTGACCAAATTTTGGCCATGTCCTGATTTGGCTATAGCCAAATTTTGGCTTGGCCAACGAGGGTCATAATCCAAACACACCCTTAGAGCCGACCACATACATACCAGGTGGAGGTGGGGGTCTTTAGTCCAAAAAGCTTAGGACCCGGCCTCTGGCTTGAGACCCGTCCTTATCCAATAAAAAAATCAGCAAGCGCGGGCAGGCCAGCAGGGGCAGGGAACGAACGGCCAGCAGAGAAGATTGGGAACGGAGAGGCTATTTTTTTATGATTTGAGTGGGGGCCATCTTAATGCTGGCAAGAGGTCTTATACATACCGGATTTGGGCCTTATCAGAGTGGAGCCCATCTTGGTACCTCCACCGGTGTGATACACTCCGGATGCCCTTATAGCAATATATGACTTTACTTCTAATAATTTGATAAAAAAATAGAATGGAGTTATCGAGAATCCCAGTATCTTCTTTTGCGGCCCGCCTTTTGTCTATTTTCCTTTTTAAGGACCACCAAGATGTCATGGTCTTTTGGATTTGTGGATTTCTTTTAGCTGACTAGCCCTAAAATAGGCACCAGTAAGTCCAATCTTTTTTTTTACCGTCCAAAATTTAGTACGTTTTATCTGATTTTGAATTACTAATGTGTTTTTTTAGAATTTTATTAGCATCTATTGGTGGTCTGTTTATACCTTTTATAGCTAAAAAAAGGTGATCTAGTACTTCTAGCTAGGCTCTAATTGATGTTGGCTATATATAACTATATAGGTCGGGTCAGCTGTCCGCCATTGCTCAGTAATCATCTTTGATACCGAAAAGATTATGGGTAGCTATCTGCCGCAAAAGAAACTATTATGGCCACATACTCGTTACTAATTAGGTGGGCAAAGCAGACGGCGAATGAAAATGCCCCAATATGAGGCTGCAGGCATGCGATCGATCTCGTGCTGTGTGTGCTGATGTGATGTGTTGCTGAGAATAAGCTGAAAGAAAATGCGGATCCCTGTTTTACCGTCAGAAATCCAGACATATTCCGGTCAATTTCCTTTTGGGTCAATCCAGGGATACGGCGAGATATGAAAGAACTCAGACAAAACCATACAGATGGATCCGAGGAAAGTAAGATTCTTCACTTTAGTGAACGATGTTCCTCAAAGGAAAGCATGAAAAAGTGTAGCCCAGATTTAAGATCTTGAAATATATCATGAAGAAGATATTTAGCCTATTATACTCCCTACTGCTGTACTGCATAAATAAAAATGAACATCTCTTTGCTGTGTTTGCATTCTTGGAACTTTTTTTTTCCTTGAAGCGAAACATTCATAAATGTTACTGGATACGCAAAATATCGATCACCTGATGTTGAGCAAATCTGTCTTCATATGATTGATTGACTCACAATATACTTGGTTTAGTAAAAACAGTTACTAGGCTACCAGGTGGCTCTCTGAATGCTGTGATACTTATACCAGCGTTCCATTGAACTGTTTACAAATATCTTGCAATTTAAGTTGGCGATGACTGATGAGAGATGTATTTGGTGACCTTATTGGAATTCATTTCCTGTCACCTTCATGATCATCGATATCTATCCTAGATTGATCCCAGCAACAAAATCTGCAAACAATCCTTTCGAATAATTCACAAGGGTCCCAGCCAGTCATACTCTAATCATGTGATTTTGTCCACCGAAACCCCATGACGCCACACGTTGTGCGATAGAGATTCCAAGCCTTGGATAGTTGGATCTGTCGTCGCATTTGCATTGAAACGCCAGCTTGGAGACTGCAAGGCATGCCGTGCCGACAAGCAATCGGCCAGGCATTTAGTAGTCTCCGGCGGGGTTGATAACTTGATACTTGATACTCCGCTGACAGTGACATCCAACTGGAGTAGTACTCCAGTATTCATTTGGATACGAACATTTGGTTGGAAACACTTGTGTTAAACGCATACTCAAACTAATGTTCTTTCCCTACTCTACATTAGATGCATACCTGGCTTGCCGCCATGCCGGATCAAATTGGATTTCACAGAACGGCTTACTGAATTGTCATGATCTTATCCAATCCAACCTCCTGTGGAAGTATATGGATGGATCTTCCTTAGCTTCAAAGACCACGCCATATCAGTTGCTTCGCGTGTGTATCTCAATTTTGGAGCAAATGGCTTTTTGTTAATGGCATTACAGTTTGATTGATAGGGTTAGCCTACCAAGATCCAAAATGAAATGTACAACCAGTCCAAGATTTTCCCAAAACTTGTACCTCCAAAGCTTTACTTGAAAGGACCAGCATAAGAGAAGGTACCTAAAAAATGACTTCCCATACAAACCATCATGCATTTATGAAGGAAGAGGATATACAATGGCCATATTTTTAGTGACTGATCAACGTCGTTATTGCATAAGACAGTGGTACATTCTAACCCCTTACATCCTCTTATTAAGCATGTGAGTTTGGACCTGGTATCGTCCTTAACCCTGCAATCCATCAAGAGATGCTTCTCTAAACTGCCTTTCTTTTCATAAGCACGCGGATGTGCCACAAAGCTAGGAAGATAATCATGGCATCAAGACAAAAACATCTACTCATTGACGATGTTCAGCAGGATGCGGCTGTCCTCAGACCTCACATCAGGAGTTCAATATGGGTAACCTGTACATCTATGTGAGCCACACACGACATTCGAATGTGTGAGATAAACGTGTTCTTTAGCGAACTGATTTGCAGCATGAGTTGACACACCAAGGGGGTGTTTAGATGTTGTTATGTATAGTGTTTTTATGCATTGGGTCGCGTGCCACAGAGAGAAAAAAATGCACTGGGAAGCGCGTATTATGCAAAATGGAGGAGAGAGAGGGTGAACTAAACACCCCCAAGATAGCCACTCACCGGCCGGTATTCCATTTCTTAAAAGAAATGGAAAAGGAAAAGGAAAATAAAAGTAGCCACTCGACAGAATTTTGACCGGGATGGCAACCAGTGAGACAACGGCATGATCAGCCGCGGCTTTGGTAAAGCGAAGCTGGAGCAGGGAGCAGCCAATCATCCGGCGACACGCTGCAATGAAAGGAGCAGAGCCAGAGATAGCCGGGGCAGAGCATGCACGGGGGGATATATGAGGGCAGCGGCTGACAGAATACAACGGGGATGGCACAGTTGAATCAGATTTTTTGGAGCGGGCCAGGGCGCTACGATCCAATAGGAGAATAAACCCTATACGAAAAGTAAAGGAAAACTGTTACTAGGAGAAGCCGTGACGCGGCAGGTCAGAAAGACAGAAACGCAGCAAACTAAAGTTTAGGATAGAGAAGACAAATTAATTAGAATTAATTCTTGAACCGGTTACCTTGTCTTAAATGTCATATATTTAGAAATGGAGTACTTTTTGTGTAATTTAACTTTGCTACCATGAGTTTGTGCAAGCACTCGATTGCGCATAACGGTAAGTCTATCCCAAAGGCTTTCATTTTTGTTTATGCAGAATACCATAGTTTTTTTTGGTTGATATCCCTGATTTGTTCAATTTTTTAAAAAAATGACCAAAAATGGACAAGCAGATAAAAATGAACCCTATTGTTGATATCACTGATTTGTTCAACTTTAAATTGTTTCATTCAATTGACTATTTTTGTTTAGTTTCAACAATGTCCTAATCCAACTCAATAAGCTATCCATTAAATATCTAGTCCCCTTCCTTCATAAATCCTAAGAATCTACCCCACCCTGTTATTTCAAAAAAAACAATAAATCATTCAGAAACTCTCTAAGAGTTTCAGTGCAAAACCAAAAAAACAAATGTTAAAAATTGTCAAATTGTTTGTTTCTGTTTTTTTAAAATGTCCTCTTGTTTATCTTGGTTTACAGCGTTAGGACACATCTAAAAACCAAATGAACTAAAATTTTAAATACACGATCCAGCAGAGTTGGTGGAGTGGAGCTACGTGGATCTGATCCAAACAGCCCCTAAGTTGAAGGGAACTCGAACCTAAATGACATGGATGTACACCGGAACCAATATTTTAAACTTAGTTTAAAAAAGACCAATGTAGAAGGAACTACATGCTGTAAATACGAAGAAAGTCACTTAAACCAGAGTAAAAAAGAAGTCAAAACTAGGTTTTAGCATGTACACCAACCAAGCGGTAATCATGGGATTGAACGCCTCTAACAAATGCCGCCTCTTTTAAGTCAACTCGTATTAAAATGTATACAGCCTAAGGTCCTCTAGCTGACTTGGTTAGGAGGCTAAGTGGCACCTCCTCAGGTCCTAGGTTCCACTCCCGGTGGGAGCGAATTTCAGACTGAGATTAAAAAAATCTCCTCGTCTGCCCCAATTCCCAAAGCACGTCGAAAGGTCCCGGCCCGCACTCACACGAGGAACGGCGCCTCCGTGTAAGGGTGGGGCAGGGGTTCGGGGGTTTTCTCGGCCTGCGTGAGAGGTCTTCTCTTATTCAATGCTCGGGGGTTTCTTCCCCCCGCAAAAAATGTATACAACAGAATCATGCTTTGCATATTCATATTGCCCGATAATAGAATTATCTCCTTTCGCTTGGAACAAACTTGGCGATCATGGCAATTAAGAAGAAATCATTCAGAAACTCTCTCAACATAAGAGTTTCAATGCAGAACCAAAAAAAACATGCCAAAATTGATAGTTTATTTTTAAAAGCGGTTATCTTAGTTTATAGTTTTTAGAACACATTTGAAAAACCAATTAAACTAAAATGTAAAATATAAGATTAGAATAAGAGGAAAATAAAAACTGAATTTAAGTTGAAGGGAACTTGAACCCAAACGACATGGATGTACACCAGCACCACAAGTTCAAGAAAAAGACAAATGTAGAAGGAACTAGATGCATTCTAATAAATGAGAAGAAAGTCATTTAAACTCGAATCCAAATTAACTAAAAACTAGGTTATCGGATATGTACACCAACACCTACCACCGGTAATAATCGGATTGAACGCCTTACAAATGTCGCCTCTTTTAACTCGACGTCATGTTGAGTTGTATGTTGACCGTCCATAGAACCAACTCCTTTGATCGCTACTAGGAACAAACTTGGCGTTTGCGAATGGCGATCATGGCATGAGTTATCCCTGTCCGATAATCTGACCACCCACCGGACGTCTCTCACCTAGATTTCCCACGGGACGACGACGCCTCGCTCAAACCCTCACGCCTCGCTAATTGGATTTGGCGACGGCCTCACGTGTCCCTCGCCGGATCGCTCGTCGTCACACACGCCGCAACAAGGCCGTGGCGGCCCTTTATTCACGGCTGCAGACACAGCCGCAGAGACGCACCATGAGAGAAGGCACACGGATACGTACAGACACGTCGGCGCATCAGCAGAGGTTGGTGACATGTCGTCTCGTCCAACAAGGATTGCATGCCCGCCCGGCCATTGCTTTTTGCCGAGGCGTGCCCGACGCGACAGCACCGGCGCCGCGCCGATCGCCGCCGGACAGCCGTCGGATCGAGGGCCAGCTCGAGATCCGGCCCCTGGCGCCGCAGCGTGCATCTTGCGAGCCCCTGGAGGAGGATCCTCTGTGTCAAGCTAGAGAACCGACGACGATGTGCGTGCGGCTTGCGCTGTTGCCCCAGGCCCCCAGCTGTGAGCTCCCCTCCCGTACGAGCTCTATATAAACAGGCTTGACCCTCCGCAGCACACGGTCCTCGTCACTCGCCTTCGCCTCCTCTCCGTCTCCCTGCAGAGAGCGCCACAAGCACAAGGTCCTGCCCCAACTACTACCCAACGCCTCTCTCTCTCTCTCTCTCTCTCTCTCTCTCTCTCTCTCTCTCTCTCTCTCTCTCTCTCTCTCTATCTCGCTTTCATATGCTGAGTGTTTGATCATCTGCTTCGCTTGCTTTCCTGATTCTTCAGGCACTGATACTCGCATCGCCGTTGTTGCTTGATTGCTTGCAGGGAAGGGAGATAGGAGGAGAAGGAGATGGCAGGCTGCGATGGAGCCAAGTCATCGGCCTCCAAGGAGGAAGAGGTAATTTTTGCATGATTTCAGTGAACTGGTTTCTGGCAGAAAACATGCATTGCCTATACATGCCCTGTTCATTCCACTACCTGGTTACTTGGATCAATACTACAAGTATGCTACCTTGCTTGAACCTTGCGGGTTATTGATCTCAAAACGAAAATTTTCCGGAACCACAACCTAGTAGTGACAGATCGACGAGAGCTGAGCTTTTGCAGAGTAATTGTTGCCTCAATTTCCATATACTGCATGTAGGCCAATGCTTTGTTTTCAATAGATTTTTGAGTGTGTTGTGGTATTGCAATTCTGAATGCTGCTGGGTTTGTGTATGAAGGCGTTTTGTTGATCCTGAAGTCCCTGAACCATGTTCATCCAATTTCCAAAGATAGTTGCAGTAGCGTTTCCTAACTCCTCTCTTGCCTGAAAATGTATAGCCGACAAGCAGCTTAAGAAAACAGAGGATAAAGGGGAAACATGAGGTTACCGTGTCTGCCCATTTCGGCTTTCAGTTTCTTTAACGAAATAAATATCTTGCTTTTGGTGCTAACTGCAAATACTCCTAACTTGCCAGTGAAGAAGTTTCTTCAGTTCTTTTTCCCCCATCAGTTTTTCCCCTTTTTGGACGCCATAGTGCTGTTTCCTTTGATGCACATTAATTCGGCCTGAATTGCGCATTAAACGGAAACCATCATGTTTAACCACTAAAAAGGTAATTACAGGACATCACCTAACGTCTGTGTGTAGATTGATTGAGTTGCACTTATCCTCTGCACCTACTTAGCAAACCTGCCATGCCCAACGCATTTAAAGATTCTGCACTATCTTAGTACTAACACTCTATAGATTATGCCCAAGAAACTGCTTTTGTTGACCGCCGGCGCCAAAGATTTGGTTTAATATACCGTGAAGGAATGAACCAAGGATCTAAAGCAAACTAAACTTTACGCAACCTGTTCTTCAACCCAAGAATCTATTGACTCACATTTCTGAGGTTCTGAACGACCATGAGGAGATGTGGTCTTGGGTTCCATCGATGATGGACCAGCCCTGCTTTTTTTACTGTGACCTAGCTGACCGCCAGAGAATCTCCCTCTCAGCTCAGGCTCTCAGCTTTGCAATTGCATCTGCATGGATTATGCATGAGCAGCGAACTACCCGGTAACAGTTTCTGGAATCCCGTCATTTTCGTGGCTTTGTTCAGAGATCGCCGTCAGTAGATCGGTCACATGCTTTTGGTGGATCAAAAGCAGCCGCATCCTTCGTCGTTGAGATGATTCATTGGTCGCGCGAGGGATCGAAAGGGATGCCTGTTTTCTCACTGCGATTGCAATGCGATCCCATGAACCAGCGGGTGCTTTCGGCCTATCCTCTTTTCAGTCGTGAAATTATGGTTAATCCGGTGGTCAAAAAGGCAAGGGCACATGCCTGAAACATGATTGTGTGCGTGTCTGTGTGTGTCATGCCGTCATGTCAGTCCACTAGATATTAGAGAACCGTCTGTGTCTGTGCCGGCATGGTGGCCCTGACCCCTGAACAAACGGATAAGCCTTCCCTGATTCTCTTCGTTCCCCGGGAGAAGTTCAATGGCTTCAGAAATCGATTTTATTCTCTTTCTTTGTTTTTTTTTCTAGGGGACCTTCAGAAGAATTAGTTGTCTAGTGGTGATTTTTATGCATATTCTGTACAGGCTTTGCTCATGAGTTTCTATGTCCTGAACTAACAATTTTGCAGGCATGCGCTGAGAAGAAGTACGGAGGAATTGCACCCAAGAAGCCTTTGATATCCAAGGTATATATGGAGTATGGACAGTGCGCTTCATCACTAGTACAAGTATTATGTGTAGAAACAAGCTTGCTATAACAGCTTTGATCATTCCATCTACCACGTTCTTGCTTGCCAATGCAGGACCACGAGCGCGCCTACTTTGATTCAGCAGACTGGGTGCTAGGCAAGGTAAGACAACAAGAGGACAAAAGTCCTTACACTATTCAGTCATGGCATCGTCAGAGTTTCAGACTCTATCTAATCCTTGTTCTTGGCGTCCTTCTTGCAGCAAGCTGCAAATAGCAGCACAAAGGCTGCTGTTGAGTCTCTGAAGCCCAAGCTGAAGGTCAGTTGGGCCATCTCAACATTCAATTCAGCTATTGACTGGTCATCAACTCCTCATAACAGGCCTCAGCTGAATGAACTCATGAGATTTCTCCGGTATAGAACTCACTGTTGGTCTTTTTCTTTCTCTGTCCAGAGAACGCCTCACCACCAGCTTCCCCCTCGCAAGCCGACCTGCGCTTCCAGCTGAGACGCACGGTGAGCTGGCTGGCCTCCAAAAACCTGCATCATTTCGCTCGCACCATCACGCACAGCTATGTGGAAGAGCACCTCAAGACATGACCATCCTTGTGTGTTGGGGCAGTGCAGGCCTCGCATTGCAGGCGCTGGAGGGGGAGTGCTCGGACGGAGCCGTTGCTGAGCTCGGATTTGGCTGGTCAGAAATTGTAGGGATGAATCAGAAACTCGAGAGGCAATTTGGCTACTTGGCAGTTGCAGCCTCTATTATGTCTATCACCAGAACGGGTTAATTATCGGTGTCATGCTTAAGTTAGATGGCACTTGGTGTTTGAACTAGTACCTTTTATCTGCCAACGAAAGGGCAAAAAGCCACCTGTCTCTTACCGAGGGTTTCGCTTTTGTATTTGACCACGGCCTGTAATGCTTACCTAGGCCATCAGTTTATTGGGCTTCAGGCCTGCCGCGGCCAGCGGGGATTGCGCAGCCGTGATTCGAGATGCCTGCTGGGCCTGCCGGGCTGCTACTGTGCACAGAACTAGGGCCGGACTTTGGTGAAGCGTACTGGACCAAAGAGGCCCACTGGGAATTTCTGGGCCTTAATTAGGCCCACGGATCTAGTGGCCCTAGGCCCAAATCTGGCCGTGCCACACTGTACAATTAACAACGTGATTATTCTTGTGAGAATACACTGATCATTCCTCTTTTTTCTAAAAAAAAGAATACACTGAACATGTGTGAAGGGACAACTTGAACGCATGAGTTTTTTTTGGACGAGTAGAAAAACAAAAGGTACGACTAAAATAAACTACAACAGCTCGAGCAAAGAAAAAAGGACACATCAACAATAATTGAGAGCTAAAGTACAGTTATAGACTTTTTTTTGCGGGAAGTTATAGACTTTTTTTGTGGGCAGTTATAGACTTTATAGTTTAGAAAAAAATTCTTCTTAATTCCACTACAGGAGACCATTGCGGAACACAAATATGGATATAAAATGGAACGGGAAATTGGCAATATCTTATCCAACATTTGATTTCGATGAGTCACACATGCTCACATGCGAACCTTTTTTATTGTTAGAGCACAACTCATAGATGAAGGGCCATTGTCAGCACGCGGCAGGATTCGTCATAGCCGATTGATTAACACATTTGGCAAAAGCTGTTGTAGACTTGTAGTTGCGCAAGTAAGAGCATATAGTCTGCAGCCAAATTTAGAGGATGTGTTGACTGGCTAGCTAGCTTGTTGATCGGGTAAATATACAATTAATTTCTATATGTTCCCCCCTACATACAGATACTACATACATAGAAGATGATTGATCATGTATCATGGAAGCTGGATATAATCCTCCGCGTGTTCAGCCGGCGACACGCGCGTGCCGATCTTGTCCAGGCCTCAGGGCAACAGCATGGCTCGAGCAGGCAGGCAACGATCGAGCACGCCACATAGCAACAACTCCCGTGAACTGTGAACATGCAACCTGCAGCTAGCTGCAAAGACTTTTGATCTGGGCACCCTGCAGCCAGCGGGGTACAGAGACAAAAACCGGCTAGGACACTGCAGAGTGTTCCCTTTGTAATTTCGAAAGCTTTTTAGCTGGACACAATACACAACAAGTACAGGGGTGCAAAGCCGCTCTACGTGTATTTGGAGAGCTACAAGTTCAGGTAGTCATGCTTTTCACATGTACAGTGCAGTAGTCTGTGTACCTGATCAGTAGTGACCACCACCTGCTACTTGTCTACATACAAGCATGCATACTATAGTCTATATGCCTCTACTCTTTCATGTTTTTCCCTGTGTCCTGGTGAGCAGGAATCTATCTGTCTATCTATGAGTGATGCCTTTCAATATCGTCATGCCATTGCATCAATCCAGATCTGGACACAGCTGCGCGCACAAGTCCTTGCAGGACCAGCACCGTGCTTTCTCTCTCACACACACTCTGCTCCCCGTTCAGCTTTGGATCTTGTGGCTTTGCTGCTAGCTCTGCCATGTTCTCAAAAAGATCTCATATTTTACTACCCGCAGCCCTCTTTCAGCCGGCTCTTACCTGCTCCGTACAGTTTTAAAACTCATTCATGCTCGACATGAGTCATTTAAAAATCTAACCCTGAACTTTCTCTTTACCTTCTTCATCGAATTAAGCAGAGAAAAAAAGATAAAGGGTGTTGATATGACTATCTCCTTTCTTTTATTCACAAGCCATTGCTGATAGGAGCCATGAGTTCATACGACCAGTCATAATCATGCTGATCTCATGTCCTGCATAATTGGCTTGTAACCAGCAGCATCATTCCATGATTGACCTGGTTTAATTTAACAACACCACCCTTCACTTTGCCTTTAGTGGGACGCTGATTAGCGAGTTACTATATATCGAATCGATCGCGCGATCTTTATAAAGATGCAATGATGCCTAGGATAAGATCTCGCCTCCATCTTTTTTCTCAGATCATTTGTTCTTGGTAATTGGATCGGCCGGCAATAATGGCATGCATGATGCGTTTTTGCAACGGTTGCCGGATCCAGATGCAAGATCTGGCAGACATAAGCAAAGTTCTCCTGTATCCATGTGTGTATCGATCAGTGTATGGTTGAGAAAGTTGGCATAGAACACATTAAAGCTGTGAGACCCAAGCCAGCAGGCACACCAAGTATCATGGAAACGACTTTACAGTTGAAAGTAGGGGGGTTGTAATGAAGGTTTAAGGATGGAGGACGTGGGGCAAGCAAAAAAGAGACGGGACAAGATCATCAGCACATTGTTAAACTTATTAGGATCAGCAGCTTGGCAGACGTCTACGTGTTGCAAGCCGATTGAAGCCAGAGCCCAGAGAGATCACAGAAGCCACATCTACATGCATCTGTGTCCCTGACGATGTTGAGTAAGATAAGATCATATGAGTTCATTCTCTGATTTTCACCGAAGAATACTGTAAGAACCGTGAATCCAGCGACCCAACTCATTCTCCTGGCATATGCATTCGCGTTTGGCCCTGTGCTAGCGGCCAGTTGAAGATGCTAGGGGCCAGTTGAAGAGGGAGGAGGTAACCAGATCTCCGGGTGAAAACCTAATCCAATTATGGATGGACGTCGGTGGCGTCTTTGACGTCACTTACTCTCTGAAGCGTCGTCTTGGTGATCTGCGAAGGTCTTGCAGCTGTTTTTCTCGGATGGACGACCCTCTACGTTCAACAGATTTCTTTCGAGGTCACTTCGATGCTTAGATAGTAGCCGATGTATGGTCCATGAGGTGACGGCCGGTGTTGGCCGGATTTGCTCTTGCTTGGCAAATCAAAGCGGAGGTGACCAGATTCTTGGTTGCCGATCCGTTGGAGAAGACCGTCAGGAAGCGACGACAAGATGTTGTATGTCTCATTCCCTACTCAACGAGGACCGGAGATAAGTGATCGGCGTTCATGATGGCTACAAGTGACTTCAATAGATTTTGGACTAGGCGGTCTTTAGTACTGATATTCATGTACTAAAGTTTTTTAAGATATTTTCTTAGATGTTTGTAATAAACAAGGCTGTGTGCAGTAATGCAGAGGCCGGAAGGCTGTGTGCGTTACTGCAGAGGCCGGAATGTAATTCCATTTTCTAAAAAAAGTTGAAGATGCAGCTGGTGTGTGGTAGCCCCGCCTCTGGTGGCCAGTCGATCACACGAGCCTACAGTATACGAACTGTGGACCAAAAACGAGCAGGAGGATGGAGCAGCAGCAGCTGCTGTTGCGCATTGTTGCGGTCTGCTGCAAGATGCGGCATGGCGATCGAGATCGCCATGGATCGAGCCATGCCAAAACCTCAGGCTTCTGGGGCAACGCCCATCCAAAATCCTTTTCCAGCTGCTCGCGCAACATGGCACGCCGGGCCCGGTGGGAACACGATCGAGGACGGGCTCGGCTCCTCTCCAGCTGCTGCGCGCCAACACGCAGTTCGGCAGCTGCTGCTGCCCGTCGATCTTGACGGGTACGACGCGCACTGCAGCATGCAGGGACCAGCCAGCGATCGCCACCAATGTCCGGACGGGCCGGGGCTCGCATGCATCAGGGGTTCCAGCTCGACCGATCGCAACGCACGGCGATGGGCCGATGGCTCCCAGCCGAGTCGGACCAATAATGTGCGCCAGGACAAGGGAGTTCCGGCGTCCCAGGACGCGCGCCTGCATCGTGACTTTGTGAGCCGTGCTGTGCGTAGCAGATCGATCATCGCTGCCAACGTGTACAGCCGCTGGCATGCGGGTCCCCCGCGCCATGCGCCGCTCGACCAATCATTGGGCACGCAGGGAGCGCAGAGATCTCGATCGCCGCATTTATCAGAGTTGCCGGCGGGCCTGCAAGCCTGCGCCTGAAAACTGAAAACTACCCGTGGCGCCCGTGCCCACAGCGGACAGGCCGCCGCCGCCGGCCCGGTCAGAATGGTGTCGAGAGCGCGTAATGAACTTGCCCACGCTACATGTTTAGCGGCGTTGCAAGTCAAGAAGAAGGACCGAGCCGTTAAAGGATGGACTATTCGCGCGCTCTCGATCGTGAGGCTATCTAGCTCGTACTATAGTGTGGAACCATGAACAACAATGGGACATGGTAACCCGTAACACTACGGGAAAACGCAGGTTCGCCGTGCGCCTGCGGCGCACGGCAATGACAGAAAGGCGCACGGCAAACCCTTTGCCGTGCGCATTTCGCGGGCGCGCACGGCAAAGGCTGCACGGCAGAGACTTGCCCGGCAAAGGCGGTTTTGCCGTGCGCCTTTTATCGCACGCACGGCGAAAATCTTTGCCGTGCGTAAAACCAAGCGCACGGCAAACAAAAGCTCTAACGGCGGCCCCCGGCAGCCACCGCCGTGCTAACGGCGCGGGGGGGGTTGACGGCGATCTTTGCCGTGCGCCACAGTCTTGCGCACGGCAAACTATTTCAATCTTTGCCGTGCGTCACTGTCTTGAGCACGGCAAACTAAAATCTTTGCCGTGCGCCACAGTCTCACGCACGGCAAACTATAATCTTTGCCGTGCGCGGCGCACGGCAAACTTTGGTCACTTTGCCGTGCGCCACAGATTCCGCACGGCACAGATGTGATAGGGGCGCACAGTAATGGTCACTTTGCCGTGCGCCCCCTGTTTGGCGCACGGCAAACCTGCCGTCCAGCCCAGCCGCTGATTCTGCTGCTGGAAAGCCACTGGTTGGCGCCAACCAGCAGCTGCTGCAAAGCCCAGCCCCTGAATTCAAATTCAAACATTTGAAATTCACTGCATACACCATTTTTCCTGGTTGGCGCCAACCAGAAAAACCAAATTCACTGGTCGCAAACAACAATCTCAATTTATCAAATGCAGACATCTGAATGGGATCACAGCAAGTTAAAACACAACGGAGTCCACAACCTCAGTTAAGTAAATGAAAACACAGCTGCATCGTCAATAACCAGCTCAAACCAGACCCATCGAGACCACGCGAACTAGCGCGCCTCAACTGTAATTTATTGACCAAACTACTGACACCGACTCATCATTACCGACACTACGTAGTAGATTAAACCAGTAGTGGCATAGTACTAATTAGGCCCTCCTGATAGAGCATCATCAGAAGGCACCATCCATGTGTGCTTCGCATTAGCATCCCCAGACTGCAACCATGGATCAAAAGAGCAACACACCACCATGTCCAAAGCACCAAGGTCACCATGATTCACCCAAGCTTCACAGAGTCTAGTTGGTTAGACCTTCTTCACTCCAGCTCCTCCTCCTGTTAGTAAAACATGCAGGCGTCAGTAGACAAACAGCAACAAATCGGACTTGAAAGGGGAAAAATAAACAATGTGTACATAGCTTTGCTATGCAAGAGTACTGACCACGGATTGTAGATGAGCAAGTACCATACCACAATGCACCTTGCACACACAAAACTGCACCAACTACAATCTGGTGGTTGCACACATCTAAAACACAGCTCACAGAACCACAATCAGGTGGTTGCCGGTAACCCACCAACAAAAGAACAGGTCACCGCGGACCTCAACGTGAATCAGTTAGACAAAATGGATGACCGTCCTAGAAGATTCATACTACTACTACTTCAATTGGCTGCTCACCGAAAACAATTTCACCAAATCCAACACAGTTATATATATCACTAGCCTTGCTTCACCTCCATGCATCCAGAAACTACAACCTGCAATTGACAGAAGCATTTATGTCACAATTGCATACTTTTGCCAAAGCACGATAAGATGCACTGAAAAGAGGGGGAGGGAGAGCTGCGGCTCACGTGTTTCTTGCGCTAAGAACCCAAGATATGAGCTCTCTCATCCCCGAAGTAGTTGTTGTCTTGTGCATCTCGGCAAACTCTGACAAAGGGTACCATTGACCATTTCCAAACTTCCTGCGCCACAAGTAATTGTCCAAAGCAAAGCACGATATGATAATCTTTGATTGCTTCTTCCTTTCAAAGAAAGGCACCTTTTCCAATATCTGCCATCGCTCCTTCAACACCCCAAACCTACGTTCAATTACATTGCGGAGCTTCGAATGAACATAGTTGAACTTCTCCTCTCTAGCTAAATCAGCAATTTCCACATCCTTAAACTCTCTCTTAGTGTACCTAGTACCCGGGAACGGAACCATGTATCCTTCCTTGTCCATATAACCCGAGTCCGCGAGATAGTAACGTCCTACAACCACATATGCACGTTAGCCTTCCTACCTGAACTCAGCAGATCCCAGGTGATCAGTTAGCTCACACTCACTCCCCCACAATCACTCTCATAGGTGTTGGTTCAACACAGAGATAGGAGCAGAGGTTAGAGCAGAACACACACACGACTTGTGCTGGGCTCAACTGAGCTTCAGGTAGCAGCTCATTGCATTATATTCATGAACAAGAAGGTTTACAAGGTTTGGCTAAAATTTTGTCATCTACTTGTACTATTGCCACTACTTGTCACCGAACTGCCACTACTTGGCACTGCTGATGGTCAGTCTACAACCATGCTGCTAGTTGCTAATTCAACAACATCAACCAGCCATGAAGACCAGGTGGTCGAGTAGAAAGCCAAACCTACTTAGCTCTATTCGGTCAATATACACAGAGAGGAACAGGTAGAGCACTCACAATTATATGACAATGCAGGCACTAGTGTCCCAACCAAACCACATTATAAAAATTGTAAAAGCTTCAGCTGAACAAGGTTGTGAAACATTGCATTTACCTTGTGGCGGACGAGGGAACCTTGCTTCGGCTTCGCAGTCTCTCAAAACAGCGATGTCATGACATGCGCCTGCCAATCCAGATCCAACATATGTCCACATGCCATGCAAGTCCACCACGGCACACACATTGATGCTTACATCACCATTCCTATCACGAAAATCCATTTTTGCTTCTCTGTTGACCTCTACTGGGATGTGTGTACCATCTATTGCGCCTATGCACCCATCGAAGAGGGGTTCATATTTTTTAAGTATGCAGTTCACTGACCTATACTCTCTATCCATAGGTCGTAACACATCATGAGACCACAGGAACACAACTTCAGCCACCTCTGACATTTTCCTACTAACTGTGTCCAAAGACCGTTCGAACCTATACTTGGTTCGCCTACAAGAGGCTCGAGTTGCACAGGCCCACACAAACAACCCTAGAGCTTCTACTGACCCACAATCACGGGTAATGGGCAGCCCATACTGACATAATATGTCATGCAAATGGAGGAAATCATCACGGTGCATACGAAAATTGTCATAGCAACTTGTCTCGTCTGAAAGCATCTGCTGCATCCACTGTGCACCCGTGAGCTTGGGTACGGCACAAGGAGGACTTACCTGAGGCTGCTGCAGCTGGTGCACTGCCTTGAGCTTCTTCAAGATGACACCGAGCCTGCCAGCAAACTTGAACCGCTTCTCCGTTGACGAATCGCTTGTGGTCGAGTCGCTGTTTGAGTCCGGCTCCATGTCCCTGTGAGAACAAAACAACAGGGTTAGTACATGTATATGCATACAAACTTAGGCAGCACATGTATATGCATACAAACTATTGACATATAATTGTGACTACCATAGCTGCTGACCTACTACTACTTAGAGCTAATAGAGGTCAGTATGTTTGGGTCTTCTTGTGCCTGACCAGTTTGGACTCAAGGGCAGGTAGCCTCACCTCCTGCAGTGCCAAGTAGTGCCTTTGCAGTGCCAAGTAGTGGCACTGCATTGTTGAGGTAGATGATCGAACAATTTAGGCCTTACCCACCATATCCACATAGACACAAATACCAACACTGAGGTACATATAAAGTCTCTGAGCACAACGTTATTACAAATTATGTCTTCGAAACAGCATGATACAAGTTCGACAATAACTAAAACAAATCCACAGTAACTCATAAAGATGCACACTAACTCAAACAATTCCACACTAAATGAAAAAGATGCACACTAATGAATAAAGATGCACACTAACTGAAAAAATTGCACACTAAATGAAAAAGATGCACACTAACTGCAAAAATTTGACACTAAATGAAAAAGATCCACTTGCACATGTAGACAACATGATCACACAGGCTTGTTGTTTCTGTTGCTGAAGTAGAAGTTGACATAGTTCTCACGACCCTCCTTTGTTTTGTAATCCAGGAATGCCTTACGATGCATCCTGTCAGTGCAAAGATGCTTGGTTTGGGTGAAGAACATGTCCGCCTCATTGTACCCATCTTGTTCCAGAACCTGATGAACTCTCTCCATGTCCAGAAGGTCTGCAGTAGTCCTGGACACCGACAGTTGGCGACGGCCCTCATTAACGAAGGAGCTGATGTCACCAATAACGTCCTCGTATGAGGGAGTCTTGCTTGCCTTCTTTCTTGGGGAGTGAACAGAGGGTTCTTCCCCGTAGGGTCTCTTGGAGGGCTGACCAGAACAACCTGCGAGTTGTGCATCACTTGGTGGAGGCGTGGGAGTGTGTGGGCTCTCACCAGGTGTTTCCTCACTAGCATGACCCCCCGATGATACCAGCACTCCCCTATCCCGAGGTGTATGGCCTAACAGTTTGTACAGTTCCTCACAACATGGGGGACATTTGAACTTCTGACCAAGTCTCTCACTACTTTCCTGCAGGGGGCATAGGATGACAAGTTAGTAGAAGTTAGATATGGAAAAGCCTAGTGCACTACAGGCTGCGACAAAGTTGTAGTCAATACCCCGGTGAGAGCTGCACACCATACTGGGTCATAATCAACTTCACCAGTAGCTGGGTCAAGACCCAGCCCCGTCTTGTTGAGCAGACCTTCGCGCCAGTTAAAGTAGGCATTTTTCAGTTCAGTGTACTTGTTTTGCAGTTGCCTCTTTTTATACCCAAGGTTTGTGCGGGCGTTGAAGGCTCGGTGCACGTTGGACCAGCCGTGTTGGGTTGGGGTTTTATCACCCCAAAAGCATTGAGTTTTCTGGTCAGCTATAAGTTGAAGCAAAAGGGTTATGGTGTTGTCATCCCAGTGAGCACGATCCTGAGACATCTGCGAGTATGTAACCCAATTCTTACTTATGCGGAAGTGGTGCAGCACGACAATTGTCAGCAGAGAAGGAGTACCAGGGAGGTAGTTGGTTCAAATGTATGCACGGACAGAAAAGGGGACTTGCCTTTGCACAGCGTGTAGGTGGCGAACACGAAGATGCCGAAGAATAGGGCAATACCGAGCTGCAACCAGGAGAGGCACTGAAATGAGGAACATAATTTGTGTACAAGGCATACAAATGTGTGGTACTGGAATATCACAAATGTACTGCTCGAAGTACATTCCATTGTAAACAGCACACATCAATCAAAATTATGCTTATATATTCTTAAAATTCACAACTGATGAACACAACTTATTCAACAAGTAGCTTGCATATCAAATATACAACCACAATTAGCTTGCAAGTTGGCATGTCAAATCTGAGCTTGCATTTATATCAAATCCACAATAACTAAAACAAATCCACAGTATACTCTATTTATATGTCAAATCTAATTCAACAAGTACCTTGCATGGACACAACTGATTGAACAAGTAGCTTGCATTTATATATCAAATCTGAGCTACTGTGAGAACTAATTACTACTGTGAGAACTGATTTCATTTTAAGAATTAATTATCATACCCCAAGTAGTTGCAGCCTTCAAATCTAGGAATATTATTTCATGCTTTGTTCTTATTAGATAAACAGTGCGCTGCATACGGTTTGTCCTTTGACATGTACTACATTCAAGTTAGTTGTTCATTTTAACTAGCTCCTGATGCGAGCCTAGATAATATTCCTGGGATCTGACATTGTAAAATGGCTCTTCCTACTGACTGCCGTGTCTTTCAGTGGTAGAATCTATGTGTAGTTAAAATGAGCTCCCAATGAAAGGCCAGAAATTAACTTTGTGTTACATAAAACGTAATTAATGTATTTGAACTTTTTGTGGAGGTGAAGTAGCTAATTAATAGAAGAGCAATGCTTCTTCCACATAATGATACAAAGCAGTGTGGCACAAGGATAATCAAATATTTTAGTGTTTGATATGGATCATTAACAATTGTCCATAAAAAATGATGTTTTGTATTGGCTTTCTAATGTTACAAGGACATGTAATGAAGGTGTGCAAAGTAGAATTGTGGTAGCATGCATGTATATATTCCTGGGATCTAATTCAACAAGTTGCTGAACACAAATGATTCAACAAGTAGCATGCATGTATATATCAAATCTGACCTTGAATTTATACTCTATTTATATATCAAATCTAATTCAACAAGTAGCACCACATAATACAAGAACATGGATGAAAACAAACCTGGATATTTCGATGCCGGTTGCCTGGGTGTTCACTTGGAGGTCCTGCATGCAGCAGATGGAATGCGGAACCATGAGAGGCCCAACCACGCAGCAGCAGCGCAGTTCTGAGCACATATAACAGAAACTAACCTGGATCGTAGCTGTGGGAGTGGAACGACGGATCCGATGGCGGCGACGGCAGGGGAGGCGGGCGGTTGTGGTGTGGAGGTCCCCGGATGCTCTGATGGAGGAACTTCGGAGGGAGCGGCCGAGATGTCGGTCCTCTTGGCGACGGCGGCCGACGGGAGACCGTATCGGGGCCAGCGTGGTGGCCCACGACCCGGCTGGAGGCCTGCGGGGTCAACCCAAGCAGGTAGGTTCACCGGCCATGAAGGGAGAGGCGTTGGGGGTTGAATGGAGCTGCGCCTGCGGCTCAACGGCCCGCCTGTATTATGTGGAAAATATGATAGATCAGCATCTAAATTCAATATGCGAAACAGCAGTGAGGCCACAATTTGGTAGTTTTGCAGCAATTACACCATCTAGAACAGAACAGTGAGCATATCCATGCGAAGCTCGCTTATACACTCAAATCACACTCACGAACTCTGTCCATGCAGTCAATGCAAGACAAGCCATAGTGTTGTTCAAACATAGTACTGTGCAAAATTAGAATGTATGTTATATAACTAAAAAAGATAGCCCTAGAAGATAGTGCAGTGCAAAAGTACTTGTTGATGAAGAGAGCATTTTACAGTTCTCTGTACAGGCATGGCAGATCTAATGGGTATTGTCATTGCCTGGCTTGTTTAATTCTAAGAAAATCATGAATGAGGGCCAGCACATTACACATACTATTTATTTCCATTATTAGTACTATTATTACAGGGACAAGAGCACCTCAACCAAGATGTCATGCAGCACAATAATTTTCCAAGAACCACATCTACAGGGCTGACAAATCTATAACAATTCCACCGGGCTGTAATTAAATTAGTGTTCATATATGCACCATGGAGCACAGCAGACAGAATTGCACGTGAGTAGATTATGCAAACAATTCCACGGGGAGAAATACAAACAACATTTATGGATCACGTGTTCTATTGCTACAGGGAATGGAATAACTCATGTATCTCTGCTGCCATCGTCCAAAATTAGACGCAAAACTTACGCATAGATCCATTGCTATAGATGGAAAACATGAAAGTGCACAGAGGATGAAGCAGAGCACGCACCCCTCAGAGATCTGAGCCTCTCCAATCCGATCGTTGTAGGTCGCCTTCTCCCCAAGCACCTACCGGATCTTGCCTCTCACCACGAATCCTGTCACAATCTTGAACACGAGCAAGGGTTAGGGTTCGTAGAAAAGATTGGGGTGGCGATGGAGATGGAGATGGAGATGGGAAGGGAGAAGGACAGGGGAAGGGGGTGGCTAGGCCTCACCGGCGAGATGCGGTGGAGGCAGTAGCCGCTGGCGGTGTGGATTGCTGCGTCGCCGTCTGGCGTAGGAGGCGGCGGAGGTGGAGGGAACGAGGGCGCCTGCGTGAGGGAGAGAGGTGAGCGAGAGGAGATGAGGGGCGCCGGCGAATGAGAGGAGCGGCGAGGAGGGTCACGTGCTGACGGGGGCTAGGGTTAGGGCAGCTTACACATACCTCTGGGCGTCGCTCGCGACGCCGGCCGCCAGAGTCGGAGGGAGGCGGATCTGGTGGGATCCGGGGTTGTTGTCGGAGGGAGGTCGCGGGCTGGATAAGGTGGCCGCCGCGACCGGATCCGTGCGAACCTATGCGCCGCCCCTCCTCCCCGGCCGCGGCCGTCGTCCCTGGGTGGGCGAGCGCGGAGGCCGGCGGGTGGGTCACCGCGGAGGTCAGGGCCCGGATCTGCCACCCGCGGAACGCCCTAGCGCGGTCGGTACGGGCCCGGACGACGACCGGAGGGGGACCGACCGCGCCGGCGGCGGGGCGGGCGAGGATGGCGGGGGGAGCGCGAGCAAGGAGGGCAGACGGCGGCGGCCGGACGCGCGTGCGAGAGGGAGAGAGCCGCGAGATGGAGAGGATAAGGGAGACACCGGGACGAGAAGGGGCGGCGGCGGGTGAGTGGATAAGGGCAGCCGAACGGCTGGACGGTGGCCAGCCGAACGGCTGGGCTGGTAAGCCCAGCCCAGCCGGTTTCAGCCCAGCCGGATATGTCCAGCCCAGCCGGTTTCAGCCCAGCCGGATATGTCCAGCCGGTTTCAGCCCAGCCGGATATGCCGTGCGTCCTTTTGCCGGCGCACGGCAAAGAATGGCCTGTTTGCCGTGCGCCAGATATTCCGCACGGCAAACAGGCCAGAGGGGGCACAGGAATGGTCACTTTGCCGTGCGCCCCCCTGTTTGGCGCACGGCAAAGTGACCAAATTGTTTCTGTTTTTTTTCTATTTTCGCGTTTAAAAATCCCCATTCATTCAAAAATCACAGGCATAATATATATCTCATAATAACCATCACAGGCATAATATATATCTCATAATAACCATCACAGGCATCAACAATAACCATCACAGACACAATATAGATAAATCCACACGTTCAACAACAACAAATCCACTAGTGCATCCACAAGTCCACAAAGTTCATCGACAAGTTTACAGTGCATCCACAAGTGCACCAGTCCATCCACAAGTCCACAAAGTTCAAAAACGCAAATTAAGTGAAGTAGCTCACTGAGAAGGAGGTGGCTAGAACGGGGGTGGACCGTCCGGACGAGGTGCGAACAGCTGCTGCGGTGGGAACGTCGGTGACATGCCCGGCGACGCCTCGAGATTATTCGATCCCGCCGACAGATTCTGCAAAAAAAGAGTACAGGTTATAATTCTGTAAATTATATTGAATCGCATAGATGTATCATGTGGAAAAATGAACATATGAATATAGAGGTAAAAGAAAAAAAATGTAAATACTAGGGAAGGACACAGGAAACAAAAGATGCAAGCAATCAATAGCTGGAATTTGCTGCAAAAGAAAAAAACAGAAACAATAGCTCAAATCATATGGGTCAATTTGACCACACAAATGTGATACAGACTATACAATGCCTATCTTAATTTCATTTCTAATTATCATTTCCCAAGCTATAGAGAAATTTCCTATGACATATTTCTATTTCGCACATTCTGAGGCATCTGGGCAAGATTTCATAAACAAATAGCCTGTTCTGTCTGAATAACAATGTTGACTAGTTTGTAACAGAGAACATGTACCCATAAGACATTTGGAAAACTGTCTGTTAGCTTAATGTCATGATCATATTTTTAACATATCAGAAAGCCAAGATGATGCTTACAAGAAATGAAATACTTCGATAGTAAAAACATGTTGAGAACAAGATGACAAGAAGCAAAGTCCAAGAGCAGCACTAAACAATTTTCTCAATTGCATCAACAAGAAACACTCATCCTCACAGCCCCTTTGATTAAACAGATTTTCTTCGACCATTTTTGTGCCAATATTTTGTGTGGAGCATTCTGTATTGATAGCTTTAGGCATGAAAAGTAAGGGTTAGTTGTGACAGAATTTGTGCTGACTATTAGGCTCTTGCTGTCAACTGGAGATATGTGATAATCATTTGCCGATGTTAGTTGGAACAAAAAAAATAGAGATTACTAGCTGAATCTGGTTCCTGTGTTGCTTCTCTTTTATTAGGGACAATAATTGTAGTCTCTTGCTGTGCAGGACGGGGGCGAGGAAGGGACCAGGCTCTTGCTATGCTTCCATCAGTTCTCTAAGTGAGTCTAAGTCTCTACGTTCTCTAAGTCTATAATCAATGAAATGAAACAACAAGGTTGTCAAGTAACTCACAGCAGGAGTTCCAGGAGCCGGAGACGGAATGAACATCATCGGGGCCGTCGCGGGCATCGTGGGCATCGGGGGCATCGGTTGTCCGTTCTGAAGAGCTACCATGCAAGCCTCCCAGTGCTTGGCCATCATCTGTTGCTGCAGAGCCATCTGTTGCTGCATCTGCTGCTGCTGCGCCGCCAACTGCTGGGCCATCCGCTGCTCAACCGCGGCTAAGGACGCCTGGTGTGCCGCTTCTTGCTCATCCAGCCGGGTCTGCAATTGTTCATCGCAATGTTACAATGCAAAGAAAATCTATGTAGAAATTCAGTAACGACGAATAAAACAGAAATAACCTGAAGTCGTTCCACGTGGGCCAGTGCCGCGGACGGCCGTGAGAGTATGGGAGGGGCACTGCTCGTGCTCCTTGCTCGGAGGGCCGGGAGAGTGGGAGTATTGGCCGTGTCTAAAATGCTGTCGCCAATATAGTAATGGCCATGCTTCTTTCCTCCTCCCACCCTCATGATCACCTCTCCATCAAGCGGTGCACGGCTCGGATCCCACTCTGGCCCATGGACCTGCCTTCCCGTCTCCGTGTACGCAGTGATGCGGCCGTGGATGGAGGGATTGCTGTACGCCTCCGGCGGGTCCTCAGGGTTGTAGGTGGTCTCGGACGCGGACGCCTTGCCCTTGTGGGACAAGGCCCATCCCATGAACTCGGTGCACTCAGCGCCTCCATGTGCGTTGGACTGCGAAAAAACAGCAAGTTGATTACAAATTATGCATAATTGAATGTTACAACAAAGAAATGAATATGCATACCCATCTAGCCCTGTATTGCTCGTTCGTAAGGTTGCCTTGATGGTGTGTCGGGTATGGCATCAGCAAACGCTTCTGTCGGCCAGCGTCGTGCTTCTGCTGCCACTCCGGTGTGAACCACCTGTGCACTATGAGTTTCCAGCACTCGGAATCATTACGACACCACCACACAGGCGCCTACACGTGATCAAGTGAACGACATGTAAGAAGATCATATTACGCGATGTTATTAATATGAGAATATGCACAATTTTACCTCCTCGTATTGCGGCCGGGTCAGCTTAAAGGTTCTTGCTTCCGCTTTTGACATCTTCTGCCCAAGCCTTGAAGCACTGAAGTTTATGACGCACTGAACTTGCGCCTCGTAGTGCATGTCCAACACCAGCTTCTTGCATACCCACTCCTGCACCTCCTCCGCCTTCTCAGCATATCCATCCGCCAACCTATAGAAATCCTGCGTAGAAACACGATGATCTCCAGTCAATATTGCAAAAATGTTCCAATGAAAATGATGTATTGAGCAGTGTAGTGCGAGAAAGACTTACCCAGAGCTCGGCCTTCACCCGCTCCGCCTTACTCCCATAGCACCTGTCGTCCCTATCGAGAGCATCTGGGGCATTGTGGTAGTGTGTCCACGTCCAGGCCGGCTCGTATCTGTCCTCACTCATCCGGACCATGCCTGGAAAGTGCAACCTGCACAAAAGACCCAGGATGCCGTTGACCAAGCGGTTATGACCAGCAGGTGTGACGATTTCCCAACTCCTATCAAAAGTGAAAAAGAAAAAATATTAGTTTATATTGTGATATCAAGTTTCCAAATGAAAAGTATTAGACAACATCTAAGTTACTTACCGTTTGCCCACGGGTTTAATCAACGGGCGTAGGGCAACAGGTATCGGCCTGTCCGGGAGTCGTGAGGGACCTCGCTGCCAAACAGTCACACTAGAGCCACCCTCTGTCGTGTCCTCCTCCTCACCCTCCCCCTCCTCCTCACTCTCCCCCTCCTCCTCCTCCGCCTGCGGCACATACTCCGCTTCCTCCTCCTGTTCCTGCTCGTCCACCTGGTGCTGCTGCTGCTCCTCCTCCTCCTCCTCCTCCTCCTCCTCCTGCTGCTGCTGCGGTCGACCCTTCTTTTTACCCTTCTTCGGACCACCCTTCCCTCGACCCTTGCCTTTGCTGCCCCTAGCGATCCCTCGAGAATCCTCAGGTATGTCCGCCGAGGATGAACCGACAAATCTTCTGTACATAGACGAGCACGTACGCTGAAGTCCGCCGCCCACCATCTTTCTGTTCCATCACGTGAAATTAAAACCAGTAAACCAGTCAGTACAGAGAAACACATAAAGAAGATATAATTAAAAATGAACATAATATTGCAAAAGATAAAGAAAACATAATTACAAATTAACATGATATTGCAAAAAATAATTAAATTAGAACGAAGCATACATGTATTAGAAATAAACATCACGATCGGGATTATCAGGATCATAAGTCTCATCATCACTATCACGCATGTCCAGAGGCCCTTCATCCGATGGAGGAATGTCTTCATGAAGCCCTAATTGTACTTTCTCAAGTAATTCTACGTCCCTCTCATTATAAACCTCATCTCCAGCGTCCTCGTCATCAACTCTTTCATCATCTTCTACTTCCATTCCGATCGTTTCGGTTAAGTCTATCACAAAATTCCCAGGTAGTCCATCTTCTTGGAAGAACTCTCCATCATATGTATCAGGGTCTATGTTGTAATCTTCATTGTTTGGAACAGGTAGTCTACCGTGTGGCGATACCTTGTACACAACGTCCCAACCCTGGAGACGTTCGTCGGTTTTGCACGGGTATGAGAGATAATACACTTGTGTGGCTTGTTGAGCCACAATATAGACATCGTCTCCTGCATAGACGGATGACTGTCGAATTTCGACTAGTCCAATATCAGGGGTC
>CM014278.1:81474546-81496163 GCA_004135705.1 Alloteropsis semialata
TTGATTCCAAGGCCCCCTTTCTTCTTGCTTTTGCAAATAATTTCCCACTTAACAAGATGGTATTTTCTTTTTTGGCAGCCACCCTGCCAAAAGAAAATTCTTCTTTGTCTGTCCAAAGATGTCACAGTTGATTTTGGTAACAGATACAAGGACATATGGTAAATGAAAGCATTTGAAAGGCTAGAATTAATCAATGTAGTCCTGCCTGCAATAGACATAGTTCCCCCCATCCAGACGTCTAACTTCTTTTTATTCTTCTCCTTTAAGGGAACCCAATCTGCCACATGAAGTTTGCATGGACTTACCGGTACCCCCAAGTACTTAATTGGAAAGTGGCCAATTTTGCAATTGAAGAGCTCAGAATACATTATTTCCTTATTTTGATCTCCATTGATCATAATCATCTCGCTCTTTTCAAAGTTAATCTTAAGGCCAGACATGACTTCATACAGATATAAGAGAAGCTTGAGGTTTCTTGCATGTTCTAAACAATCTTTGATGCAAATGATGGTGTCATCTGCGTATTGGAGGATAGCTATCCCTCCTGGGATTAGGGAATCAGCAAGCCCCACTAACAAATTGTTGTGTTGGGCATGTTTCACCATTCTCGTCAGGCAATCAGCCGCAAAATTGAATAATATAGGAGACAAGGGATCCCCTTGCCTAACCCCCTTATGGCTAGTAAAGTATGGGCCAGTCTGATCATTTAGCTTCACACACACAGTCCCACCAGAGAGTACTTGTTTAATCCATTCGCACCATTTCTCTCCAAAGCCTCTATACTTAAGACTGTCCAAAAGAAATGACCAATTCACCTTGTCATAAGCTTTTTCAAAATCCAATTTAAGAATCACACCAGTTGCTTTTTTCCTCTTAGTTTCATGAAGAATTTCATGTAAAGCCATTATGCCAGTCATAATGTTCCTTCCTTTCATAAAAGCTGTTTGTTCCATACAAATCAGCTTCTCAGCATAAGGTGAAATTC
This sequence comes from Alloteropsis semialata, assembly GCA_004135705.1. Taxonomy (NCBI): domain Eukaryota; kingdom Viridiplantae; phylum Streptophyta; class Magnoliopsida; order Poales; family Poaceae; genus Alloteropsis; species Alloteropsis semialata. The sequence goes on from CM014278.1 coordinate 81,475,532, forward strand.
TCATGGTTAACACTTTGGTTATCCACTTATATAAACAATTAAGGAGGCAAATGGGTCTGAACTGCTGAATTTTGTTAGCTTCAGCAACTTTTGGGAGAAGGGTGATAATCCCATAATTCAGCCTGGCTACCCTTAGCCTACCATGATAAAAGTCATCAAATATTTCAATAATGTCATGCTGAATGATGTCCCAGCATGATTGATAGAATTCCACTGGAATTTCATCTGGTCCTGCAGCCTGATTTCTTTCCATTTGAAAAAGAGCTTCTTTAATTTCAACTGCAGAAAAAGGTTGACATAGGGAAATGTTGTCTTCCTCATTCAGTTTTGTTTCCCCTGCCCACATATTGGCATCCAATGGAATTGCATTTCCCAAAGCAGGGCCAAATAATTCTTTGTAGTATAATGTGGCATGCTCAAGCAATTCTTTATCACCCTCAATACAACCATCATTTGTTTGTAGAGAATAGATTGTGTTTTTCCTCTTCCTTCCATTAGCAACTCTATGGAAGAAGTCAGTATTATTATCACCTTTGAGAAGCCAGGTCTCATGTGATCTTTTGAACCAGTACAACTCTTCCTCCTCCAGGATAGACATCAATTCTGATTTAAGCCTCACTCTGAGGTCAAACTGGTCTTTAGAGAGAATGCTATCTTCCTCTAAAGTTTCCAAGTCCATCAGCTCAGTTTGAATTTGGTTTTTGTGTTTTCTTCTTTCTCCCTGTAAGTTAAAGCCCCAACCTTTGAAAAATTGTTTAAACTTTTTGAGTTTCTTTTGGATTCTGTCAAATGCTGAGTCAGCATGACAGGGTTGATTCAAATTCTAACAACATTCTCCAGGAAATCATCCTTTTGGAGCCAAGATAACTCAAATCTGAAACTTAGAAATCTGAGAGGAGGATTGCAATCTGTGCTTAGAATCAAGGGATTGTGGTCAGAGACCTCCCTTGGAAGTTTATGAACACTGACTCTGGGAAATTTGTCCTCCCACTCCTTATTCATGAGATATCTATCCAGTTTCACCAGAGTAGGATCTAACTAATTGTTGGACCAAGTATATTTTCCTCCAGACATGTTAATCTCAACCAGCTCATAAGTGGATATAATATTGTTGAAAATATTAGAGTGTCTATGAGATCCATTATTGTTTTTATTCTTCTCAGAACTGAATCTAATAACATTGAAATCACCTCCAACCAGATAAGGTTCTTGGGACTTCAAGCAAAAGTTAGCCAGTTCTGCAAGAAATGCATCCTAATTTTCATCCTGAGCAGCCCCATAGACTGTTAGGAGGTTCCACTTGAACTTTTGTTGTTTATCCCACAAATTCATCTGAAGTAAATATTCACCTTCTACAAATGAACCAACATCCAAGACATCAATTCTGATGCCAACAAGAATCCCACCAGACCTACCTCTGGATGGAGTCCATTTCCAGAGGTATTCCTGATTAGGGTCAAATCTTTTAAGTACCTTGTCCTCAATATGAACTTGCATAGTTTCTTGCAAGCCAATGAAATTGAATTTGTGTTCCAGAATTAGATTTTTGAGAAAAGAGGAGACACCTTTCTTTTTGATGCCTCTACAGTTCCACATTAGATGCACCCGCTATGCATAGTGTTTATGTATTGGGTCACGTGGAGAGAAAAAATGAACTGACACGGTTCTCTAAATGAAAATTTTATGCGTTTTTTGTGAAACTAAACAGGGACAAAGTCTCTGACGTGTACTACCACCACGTGAACACATCGAGACCACTGTTCCTGGAGTCATGGAGGTAAAAAGGAAAAACAAACGATAAAGACATGGATAGATAGATACGCTGGCATTTCTTCTGCCTGACGGCAGACGCGCACTGTGCAGAAATAAAGTGACAAGGGGGCTCGCGCTTTACCGGGCCGTGTTTGTTCGGTAGCGCTTGGTCTCGCGTGGCTCGTATCCGGGTGCTTGGGTTTTCTTCATTACTGCTGACCCACAGCAACTTTTGCACGGAGAGACGCGTTAATTTGCAGTTGAAAGTTGTTGAGCACAAAGACACGCACATTACGCTTCTGAAGACAGGAAAACACGCATCTTTTGCTCCTGGTCGTGTGGGCCAGGACCACGACGATCGATGCAACAGTTACTGTCTGTGTGCATGTTTGACCCTCGATCGATCCCGACCGTCTTTAATGATCTGTACTGTACTGTAATAGCCATCGCCGTCTTTAATGTCACTAGCCCGTACCGCCAAAAATTGCTTCAGGAAAAGGATAACGACGATCTAATGGTGGTAGCTAGCTAGTGATTGTAGGGACGACGAGCAATTGCACTGCTCCACCAGGTGATTAGCTTGCAGTCACTGCACGGCCACGTTACCGCTTGACGCTTGTGTCCAAAGCAAGCGAGCCAAAAACATGTTTGCTCCGCCCGGGAGAGGGTGAGAGCATTCAATACTGACGCATGCATGCCCGGGATCGAGAAGCGAGCCAACAACTCCATTGGTTGGCTCCGCGCCTCTGCCCTAGCTCGTCATCAGTTCAGGTGATCATCGGTCGCTGCAGGCACATCGTTCCATCGCCGACCGCGTATCACGCTCGCGGCACACGTCGATCGGCCGACGGCAGATCCGCGGCCTATCCGCGCACTGCATTGCTTGTGCGGGCATTGATGAATTCCGCGGCGAGCGAGCGTACGATCTCTCCTGCACGGTGTCTGCGTCTGCGTCTGCGAGCAACCTCTGCATGCCATGTCAAACCTCCTGCCTGATGTAACACATGTAGTACCATGGCCCTTTGTTTTCGCTTAGCTTGTAATCTAAGCGTGTACCAGAGAAGCGAAGATTTTCTCGCTTCTTGATTCTCGTTTCTCGTAGTTTAAATCTCTGAAGCGGATTACCACAGAAGCGAAAATAAGCGAGACATTTGGTGGAATTATCACTTATTTCCACCGATAAGCCAATTATAATCGGAAACAAATAGGCCCATGTCGTGCCTGCCGTAGCAGCAGCAGCTGCCGCCTGCAGGCCGCGCTGCATGCATGTTGATTTCGTGCACATCATTTGACTTTTCCTCCGTGTGCACCGTGCACGTATATATGCGCCACAGACGAAACGTGGCTTCGGATACTGCCTGGCCTGGCCTGTACCTGTAGAGCAGCCAGCGAATCTCTGTGTGCATGTACACCGACGGCACTACGGCAGCTGTAGATGCAGAGTATAGTACATGCACTCTACTATGGTGCAGTGAGTCAGGGCTGAGACGACGATGGAGGAGAAAGAGTGAAAGACGAGGGGCCGAGAGGCCGCAGCGAGAAGCGGGAAAAGGGTCGAGGCGAGACCGCGAGATCACAAGAAAGCTGCGCGGCTTTAGGCCCTGTTCATTCACTGTTCAGTTGAGGAAAGTTTCACAATTTTTCACTATTCACCCGTCACATCAAATCTTAGGACACTAATTATGAGTATTAAACATGGATTAATGACAAAACCCATTCCATAACCCTCGGGTAACTTCGCGAGACGAATCTAATGAGTCTAGTTAGGCCATAATTAGACAACGTCGTGCTACAGTAAACAATCTCTAATGACGGATTAATTAGGCTTAATAGATTTGTCTCGTGATTTCCCATCCATTCGTGTAATTAGTTTTATAATTAGATCATGTTTAGTCCTCCTAATCTTCGATTTAAAATTGATACAGTAAATTTTGTAAACTTTCTCATCGAACTAAGCAGGCCCTTGTAATCGAAAGAGGCCAGGATGCCCCCTACACGATCGAGCATGAAGCTACCAACGGGTCTACTAGGGCTCTAGGCTGTGGAGCCTATGCATACATGTCCAGTCCAGCCTAGCAGCGGCCCGGAAGGCTAGGCAGGTTGTTCTCGCGCAACTTTCCGCGATGCTTTGACCCCCGGGTTCACCCTTCACCAGTTCACCGGGCAGGCAGACCGGACCGGGAGGTTGTGCATTGGTAGCAGCCTAGCTGAACAAGATTCCTGCTAGTGTTTGTCAAATGTTGCATTTGTTCCATACAGTTTTTGTTCTTCACGAGTTGTTTTTGATCGATAGGGATTTAGAGTATTTATTATAGTAGTAGGTTCTATGGTTCTTGACTCTCAACGCTCGACAGCTTCGATAAAATAGTCACCTCTCGTATTTTTTTTTCTTCTGAAGCCCCGCAGCCTATATGTGTTTGTCAAGTGATCCTCATAGAGGCGAAACGAAACCTCTAAATAAATATCTTAGGCATTTCTAATGGCAAAAGAAAATGGTGGATAAGCAGACGAAAGGAGGCAAACACGGCGAAAACTGAAGTTACTGATCCATCCCATTCAAGAATGACGTTTGTAAGACCCTATCCAGGCTACTAATTGTTACTGTACCTGCTAGCTGGCTACAGATATCTAGCATCATATTAACACGGCAACCTAAGTCGTGGTGTTTAGATCCACTGGTGCTAATTTTTAGCGCCATGGATGTGACTGTAAAATTGTCCTAAGTTAGTTTATTAGCAGTAAAGTACTCCTAGATGTAGGAAGGAACATAAACGAACGGATTTTATTTGTTGCCAAAAGCCAACCTCTTGTCAAAAATTAAATCGGCACATATTAGAGATCCGCAGCGTGCTCTTGTAATGGCTTACTTGGATGACCGACCTCATACATGTCTTGCTCGAAGTGGTTAGACAATATTCTCCACCACATACTTGGTACTTCAATTATTAAAGAAATTAGACTATGCATATGAATTATATGTTTGGTACATCAACATCATTTAGGGTTAGACTAGCTAGTCCTTGAAAATGAATCATGCACCAGTTCTGTACGTAATCATTATTTTGCAGAAAGATATTAAGCTGTACTAACAAGATTTGCTAGTCAGAGAAAAATAAATCTGGCTGTGCAAGATGATACAGTGTCAAATAGCTAGGACAGGAGAATAATCAAGAATTTAATGCGTTATTTAAGAAATCTTATTAGGTAATCAGCGAGGTAGGTGTGCATGAAATGTACTGAAACATCATAGTACTATGAAGTATATTAGTTTTACTCAACTAGTTGCTCTGTGATGTTCAAAGCATACCTTGTATGTGGTGTAGCAGGACAAGCAAACACCTAGCGTATATATCTTCATACATTGCTGTGTCTGTGCAATTAGCTAAGTTAACCAAAACATTCTTGAACTTTAACTATAACTATAAAAAAATTATTAAAAAAATATACATAAATTTGGCAAGAGTGTATCACAAACTGTGGAATTTAAACTTTGAACCCCAGAACTACATATTTAATATGGGATGTTAATATGTCATATATCGAATCAAAAGGATTTACAACGGGAAGGCATTCCTGGAAATAAATGCAGGCCTAGTGTACCATTATGGTAGCACAAAATTACAAATTTTTCAACTTCATCTGCATAAGATGTGGTTCTGAGAGCACCTAATTTACCCTCATATACTGATTTTTAATGTAACATAAATTGGAAGCTATGCATCTACGAGAAAGGTGTCATTATTAAAATGAAAAATCAAGGCTAGCTAGCAATAACATGCTATTAATTTGTGAAGCTACAATTAGTCGTGATAATGACATAGCATTTGCATCTAATCGAATGTCTATGAACAGCTAGCCTGCTCTAATGAAGAACACACCGAGCTTAACCTATAGCCGATTCAGTTAATCGAATGGCTGAGAAAATGATGGGGAATTGGTTGCTTGATCCTCAAGCCTTGATGGCCGGCCTGATGCTTTCTTTTAAACAAACAACCGGTCCAGGCCTATCTACGTGATTAACCAATCGAATCATTTGATTAAATACCGGTTCAACGGCCGTATTAGTGCGACACCTGTACTCCTATATGATTACAAATCCTCTGCCAGTGGCACGACACATAAAACCAGTGCAATTATGCTTTGAAAAAGAGCAACTGATTGACATTTAGCTATGGTTCTCTTTTCTGCCAACCCTTTTTTTTTACGAAAACCAGCCCTTTAATTAAAAGCACAAGCACAAAGCATGTGCAGAGCCCTAAATTACATGTAATGAGCACCTAATCCAACAAAATACTCTTAGCGTTCTTTTTTTTAAGACAACACCTCACACATGTACACTGCAACTTTCAGACTTTTTGAGTGATACGCATGACGAAAAAACATACTTATACCATCAAGAATTCTAGATTACCATGGTGAAAATATTGCTACATGGCACATTGTAAGATCACTTGACTATTGTTCACGTACTATGTTACGGATAAACTGTACTCCAGGAATGTTACCTACTCTTCAATACTGAAATGGATCAGATCCTAGCATTGGGGAGCAATGGACTGGACAACATACTCGGGGACAACTAACAGTAGTTAAGCCTTTTAATTAGCTATAGTACTGCTCATGACACGGCTGCCGCCTGCTTATATTGACCAATGGCGAATGGTGTACGTGTGGTCTGTGGAAGACGACTCGCTGTTTGGCACAGCTTCGACGAACAGGAATGCACAAGACTGAAGTGTGATCCAACTGGCGAGCCCCACATGTCAGTGTGAGAGGTGACAGGGTGTCATGGTGGGTCCTGCTTCAGCTGGTAGCCTGGTACACGTAGACCAATGCCATGTGTGTTTGGTCAAGGGCGGAAGGGCCTACAAGCTGTTTGTTGGCGTAGGCTTACCTGTCCTAAAGCAGCACTGGCCAATGAGGACGGATCCATTTGCACGTCGCCAGCTGGCGCCAACTTGCTCGGCCATCATGGCAGGCACGTAGACAAGCAAGCTACAGGCAGTGGCCCCCACCTTCTACCGTAGCCTATGCTTCTTTTCAAAAAATTCTGAAGCGGAATGGACCGAGAATAATACCGTGTAGGAGTAGTACTACAGTGTCGCTCTGTTAGCAAGTGGGTTCGTGTGTAGAATGGGGATCAAGCCGTAGAGCACAGGTATTTTCTACAGGAAGTCAAGCACACATGCTGACATGCCGGAGTACAATACTGCAGCTCGGCATGGGGTGTGCCGTATGCGCGACGACTATCCAGGCACTTATCCAGTTAATAATTGCGCATTGACTTTGTTCTATCTCCTCCCACAATGCAGTATGAAACGGCACCGCGAGCCAATAAGAAAACGGTGCGGCGCAAGTGTGCAGGTGCAGCGAGGGATCGGGAGATACTGGATTGATCCTGCCCGGCGACAGGCGCCGGGATTGCAGGCGCAGAGCATCCGATGGTCGCTGGCCGCGGTGGCACGCGGCGCCCTGCGGGCCGATACGCGCCAACCCCCACTGTTCCCCACCCAACAGCAAAACCGAACGGAACTGGTCCCTTGCGCACCACGGCACCGCCGGCGACGGCGCTCGCTGCACATCGCGTAGCCATGAACACGAACCCCTGTGCCCACCGGTCATCGGGCTCGATCGATCTGCGGCCGAGCTAGAGCGTTATTCTACACGCTAGTACGTTACGTGCTCGGAGAAATAACTTGGATACGGATCGGAGCCCCAAAAGGGGCAGCGAGGCATATGCTTTGCGAGCAAGCAACAACCGGGGGCGAGCGACGAGCATCGCGGACAGGTCGATGGATCAAGGCAAGGGCAGGCCCCGAATAGGCAGAACATGGAGACATGATGGGCAGGGAGATGCTCGCCCCCGCTTCGGCTCCAATGATAGGGCGAGGAGCTGCTGCCTGCATGCGCGCATATATTCCCCTGCCCCCTGTCCCCGGAGGAGTAGTACCGATGACGCAACGTATGCTCCCCCCGCGCCCGTCGACCATACGGTCTCCCATGCGTACACGCCCGTACCGTCCACTCGTAGGATCGATCTCCTGTGTCCACCTAGATTATCGATCGGAAACGAAGAGAACGAGGAGCCACGGGCGACGGAACGCGACGGCCGGGGAGGCGGGGGCGGAAGCGAAGGAACGGAACGGCTCGGCCCGGGCGGGGCAAAAGCTGGCGCGGCCGGGGCTCGGCTGTAAAGCGGGCGCGGGCGACGCTGACATCTCCTCGGCCCGGCGCTCGGCTCGGCGGCATACAATGATACAACATGTGAGTGACCACTGGGCATTCAATGGCGATGGGTAAAGCCGGTAGGGGCTACGGGGCGAGGGAAAAGGAGAGGAGGTATTCAAAGCCGGCAGCGGGGGGCGTCGCCGTGAACCACTGCTACTGGTATAGCTGGCCGTGGTGGCAGCTACAGTGGTTGCCGATACCGCCGCTGCTTGCTTGCTTCTGCGGCACTCTACTACTGCCCGTCTGCGCCGATACATCATCGGCGGCAGCTCCGCCGAACGATCGCTGGCAATAAATTGGCCTACACGGCTACGGCGGTGCAGCGGCATTGCTAAGGCTAAAGCACGTACCACCCCTCGGATGCATCATTCCAGGACGAGACCCTACGCCCTCTCGTGCCGTGGATAGGGCGCATCATGCGCGCTCGTGATCGAGCGGCCCTGTCAATTTTACCTTCCAGCCCCCTATCTCCCTGTTCAGCATCCGACAACAGGGCCTTGCTGCCTATCAGCTCCCCAAAGCCTTCAATTCCGGCGGAATTCGACAGAAGGGCCTCGTTCCAAACATGCCGGATAGGAGTACGCGACACCCAGAGGAAGCGATCCGTGCTCCCATTTCAACTGGTGCACGAACCGCATGCAAATTAACCACCGCATGATTTCTATTACCAGGCCACAGCAATCACAGTCTCCCTAATTTAATTTCCAAATGACGCTTCCGTTCTATTCAACTTGGTTACCTTGCACACGAAGTCACAGACATGCACGCTGACTCGAGTCCGGCATGACATGAGCCGCGACAGACCCATTGAAGCCAGCATAGCACGCACACGACGTTTTCCAGGAGTAACTGACAAGCAGGACTTTTACCACACACACTTCCAGGTTCCGGCGAGCGTTTCATGGCGCCTCGCAGAGTTTACACCGTGCGTCACCTGTGTCCCCACTCCCCAATCGTTCCTGCTCGTATACAGGGGGTTCTCGAAAAAGGTGCTCCAGCGTAGACTGTATGTGGCCCTGTGCGCCTACCGTATTTTGCAGCGTATAAATAGAAAAAAGCCTTCTTTCCCCGCTGCCGTGTCTCCGCCGAAAACGAGCCCACATGTTGTTACCTGTATTTATTCGGATTCATCGCCTTGCACACACACATATACACGTCTGATGAGTACCTGTACTCGACAGGAAGTACACGGACTCGGATATGAAGGAAAGCCAGCCTGCACGTAGCGGTACCCCGTATTTATGAGTGCCGCGGATTCGTATTTGCGCTGTTCAAGCTAGTATACGTGTAGTATTTGGTAGGTGAGGACGAGTAATCACTTCTAGCTTTGCACTGGCGACAACAAAAATGCAGCTACGAAAAATTCAAAAGGACGTGCGAATGTGTGTAACATGTGCCTGAGCTGAACGGCTAGCTCGGCTTTGAGTGCTGGGGATTTTTTGTTTTGAATAAAAATAGTAATGCGATCCTCCGGGCTTTTAAAACGGAGAAGCTAGAATAAGGAAGCGAATAAACGAATCGTGGGAAAAGATAGCGGGATGAGAAAAGAAAAGGAGGAAAGAAATGGGGAATGGGTGGGGGTGTGAGGAGGAAGGAGGACTGGTAGTGGGGCAGCACGACTGATTTCCGCCCTTTTAAAAGCTTCTCCACCCTACACGAGACCCTTTTCCGATTTTTGAAATTGTGAGGCCTTTTTTTAATTGCACTGGTCCTGCGACGGGAGGTCTCGCTGGACGGGCATCTTGGCCAGCTAGGACGGCGAGGGAATGGATCGAAGCTTTCTCTGAAAGGGAAAGCAGCGAGGAGACGAGAGAGAGAGAGAGAGAGAGAGAGAGAGGGAGAGGAAGTGGGGTGCCTGGCATGACATTTTCCCTTGTATTCCCTTCCTCTCTCTCTCTCTCTGGTGGCTGCTCTCGCATTGTATTCCTCTGCACCCCATTTCTTCCCCACTCGATTTCAAACCAGAAAAAGCTTGCGAAATACGCCGAGACGCGATNCCCATTTCTCTTCCCTCTGCGTCCTCGGGGATCGGTTCGAAGCTCCGGCTGGGTTGAGCCGATTGATGCGAGGGAGGCAATGGCGGTGTCCTCGCCTTCTACTGCTCCGGAGAAGAAGAGGAAGTGGCTGCTCAGCAACAGGAAGGTCAGTGCCGGGCTCCCGTCCTCCTCCGCGGCTACCTCCATTTTTGACTTGGGGCCGGGCTCCGTTTCCACCTGATTGGTCGCGAATGGTTCCCTCATCCTTGCTGGTGTTCGAGAGTTGCTTGGTCTTGGTACTGCACGGATGCCAAGATTGAGCCTTTTGACTTCTGGCCTTGCCGTCCAAATGCCAGCAATGTGGCGAAGAACTGTTTGGATCTTTGCAGCTCGCTGTGCATGCGTTTTGGTTGTTTCGCTCAAGAACAGCTGGGTTCCAGCCCATTCTGTCCGCTTGTCCTGCTTTGGTTTTGTTTAGATTGTTTTGTCCTCAGATTGGTTAATCTTCCTCTGTTCAAGGGAAAAAGACTAAAATGTTTCTATCCCGTTTTGGCCAGGTGATCGACAAGTACCTGCGGGAGGCGAGGTCGATTCTCGCGGCGGCGCCGGAGTCCGGCGGCGGGGACGCGGTGGCGGCGCTCGGCCTGGTGGACGCGGCGCTGGAGCTGTCGCCGCGGATGGAGGCCGCCCTGGAGCTGCGGGCGCGCGCGCTCCTCGCGCTGCGCCGGTACCGGGAGGTCGCCGAGATGCTCCGCGACTACATCCCCAGCTGCGGCAAGTCCTGCGCCGGCGACGACACCTCCACCTCGTCGTCTGCCGCGTCGCTGCTGTCCTCCGGCTCCGGTGACCTCGGCACGATATCCCGTGCCAAGCTCCTTTCGCCCGACCGCCACCGCTCCGACGACACCGAGCCTGACGCTCGGCCCGTCCGTTCCTTCCGCTGCTTCGACATCTCGGAGCTCAAGCGCCGCGTCCTTGCCGGTCTCTCCAAGAACCCCAACACGGACACCCAATGGAGGTACGATACCTTGGACGTTGCAGACTCTTTGAGCCCGATTTGACAAATTCTTCAGATTTCCATTTTCTGATGATTAATGCCCACGTACAGGTACTTGGTCCTCGGCCAAGCTTGCTTCCACCTCGGCCTCATAGAGGACGCCATGGTGCTGCTCCAGACCGGCCGGCGCCTGGCGTCAGCGGCGTTCCGTCGTGAGAGCGTGTGCTGGTCGGACGACAGCTTCTCGTCGTCCGCCGCCGCCGCCGCAGTTGCCAGTGTTCCGTCGGGGAAAACATCCAAGTCCGGTTCGGCGTTCATTATCCCTGCCATGGAATCAGAGGCCGTGTCCCAGCTCCTGGCGCACGTTAAGCTCCTGCTCCGCCGCCGCGCGGCTGCCATGGCCGCGCTAGACGCCGGACTGCCGGCCGAGGCTGTTCGCCATTTCTCCAAGATCCTTGAGGCACGCCGTGGCGTGCTGCCGCACCCTTTCGCCGCCGCGTGCCTCGTCGGCCGTGCTGCCGCGTTCCAGGCCGGCGGCCGCCCAGCCGACGCCATCGCGGACTGCAATAGAGCGCTCGCTCTGGACCCTGCCTACATCCCGGCGCTCCGTGCCCGCGCCGACCTCCTCCAGTCCGTGGGCGCGCTCGCGGATTGCCTCCGTGACCTTGACCACCTGAAACTCCTCTATGATGCCGCGCTCCGTGACGGCAAGCTCCCTGGGCCCCGGTGGCGGCCGCAGGGTGGCGTACGGTACCGCGAGATCGGGGGCGCTCACCGCAAATTGACCGCCCGCATCCAGGGGCTCCGCAGCCGCGTCGCCGCCGGCGAGGCGTGCAACATCGACTACTACCTGCTGCTGGGAGTGCGGCGCGGGTGCACGCGCTCTGAGCTGGAACGCGCGCACCTCCTGCTGTCCCTGAAACTGAAGCCTGACCGCGCCGTGGTGTTCGGGGAACGCCTGGAGGTCGTCGACGAGCACCGCGACCTCGAGGCGGTGCGCGACCAGGCTCGCATGTCGGCCCTGCTGCTGTACCGAATGCTGCAGAAGGGTTACTCGTTCGTCATGTCAGCCGTGCTGGACGAGGAGGCTGCCGAGAGGCAGAGGGCGAAGGACGCCGCCGCGGCCGCCGCGTTGGTGGCCAAGCAGGAAGCTGCGAAGCAAGAACCGCCGCAACCTGTGCCGGAGAAATCCAGGAACGCGGAGACCGTCCGTCCAAGAAGCCCACCGGCCGGTGCCTTGACGCCGAAGCCGAAGCCCAAGGCGGCGCCCGTTCCAACAACATCGAAGGCCCCGGTGGCCGTGACGTCGACGGCCCCGGTGTACCAGGGGGTGTTCTGCCGCGACATGGCGGTGGTGGGGACCCTGCTGTCCCGCGGCGGCGGGTTCGACCGTTCCCTCCCGGTGAAGTGCGAGGCGATGAGCTGCTGATGCCACCGCGGACACAACGACATGTGCGACGTGGCGTGCATCGAGACAGAAGACGGATGGGAACGTGGGATCCAGCGAGGTGGCGGGAAAGGGGAGATGGGTTTGAATTGTCTGGTGTCCAGCTCGCTATTGTACAGTTGGGGAAGAGGAATTGGGTGGGAAGTGGAGGGTGGAAAAAACCCGGAAAATACAAAAAAATGCGAGAGAGAAAAAATGTTGGGATGCAGGCTGTGGGGAGCTAGTGGACGGTAAATTTTGGCTGCATCTTCATGAATGGTGACTTGTTCCAGTGCTGTTAGTTGTGCCGCCTTGTAGTTCCTCGCCGTTGTTATCTCCTGCTGCAGGTTTTACACTGAAACCTGCTGCGGTTACTGCTGCGAGCAGCGACTGCAGTGCAGTGTACAGTATTTCCCCTTGTTGATGGTTTTTACCCAAAGTTCAGCATCTCTGTACTCAACCCCATTGATCATGCTGCCTCTGATTCTGAATAACCTCATCTACTGCCGTGCCGCGTTAGCATGATTGCTATTTTGTTCTGTGGTTCCCGGCTATTTGTTTTCACCCTTCTCTGGATCGCATCCGTCCGGCGGCCATTGCGTTCAGAGTGCGGGGACGGGGGGACGCTCTGCACGTAAATGGTGCACAGTGACCGACCGCTTGGGACTCCTGCCCCGGTCCTCCCCCTGCCATTCCTGCCACGTTTTGTGGCCTTGCGAGGCAGTTGTGGTCTTGTGGATAGAGAGAGAGGGCTGCTGGCTCGAGCTCGACGCGATGCGATCTAGGAGTAGTGTGGTGGCAGAGTAGATGCCCCTCGGTTCTCGGCGCCTGCCGCTGCTGCGAGCGCTGCCCGCTTTTGCAAGCAAGCGAAAGCCATCCCCGTTTTCACCGGCGCCGGGCGTGGCGCTCGTGGATAATCCTGTGTCCCTGACGCCATGGACGCGAGCTTTTCACTTTCTACTTTCCGCAGCTCCCGCCTCCGTGTGGTCACTGAAAGCGAATGGTGATGGCCTCTGCAGACGCGACGAAAGCGGCAAGAATTCACTCCCCCACTCGCCGCAGCGCCGCAGCCGCTGGCGTCACGGAAATATCCAGTACTGTACTGTAGTAGGCTGCTCTGCTCGCGCGGCCTGTGATCCGATCTGGGCCGTAGAAAGAGGCGGACGGTTCCTGACGTGATCTGCGCCGTCCGTCGCCGGCCAATCGCCGGCCGTGACCCCAAACCAAAGATTAAACTAACCAGCTGACATGATGCGTGAACTGGAGCAGGCAGCGTTAGCGTTAACCTGTGATTGCATCAGGATTACGCGAGGTGCCCCCGGTGGCGCGGTGGCCGGTAGCGCCCGCGCCGCATCCGGCAGCCCGATTCGTTGTGGCAGGAAGGCCAGGGTCGCTGGCCGATTCGATGCGTGGTGGCAATGGTAATGGTGACGCACGGCGCGGGGGCTCGTGATGAACACCGGCGGCCAATTTGTTTAATGGCCGGGAGCTCTCGGCTCTGGGCCGCCATTGGAGGCTGAGGTGATAAGACTGACGGTTGCGAGCGGAGCACGGTTACGAGCCCAACCAGACGTGCCATGTGCGGAGGCACGTGACCTGATCCACGACGGCAGCAATCGTCAGCTCGTCACCTCGCTCGCGGCCGGCTTTGTTTCGGGAGCTGCGTTTTGAATGATTAGGCGAGCGAGATGGGAGCTTTGGTTAAGCAGCTTTTACTAATCCATGTCGGTCCGGATTAACCCACGGAGAGATTAAGAGGAGGGGCATGATTAACTTTTACCGATGATCCGTCTGCGGCAAACAAGTGTTGCAACCGCGTAGGCTGCGTCGAGGCCAGGGAGCCTGCATTGCCGCTGCAGCACCGTGGCGTGATCTTGGGTTGGATCCCCTTTGCAGTCTCGCTCGCTGCTGGTGGTAGATGATGGTCTGTGCCGACTAGGCTAAACAATGGCTCGTACCACGGAGAGGTACTCGAGCTACTTTTTACGCCCCTGGCAGGCAGCAGGGGGATTAAGTTAAACCGGGGCGTCCTGATGATGCAGCGTGACGGCATCGTGCAACGGATCGGTGACTTTTAATAAGTACTCCTGTGGCCGCAGGACGCAGGGGGGCGCTTTTGATTTGTACTAACACAGTAACATGGCGTTTTGTGTTGGCCCCTTTGTGTGGTTTCCCGTTCGAATACGTACAGCTCGGCCGCACCGACCACGTCCGGGGTTAAACTAAGCGCGAGAGACACAGTTGCACGGGCACGGGCAGGGGTACGTGATCGGTGATCGCCCCCGATCGGATCACGCACCGGCCGTGTCCACTTGGCTCACGAGTCACGAAAATGCTCCACCCGTTTCCGTTCGCGTGCACTACCGAACTGTCACGCTCCCACGACGTGATTGCCACTGCGATCCACGGGGGCCTCCTCTAACGATCAACGCGCCACGATGTGGATTTTTTTTTTATGAAACGCCACGATGTCGAATTATTTGTGTACACCGGCTGTACCAGCACGCCGTCACAGGCAACAGCCAGGCAGGAGGGCGTCCGACGCGACGTGGCCTAGGCCCTGGCACTGCCCCGGCGTGACAAGATGTGAAGATGGACGGACTGACGATTGCCTGTTTAGTTGGGAAAGTCTGTGAGGTTTGGAAAGAAAGTTGCTATTGAGAAACGTATTTTTTGTTGTTAATAGAAAGAAAGTTACCGATTATCAGCAAAAAGTTGCCGATGTAAACAGGGCCTGAGCTGAGCTGGGTCTGGCCGCGGCTGACACGCGGGAAATACTAGTTTGACCACGGTGCGCAGAGACAGCCAGACAGGGCAGCGCAATTTGAAAGGAAAACCGCCGGTCAAGAAATACCGGCTTCATTATCATTATTACTCAGTTTATAGTGATTATTTAATAAAAGGCGCGTTGCGGATTTTGTTGTGTTCGAAAATGACATGGCGAGGGCATATACCCCAGGCTCCGGCCAGTTGGGCACGCGCATGGGCACATGACACGAAACCCCGGGGCAGGGCCAGCAGGTGCGGCATGGCGCAGCACTGTGCCAATGTGTGCACTGGGTGGGCTCCACCCCCCACGGCGTCGCGCCCGACCGGCAACGGACCGAGAAGATGCAATGGCCCTGCCTGCCGATCCGATCCATGTGTGGAACCAGGTCACAGGTCTGGTTTATCTCCCCGGAAACTAGACAAGGTCATCAACGGTGAATGCTGATCTTCCAGGAAACTAGACGCAACGGCATCGCGCGTTGCTGAATACTACTCCACTGATCGTTTTTTCTTTTGGGTTCTCTTCTGTGAGCGCGCGGCAAGTTGCAGCTGGGCGTTGCCGGGGGCCGGCACCCCTGCCGTGCACGACACACCGTGACAGATCCGCCTGCCGGATCACGGGCCGGCACCCGCCACTCCTGTCCTCGCCTCCTCCCGGCCCTCATCTCACGGTTTCGCCACTCCTGTCCTCGCCTCCTCCCGGCCCTCATCTCACGGTTTCCACATGGGCTTGCTGCGTGCCGGCGACCGGCCGGTGGCAGATGCCCTGAGTTGGCGCGGCGGCGCGGGGCGAGGCGTTGGAGCCGTCGCGCTCTGATGCCGCCATGCCGGGCACTACGAGGTGGTGGTGGTGTAGGCAGTACGAGGCTAGCTAGTGCATACGCTGCCGCATCACATCGAAGCAGCACGTATACTCCCATCGACAGCACGTGGCTGTGCCTGTGGCATACTGGCATGGCCTTGATCGCCAACCCGTTTGCGGCGAGCGTAACACGTACGAAGGATCCGGCGGAGGATGATGGGTCGTATACCTATAGCGGCAGCAGGCAGAATAGCTTTGCAGTACTCGGCGAGCGGCGTCCGTCGCCTTCAGTGCCACGGCGCCGATCGTGCCGTCGGTCGCATTGATTTGGTCCTATACTACTATTCCTTGCGAGGACACGGGCGTCCGTCGCCTTCAGTGCCACGGCGCCGATCGTGCCGTCGGTCGCATTGATTTGGTCCTATACTACTATTCCTTGCGAGGACACGGGCGGATTAACTCTGGCCCTGCCGGACGGGATTACCCCTGGCTGCTTTCGCGGTAAAACGAGATCAACACTTCTGTAGCTGTACGCAGTCGTACAATATTTTTTTCTACGAAAATTGTACCGCGAGACCGTTCTTTTCCAAAGGAAACCGGTGCGACGGGATTACCCCTGGCTGCTTTCGCGGTAAAACGAGATCAACACTTCTGTAGCTGTACGCAGTCGTACAATATTTTTTTCTACGAAAATTGTACCGCGAGACCGTTCTTTTCCAAAGGAAACCGGTGCGCGCACGTACGGGCAAAGGCAGCAGCAGCAGCACCCAACACGTGTGGACCGGCTGGAACGCGCACGCCGTCCTCTCTATTCGACGGCGGCCACGGCGCCGTACGTCCAGGCCGGCGGCAGCTTTGGCGACCGTCCCACGCCGGCGCAGCACTTGTCCGGCCGCGATTGGCCGGCCGGGACGCCGCGTATATGCATGCATCTTCCATGATCGGCTGATCCTGCTTGGTCCGTCCGCTCGTGCATGCAAAGCCGTTTATGCACTGACACCATGCGTGGATCTGGCAGAGCCGGGGGTGCCCTCCTTTACTTTCCCCCTCTCCGGCGAGCAAGGCTGCACGCTGCAGTGGAGGAGCAATAGTTTACGGTTCGCCACGCGCGTGGCGGTGGCGCTGCGTGGGGGTTGGTGAGCGAGGTTTTGGGCAGCAGGTCGCGCGCATGTCAACGACATGCCCGCACGGGGAGGAGGGCCGGCTGGGCTCTCGTTCGGTCCTCGCGTCAGCGCGCGGCTTTCCAAACCGGCCCTTATTCCCGCTGTCTTCGAGGCACCTGCTCTGCTCACCACCGCCGGCCGGGGAGACATTTCGGAGCACTAGTGCAATACTACGGCCTACGAATGTGTACCCATCGAATTGTGGTGAAGCCATCGATTAGGCCGCGGTCTGGCTGAGAAAACAAGGGAGAAAGGCTTATCATGGCTAGTTCCTTCTCATCGTTCTGTTGAGAAAACAAGGGAGAAAGGCTTCTCAAGTTATCATGGCTAGTACGTACATGCTGCTCCATTGACCTGCTTGCCGGCCGCTCTGTGGTACTACTAGTACCTCATTTCGGCGCATACTGGATCCCACAAAGGCACAAACCGCGTGATTTGTTACCTTACACCATAGTTGTACACACCAGATAGTTCTTACTAGAACCACACAACAATCACCACAGGAAATTTCAACTACTGATTTTCGTATGTTGCCGGAACATAGTGGTGATGTACGTACGCAGAAACTTAATCTCATCTAGACATCTACTAGATCCGATCTGAATGGTTCAAGGGCATACTGTACTGCATAGGAGAGAGCTCGGCAGTTCGCCAGCCAGACTGCACTGCATTGATTCATCAACATCAAAAAAATTTAATTTCCATCCATGCCTTATCACGCGTCCACAATTTAATCAGTACTACTAACTGCAACGCATCTTGGCTGACCAACCGATCGATGGGCTGCTACCTGCAAGGACGATACCATTTGCATTAAACCATACTAACAACAACCATCAGTCTTCAGTTCGTTCGCAATGTACGGCTGTACGCATCATCTCGGACAGACTAATTATCACAAGTTTAATACGCGGGCAGGTACATGCACTGTGTCACAGCCAGAACATTAAAACTTTAGGACAACAGCTACTCCTACTACTTCTCGTTAAGCTATCGAGCAAGCGCATGGACCATGCTTGCATGACCTCTGCACTCTGAAATTCTTTTAGTCCCGTAATTTGGGCACCAGTGCAACGGGCCGAGCGAGCTCCAACCACGCACAGAATCTTTCAGGTACCCAACAAGGCGATCTCCGCCATAAAAAAATGCCTCGCCGGGTACTTCTGATGGCTATCAGGCAAGAAGATTAGCAACTGCTACAGCTATATCTTACTGATCAAAGCATACGTCACAAGGATGGCCTCCTTCAATTTTTGCGTGTGTATATACAAAACCACCGGCCTCCAACTTGTGCGACAGGTAATATTCAATGTCGCCCCAAACGATCCGTTGTTTGGGTACAAGGAGAAGATACTCCTTACACGAAGATCACAGGCCCACTATACTATCTTATCTCATCGCTTCTTTTACTGGTCATGCACGCATAGTGGCATGGTGGTAGAGAGAGATACCGTACGCCCTGCTCCAATTGGCCATCCACAGCCTAGTAACACTCACCTTAATTTTTTTTACTGAGTCAGCATGGAGCACAAGCTGGTATACAATACAACAGCACAAGCATATACATGCACTGATCTGACTTGCTTAATAAACTGTATGCACATACTAGTTCTGTTCAAATTCAGAGCAACAGCAGGTTCATGCTTTTTGATGGTCTACAGTACACAGTTGGTAGTGGAGTTATAGTATCCTCCTAATACTTTTTATTAATTGGACTTGATGAACTGTCAGCCTCGGATGCCTATATCTGTATCACACTGATGAGAGTGATCCAGAACCATGCACATACCACTAGTGGTTGTAACAGTATTAAAACAGCTATCACGTACAATTAGTGCGCAGATGGTGTGGTCAACCAGCAGTAGGAGTACCACCAGAACTTCACCTATACGTATCTATTTGTTTTTTTTTTCTGTTGTGGACTCAAATCAAACTGCTCTAATTTTTATGAGATAGTCTTGGATCCTAAGCTATAGAATTCTAGTACTATTTCCTAAATCCAATCATCATTTCTTGCCCTACAACAAAACTTTATGATTTTTCACATGAAAAGACGGTACACACAACAACCATGCAAGAAAGAAATAAAGGCTTGGCAACAACAATAACCGCCAGCTGCACAGAGAGAGAGAGAGGGGCACGCATTATAAATCTCGCAAGGACCACGCTGTCCTTGATTCAGAGGGGAAAAGGGGGTAAAACAGCGACGTTAATTTCTCCATTCATACGTGTCCCCCAGAAGATCGAAAAGGATAGCGCCCTACGTACGTACGTGCGAGGCAGCAGCACGTGACAGGAAAAAGGCACCATCAAATTGATAGCAAATTCAAGGCAGACAGATAGATGTTGCCGTAGTCTTTTCAGAACCCAATCAACCTTACAGATCAATCGGCGTAGTACTCTGGGGTTAGAGAGTTTTGTTTGGCAGGAATCTATGGAGAGTGTGCATTGATGGAAAGCATGGAGTGGAGGGGACGGACAGCCGTGAAACCTTTGTTTTTTGGGGCCGGGTCATGTGAAGGAGCGTTGTGTTTTGGCCAATGGATATGATGGAACTCATGTGAAGGGCATCTGATCCGAACAAACATGCAAGCACTGGCTCGCGTTCATCACAAAGAGCATATGACTCCTCCAACGCTTTGTCGTCGATCTCCTCTCTTCCTTTAATCCGTATATAGGCGAGGCAAGTGCATGTAGCGTAGAGTAGGACTTATGGACATGGCGTGCGTGCCATGGACCAAGGTTAAATTCAGGTAGGCTTGCCACAAAATCAAACCGGTGCAACCACATCGACTGAAAATAGCAGAAACTGGTACTATATATGTTCTGGTGACTTCCCATATTTACACTTTATTGAAGAAAAGGATATATATTCAATATAAAAGGACGAAATTTTTTTCGATCGTGAAGTAGGTAGGCTCAATTGATGTGATCTCGTAGATGAAAGGCAATCTTGAACACTACTCTAGTAATTAAGAGCATAACAGTACGGTCACAAGATCAGGCAGTACTTGGCGCTCCAGATATTTACGCTCAACCAACTCCTCTAATCCTCAATCAGTAACCAAAAACAATCACGGCCGTACGCGCGCCGGCCCATCAGATCTGGACATGGCGATCAACCAATAATGAGGCGCTGAATTGCGCAGCAGGCACCTTTTCGGCTGGCAGAAATTCCTTCCTTTGGCGGTGCATGCTCTTGCTCCGCTCTTTTACTTGAATTCGAGCTGGTTCTCGCAGCTAAAAGCCAGGGGCTAAGCATAAAGTAAGCATCGCCCATGACGCTGATCTGACGCTGATGGATGGTACCTATGATTATCGATCGGGCACGCATCGGATTCCATCCCGTTCCAGCGGCAGGCAGCGGCGGCTCGTAGCGAGGAGGAGGGAGGAGCCGGGCGGCACGTGCGAGTGGGGCGAGCGCGCACATGGGGCCTTGACTTAGGCCTGGTTTGGAGGCCGGTGCTAATGCTAATGATAATTACTGTTTATAACTTTGATCACTAATTAGTAAATAAA
>CM014278.1:81497163-81511573 GCA_004135705.1 Alloteropsis semialata
CGCGGGAAGGATCGGACGGAAATTTGGGAGGACGGGAACAGATTTCGGATGAACGGATGTTCGAATTTGGAACGATGGAATGGTTTGATAGATTTGGAATTTCGAGATTTCATCGGAAAAGATTTTAAACGCGTGATTTAGGTTTTTGATTTTTCGGGACGTTACAGCTGGAGACTCCTCGGAGGCGGAGAACTCCCCGGGCGAATCGGAGAGCCACTCGGAGGCGGAGAACTCCTCGGGCGAGCAGCGAAGCTACTCGGAGGCGGAGAACTCCTCGGGCGAATCGCGGAGACTCCTCGGAGGCGGAGAACTCCTCGGGCGAATCAGAGACTCGTCGGGCCGCTTCCGAGGTGTCAGGGCAAGGAGAATCTGCTTTGGTTTGAGTCTTCAGTTTTGCTTTTTGTGGGGTGGATTATCGTGAGCTTCCGGATTAAGGGCTTGATCGGGTACCCCTAATTCGGACCTTCGTCAGAATCGGTTTCAGCTTAGCACCGAACCGAGCAAATCGATCCACCGATCAGCAATAACCCTGCCCTTCGCGGGCTGCAATTCACAGAATCACAGCACACGGTACCTGGCCCACCTCGGCCCACCGCGGCAACTTAGCCCAGCATCGCCCCTTCCAGGCATTCACGCAACCCTATCCGTCCCCTATCCATCGGCACATGTTGCCGGCGGCGGCGCTCAGCAAGCCGCGAGCACTTGTGCGTCTGCGGGACTACGGCGGCCGTGCACCGCAGGGGAACCAAAGCTCGAGGCCGCATGCAGAGAAGGAAAGCGCCGGGCTTGGCCTGGCGGGCGCGCGACACAGGTGAGCGTTGAGTGGCAAGCTGTGGCCACGGCGGCGGCCGGCAAGCCTGCACATGCAAGTCAACGAGTCAGGGTGAGTAGCTAGCTTGCCGTTGTTATGTGCGTGAGACCATGAGTGCCTCCTGCCTCTGAGCCTATTTTGGTTGCTTCTGGTTCGCTCTCTATTGTTTTCCATGGTTCCTTCCGATTTGATGTGCGTGTTGAAGATGAGTGACGACGGGGACGAACGAAGAACTGAGGGGCGAAACTTCGGTGAAAACCGAACACCGCACCGAAGAAACCGACACCGAAATCGTCGGTTCCTGATTTTTGCTTGCACCGATCGGTTGCCTCGACGTCCAACACCGAAATTCTATTCCACCGAAGAAACCGAACCGAAGTCGTCGGTGGCACCGAATGCCCACCCCTACTCTCCAGCGTTGCTTGTTGCTACTCTCTCGAGTACTATAGACTGCAGTTTATAGAGGATGACCTCGTGGGCACGTGCGTCTTTACGCAGAGGGGTGTCAGGGATGAGCCGTGAAAAGCTAGAAAAAATGGCTCATGCCGCGTAGTGCAAATTGGTGCCCGCTTTCTACGGGGCTTATGTCCATGAGCTGTTTTGAGTGACACCGTTTGGCAGGGCTTGTGCAAAAGCGGCTCATGTAGCTGGTCCATAAGTGGTGCCAAAGGGCCCCTAAGTTAAGGGCCTGTTTAGTTCGGGAAGAAAGTTTGCGAACTTTACTGTAGCAATTCTAAACCTAAGATTAGGAGGACTAAACATGATCTAATTATAAAACTAATTACACGAATGGACGGGAAATCGCGAGATGAATCTATTAAGCCTAATTAATCCATTATTAGAGATTGTTTACTGTAGCACGACGTTATCTAATTATGGCCAAATTAGGCTCGTTAGATTCGTCTCGCAAAGTTACCGGGGGGTTATGAAATGGGTTTTGTCATTAACACACGTTTAATACTTCATGCATGTAAGATTCTCTTTGACGAATAGTGAAGTTTGATGAACAGTGAAGTTTGAGGTGGAAACTTAACAAGGCCTAAGTATTCTCCTATATGTGCAGCGCTAGCACCGTACTCGCTCGCTACTAATAATGCGTCTTACTTTAGTTCTTTTTTCTCTTTTGTCTTCTTCAGGAAACACTGTGTCTTAGCTAGTCGATCGACTGATCGACCCGGCCCGGCGCAGTAAGGTCGCTGGTCGATCCGGGGCCCCCCGGCCAGACATACATGCTGCAGACTGGCTGGATACTGGCGGCAGGATCACGCCCTGAAATGCTCTGATGAACAAGTCAAGTGCATGATGATGATGCCGCTGAGCCCGATAGCGGCGAAACAAATTTTTACTGTCGGGGCGTGATCCGCGTGGGCGCACCGCGCACCGCGGCGTACGGTTTTAGCTTAAGAGATGGCTGCTGCTGCTGCAGGACGACCGCGTAACGCGGAGCTCTTGTATTGTAGTTGTAGCTCGATCGGAACGGGCGGCACATGTACGCCGTACTCCTACCGACGCGGTCGCGTCTGCCCGTCTCCGTCTAGGGCAAGCGGAGCGCTGTTCTTAATTTCAAAAAGCGGAGCGCTGTTCGTGCGTCATGGCTGCACAGTGCGAGGCGGGGTCGGTCGTACTCTCCAGGGTTCGAGAGCACAGGGGATCGGACGGCGGGGGGCACAGCAGACCCACCGGTCGCGTTTAATTTCTAACTAACCGCACCAAGTGCGGCTGCCTGCTGGGTGCTGGCTCGACCCACCTACTGTGCGCGCGACTCCGCGCGCTACACGTGCGGGTCCGTCCGGTTTCTGGTGCACGACGCGGCGTACGTGTGCCGCGCGCACCGCCGCTGCTCCAACCTCCATTTCTCCAGCGGGGCAGCAGATATGATGCATGCAGGCAGGCCATGCCTCCTCGCAAAGAAATGAAAGGATATACCACTAGATAGACCATTGCCAAAACGAGCGCTTGAGCACGTACGGGCGAGCTTGATTATCGGTGAAGAGACTGCCGTCCGCCCGTCCGTACGTGATTTCTTTGACCTTGCACGCCAGTCGTAACTCGTCGGTGTGCGTAGCATATACACTAGTACAGTAGTACGTGTGTGAGAGCTGACCCAGATCTCTCTCTCTCTGCTATATGCAGAAATTAGATCTCTCTCTCTCCTGCATGCAGAAATTGTAAGTGTACACGCAAGGGGTGGTAATTCATCATGGCTCTTATGCCTCTTTTTCAATTTAACTTGGCTCTAATTAATTTTAGTTCAAAAATATATAGTATTCTTGCCCGGCTCTTACCCAGCCCGATCCTTAAAACTATTAGGCCATTTACCGGCCAAAAGAAGCTTTTCTTTTCGAAAGGCCAAAAGAAGTTGGAATTATTGGAATTAATACATATATAGCTGCAGTACTTCTATAGGAAATTATTGCTGCGATAATATAGAAATTGTTTAATTGGGTCAGTGTCGTGCTCTCTAGTCTCTAGTTGCTCTCCTGTAATAAACTGCGAATATGATGTTCCAAATGTATACAGTAGTACTGGTACATCACTACAGACTACACGCGCGCGCGGCACATACTGATGGTCTCAGCTCAGATCTACGCACACTTCTCACGTGCACGGATGCTCGGTGTGAGAGATTGTTGAAGCTCTTGTGTTTTTTTTTAAAAAAAAAATACAAATTTGAAGGTCTTGTGTTGTGGTGATGATTTATATGCGTATGCAAGGTGAGACGTGTTCATTAATTAACTAGGTATATGTTGATTCCAATGAAAGGGTATGAATAAATTAAACATCTCTAAAATTGTCTATTATTCGACCATACAAAAGGAACACTAATTATGCACAACATGAAAAATATATGCACTGAAAGAGGTTGATACCTAGTTAATAATGTGAAATCTATGGTTACCTTAGTTTAGAGAATAGACTCCCAAGACATTTAGAAGTCCCCAACTTTTTTAGCATTAGGAAAAAATAAGGCATTTGGTGTGATTTATGATATTTTTGTTAAGAAAAAAGGAGGGATTTAACTGGAGATTATTCTGGCTATATGAATAATATTTGAAGTTTTCTAGATTTTACATTAAACTAGACCGTAGTTATATATCTACTAGATGGGACATGTTGTCTTCCGTCAAAAGTTAAAACTATCGATAAAAACTATGAACTCCGACATAATTAAGAGCGTTGAATGAGATTGATGAAAGTGATACATAGTGCGCGCTCCATGATTAATTGTCCGTTTGTTCGTAAATAACAGAATATGACACTTTGAGCGCGTCTCTATTATGTGTCCTCCTTATTAACCAAACCAACACATCATGTGTACAATTCTCTATTGTGTGTTCTAGTTAATTGTTACAGCCCACAATATGATTTGTTGTAAAAAAATATGTGTGTTGGGCACCAGGGGGTGAATTGAGCTCTCCAGAATTATTCTAGCTTGTGATTTTGTTTCTAGACGCATAGTACCGGTCCATGGATGAAATATACTGCAAAATAGTTTTAAATTTTTAGCAACACCTTTCATTATTAGACATAAAAAAAGAAAAGAAAAGAAAAGAAACATTTTCCTGGATTTTGGAAAGATGCTGCATATAGAGATCGATGAAGGTGTAAACTAAGTGTACATAGCTAGCCTTTTATGATTCTATGAAGGAAACAGGCTAGTTATAGTCTCTTTAGAATTTTTCTTATGTATACCTAACAGCATGACTACATTTGTGCGTGTTGCATGCCAACTAAGGTCCTGTTTGGAACGCAGGAATTTTGCAGGAATCACACAGGAATTTCACAGAAAACAGTTCAATTTCACAGAAAAACCGTAGGAATAGAAGAAAAATCCCGCATTCTAAACAGGGCCTAATCCAGGGTTTATTTTAATCTCTATATTATTACAACCAAGTACAAGAATAATAAAGTCCGATAGAAAGAGATGGAGGCAAGTTCTCCTAATAACGTGTGATGGTCATACACGTCATAACGTAGGACAAATTAAAAGCCATGTCACCACATTTAATTTTCCCCGCTCCATTTTTTTCGGTTATATATCAATGGGTAGGGAAAATAGGACAAAACAAATCCATAGTCTTTTTTTTAAAAAAATCTGTTCAGTGCTTGTTTTCCATAACGAATTCTTCTCTATTCAACGAAATGGACACCATCTCATACTGATGTGTCCCCTGAGGTATTTAGGGTTTAGGGTATCCTACATTCTGTAATTGGCAAACATATCTCATTTTCTTGCTGGCTCAGGGCCTGTTTACTTCACCTATTTTGCATAATGTTTTGCATAACGCACGTTTCCAATGTACTTTTTCTCTCTGTAAATACTATACATAACACAAAAATACTATGCATAACGTTGCATCTAAACACCCCCTCAATTGAACGCAAAGACAGAGAGAGGCCTCCGAATGCGACGTGGCATATGGTCCAATACTCCAATGTTGTTTCATTATTACTATGATATGATCGTTGGGCAGGCAATTAAAAGGTAGCACAACTTGCCACGAGATCGAATTTATTAATTTCCGTAAACATATGTATATAATTAATCAGACCGAAATAAGGGAAGAACGGGACTGCTGCACTTGCGCAAGTAGTGACTCTGCGACAAGTAGTTCTATGAAAACCCTGCTATGTGTTCAATCTCTGAAGGACCGAAACGGGCGACCAGAGGGGGGGGTGAATGGGAGCCTTTAAAATTCTCTCAAAAGAACAAGGCCTATATCCCGATTACAACCCCAAACACACTTCTCACCTTATTGCCAAGACGACACAAGTCAACTTGTGACAAGCTCGTCCTAGGAACAATTAGAGAGACACAGAGCAATACGGAAACAAAAACAAAACGCCCAACACAACAAACTAAGATAAGCCACTACTAGAACTTCATTGAAAGCACTTAAACAAAGCATGCAAAGCTTGATTAAGAACGGTTCATGCAAACATTAAACAAGGACTAGACAAAAATTAACCAGAGACTAAACATCATTAGCTAAGGAACCTGCAAAACAAATGTGTAGAAACTACTTTGCAGTTTGCGTGGTGAACAACAATACCAAAGGATAACAAAAAAAAACAAGCTGAAACTAAGAAGCTGCTGCAGTTTTACTCGAGCAAATCAAAAGGCCTAAACTGACTAGCAATGATTTCCTAATCATTAGATACTGTAGCATGAAAGTGACAATTTTCTTGAGGTGCAGTACTGCTCACCTGTTGCTTACCTGCGATGGCCTGCCTGCTGCTGGCCGGAGTGCTGCTGGCCTGCTCGCCAGAGAACTGAACCGCACAAAACTGAAGCACGAGCTCCACGAGTAAGAACAAACTGTAAAGGACAGAATAGCACGAACTCTACTCCAAATCTAATCAAACCAGCTCCGATTAAAGCATAATTTGAACTGTAGGCGCACTGAGACATGGAGAATCACCAGCTACAAGATCCGCCCAAGTGGCTCAAGATTTGCCCATCAAAATTGCAAGAACCGAACAACCCTAGAAAAAGGGGATCTTCTAGAACAGCCACCAAATTCGAGATGCTCGTGAGGGGGATCAATCAATTGATGATCCAGATATCTTCTCACATATCCTAGCACCAAAAACCCTCAAGAGATTCGGGTCAAAAAGTCCTCGAAACTGAAGGACGAAAATTCAGTGATAAAACACCCGAAAAAAATAGAGAAACGAAAATACTCAAGAACCAAATTGAAGGGCACAAGATCAGGTAGAACACATCCTTACTTCACGAGGGCATCATCTGTACATAGACTCTAGAGTTTTGAGTCTCTCATCTCATCTCTCCTCCCGTGAAGCTACTGAGAATGAATGAAAAAAAAACAGACAGACCGAGAGAGGCCGGAGACCGAACAAAACGGGAGAGGCAGACCGAACCCCAGACCACCCGCTCCTGTCCAGGCTATCTAGATAGAGTCCAAGGCTAAAAAGACTAAAATACCCTTACAACGATAACTAATGTACTCACCCACGCAGGGGCAAAATGGTCCAGATTTTTATAGACGCATCGGACGGACACGGGACCTTCACGACTTCGCTTCGTCTCGACGCAAGCTTCGCGATGGCGCCACGTGCCCTCCATTCCGCCATCCGGCCGCACCGGACGCGCCCCCGGTTTTGAGGCCCAAACCGGCAAACCTGTCTGCCTGGTGGTTTTGAGGCCCAAACCACCCAAACCGTCCATCTCCGCTTGGCCGCCACGCGACCTCCTCGATGTTGACGCGTGTCCGGCCTCCGCCAAGCCTTGACGCCTCCGTCCCGCTTGACTCGACCGACGCCGTCTTCATCACGCCGTGTACTCTTGCTCTTCCATGCACCATGCGGATCGCACGTGACTCTGCCGGACTCTTCGGGTCCCTCAGTCCAAGCCTACTCGTCCATCCTTCACCGCCCTTGGTTCATCGGCATGGACCTTTCGCGCCTGACCTTCACCGCGCGCCGTCGGCCGCCATGTCGCATCCTGCACCTGCACATCACGAGCCAAGAGACACATCAAACCACTCAACGGTTGTCAATCACTCATCATCCAAGGGTGACCACCATTGGTCCTCAATCTCCCCCTTGATGAGTGCATTGACAACACCCAACACAAATGAGTTGAAGAAAATAACAGAACGAGAACAGAAAAGAAAAAGAAAGAGCTCATCCAAGTGATCAAAAAACCAATCAAAGGCAAAGAACAGATCACTTGAGATGAGAGGTCTCAGTCCCCTAAGACAAGGGCAACGGCTCGACACAACTGAGACAAGAACACATGATCCCTCAAGAAGAGGCAGAAAGGGCTCAACACCGATCATATGACAAGCGAAAGCTCAAACAACCACCGGCTCCTCAAGAAGAGGTAAAAAGCTCAACGCGACCGGCAAAAAAAAGCAAACTGAGCAAACTCCCCATGAACAAATGCATGAAAGCAATGAACTCCTCCTGACTAAATGCATCCTATCTCACAAAATGAATGCAATCTCATAAATTCTCCCCTTGAACATATGCAACCTAAATTTCTCCCCCTTGTTGGCAATGCAAACATCAAGGATGACATGAGAGAGCACAATGCATGCTATGAAGTGCAAGAAACTAACAAGCTTCTCAAATATATCACAGAGCACTTACAGATGCTACAAATGAACTAGAGCACAGAGAAGCAGATCATAAGCAAGCACAAATAGCCGACATGAGGATATTATGATAGAATCAGGAGGCTTAGGCAGAATTTCAGATTTTCATATTTTATAAAAGATATCACCACATGAGCAAAAGTCTAGCCATGATAACTCGAGCAAGGTCAAACTAGATCACAAAAGCTCATATAAGGATGACATATTCTCAACATAAGATCATTGCTAACACTTGCAAGACATTCCTACTCATTTTCAAACTCACTGAGACCATGAGCCTATTTCTATGGCAAGCACATGTAACAGTAGAGCAACCTGGTGATGATTTTAAATGAGCAACATAGATTAACAGCATTTTCATGCATACTATTTGCTATCTTCCATATTTTCATATCACTTTTAATTTTTCATTAAGCACATATAAAACCAAGGTTTATGAGGTGTCCCTTGACACAAGTGAAGCACAGAAGACATGCTCCCCCTAGGTAATGCAAAGCAAGCACAATGATAAGCCATATGCAAAGAATAAGTCGCCCAAGTACAAGCTAGCACAACCAAGCATCTCAAGCAAGAGCAGCGCATGACAAAAGACTACTCATGGGTGATAAGCATTTCATGATTCAATTTTAAGAACAAGCTTAGCTCACAAGATTTCTTATGACAATATCATCAAGAGCATAAGTAGTACATTGCAAAATCACCACAATCCTATGCACTAGTTCTTAAGAGCATAAGCAAATACTCAGGATATATAAGAGAAGCTCATCTAGTGCAAGATATGATACAAATGCGATAACATGATATGCAAATGCATGATACATATGATACAATATGATACAAGCGAAACCCCCCCAGAAACCAACTCAGAAAGGGAAACAAACTCCTAGCTCTCCACGCAGGCGAGCAAAGGTGGCTTGATCTAGAGGCTTTGTGAAGATGTCTGCTAGTTGGTTCTGGGTGTCAATGTAGCAAAGATCTATGTCTCCTTTCTCGTAGTGATCTCTCAGGAAGTGGTAGCGCACATCTATATGTTTGGTTCGGGAATGGAGCACTGGGTTTTTGGCTACACTTATGGCACTTGTGCTGTCGCACAAGAGAGGAACTCTCGAGTAGGATAGACCAAAATCTCTCAAAGTGGAAAGCATCCAAAGCAATTGGGAGCAGCAGCTAGCAGCGGCAACATACTCGGCTTCGGTGGTAGATTGGGCTACACTGGATTGCTTGCGGGAAGACCAAGAGACCAAAGAAGAACCGAGAAATTGACAAGTTCCAGATGTGGACTTGCGGTCCAGCCGACACCCAGCAAAATCCGCATCGGAGTATCCGCGGAGTGTGAGTGTCGATGAGGCAGAGTACCACAAACCAAAGTCAGGAGTGAAGAGTAAGTACCTCATGATCCTTTTCACCGCTTGGCGATGAGAAGTTCTTGGTGAAGCTTGAAAACGAGCGCACAGACACACGGCGAAGTGTATGTCCGGCCTCGTAGCCGTCAGGTACAAGAGAGAGCCGATCATGCTCCGGTACTCCTTCTGGTCCACCGGTTCTCCATCTTCATCCGCATCCAGAGCCGTCGTTGTCACCATGGGAGTTGACATGGGCTTGGCATCAGCCATGTCAAACTTCCTCAACACGTCCTTCGTGTACTTGCTTTGGTGCACATGGGTGCCTTCTCTGCTTTGCTTGATTTGCAGCCCGAGGAAGAAGGTCAGCTCACCCATCATGGACATCTCAAATTCCCTGCTCATAGTATCTGCAAACTTGGCAACAAGAGCATGAGAAGAACCACCAAAGATGATATCATCCACATAAATCTGAACGATCAAAGTGTCATTGCCTTGCTTGAGGAGAAAAAGAGTTTTATCAACTGAGCCCATCTCAAACCCATTTTGAAGCAAGAAGGTTTTCAACCTAGCATACCAGGCTCTAGGTGCTTGTTTTAGCCCATAAAGAGCTTTTTGGAGTTTGAAGACACGGTCAGGGTGTTTAGGATTCTCAAAACCCGGGGGTTGCCTCACATACACCTCTTCCTCAATGAACCCATTTAGGAAGGCACTCTTAACATCCATTTGGAAGAGTTTAAAACCTTTAGCCACGGAAAAGGCTAGAAGAATTCTAATCGCTTCCAAACGGGCAACTGGAGCAAAGGTTTCCTCATAATCTATCCCTTCTTTCTGGCTGAAACCCTGGGCAACCAACCTCGCTTTGTTTCTCACAACCAACCCATCCTCACCTTGTTTGTTTTTGAAAACCCATTTGGTTCCTATAGGATGGCAATTTGGTGGAGGTTCAACTAACACCCAAACCCGGTTTCGCTCAAAGTTCTCTAACTCCTCATGCATGGCATTGACCCAGTTTGGATCAGACAGAGCGTGTCCAACATCTCGGGGTTCAAAAGAGGCAACAAATGCAGAATGTGCAAAATGTGAAATATGCTTAGACTTGTGCCTGGTGGTGCGATCATGCAAGTTACCAATCATTTGCTGAGGTGGATGGCGACGCTGAATGTGCCGTGGAGCTTCACGTTCTGAAGTAGCCTCCCCCTCAACAGCAACTGTGTCAACCTGATCTTCTCCATCTTGATCATGTAGTGGTACATCTTGATGGCCTGGTGTAGTGGAAGTAGGGTCTGGACCATCAAGTGATGTAGTCGAAGTAGAAGGTACAGGTGCAACAACTGGAAGATGATTGATCACATCCTCATCTTCATCACCACCATCTGCTAGTTCGACCTCTTCCTCAAAGATGCTTTGTCCCATCTCATGGTCACCTGCAAGCTCAAAGACATGGGTTGTGCAAGGCATAGTTTCATCGAAGGTAATTTCGCATGTCTCCATGATCCGGTTAGTTTCAAGGTTAAGTACACGATAAGCACGACTATGAGAAGCATAACCAAGAAAGATACCATCACATGACCGAGACTCAAATTTGTCCAAATTACCTTGTTTCATGATGAAGCACCTGCAACCAAATACTCTTAGGTGACTCACCTTGGGGGTTCGACGATGCATCAGCTCATATGAGGTTTTCTTCATGAATGCTCGCAAGAAGATTCGGTTAGCAATATAGCAAGCAGTGTTCACGGCCTCGGCCCAATATTTCCTAGGAGTCCTATGCTCATCGAGCATCGTCCTAGCCATCTCAACAAGGGTCCGATTCTTCCGCTCAACAACACCATTCTGAGGAGGGACATAAGGCGAAGAAAACTGGTGCTCAAGACCATGATCACGACAAAAGGTATCAAAACGAGCATTCTTGAATTCCATGCCATTGTCACTGCGAATCGCTCTCATGGCATCATTTGGG
Organism: Alloteropsis semialata; assembly: GCA_004135705.1. Classification (NCBI taxonomy): domain Eukaryota; kingdom Viridiplantae; phylum Streptophyta; class Magnoliopsida; order Poales; family Poaceae; genus Alloteropsis; species Alloteropsis semialata. The sequence goes on from CM014278.1 coordinate 81,508,399, forward strand.
TGCTCATTCTTCAACCTCAAGATCAGATCTCGAACAAAAGGGAAAGCCTCCTCCTTAGACTCCATGAAGAAAACCCAAGAATACCTCGAGAAATCGTCAACTACGACAAGGACATACCACTTCCCACCAACTGAACAAACGCGAGCTGGACCAATAGTATCCATATGTAACAGCTCCCCTGGATGATCAGTCATCACCTGATTTACAGGTGGGTGAGAAGCAGCAACCATTTTGCCATGCCGACAGGGAGAACAAACAAGATCTCTCTCAAACTTGAGCTTGGGCAATCCTCGGACAAGGTCAAGAGCGCTCAAGCGAGTGAGCAAGTCAAAGCTCAAATGACCCAACCTCCTATGCCACTTCCAAAGCTCAGACGAAGAGCCAGCAACAAGGCAACGAGAAAGACCGAAAGACTTAGAGAAGTCAACACGAAAAACTTGACTCTCGGGCACGATCATACACACAAGATCGCCTCGAGAGTCCAAGATCCGAGAGGCTCCTTTCTCGAAGCACACTTCAAAGCCATCATCAAGAAGTTGCGAAACAGAGAGCAAATTGAAACCAAGCGAATCAACAAGAGCTACCTGCTTCAGCATGAAATTATCACTTACCTTGATGGCACCTACAAACAATACCTTACCTTTGCTGTTATCCCCGAAAGTGATGTACTCCTTGGTCATCACCGGGGTGAGGCTGGAGAACCATCTATGATCACCGGTCATGTGACGAGAACAACCGGAGTCGATGAGCCATGTGTTCTCCAGGCCTCCGACCTCAGTATCCGACTCGGAGTCGCTGTCGATGTCGTCCTTCTTGTCATCGGCGTTGAGAGCCATGACGCAGTACCCTTCACGCTTCTCCTTGGAGTAGAAGCAGAGACCGGTGACGTTCTTGGCGTCCTTCTTCTTCTCCTTGCGATCGTCCTCACTTGAGCTTGAATCAGCTTGATCTTCTGTGTCGGAGTCGACGTCGCTGAGGGAGGCGATGAAGGCTCGTGCTTTGGCCTTCTTGCGGTCCACGTGCTTCTTCTTCTTCTTGTCCCTCGACTTGGGCTTGCTGTAGTCGTTCTCTTCCTTGTACTTCTGCTTCTTCGGACAGTCGGTGATGAAGTGGCCGGGCTTCCCACACTCGAAGCAGTTGTTGTGGCCCTTCCGCCAGTTCTTGCGGTTGTCGTTGAAGCGCATGAACCGCCTTGTGATCAAGGCAAGTTCCTCGTCCTCCAGCTCGTCCAACTGCTCCTCTGAAACAGTCAACAAAGAAGACAAGGCAAACGACTTGGTGGAAGAGTTAGCGTTAGCCAAGGAAGAGGACTGTCCAGATCCTGACATGAGAGCCATACTATGAGGATCAGTAGGGTTCACATGCTTGGATCTAAGCTGTATGTCAACCTCTGTCGACTTCAGCTTCGAGAAGAGCTCATCAAGAGTAAGAGTGGTATAGCCAGTGGACTTGATGATAGCATCAACCTTTGTTCCCCACACACTGCGATCCAAGGCATGTAGGAGCTTTAAAGCTCTATCATGATCGGAGTAGGGAATATTGATGATATTTGCTTTCATCTTGTTCACCACAGATTGAAAACGCTGGAAGAGAGAGTCTGTAGACTCACCGGGAAGATGAGTGAAGTTCTCATACTCGCGCCGGTAAGTCTCAAACAGACGTGCTTTGACCTGGCTGTTCCCCTCATGAGCCTCCTTGAGGCGAGTCCAGATTTGGTGAGCGACATCCAGGACATAGACACGTTCAAACTCATCACGACTCAAACTCGAAAGCAGGATATCAACCGCCTTACTGTTGGCATGAAATTTGTCTTTATCCGCTTGAGAAGCACGAACATTTGGAATCGCATAAGTAGTGTCCACAGTGATCTCCCAGACTGATGCTCCTTTACTATTGAGATGGGCTCTCATGCGAATCGACCAATATCGATAATCAGTCCCATTAAAGTAAGGAGGCGCAGTCGAGGAAGAGCGTTCAGCGGTCGCCATCTTGGATCACAGAGCCGGTTAAGGTGGAGTGATCCTAACCAAAGCTCTGATACCAATTGAAGGACCGAAACGGGCGACCAGAGGGGGGGGTGAATGGGAGCCTTTAAAATTCTCTCAAAAGAACAAGGCCTATATCCCGATTACAACCCCAAACACACTTCTCACCTTATTGCCAAGACGACACAAGTCAACTTGTGACAAGCTCGTCCTAGGAACAATTAGAGAGACACAGAGCAATACGGAAGCAAAAACAAAACGCCCAACACAACAAACTAAGATAAGCCACTACTAGAACTTCACTGAAAGCACTTAAACAAACTAAGCATGCAAAGCTTGATTAAGAACGGTTCATGCAAACATTAAACAAGGACTAGACAAAAATTAACCAGAGACTAAACATCATTAGCTAAGGAACCTGCAAAACAAATGTGTAGAAACTACTATGCAGTTTGCGTGGTGAACAACAATACCAAAGGATAACAAAAAAAAACAAGCTGAAACTAAGAAGCTGCTGCAGTTTTACTCGAGCAAATCAAAAGGCCTAAACTGACTAGCAATGATTTCCTAATCATTAGATACTGTAGCATGAAAGTGACAATTTTCTTGAGGTGCAGTACTGCTCACCTGTTGCTTACCTGCGATGGCCTGCCTGCTGCTGGCCGGAGTGCTGCTGGCCTACTCGCCAGAGAACTGAACCGCACAAAACTGAAGCACGAGCTCCATGAGTAAGAACAAACTGTAAAGGACAGAATAGCACGAACTCTACTCCAAATCTAATCAAACCAGCTCCGATTAAAGCATAATTTGAACTGTAGGCGCACTGAGACATGGAGAATCACCAGCTACAAGATCCGCCCAAGTGGCTCAAGATTTGCCCATCAAAATTGCAAGAACCGAACAACCCTAGAAAAAGGGGATCTTCTAGAACAGCCACCAAATTCGAGATGCTCGTGAGGGGGATCAATCAATTGATGATCCAGATATCTTCTCACATATCCTAGCACCAAAAACCCTCAAGACATTCGGGTCAAAAAGTCCTCGAAACTGAAGGACGAAAATTCAGTGATAAAACACCCGAAAAAAACAGAGAAATGAAAATACTCAAGAACCAAATTGAAGGGCACAAGATCAGGTAGAACACATCCTTACTTCACGAGGGCATCATCTGTACATAGACTCTAGAGTTT
>CM014278.1:81512606-81524635 GCA_004135705.1 Alloteropsis semialata
GGGGTGGTTTGGGTGTGTATATACGGGGTGCACAGTTTTCTACATGGACGAGATCGATCCAGCAAAAGGCCGCGGGTCCTTGCTCGATCGGGTCGCTTGCTTGCGCGGGAGATGGAACACGGAACAACAGAGCCGGGATACGGTGCAGACGTGCAGTAATGCACGAGCGAGCATGACAAATAAAACGATCGAGAGCAACTTGGCCAAGACAAGGGCGTGAGCCGGTCACGGTCCCGGCGCGGCTGGAGGCCGGCAAGATCCAGCGGAAACGGTGCAAGCAGCAGGAACCACCGGAGCCATCAAACAGTGAAACAGGTGGCGCCGTAGAAATGTTGATCTGTTTCTGCTGAGATCCCCCTGGTAATAACCTCGTGCTCAATTATTCAACCACTCCCGTCGCAAACTAACCAATTCCTAGCTACAGTAGCAACAACCATGGCGTCTCGAGCGATTTCTTCTTAGCTTTGCACCTGGAAAAGGACCAAACGTGGGCATTAAACTAATCGCCAACTGTAGCACGTTCACTCTGACAAATCCCGATCGCCACGTAGGAAAGGCGCACATCATGTACGTGTTCCTGTAGCGCCTGCAGAAACACTTGTGGTTGCGGCGGCGGCCGGTGACGACGCCCCCGCCGCCTCCGGCGATGTGTTGCCATGTAGCGCCCCATCTTCCCCGGGCGCGGACGAGTGGACCGGAGGGGCGCCGCATCGCCGCGGTTCCGGCCGATCGCGCTCCATCACCGGGCCGGGGTCGCAGGAAAAAGCGCTAGCTGCGTGCCCGCCCGCGTCGGCGTCGTCGGAAAGCGCGCCGCGCCCGCGCCCTGAGACGGACGGCACGATGTCCCGCTGATGGCGAGAGCCTTTAAGCCGCCACAGGGCTCATCGGCGATCAAGGCGTGATGCTGCCGGTGGCTGGCTGCCGCCTGCTGATGACACTTGCAACTTGCCGGACACTTTGGCAGGTAGCTGGCGACTGCGTTAATGCGTCCCCGAGAGCTGGGAGCCGGGATGGAATCTGCATGCCGATCCCGTTCGAGTCTCTGTCATCGCTTTGCTTTCTCATCATGGCTTAATCAATCGGAAATTTTACCCCACATGACAACCGTTTCACTCCCGTCTAGTTTACGTGTCTCCCTCCCGCGCACAGGTTTGCCCATTATTGGCATCCGAGAACATCATTGGCATCAAAGGGCGAGGTCACTTCCTAGCAGAAAAAACAAGAAGCGTGAGATCACTATAGGAGCATCTCCAGTGATCACAAAAAAAAAAAGCGACTCATGATGGAAATAACCTGCCAGTACGTGGGCCGACTCTTCCCTACTCATCAGAATAGCCGGATCATGCACGGTTATTCAACCAAAACTATGTGCCGATGCATGAATATTAAACAAACACGTGTGCACAGTGAAACAAACCCATACCTCCCGCAAGTGCTTCAAGTTGGAGAGAGAAACTAGGAAGGCTACCCGCGCATTTGCGCGGCTAGATGTTCTTATTTTTAACATACGGCTAGATGATACTATTTTTAAGATTTCACTTTTCATTACTTAATATTGTGTATCTAACATTTTGGCAGTTAGATTTTTTTTTATTTGTCTGGTGACTGGTCAATCCGAGTTTGAGCCTGTTCAGTATATCGAACCATTCACAAAAGTTTTTTTTGTTGTTGTGCGGATTGAGTGTTATTTTTTTGTAAAATAGAAAATGTTTCTCGCATTTAACTTTTGGAAATTTGTAGCTTTGACCTCTCCCTGCTCTTCCCAAGGCCTCCGCCTCCGGCCACCAATCCACCATGCCCGCCGCTGCGTGGCCCGCGTCCGGTCGCCTCGTGGTCCTCCTCCCGCTACCTTCCCCTCCCCGCTTCCCACCCCTCTCCTCCACCTGCAGCAGCCTCCGCGCCATGCGTGCGCGCCGCGAGTCCTCCCCGCCGGTGTCGTCCCTTGGATGGGGCCCTTTTCGCCGCGCTGCGCCTGCTCCCGGCCAGCACGGTGGTCGTCGCCTTCGCCGCCTCGCGGGGCAGGAAGCAGCCCTCTGGCTGCGAGTCGTGGCTCGCCGTCGCCTCGTTTGTGCTCATCGACGACGCCTGCTTCCAGGTGCCAAATTGTTGTGCCCATGTTTACAGCTGAGAAAGGCGTGCGTGACCTTTGAGTGTGTGGCTGTTTGCGCGGTTTTGGAATGAAGCCGTTTTTGTTCCTGCTTGCTTTCGCATAAATCCATTCGAAACCTCTGTGCTGTTTATTATTCCCTCGCGCACCGCCGCCGGACATCATCTCTGCCGCGCGCTCCAGCAGTCCATGCCTGCACGCGTGGAGGCTGCCGAGCGGCGCGCCTTCGCCTGCACGAATGGTTAGCTCCTCCGGTGGCAACGTTGATTGCTTTGAAGGTATTCGTTCTATTGCCTGGCAAAAAAAATTTTGGCTACGCTAACCGTTTTTTCATCTTATTACATTGGTGTAGATTTTCTCAACAATCCAAATTACGTTGGTTTAGATTTCCTCAACAATCCAACGGTGATCCAAACTACGTTGGTGTAGATTTTCTCGACAATCCAACGGTGTGCATACTTTTTAAATAATGGCATTAGTGAACAATTCATAAATAGTATAAGGGTACTTTGGGCTATTTTTTTATTGTAATGGCAGTGGTGGGTAATTTTATTTTTTGTTATTTTCTCCGATTAACGTGGGAATTTCTAGGCCTTGAGAGCGAACGTGGAGGCTCCGTTTGTTGGCCAAATACTAAGGTAATAGATGGACACTTTTTACACTAGACGTGGCCGACGTGTGATATGGTTGAGCTTCAGCACGACTAGAGAAAGGGAGAAGCAAAACTGATCGTAGCATGCGTGGCCGATTTTTTCCCCACGCAATAGTCGACTCGCCGTCGATTTTTTCCCCACGCAACAGAAGGGTGATATATTTGGACATCAACAATTTGTGTAAGCACATGCTTAAGTGGTCTCACAAAGCAAGGTGAAATTATATTATTATAAAATATAGCTCCGATCCATACCACAAAAGAAAGCACTTGTAGCATTCAAAATTTACGGAGCAAAGAATAATGCATTTGTAGTATTGTTTAGACCAGCTAGGTAGGACCCATGTAATTAATCCAGTAGTTTGCATGCAAGAAATTGGAAATATCAATTAGCAGACATTTTTCTCATTAGAAAGATTAATGGACTAATTGTTTCCTTTCCCAACTTCAAGCACATCTAATACCCACTCGAAAGTTATAAGATTACTCCCTTCGTCTTGAAATAAAGGTCGTTCTGGGTTTGTCCTAAGTCAAACTTTTGAAAATTTGACTAAGTTTATAGAGAAAATATTGACATTTAGCAAATAAAATAAATAAAACATCAAAATATATTTCATAATGAGTCTAATTAATGCTCACTGGATGTTATAAATATTATTCTTCTTTTCTAGAAAGTTGGTCAAAATTTATCTAGTTTGATTTAGGACAAAACTAGAATGCCTTATATTTCAGGATAGAGGGTATACTTAGTAGCGACACATATGTCAATTCTAAAGACTATTAACCGCCTCTCTGAGAATTTCTATGATTGCATTCTTTGTAGAATACATGTTTCAATGTTGGTTGACACAAAATGTCACTCTTTTATGACTACATAGATAGAAAGTTCAAAAAATCTTGGTAACAAAGTGAATAGTAATAAACGAAACAAATAAAAGGTGATTTGTGACAAACACAAAACGCCACAAAAATCGTATTGACGTAGACCTTAGACAACCCTGGTGCGTAATGTCAATATCAAAATGATTTGTGGCGCAACAACCAAAGGCGAGCTATCAACATGTGTAAGGGTCAGCACCGACTGCTACTTGAGATAAGCAATAATAACTCTTTCTCCAATCAACCTTCCCTTAAAGATCTTGTCCTTGGTCAGGCCAAGATTAATGAGTCTATTTCCAAGAGGCTTGCTGCTAATGATAAGGCTCTGGAGGGCATAAACTCTAAAATAGAGAGTTTGTCCTCCACCTTCCAGAGCCAGCTGAGCTTTAACAAAATGCTAGAAACCCAATTAGCTCAGCTAGCTGCCGCTGTTCCGTCTGGTGATAAGGGAAGAATTCCCGGACAACCGGATTCGTCTTTTGAAAATGTTAAGGCTGTGTCCACGAGGAGCGATAAGGCTACTCGGGATCCAGTTCCACCTAACCATGCTGGAANATGAGTCTTTACATTTTCGCATAATGCTCATCAATGGGTAATAACAAAATTGCCCTATACTACTCCCTCTGATTAAAAATATTGTTGCTTAGAATTCTTTATGACTTTTAATATACTTGCTTTTGAACAAATTTAGGCCACATTGGTCTACTTTTTGTCTTTAATTGTACCACTAACAACTAGCTTGTTTACTCATTGAGGGTAAGATGGTAGTTCTTACTCCTCCTGTCCTAAGATAAGTACATTTGTAACGTTCAAAATCCGTCCTATATTTGATCGTCTACAGTTAACTGAATGTGCATACTAGTATTTGATTATTATTTTTTTCCTTTTTTCAAAGTGGATGCGCATTTAGTTGACTGATTTTTTTCTGCTTCCAACGTTTGCTTCATTAATGGGTATGTGGTAGGTTTGGTTTATTAACAACTTTAATTAGGTACATGTAGACCATTTTGCTGAATACTAATGCCCAACTCTAAAACTACTAAGTATTGTTAATCGTTGGTAGTCTATGATCATCATATCAGTTCAATATATATTATTATGGTTGACTAACCTCTTGGGACGCCTCATTTCATAAAGAAGAATTGCACTCCATCTCTTTTTTACAATTTGTGTTTCATTTCATTAGAATAAAGCCATGACATCTTTTTAATATTTCGTTAAACTATACTCATAAAATGGATTTTTTGAGTTGGAATTTCGTGATTTAAACTTGATTTCAGAGAAATATGGGACATGCTATACTCGGCAGCCATGAATTGCGCAGCAAGAAACCCCACCACCCTAATAGCTCCTCTGTGACCATGTCGCTGAAGTTTGATCAGAAATTATGCGCCTGTAGAAGAGTGAAAAAATTGTGTTAATGAAGTCATTGATGTGCAAAAACTTGTCCTGTCCTGACGAATCGAATTTTCTTCTGCAGGGACCAGCTGCGAATCAACTTACATCTAGCCATTTCCACATGTCTCGCCGCCGTATCGATGAATCGGACCACTGCCCATCAACCGTGGATTGAATGCTAACGTGGACGGCCCGGGCCCAGACGACGATCCCGGCGAAAGCTACATGAGCGGGCGAGCCGAGGTCGATCTCTGAGGGGGTGTTCAGGCCTTGTTTGGTTCCAAAAGCGCTAAAGGGAATCTTGCATGCATGGAGTACTAAATAAAGTCTATTTACAAAACCTCTTCATAGATGGGTGTAACTTTTCGAGACGAATCTAATGACCCTAATTAATCCATGATTAGCTACAGTGACGCTACAGTAACCATCCTCTGTTCATACGGTCAAAGGCCTCATTTGATTCGTCTTGTGAATTAGCACAGGGGTTGTGGAGGTAGTTTTGTAAACTACTTTTATTTAATACCCCTAATTAGTGGTCAAAGTTATAAACAGTAGTACTAAATTTTATAACTGGTGGATCCAAACAGGCCCTTAGTTCACCCCCATTCTTCAAAATTTTGCAAAATACACGTTTTTCAATGCACTTTTTCTCTCTGTAGTGCACGCGACTCAACGCATAACCATTTTACAAAATGGGGTGAAGTAAACACCCCCTGAATGTCTGATGAAGGCGGCTGCACAGCCTGCATCTGCATGCCCCCGTTCCAGACGTAGGTGGCCTGCCTCCGCTCGCGACGCGCACCTGCTTGCATTGGCAGGATATCGTCGTTTTTGGGCTGAGGTGAGAAGCCCATCGTGCATACTCAACGTACAGAAGACACCATGCATGCAGGCATGCACTGACGGGAAACTATGGTAATCTCGACGCTGATCCCGGGTCTGTTGCTGTTGGTCCGTCGAGTAGCGACAACAGAGAAGCCGACTTCATGAGCCGCTCTTCCGCCCCCCAACGGTGCACTGACCTGTGTCCAGTCCTTTGGCCTCGTTTCCCCCATGGGTTTTGCCGGACATCTCCTCCCTTGAATGCCAGCCAGAGCACATGCCGCATCCCTGAATAGGAATACCCGTCGCTGACCGCCACCTCCTGCCGCCACTTTCTAGCCAGGGATTCAGGGCTTACCCGGTTTGGCGAGTCGGATCCCGTCCTCCCCAGCGAATCATTGGGCCGAATCGGGCGCAGGGCTTAACTGAAACGTGCCCATTCTGTTTCCTCTGACGACGCGCGCGCCCGTTCTCGTACCATGCGTCGTGCGATCGTGCGGGCTCCTTCTGCTCCAGTGTGCCTCGTCGTTTACTGCCACGACTGCGACCGGGACCTTGCCATTATGTTCCTGAGAAATCATATATATAGGGACCATATATGCCCGGCCGGCAGGCTGTTTCCGGACGCAATATGTGAGGATCGTTCAGCAAGAGGGCCCGATAAATGTGGAGAGACGATGCGAGAGGAAAAGGTGCTTGTGTGATTGTGTCAATCCGAAAGAGATGCCGCCGCTGCCACTAGTACATCGACTCCGGGAGCTAGCCTACGTGCTGCATGAATCGTATGTTGGTCCCGGTACTCGAAGATTCGAATCCCTGCGCCGCAGATTCCTTGTGATCAAACCATGGTCGGAATCACGTACGTATTGTGCCCTGTATATATAACACAACAGTTTATCTATCTATCTATCTATTATCTTAATACAACAGTGTTAAAAGAAGCCACCACGTTCGCCGAGAGAGTCTAGAAATTCTCACGTTAATCCAAAAAAGAAAAGAATATATACCGTTAGATTTTATGTATATCTAACGGTCCTAGAAATTCTCATGTTAATTCAAAAAAGAAAAGAATATACACCGTTGGATTTTATGTATATCTAACGGTCTAATTCCCACGTTAATCTAAAAGAAAAAAGAATATACACCGTTGGATTTTATGTATATCTAACGGTCCTAGAAATTCCTAAGTTAATCCAAAAAAAGAATATATGCCGTTGGATTTTATGTCTATCTAACGGTCTATCTTACACCTAAAAGTTCTCATAAAAATGATTAGTAATAGCTAATTTTGAAATAAATAAAGTAAATTAGCAACAAGTATCCACGTCGAATACGGTTATAACTCTAAATGAAGATACCCACGTTAATCAAAAAAGAAAAGAATATACATTGTTAGCTAATTTTGGAATAAAAAAGTAAATTAGCAATAAGTGTCCACGTTGAATACGGTTATGACTCTAAATGAAGATGCAAATAAAACACCGACCTGATTTTTATTTATTTTTAACTTCTGGTGGATCCAATTAGCAGTCCTGCAAGATCAACGCAAAAGTATCAAGGTGGCGCGGATGATGTGACTACCGAAGGGTTCCTAAGTGCCATGTAAAGGCTGTGCTGCCCGTGCAAAGGAGCAGCATATATAGTTGTCGACGGAGCCAAAACATTGCTAGAACTTGGCGACTTTCCATGATTCATACACAACTTTTTTGTGGGAGCATCTTAGAGAAACATAGGATACACCAATATTTGAATTTGTAGCTATTCGAGCCGTGATGTGTGTGAGACTCTGGGTGGCAGCGGGCAAGCAGCACACCAATTGTGAAAATTGAGCAATGATGTGGCTGCATATGTGTGGCTGATGACCAGCTGAAGTGTTGCATATATACTGGCCACGTCGTGCGCATATGACTGGCTAAAATACAGAAACGATCGATGACGATGACAGCGTGCAGATCAATTGTGAACCAAATCAAGGAGGCCATAGACGCTGTGTGCATGTATGAGTTGCATTGTTTTGGAACTGCGTGATTCAGTAGGTTAGGTGCTCCGCCATATGAACAAATAGATGGCATCAGAAGATGCTACCCTTTGCCACATGGTGCTGCAAAGGAAGAAATTGATGAAATTGACGTGCTTTACACACTCGCCCATGCATGCTGATGTATCCAATCTCTGACCCTTTATTGGATAATCCCATATTATCACTAAATGGATGGATAATCTTCAGGCAGATTCATACAAGAAAAAAAAACACAGGATGACCAATTTATTAGAGTCGGGTTATGAAGATTTTTTTGAAACACCAGTACAGACACAGACGCTCACACACGTATGCACACTCACCCCTATAATTACACACATAAACCCTACCCTTATGAGAACTTCCAACAGATTTGTCCTGCTGTTCCGATCTTGAGATTGACGAAGTCACCAAAGACGCCTCGCTATGCGACACCCGCGCCGAGTTAGGAACTCAAACTCGGTGGACAAATTCCATCACAATAAACCCAAGCAACTAAGCTACGCTTAATTCACGGTACAAAGAGTTTTTAACGCAAATAGTATCACACCAAATTTGTTGACAAAAAAATTCCGCCGGCTATGGTTTGTAGCAAACGTAGATAACCTTAGATTTATGAATCGAAAAGAAAAAAAATATACACCGATACGATGATCTATCAGTCTATGTTATCCTAATAAAAGGTCCTTATTGAAAATAATTAATAATAGCTAATTTTAGAATAAAAAATCAGTAAATCAGCACCAAGGTATTCACATCAAATACGATTACTAAGTAGTTAAATCTGAAATAAAAATAAAAATTAGCACTTGACCAAAGAGTACATATCGAATAAAAATAGTAAATAGATAAATTACAAATGAAAAAAATATAAATTAGCAATTAACTCAAGACACATAGCTTATTTCATCATAAAAATAAGGAAACTAATAGTTGTTTTGTGCATGAATTTGAAAACAATATTTAGATAAATAAAAAGTATGTGTCAAATACAATTAACAAAGAGTTAAATGGATGCAAAATAATTAAACACTTATTATATTATTATATATCTTTTAAATAGGATGGTAATTAAAACAATATTATATATATTTATTAGCATGAATTAAATACAATTACTAAAGAATTAAATAGGTACAAATAAAGATTAATCTTGACATAAGACCTGAAATTATCATGTTAACAAAAAATAATATACAAACATTAGAAGCACAACAATTATAGAATGGCTATAGAGCCATGTCATAGCTTCTACATGATCACATTAGAATTGGACAATCAAGACCGAGTATTATTCTACCATGGCAACCATGGCATGGTGATAAACCACTAGCAACAACGAGAAGTAGAAATATGGTGATGTCTTGCTATGTAGTATTGTGATTAGTGAACCGATGAGATCTGACGCAATTACGTGCAGAGTTCTAACAAGATCCATAACAAAGCAACAGGAAAATTGAGACTTGACATGCACATCCATCCATAGAAAGCTGAAGGTTGCATTCAAAAACTGGAAAGAACATGCATGGTAAAATGTTAAGCGTCAGGAATACATTTTCGCGGCATAGCGGGAAAACCTCTTAGAAGCAAAAGCAGGAAAGAGATGATGAGTTCAAAGACAAAGACTATACCATGCCAATTGTAACAATGAATGTATAAAAATATCATTATAGAAGCATGCATGGAATAAAAATGGTGAAAAAAATAGAAAGTGTCTTACTTTGATCCATCTAGAAAAATAAATAAATGACACCATTAGAAATAAAACTATATGCATTTGTTTTTAAATTTGAACAAATGTTTAACATCTGATGGAAGACAAATGTGAGAGACAAGGACTTACTTCCTTCAAATAAGTACTTTGAGTAACTAATAGAGTAGAAGGATGATGAGAAAAAAGATGTGATGGAGACAAAGACACGACCAAATAAATAAACCACACCGAGTGAGGCCAGATGACTCAACAAGCATGCATGTGCTATAGCAATTGGATATTGGGGGAGCAAAAAAAAAGAAATGGTAATGGTACGCATTGAGCCAATAACCTAGATCTCAAACTCAACTTAAAATTAAATTAAACTAAAAATTAAATGGTAATGGTATGCATGGAACAAAAGCAAAAAATGATGCATATATTTTGTCCATTAAGGTTTCAAATTCAAACTCAAAGTTAAATTCTAACTATTAACGAATATGGCATGCATTGAGTCAATAACCTATATCTCCCTCTAAACATGAAAAATATAATTCATCAACATCATTACAACTTTCAACGAAAAATGTGCGTAGTCAGTTAGAAATTTTAAAAATGCAACCATGTTAAAAATATATAATATTTATATTAATTATATTTAAAACTAAAATTTCTTATAAGTTTTTTAGAAGCAAATTTCTTATAAGTTATTTCCTTCTCAGTTAAACTCATGATCCAAAAAAAACTATGATATATTACTCTAGGTTTATAGGACAAAATATTTACAATGACAAGAAATAAAACTATTTTCATCCATTAATTTGAACTCAAAATCCGTTTGTTAAGAAAATAAACACTAGCTTCCCGCGCTATTTGCGTGGGCCACCTTGCTAGTTATCTTAATACAACAGTGTTAAAAGAAGCCACCACGTTCGCCGAGAGGGTCTAGAAATTTTCACGTTAATCCAAAAAAGAAAAGTATATACACCGTTGGATTTTATGTATATCTAACGGTCCTAGAAATTCTCATGTTAATTCAAAAAAGAGAAGAATATACACCGTTGGATTTTATGTATATCTAACGGTCTAATTCCCACGTTAATCTAAAAGAGAAAAGAATATACACTGTTGGATTTTATGTATATCTAACGGTCCTAGAAATTCCTAAGTTAATAAAAAAGAATATATACTGTTGGATTTTATGTCTATCTAACGATCTATCTTACCCCTAAAAGTTCTCATAAAAATGATTAGTAATAGCTAATTTTGAAATAAACAAAGTAAATTAGCAACAAGTATCCACGTCGAATATGGTTATAACTTTAAATGAAGATGCCCACGTTAATCAAAAAAGATGCAAATAAAACATCGATCTGATTTTTATTTATTTTTAACTTCTGGTGGATCCAATTAGCAGTCCTCCAAGATCAATGCAAAAGTATCAAGGTGGCACGGATGATGTGACTACCGAAGGGTTCCTAAGTGCCATGTAAAGGCTGTGCTGCCCGTGCAAAGGAACAGCATACATAGTTGTCGACGGAGCCAAAACATTGCTAGAACTTGGCGACTTTCCATGATTCATATACAAATTTTTTGTGGGAGCATCTAAGAGAAACATAGGATACACCAGTTTTCCTATTTGAATTTGCAGCTATTCGAGCCGTGATGTGTGCGAGACTCTGGGTGGCAGCGGGCAGGCAGCACACCAATTGTGAAAATTGAGCAATGATGTGGTTGCATACGTGTGGCTGATGACCAGCTGAAGTGTTGCATATATACTGGCCACGTCAGCACATATGACTAGCTAAAATACAGAAACAATCGATGACGATGACAGCGTGCAGATCAATTGTGAACCAGATCAAGGAGGCCATAGACGTTGTGCGCACGTATGAGTTGCATTGTTTTGGAACTGTGTGATTCACTAGGTTAGGTGCTCCGCCATATGAACAAATAGATGGCATCAGAAGATGCCACCCTTATGCACATGGTGCTGCAAAGGAAGAAATTGATGAAATTGACGTGTTTTACACACTCGCCCATGATGCTGATGTATCCAATCTCCGACCCTTTATTGGATAATCCCATATTATCACCAAATGGATGGGATAATCTTCAGGCAGATGCATACAAGAAAAAAAACATAGGATGATCAATTTATTAGAGTCGCGTTATGAAGGGTTTTTTTAAACACCAGTACAGACACAGACGCTCACACACGTATGCACACTCACCCCTATAAATACACACACATAAACCTTACCCTTATGAGAACCTCCGACAGATTTGGCCTGCTGTTCCGATCTTGAGATTGACGAAGTCACCACAGACGCCTCACTATGCGACACCCGCGCCGAGTTAGGAACTCAAACTAGGTGGACAAATTTCCATCACAATAAACCTAAGCAACTAAGTTACGCTTAATTCACAGTATAAAGATTTTTTAATGCAGATAGTA
>CM014278.1:81525933-81546584 GCA_004135705.1 Alloteropsis semialata
AAACACTAGCTTCCCGCGCTATTTGCGTGGGCCACCTTGCTAGTTTTTTTTAGATAAAAAAGAAAGTATTTCTTTCGGTCCCTATGGTTTGTACCAACTAGTGGCGCACAAAACCATTACACTCACAAACATCTGGACGTCAGTGACTTTACCACCACACTAATTTTTCAAATCTTGATGTCCTATTTTTTTTGGTAAGAAACCAAAAATAGAATCACATCGTGTGTTGCACGACATAAACAGTTCATTTTTGAACGAAGTCAAGCAATTAGAGATGCACTAGTCCATCAACCTGTGCTCCCACACGGGCTAATATTTTTTAAAGCTATTGTATTTAAAATTATTCAAAAAATAAACTACTTCCTAATAATCAAAATTATTTACATATTACTCTGTTAGTTTTGTCAATACTTCAACATAATGATCATAGATGTGTTCATTTGTGATTGATTTTTAGTTAGTAATTACTCTATACACTTTTTCATCCACATTCACACTTCTTATATTTTGTATCGCACCTCCATATATTATATTTAACATAAAATCAATATTTTTCATTACTTCCTCACATATTTTTACTTATTTCTAAATAGAGGATTGCTTCTTCCTTAATTTTTTCCGTCCTGGCAGATGGGTCCCACCTATTGCGACGAACTGTAACCACGATTCTAACAGTCGACATCCATTTCCTAGTTGGATTAGAGTCCTAACTGAACACATCAATCTTTATCTCTTACCTCTCTATCTCTATCTATATATATCTTTACCTATTTCTAAAGAAAGGGACGTTTCAACGCTCTATCATATACGTATAACGATCGGATTAGATATGCTTCATCTTGTCCCCTGATTGCATTAGGAGTAGTCGATCGCATGCCATAATTAGATTAGAAAAATCAAGTTAATTACTTTAACTTGCTTAAAAAAATGATATAACGGTCTTCATTCGTAGCAACGCACAGGCAAGGTTGCTAGTACATGTATAAATGGTGTACGTGGTGCCACCGATACATATATACCTTAACTTATTATTTCTATGTTAACAACGATAAATTACAATAATTTAGAATTATATATCAGTTTAATTTTGGACTTTTTGGTAGGATACACATAAAGATAATTAGATTAAGATTTAGGTGTTTAGTTTAGGTTATCTTTAATAACAACATACGTGGGTAACTTAGATACAAATGTGAATGTCATTTTAAGTCATCCTTTATAATGATATGCATGAGTAAATTAGATAAAAATTATGGGGTTAATTTAAATTATTTTTTTATAATGGCATAGCTTGATAATTTAGATACATTTTTAGGATTTATTTTAGAATAATTTTATAATGATAGTGGTGGGTAACTTTTTAAAAAATATAATAGACCAATGACTATGGTTATTAGAGTTTACATGACCGACATTTCTGATTTTTGTGAGAATATCTAGGATTTGTCTTTTTTCTAGTGTGTCTCGTGAAAACTAATGCAGAGTCTTCAATTAAAAAATTAAGACTACATTTCAACAAAACTTTTATGAGCTATCTCTCATTTGTTTAAATGTTCAAACACAATACCTATATAGATATATACTTATTATTTTCATCTGATTGTGATAGATCTTTGTTAGTAATTACTCTATAATATTTTCATACACAATTATAATCTTTAAATTTTCACTTTGCATCACATGTATGCCTTGAATTTATTTAATGGACTCTAAGTTTGAACTACAATTTTAACGTAGAATTTTATATTGTCATCACTTCCCCTATATATCTATAAATGACAACACACATTATGTGTATATACATTAATCACTATATAATATACCAATATTGTATGAAATACCAATGATTGATATTTTTAATTAAAGTGATTTGGATTCCAATGTAGGATTATCTCATGTTAGTTTTAATAATGACATATTTGGGTAATATAGATGTAAAGTTAAGGGGTTACTTTAAGTTATTTTTAGGTATTCGTAGTGGATAATTTAGTTGCAAATTTATGAGATTATTTTAAATATTGTTTATAATGACATAGTGGGTAATTTTGATGACGACTAATGGGCTACTTCGGTTTATTTTATATGATGGCAGAGGTGGGTAATTTTGATATAGATTTAGGGGGTTACTTTAAGCTATTTTCATAATGGCATATGTGGGTAATTTTTTAGAAAATATAATAGATCTAATTGCTATGATGACTTGAGTGCTTCAATTGATGGCCAGATGTTTTACTTTTTTGTGAGAATTTCTAGGATTTCTCTCTTTTTCTAGAGTGTCCACCTAGGATCCTAGGTGGCTTCATCTCAAGGCTTCAAAAGAAACCTTCAATTAGCAATAGTAAGATACAAACTTTGTTAAGCTAATAAACATCTAAATAGGTAGTCTTGAACTCCAAGACTTCACCACTACACCATCGGTAATTTTCTAGACAAGAAAAGTTTATAAAAGAATAATAACCACATTCAAACTCGTAGATTAGATGGTTTTCTATTAAGCCTTCAATATTCCTTTTTTTATTTTTGAAATATAGTAGAAAATCTCTTACACACACACTGACACACCCCACACCCACGAAACAAATTTGGATGTATCCTAGCACACATCTAAATAAAGATTTAAGGTCTTGTTTAGTTCGCAAATTTTGCAAAAAATTTCTGCATTGGAAAACATACCCCCTCCCTTGCGACACGTTTCCCAATACAAAGTTTCTGAACTAAACAATGCCTGAGTCATATATAGGCCTCGTTTGCCACAGCTCCAAGCAGCTTCAGCTCCACCTGTGCGCACTATAGCAGAGAACTGAAGTCACAAAGAGCTGTGCCAAACGGGGCCTAGCCTCACATAACAAATGTCCGCTTTGACCACTTAACGCTTCCACATATGTGCATGTTCTGTCCCATCCGAAATAAATCTTTTTAAAATGTTTCAGAGTCGGACCTAGATGAACAGAACCTAATGCCATCATTTTTTTAGAGACAAACAAAATCGTGTCCAAGTCCAATCAAATTAAATGTATTTTCAAAAAAAAATCGGTGGCATAAAGTTTCTCCCTCGTGTAGAACTGTAGATACAGCCTGTAGTCATAGACTAAGGCTATGTGCAGCGGTGCTCTCTAAATTTCACCCCCAAAAGCAATATTTGAAGGACCTCTTAAAAAATTCCATCCTCTAAAAGAGATTGCATTGCAATGATACCCTCTAAATTTCACCCTCCAAAAAATATGGTAGGGGAGGATAGAGGACCCTGGATATATAGGGGAACATCCTGGTGACCTCCATTTTAGAGGGTACTTTAGAGGCTACCATTGCATGATTTTTTCTGACAATAACTTTTAAATTTAGAGGTCCAGGAGGTTTTAAGGAAACCGTTGCACGTAGCCTAATCTGATGCGACGGACGATCGCATTATTCCTTTTCGTCAGTAATTCCCGTGGGTCCTTAACTTCGATAGCACATCCGTATTGATCGGTTGCGTGCAACAACTAGTTAAACCCAAAAATTAAACTAACTAGAGAGATGACCCGCGCATTTATGCGGCTAGTATATAGAATTCAAATATTCATATATATATATATATATATTTTTGTATATTTTTTGTTTTTTAAACTTATTTTTTCCTTGCCATTGTCATTTTGTTACACATTAAGCCAAATTGTTGATAAAATAATTCAAACATTGTCATAATATTTTTCTTTGTTAAGACTACTATTATATTTGTTGCTCAATCTGTTATAGGCATACTCTATATGTACATCTTTGTTTATTTCTATTTTGACTAAATAACTTTGATTGGAGTTATTTTTAGTTAATGGTATAAATTAGCAGTTTTATCAGCTAAAAAGAATTTCATATTTATGTTTGTATAGTGACAATGATGATATAATTATTGACTAGACTAATTTCATAGTAAAGAAAAAGGTATATGCTTTTTAGATAAAGCATGAGTATTTTGGTTTATTTTTTTATGTAAGCAAATATTTTATTTTATTTTTTACTTAAATAGTATTGACATATTTTAGGTTAATTTTATGTAATGACATTGTTGGATGATTTTTAACAGGATAAAGATATAGAGATGTTTTAGACTAATTTTTATGTAATGAAAATTGTGGGTAATTTTTAAATAGTTACATGGGTATTTTAGGCTAATTTTTACGTAACGGCAGTTGTAATTTTTTTTCTCCGATTAACGTGGGAATTTCTATGTTTTAAGAGCGAACATTACTTTTCTAATGACATTGGTGGACGAGTTTTAAAAATATATATGGACATTTTAGGCTACTTTTTATGTAATGGCAATGGTGGTATTTTTTAAATAGTTAAAGGGGTATTTTGGCTAAATTTTACGTAATGGCAGTGGTGGTTAATTTTAATTTTTCTTTTTTTTCGATTAACGTGGAAATTTCTAGGCCTGAGAGCGAATGTGGAGGCTCCGTTTGTTGGACAAATACTAAGATAATAGATAGATATGAAAAGACAGAAAGTTCACTTATATTTTAATACTTTCGCTCACGTGCATGCTTTATCACCTTAAATAGAGAACTTGGAGTCAACTGTAATTATAGATATTCAATTATGACCAGTAGAACTTGACCTTGCGTTGTACTGAGTATTGCACGCATGTCGTATTGAGTATTGACTATTGAGTTGTATGCGTTGACTTTAATGTAATAGTAAGGAATTGACAATATTTTTACTTTTAACACTAGGACGGCTTCAGTAATCAAGGTTGCCTCCTCCATCGCCCCATGCTAAGTACCAACGCTGTACCACGCACGCGAAGAGCAGCAGAGCGCTCGCGCTTGTGGGCCGGCGCCTCACGAACTCGATCACATGCATGGTATATAGCGCATGGACGACGACGTATGGGCCGACGAGTGACTGGACTGACGACGATCTTTTTTTTTTTTGAATATAAAGGCAGGAGCGCTGCATATCATTTAAGAAGGAGAGAATGCAGGTTTTTACAAAGGTCTATTACATAAAAGACATAGATAAACTCTAAACTCCATATACGAAATAACATGATAACTAAGACAACACGGGCCTTCCTCAGGCCAAAACCCTCAAGTTTATTTCACTCTTGATCTCCTGCAGGACTTGCATCGGCGTTGAGTTGAATAGATCAAAGATCTTGCTGTTCCTCGCTTTCCAAATGTTCCATGCCGTGTACATCAGAACCGCTGCTTTCGTTCTTCTGGTCTCTTTGCCTAGGCCTTCAAGTTCAGATTGCCACCACTGCACAATATCACCCTGATCCATCGGTTGAGTCACCATGTTCTCTGTCCAATTGCTGACCAAGTGCCAAACCTCCTTTGCAAAGCTGCATCCCAGGAAGAGGTGCAGTGCTGTTTCCTGCTCCTGGTTACAAAACACACAGACTGGATTGTTAGAAATATAGGCAGCATTCGACATATTTTAATTCCGAATAAAAGCATGTAAATCATGATTACAATTAGTGATCCAGTGAGAACATGATATGTGCATGTGTTCAAGTTCAATCTCATATTAAACAAGAACAAAATAAAGAACCACAGAAGGTTCAGAATGTACCTGAGACGGGGCCGCTGCCGGAGGCATTGGCTGCGCCGTTATCAACTGGATTAGTCATACTAATCGGTTGACCTTGTTCGGTGTAGCCGTACGAATTCGATGCAGTGACGAGCTGATGCAGTGCAGTCCCTCGAACGGCACCGAGAAGTAGTGGATGTAGTTGTACAGGCCACCAGGAGAAGACGATGCAGACGAACTTGAGCAGTCGCGTGAAGACGCTCCCCAGAAACCTTATCGCCTGGCTATCCCGAGCAGGATCTCACGCCAGTCGAGGTTCCGGAGGCTCTGCTCTCGCTAGAACCGTGCGCGCAGTGCTAGCGATGGGGAGGCAAGCGATGCAGCAGAAACAATGAGGGAGAAGGGAGAGGTCTCCTAAACAGGAATACCTGAGGTTGTGTTGGTGTGTTTCTCCTGGGTAGGGGAGGGCCTCCTTTTATAGGCGTTGCCTGGCGGAAGGGGGACGCACCTGGACGCCTCGCGGGAAAGGCAAGAATCCCGCGGAGCAAATAAGGAACGTCCCCTGTGAGCGTTTAAGGTAGGTAATTGATCCTGTCATTAATCCCGTTGACAAAACCAATCACAGCACCGCAACACATCACGTCCGTCCGTCCGTCCGTCACGTCACGCACGCCCACGCCCACGCCCACGCCCACGCCCACGGCCTCGCGAGGCGAGGCGAGCGAGCGCGCGCGCGCGTGTGGCATCCCGGTTACCCTTTGCCAACTTCACATTGGGTGTACCACGTGTCCACCTAATAAGTTGGTTGAGATCCTCTTAACTACCGATATGGTAGTAACCACTTTTAACTCCCTTTGCATTAATCGTGGGCCTTGAATATTTTAGATTTAATTGGAATATAAAAGGGCCAAGCCCAAATAAATCCAACAATCCCCACCAATATTTCACGGCACACGAGAAATGCCCTCAGCCCCATTGCTGTTTTGATATACCAGTGTTTCGGTAGAGACTGTTAAGTTGAACTTTCACCTAGAGTAAAGGCTACGCTCATCCACAACTGACCAATGGACTATGCCTTGAATTGGCAGTCTTGTGCGAACAAGTTTTACCAGAACCCTTTTACTGATACTAGGCTGCTTATTGCATCCCCGCGGTTTGGAGCTGTTGACGCAAAAAAATCGGCAGTTGTATCTTCTGTGTGCAGCACACGAAGACCAGGGAGATCTGCTTCACTCCAGTGCCAGCCCACACTCCAGTTTAGGTTCGCAGCGTGCCAGTCAATTTGACCTGAAATTGACAAGGAGATAAAATAGTTAAATTACTCTTTGATTGTGCCGGCTCTATTTCAGACGATGGAGTAACGTCGAATTTTAGCCAAGACCCAATCAGGCACGTATCGGCCGATACCAATCGGACCTCAAAATCGGACTTCATTGATGACGTCAATCAGACCGAGTAATCGGACCTCAATCAGACACCGAATCGGACCTCAGAATCGGACCAATCAGGATCGGACCTTGATTGATATAACAGATCAGCCTTTGAATAATAAAATAAAGCATAAAACAAGGCCAATATGTAGAGTAATGGATCAGCTGTGTCTTTAAACAAGATATCAAATAATCAAAGTGTAAGCCGATACATTGTCCACCTTGCCTAGTTGCCAGTTTGACTCATCTTATCGGACCATCTAACTAGCCAATCGGACCATAGCTTTTTCAGAGAAATCTAGCTCCGACATAGGGAATCTAGATTTCTCCAGCTATGATCAAATCAGATAGCTAGATAGTCAAATTCAACTTACCAATCTGACAACTAAACAAGATGCTCGCACAGGTGTTGATCAGTTTAAGCAAATAAGCAGATAAAACATTAACAGGATCGTTCTGATTCTAAGATATGCTACCAAATAATCAAGCAAGACCTAGCTCCGACGTAGGGAATCTAAACCACACTTAACATTCAAATAGCAATAAGGCATAACCAAAGCTTCCTTTGACTAATCAAGATGAATCTAGCTCCGACGTAGGGAATCTAGACCAAGCATGACAATCAAAGATCAATCTAATCGTATTGCGAAGATCCAGCTCCGACGTAGGGAATCTACACCAGCGCAATACTCACAGAACAACCAGATTAAACCACAAGGCATGGATCGGACCTAGAACGATGCTGTAAAATAAATATTGCTTAAATCGGACCAAGACCAATGCTCAAAGCCGTTGAAGAAGTAGAATTGATTCACATGGCGTAGATCTAAACCAATCTAGCAACTCCAAACAAACCGCAAAAACTGCCTTTAGTAACCAAGATGAGTCTAGCTCTGACGTAGGGAATCTAGCCTAATCTTGATATCTAGCTCCGACGTAGGGAATCTAGACTTAAAGTGCAGTCCGATAAACGATAATCTGTTGAATAATCAATATTGATCTAGCTCCAACGTAGGGAATCTATATCAATCTTGATTATCCAGAGATAAATCGGTTGAACAGTATAAACGAGAAAGGGCGATGCGCCTCAATTCAAAGCCTATACTAGTTCGATAAATTGACTAACTTACTGGTAAGTCGGAGATCAGAACTGATGCAGCCCATCCACCAATGAGCTTCGTCGGTAACTACTACTAGGGTTTTGGCGTGAAGCCGGGTTGTATTGATTGTGAGAATAGTTTTTACAATGGACGAGGGTTCATATTTATACCCTGGTCATGGAGAGTCCTGATCGGACCAGACTAACTTGTGGACAAAGTAAACTAAATCTAATTGTAAAATGGGACTCTCAATATGCCTTCAAGAAGAAAATAGTCCCTGCATCTGATACGCTTTCTCTTTCAGCCGACGCGCCCTTCTTGTTTTATCCATCATCAGATCGGACTTCTTGTTTCATCGGACTCCTCTTCAGCATCGGATTCCTTCCTCGTTACATTCATCTTTGACCAGTCAACGGGTCCACTTCGCAGTTTCCACGTCACCATCTGACTCAGCATATCAGGTGCGAAAATCTGGTGTCAACACATGCCCCCCAATTTTGGAATAAAATATTATTTTGTTCCAAAATTCGTATCTGTCATCATAACCCCTTCACCGATTTTTGTGCCGAAACTTTCCATCCCTGCACTGTGCGGCTCCTCGATCTTTGGGCCATGACCGTTTTCTCTTTAGAAAAATCTTCACCGGCGGCCACGCTGTACACTCCTCCTTCCTTGCCAAGAACCCGCACTGCTCATCTTCTTCCTCCTTTTTCCCGAACGACCATTTGCATCTACTCGAGCCCCTAATCGAAATTCACTCAAATGGCCGAATCATCTTCCATGGGCGTCCTAAAGTCTTCCACATCCGCCTCCCTCTCCGCTTCGGTTCCAGCAAGTTCATCAGCGGCAACGTTTTCCACCATGGCGGCCGTCATGACCTCGACAATGGCGGCAGCCACAAGCTCGACCATGGCGGCAGCAGCAAACTCGTCAGCCTCCTCTTCATCGACTTTCTTCGCCTCAGGTTCTTCTTCGGCGTCCGCAGGACCATCAGTAGTAGAAGTGCGTCATCCAATCCCAGAGGTACTCTACTGAATCCGATTTTATTTTCTGCATCTTCTGAAACTCGGCTTTTAAAACTTGTCCTCAATTCGCAATCTTCTTCTAGGCCATCCGTGCCCAAACCCTAATCCCTGTAAGCGATGTCCATGGGGTTTACTTTCTTGGTCCAATGGGAGATCCGGACCCGACCGAGATTATCAATCTGGAAACTCTGCGCATTCCGTTCAAAACTTCCGGATTCGACATCGAAGATTGGAAGAATGCATTCCGTTCCTGGCCGACAGTTCTCCCCGGATGGAAAGACTGGTATCTAAGAATGTCGGCCTCCAAATCTGCAATTTGGGACAGATCGGACATCTCCCAATGTATCGGCCTCAGTATCGGACCTATTGCCAAGAATGAGAACCTCCTGATTGCTGCATCACATTTTTGGTCCGATGCAATGAATGCCTTCATCTTTGGTCATGGTCCGATGACCCCAACATTGCTCGATGTGGTCATGCTCCTTGGCCTCAACGTCACCAGCAACAAACGTCCTCTCAGACTCAATGTCAAATTAGTTCACCATTTCAAAACTAAAAACTGTGGCGGCTGGAAAGGATATATGGAGAGTCATCATCGGACCGGACCCGTGACTGATCGTGAGCATGCGGCCTTTCTGAACATGTGGCTGGACAGATTCTTCTTCTGTGGTACCACTCTTGGTCCGACGGCCAATTTTCAACACTTGGCCGAATCACTGGCAAGTAACCACGTCATCAACCTTGGCCAGTATCTCCTAGGAGCAGTATACAATTTGCTTCATCAAGTCGCCAAGCGCCTGAGGACCGGATCGCCTATCACCAATCTTGGCGGGCCATGGTGGTTCATTCAGATGTGGTTGATGCTACATCTGAGCAAGGCCGTCAAAGTAGATTTTTGAAGGAACAAATTCCCAGAAAGTAGGCCTGAATCGGAAGAGATCACCTGGCGCCGATGCACTTCGCTTGGTGAAGCCGCCATGGGTTTCCCTGCTGAGAAATTATCAGGCAAGGAATCGTCCAAGTACTTCGCACTTCTTTATAGAGGTATTGCCGATGACAAAATACTTTGGTTCTTATACGATCATGCTGATGAATATGAGTTGCCCTGCAAATTCAAATTCGGCATGATCGTGGAGACTGATACAGAAGCCCTTGCTATCTTCCGAACTTGTATCAGCGCTCAATTCCTCCCGATCGGCCTCAGTCTGAGTAAACCAGGACAATCATCTTACGAGTACTACCATCCAAATCTGGTCGCTCGTCAGTTTGGCATTGGACAGCTCCCACCTCATCTAGTTTTAACCGATCGGATCTTCCCAAGGGGAAAAGTTGATTCTGGTGTAGAATGGGATCGCCTTCTGGAGTTCGAGCCTCCCCTTGATCAAACCAATCTGGACACCTGGGCAATCAGTCTCATGGCTCATCGGACCTTCAACACGTAGTGGGCCGAATGGCGTCAGCATTTATTCTGCATCGCCTGCAAGAACTATGTTCGGAAGATGCACCCTACTTTCAAGGGTAGATCAGAGGTAACATCTGCAAACTTGCCCCCTTTTCTTTACATCATTTTAATTGGTTAAATCTGAATCTTCCCTTTTGTTAGGACATTGATCGCTCTCCCCCAACGGTGACTCAATCTGGGAAGCCAGTCGTTTATAGCAACGTCTCGCCAGATCCGTGGATCGGCTGTGATTCCCCAACCATTGGCAACCTGCTGTCGGCTCTTAGTGACAGTAGGAAAAGGAAGAAGTCAGTGCCCTCCAAAATTGTCAAGCATCCAAAGACCACTCTGGTAAGCCTTTTAAAATATCATCAAATTCAATTATTCTCTTAATCGAAACCAATTTTCTTGCAAAATCAGACCATTGGACAATCATCTGCAACTCGGCCCAGCCCGACCAAGTCTCCAAATTTATCGGCTGACGAAGACCCAGAATCGGACCCACAAAAATCATCAAGCCCTATTCAGATGCAATCAAGCCCAGTTCAGGAGCACTCGGGCCATACGTCTTCATCTGAGAGGACTATAACTGGGTCGCCTCGTCAATCAAGCCCGCCACCTCAAGCACAAACAGATCAGGGCCTTCAAGAAGATCAACCAGTAACTCCTCCACAGGTCCGATCATCTGATTCTACAGAAGTAACGGTAATCATTGATCAATTTCTTTAATAATTGATAGTCAACTTATTCTCATTCTTCTTTTTCTAGCAAATCATTCAGAATGTCTTGACGGATCTTGAGATTGCTCAAGTAAACATCCAGGGCAGTAACAACCCTTCAATCAGACCCGAGCAAGAACTAGCCTCGAAACAAGTAAGCTTTCTAGCCCGATACAATCATATCAGCTTTTTGATATTATATCTAATTATTTTCTTTTGCAGGCTCAAGATACTCCTCAAACCAGCCAGACCATATCAGTCGATTTTGATCGGCTACAAACTGAAGAGGAAGAAATCAGCTCTGGGCAAGGCTCGCTATCTGATGAAGTGAAGGCAAAGTTGCTTGAAATATCTGCACTCCTTCATCAAAACATCGTCAATCTCGTCCAGGATGCAGAGCCGATTCGTGAAATTGTCAAGACTTTGCGAGGTCAGCTCCCATCAGACTTGGAGGAAGCATTGATTCCGGCGGCATACATAGAAGGCCATTCCTTCCAGTGATGCAAGCTAATCGCCGGATCGAGAATCGGACCTCCCAGCAGGATCTGATCAAGGCCAGGGATGAAAAACGTGCCCAAGCTGACGAGTCAACAAAACTAATCGAAGAATTATCGGCTCGTCCTGCTTCCATCCAATCAGAGCTTGAGAATCTTCGAGCTAGAGAACAACAATTGGAGCAGGAACTTATCCAAGTCCGATCAAGCATCCAGGCCAAGGCAAAAGAGCTTGACGATATTCCGGCTTTGAAGTCAAAGGCTGAAGAGGACTACAAGATCCACATCAAGGCCGCCAAAGAAATTCATAAATCAATCAAGTCTGTAGATGGGAATGCTGAAGCTGATGCCAAAACCATCGCCGATATTGACAAAATTCGTCAAACTGCTCTTGATTTGATAGTTAGATATCTGCAGTCTTGAACATTGAAACTTGCCTATCCCACCAAGTGGTTTGATACATTGATAGCCTGCTCCGCCATCGAGTGGCCTAATGATGTAATATACTCTTCTTTTGCTGTATATAGTCCTTAAGGCGATGCATGTTACACCGGCTCTTATTTTTTCTTGAGGCGATTTTTCATCGGCTTCCAAGCCTGATGCGTAGCATCGGCTTTACAAATTTACCCAAATGCTAGAGTAGTACCATTGGATAAGCAAACTCGAATCTTGCTCCCCAGGACGAAATAATAATCAGGCCGATTCAACTTGCAAGAAGAACTATATATTTGAAATAACTGATCAACCACATCGGCCTTTGTTTTTGTTGGACCAGCCACGTCAATTTCCATGATTTGTTTTTTCAACATCATCAATACCAGATCCAATGTCTATTTCTTCTAATTCATCGGCCGACGTAAATCCAAATCCTAACTTACCGAATTCACTTCGGTCTTCAAAATCTTCTATACAATCGGCCATTAAAACAAAGTCTCAGAGCCGACTGCTTGGATCGGCTGTAGTCCTTGATCGGACACCTTGAGGAAGTCACCATCCCATGTTTTTCCTGACAGGCATTCAATTCCTTCAAACTCCCAAATCGTTGACTCAGCTGTAGCAATGCTAACCGAATCATCAGCCGGGACGATCTCCACATTATTGCCCTGCCACTGG
Source organism: Alloteropsis semialata (assembly GCA_004135705.1). NCBI lineage: Eukaryota > Viridiplantae > Streptophyta > Magnoliopsida > Poales > Poaceae > Alloteropsis > Alloteropsis semialata. The sequence continues at coordinate 81,538,767 of CM014278.1, forward strand.
ATCAAACACTGATGCATTGTGGATGGGATACAACAGTTGGCATGAATCCAATCTCGCACGAGGAGCATGCTGTAAGAACCTTGGCCATCAATCACAAAGAAGGTGGTCGACAATGTTTTGCTGCCGATGGTCAATTCAACATGAATTGCCCCCCGAGGCTCTGAAACGTTTCCACCAAAATCCTTGAGCGTCATATTGGTCTTGATCAGATCATCAATCCCTTTTCCCAATTTGCGGAACGTGGAATAAGGCATGAGATTGACTGCAGCTCCTCCATCAACCAGCATCTTGGTCATCGGCTTCCCATCAACGTATCCCTTGATGTACAGAGGTTTCAGGTGCCGATATCCGTTTGCATTTGGCTTCTCAAAGATAGCCTTCTCTGAATCAAGAACCAAGCATGCGGCGGCTTCCTCCAGTTCATAATCGACCTCATCATCGTCCTGTTCATCAGGAGCAGCAAAATCAAAAGGTAACATCAAAACCATGTTTATTGCGGCCGATGTGCTTGCTTCATCATCATTGGCCATCTTAATGCGCCATGTCTTCTTTTCTTTTGCCAATTCCTGCTCCTGAATCTGTTCATGATAGCGCAACCTCTGAACACGTCTCTTTTTGGACCTAGAAATCCCTGATGGGCACCATTGTCCAGGCTTCATTTGAGGTTCTTTAGTCCGATCCCGAACTGGAGCCTTTTCTTCCATTTTTTCAGGGCCAAGAGCATCAACCTGGCCTTCGATATTTTTATGGCCTTGAGCATCAACTCGGCCTTCATCTCCTTGATGATGATCATCAATCCTGACGCCGATCCGTTCATGAACTGATCGTCGACCTCTTTTGAAAGCTCTGTATTCTTCATACTGGAGGCTGCATTCAGGACAATCTGCTTTGGATGGCAATCTGAGCTTCTCGTTCCAGCAGAATACGAAGAAAGGACATCTCCAATGATCATCATCCTGATCGTACCGGTCATAAACTTGACGCCTGTCCATATGCCAATCAGACCCATAACCATACTGACGACGATCGTCGACTCTATCATCAAACCAGTGTCTGCCATCGGACCTGTCATCATATCGGCGTCGGCCATCAGACCTATCATTAAATCGGCGTCGGCCATCAGATCTGTCATCACGTCGGCGCTGATCATCAAACTCTTCATCAAGCCGCCTTGCTTGATACTCGCGTCTCCGACGTCGTCGTTCCTCGCGTTCTTCCCATGCTCGAGCTGCTGCTTGTTGCCTCTTGAACTTGTTAATCAACATCTGGGAAGTTACACGCGGCCGATATCCACCAGGAGCATTAGATTCTCGCCCAAACGCCTGATGATTCCTCCGCAGCTCTTCAACAGTAACTTGAACTGCAGGATCAACGGCACCAGAACTCTTGGCGTGGTCCGATGTAAGCACCTTAAACTTCCCCTTCTCATCTGCATCAACCATATTAATGGAAAAGGAGAAATCAACAAAGTTATTCGGAAAAGGATGACCGTCGATCTTCATGGCTTTCTTGTTATCTTCAAACTTGATCTTGCCAGATTCTATAGCCAATTGGATCTCCCTTCTGAACACTTTGCATTCATTGGTCTCATGAGAAGTCGAGTTATGCCATTTGCAATATTTGCGTTTCTTCAACTCATCGGCCGATGGAATAGAATGATTTGGAGAAAGCTGGATAAGCTTCTCACTGAGCAGTAAATCAAAAATCTTATCGGCCTTAGTTATATCAAATCCAAACTTCTCAGGGTTCTGCTTGATCCATGGGAGCGATACCGGCTTCTTGGATTTGGTCCATTCAGCTATGTTGACATCAGCTTCCTCTTCAGATTCAGAGAGATAAGATACTTGTTTGGAAAACTTTATACGCTTCATCTCTTGATATCGGACCTCATGGGCTGACACCTTTTGAACCAGTTGTCCCAATGTCTCAAACTCCTGAGCAGAAAACTTTTCTTTGATCGGCGCGAGCAAACCCTGGAATGCAAGCTCGGCCAACTGCATATCAGATAGCTTCAAACTATAGCACCGATTTCTGGTATCACGGAACCGTTGAATATACTCCTTGACGGTCTCATCGTTTCTCTGCCTGACAGCAATCAAATCGGAAATCTTCATCTCGTTGAGACCAGAAAAGAAGTATTTATGAAACTGCTTCTCCATATCGGACCATCCTATGACTGATCCTGCTGGCAACGACGTAAACCAGGTAAACGCCGGCCCTGACAGTGACAGAGGGAAAAATCTGAGCCTGAGTCCCTCCTCTGAAGCAGCTTCACCACATTGAGCCAGGAATCGACTGACATGCTCAATAGTGGTCATATCATCCTGCCCGGAGAATTTGGAGAAATCCGGCACTCTGTAACGCAGAGGAAGTGGCACTGCATCAAAGTAAGACGGGTACGGATGCCGATACAACCTCGCTTCATCTTTAGGCTTCAAGCCGAATTGATTCTGGATCACCTCGGCTATTTTCTGTGACCAATCGGATTGTTGACTTCCAGGTTGCATTCCATCAGCTATATCCATCACATAATTATTGTAATCACCGACCATACGCTGATGTGAAGGAATCTCTGTACGTAGCCTTGCAGCTGCAGGTTGCTTTTCTTGTTCATTCAGAGTTCTAGCATATTTTTCATCATGTGGGCCGACAATAGTTCCATCGGCCATCAACAGAAAACCGTTGGCCAGTTCAACAGGAGGTGGTGGAGCAATCGGAATCTGTGGAGCAGCGGTCATTACATTATCTTCAGTTTCTTTGCCTTTCCCTGATCCTGATGCCCCTGCAGAATCTGCTATAAACACTGGACCTTTCAAGCAAATAGCATCATCCACCGCCTTCTTGATGAGATTATCTAATGAATTCACCAAAGTGCCTGACTGGTTGATCAATGCATGATGAACAGCTTGGTGAATCATCTCTGTCATGTTGACCTGGTACTCCCGAGCATCAGTTGTCTTCTTGATCAATTCTGGATCTGGGAGAGGACCTTTGAGTATAGGACCTGAACGATTACGTCCAAATTGGCCAAGGCAGAGCTTCTCAAATGCATCAATTTGGGCCTGAACTGCATCCAATTGAGCTTTAGATAGATCGGCCTTTGTAATTGGAATGGCCGTCTCAGGCGTCTTGTTCTTGTCATTCTTGGCCTTCTCAGCAGCTTCTTTTTCAGCAGCAAGTCTTGCTGCAGTTTCTTGTTCAGCATCAGACGACGACATCTTGGAATTTGCCTCTCGTGTCCCACCAGGCGTGCCAAAAAATGTGTTGACGCAAAAAATCGGCGGTTGTATCTTCTGCGTGCAGCACACGAAGACCAGGGAGATCTGCTTCACTCCAGTGCGAGCCCACACTCCAGTTTAGGTTCGCAGCGTGCCAGTCAATTTGATCTGAAATTGACAAGGAGATAAAATAGTTAAATTACTCTTTGATTGTGCCGGCTCTATTTCAGACGATGGAGTAACGTCGAATTTTAGCCAAGACCCAATCAGGCACGTATCGGCCGATACCAATCGGACCTCAAAATCGGACTTCATTGATGACGTCAATCAGACCGAGTAATCGGACCTCAATCAGACACCGAATCGGACCTCAGAATCGGACCAATCAGGATCGGACCTTGATTGATATAACAGATCAGCCTTTGAATAAATAAAATAAAGCATAAAACAAGGCCAATATGTAAAGTAATGGATCAGCTGTGTCTTTAAACAAGATATCAAATAATCAAAGTGTAAGCCGATACATTGTCCACCTTGCCTAGTTGCCAGTTTGACTCATCTTATCGGACCATTTAACTAGCCAATCGGACCATAGCTTTTTCAGAGAAATCTAGCTCCGACGTAGGGAATCTAGATTTCTCCAGCTATGATCAAATCAGATAGCTAGATAGTCAAATTCAACTTACCAATCTGACAACTAAACAAGATGCTCGCACAGGTGTTGATCAGTTTAAGCAAATAAGCAGATAAAACATTAACAGGATCGTTCTGATTCTAAGATATGCTACCAAATAATCAAGCATGACCTAGCTCCGACGTAGGGAATCTAAACCACACTTAACATTCAAATAGCAATAAGGCATAACCAAAGCTTCCTTTGATTAATCAAGATGAATCTAGCTCCGACGTAGGGAATCTAGACCAAGCATTGACAATCAAAGATCAATCTAATCATATTGCGAAGATCCAGCTCCGACGTAGGGAATCTACACCAGCGCAATACTCAAAGAACAACCAGATTAAACCACAAAGCATGGATCGGACCTAGAACGATGCTGTAAGATAAATATTGCTTAAATCGGACCAAGACCAATGCTCAAAGCCGTTGAAGAAGTAGAATTGATTCACATGGCGTAGATCTAAACCAATCTAGCAACTCCAAACAAACCGCAAAAGCTGCCTTTAGTAACCAAGATGAGTCTAGCTCCGACGTAGGGAATCTAGCCTAATCTTGATATCTAGCTCCGACGTAGGGAATCTAGACTTAAAGTGCAGTCCGATAAACAATAATCTGTTGGATAATCAATATTGATCTAGCTCCGACGTAGGGAATCTATATCAATCTTGCTTATCCAGAGATAAATCGGTTGAACAGTATAATCAGAGATAAATCGGTTGAACAGTATAAACGAGAAAGGGCGATGCGCCTCAATTCAAAGCCTATACTAGTTCGATAAATTGACTAACTTACTGGTAAGCCGGAGATCAGAACTGATGCAGCCCGTCCACCAATGAGCTTCGTCGGTAACTACTACTAGGGTTTTGGCGTGGGAAGCCGGGTTGTATTGATTGTGAGAATAGTTTTTACAATGGACGAGGGTTCATATTTATACCCTGGTCATGGAGAGTCCTGATCGGACCAGACTAACTTGTGGACAAAGTAAACTAAATCTAATTGTAAAATGGGACTCTCAATATGCCTTCAAAAAGGAAATAGTCCCTGCATCTGATACGCTTCCTCTTTCAGCCGACGCGCCCTTCTTGTTTTATCCATCATCAGATCGGACTTCTTGTTTCATCGGACTCCTCTTCAGCATCGGCTTCCTTCCTCGTTACATTCATCTTTGACCAGTCAACGGGTCCACTTCGCAGTTTCCACGTCACCATCTGACTCAGCATATCAGGTGCGAAAATCTGGTGTCAACAGGAGCATATAAGTCAAACTCCAGGCCTTTCATGAGTATCTAGAGATAACCCACTCTCATAGACTGTGACTAGCAGTCGAACTCATATAGGTGTAATTCTCATAAGATGTTCTGTAGGTCAACATCTCTGCTTCTCAAAAGCCACTCGAATTACATTAAGGTGTACACCATCCTGCCGTACAGAAAAGAAGAGAAATGCATCCACCCTGGAATTAACTTGTTTCAAAGGTTCTCTTCTCTCAGTCAAACAATAGCTTGTTTCCTCATCCTAATTCACGGGATCTCCGATCACATAGGACAGGTTCCCACTATGGAGTGACTCACATGGGTCTCATTCCCAATTCCTTGGATGCAAAATCTATCACATTTCGTGAAAGACCCTTTGTAAATTGATCTGCCAGGTTCTTAGCCGTCTGGACATAGTCCAAGGCAATTACTCCGGAGGTTCTCATTTTCCTGACAGACTTCAACCGCCTCTTCACATGCCTTGATGACTTCATGTTATCCTTAGAACTGTTTACCTTGACAATCACCGTCTGGTTATCACAGTTCATTAGAATCGCCGGTATCGGTTTTTCAACCACTGGCAAATCCATAAGGAGATCACGTAGCCACTCGGCAAATCCATAAGGAGATCACGTAGCCACTCGGCCTCCATTGTGGCGGTGTCTAATGCCGTGAGTTCTGCTTCCATGGTAGACCTCGTTAAGATGGTCTGCTTGCAAGACTTCCAGGAGACAGCACCACCTCCAAGAGTGAACACATATCCACTTGTGGCCTTTATCTCATCGGCATCAGATATCCAGTTTGAGTCACTAAAACCCTCCAGTACCTTCGAGTACCCAGTATAGTGAATCCCATAGCTCATTGTACCCACTAGGTAGCGCATTACTCTGTCCAGAGCATTCCATTGATCATCTCCCGGATTAGACACGAACCGGCTAAGTTTGCTTACGGCAAACGAGATGTCAGGTCTTGTAGCGCTAGCTAGGTACATAAGTGAGCCTATGATCTGGGAGTATCTCAGCTGGTCTTTCATGTCCCCTTTATTTTTATTTAGTATTTTACTGGCATCATAGGGTGTTGGAGCAGACTTGCAGTCACTGTATCCGAAGCGACTCAAGACCTTTTCCACATAGTGGGACTGTGTAAGTGTCACCCCACCATCACCTTCTTTTACCAGCTTAATATTAAGAATAACATTAGCTTCACCCAAATCTTTCATCTCGAAATTCTGAGACAAGAAATCTTTGACCTCCTTAATCACGTCAAGACTTGTCCCAAAAATCAAGATGTCATCAACATACAAGCACAGGATCACTCCTTTGCCCCCACCATAGCGATAGTACACACATTTGTCAGCTTCATTCACAACGAAGCCAGCAGTCATGAGGGTTTTATCAAACTTCTCATGCCACTGCTTAGGTGCTTGCTTGAGGCCATACAGAGACTTTATCAACTTGCACACCATTCCCTTTTGACCTTCTGCTATGAACCCATCAGGCTGATCCATATAGATCTCCTCCTCTAACTCTCCATTTAGGAAAGCTGTCTTTACGTCCATCTGATGAACGAGAAGACCATGAGAGGCTGCCAGGGACAGTAGCACTCGAATTGTGGTCAATCGGGCAACTGGTGAGTAAGTGTCAAAGAAGTCTTCTCCTTCTTTCTGAGTATAGCCTTTAGCAACAAGCCTTGCCTTGTACTTTTCAATAGTACCATCAGGCCTTAGCTTCTTCTTGAACACCCACTTGCATCCCACAGGTTTGCACCCATAAGGACGTTCAACTACTTCCCAAGTTCCATTAGACATAATTGAATCCATCTCACTCCGTACCGCTTCCTTCCAATAGTCAGCGTCTGGAGAGGAATATGCCTCTTCAATGGTTTTGGGAGTGTCATCCACAAGGTACACAATGAAATCATCACCAAAAGACTTTGTAGTCTTCTGTCTCTTGCTCCTCCTAGGAGCTTCATTGTCATCCTCCTCAGGATTTTCCACAAGTGTTTGTTCTGTGTGTTCCATCATAACGGCAGGTGTAGCATCATTAGACAATTCTCTGCTAGACGTGCTTTCTTCCCTCTTCATAGGAAAGATGTCCTCAAAGAAAGTAGCATCTCTGGATTCCATTATTGTACCGACATTCACGTCTGGCACTCCAGATTTCACTATTAAGAATCTATATCCGACACTGTGCAGAGCATAACCAAGAAAGACACAATCCACGGTTTTAGGTCCAAGTTTACGTTTCTTGGTTATTGGCACATTAACTTTTGCCAAACAACCCCAAGTCCGTAAATGAGAAAGTGTGAGCCTTTTCTTCTCCCATTCCTCGAATGGAGTTTTCTCTTTATTCTTTGGAGGAACACGATTCAGGACATGACACGCTGTCAATATAGCCTCACCCCACCATTCCTTAGAGAGTCCCGCTGTGTCTAACATGGCGTTAACCAAATCAGTTAGAGTGCGGTTCTTTCTTTCGGCAACCCCATTTGACTGAGGTGAGTAGGGAGGCGTCCTCTCATGAATCATACCATGTTCCTCACAGAATTGAGTAAACAAGTGTGAGAAGTATTCTCCACCACGATCCGACCTTATACGTTTGATCTTTCTCTCAAGTTGATTCTCCACTTCAGCTTTATAGATCTTAAAGTAGTGTAGTGCTTCATCTTTT
>CM014278.1:81556359-81573593 GCA_004135705.1 Alloteropsis semialata
GCGCGCCGTCGACGCCGCGCCCCCGCCCCTACCTGGCCCGGCCGCCTCCACCGCCGCCAGAACCCTAAAGCCGCCCGGCCCCCATCCCCACCGCCTGGCCTGCCTGCCTCCCCCCGGCCGGCCCTTCGATCTATAGCCGCCGGAGTTGGAGAATCTCGTTGCGGGCTGAGGAAGAAGACCGGCTGAGGAAGAAGACGGGCGGGCTGAGGGAAAGGATAAGGCGGGGACGCGGTCGTGGTGGGGACACGTGTCCGCTCGCTGGGATCAGTTGCGGCGCGCGCGCTGTATAACAATTTCGGCATCATCATCGTGCACTTGATTTGTTCATCAGAGCATTTCAGGGCGTGATCCTGCCGCCAGTATCCAGCCAGTCTGCAGCATGTATGTCTGGCCGGGGGGCCCCGGATCGACCAGCGACCTTACTGCGCCGGGCCGGGTCGATCAGTCGATCGACTAGCTAAGACACAGTGTTTCCTGAAGAAGACGAAAGAGAAAAAAGAACTAAAGTAAGACGCATTATTAGTAGCGAGCGAGTACGGTGCTAGCGCTGCACACATAGGAGAATACTTAGGCCTTGTTTAGTTTCCACCTCAAACTTCACTGTTCATCAAACTTCACTGTTCATCAAACTTCACTATTCGTCAAAGGGAATCTTACATGCATGAAGTATTAAACGTGTGTTAATGACAAAACCCATTTCATAACCCCCGGTAACTTTGCGAGACGAATCTAACGAGCCTAATTTGGCCATAATTAGATAACGTCGTGCTACAGTAAACAATCTCTAATGATGGATTAATTAGGCTTAATAGATTCATCTCGCGATTTCCCGTCCATTCGTGTAATTAGTTTTATAATTAGATTATGTTTAGTCCTCCTAATCTTAGGTTTAGAATTGCTACAGTAAAGTTCGCAAACTTTCTTCCCGAACTAAACAGGCCCTTAACTTAGGGGCCCTTTGGCACCACTTATGGACCAGCTACATGAGCCGCTTTTGCACAAGCCCTGCCAAACGGTGTCACTCAAAACAGCTCATGGACATAAGCCCCGTAGAAAGCGGGCACCAATTTGCACTACGCGGCATGAGCCATTTTTTCTAGCATTTCACGGCTCATCCCTGACACCCCTCTGCGTAAAGACGCACGTGCCCACGAGGTCATCCTCTATAAACTGCAGTCTATAGTACTCGAGAGAGTAGCAACAAGCAACGCTGGAGAGTAGGGGTGGGCATTCGGTGCCACCGACGACTTCGGTTCGGTTTCTTCGGTGGAATAGAATTTTGGTGTTGGACGTCGAGGCAACCGATCGGTGCAAGCAAAAATCAGGAACCGACGATTTCGGTGTCGGTTTCTTCGGTGCGGTGTTCGGTTTTCACCGAAGTTTCGCCCCTCAGTTCTTCGTTCGTCCCCGTCGTCACTCATCTTCAACACGCACATCAAATCGGAAGGAACCATGGAAAACAATAGAGAGCGAACCAGAAGCAACCAAAATAGGCTCAGAGGCAGGAGGCACTCATGGTCTCACGCACATAACAACGGCAAGCTAGCTACTCACCCTGACTCGTTGACTTGCATGTGCAGGCTTGCCGGCCGCTGCCGTGGCCACAGCTTGCCACTCAACGCTCACCTGTGTCGCGCGCCCGCCAGGCCAAGCCCGGCGCTTTCCTTCTCTGCATGCGGCCTCGAGCTTTGGTTCCCCTGCGGTGCACGGCCGCCGTAGTCCCGCAGACGCACAAGCGCTCGTGGCTTGCTGAGCGCCGCCGCCGGCAACATGTGCCGATGGATAGGGGACGGATAGGGTTGCGTGAATGCCTGGAAGGGGCGATGCTGGGCTAAGTTGCCGCGGTGGGCCGAGGTGGGCCAGGTACCGTGTGCTGTGATTCTATGAATTGCAGCCCGCGAAGGGCAGGGTTATTGCTGATCGGTGGATCGATTTGCTCGGTTCGGTGCTAAGCTGAAACCGATTCTCAAGCCGAACACCGAACTTTACAAAAACACGAACCGATCCCGAACCGAACAAACCGAAACACCGATATTTCGGTTCGGTTCGGGGCGGTTCGGTTCGGTATTCGGTTTTTGGGGAAAAAGTGCCCACCCCTACTGGAGAGAGAGAAAAAGAAAGGAAGAAGGAATGGGAAGGAGAGAGAATCCTGCATGCAGCTAGCATCGCTGGGCATAGAAAAAAGAGAAAAGAAGAAAAAATATAAAATAAAATAGAAGGAAAAAGAAGAAACAAGAAGGAATAAAAGAGACAAGGGTACTATGGACTTTTGACCTCTTCTACCCATTCTAAAATAACAGAAGAAGCTGTTTTATCAAACTTTTTTCACCAAGTCAAGCTAGAGCAAAAAAAAAAACTATTTTATCAGGAAAGCGAGAGCCAAAACTATTTTTGCAAGAATTTTTGCGAGAGTCAGAGCTGTACCGCTCTTACTGCGCGTTTGCGGTAGTAGCCACACGCACGTACTCCCAGCGCAGTGGCTAAAAAAATACACGCGCGGGGGCCGCCGCCAACGTGGTCGCTGGCGACGCCGCGGGAGGGGACGGTGGTGAGGCCTGGCGCCACGGCGGCCGCTTCCCCGCGCGCGCCCACGTGCCCGCGCCACCAGCCACACGGCCGCGCGCCCGCGAGCCGCTCCCACTTACCATTCCCCACGTAACGAACCGGCCGGTCACCGGCGTAAGTGCTAGCACCAGGAGCAGCAGCAGTGTACCCCGGGACCCGGCCGGGCCCGCGATCGAGTCCCTGGCCCCGAGCGCCCGCGCGCCGCTGCTATATTATGGCGCCGCCCGCGCCCTGCCGTGTGGCGTGGCGTAGCTACCCAGCGCATACGCACCAAGACGAGGGGCGCCCGTGCGGTTGTGAGGAACACGAGCGAGCTAAGAGCCCAGCGCCGCGGGGGCCGGGGGTGACGACCCACCAACTCCCTTGGACTCACGCGAGCGAACTGAGAGCGCCCGCAGTGTGAGTGGTAGCACCGGCGCGCGGCGGCGGCGCGTCGACCATCTCCAGCGGGGAACTCTCTCTGGTCCGGCGGAGCCCCGCAGCTAGCTAGACGCGCGAGAGCTAGCTAGCCAAGGGAACAAGAAGACCGATGGGGAGGGCGCCGTGCTGCGAGAAGGTGGGGCTGAAGCGGGGGAGGTGGACGGCGGAGGAGGACGAGATACTCGCCAACTACATTGCCAAGCACGGAGAGGGATCCTGGAGGTCGCTGCCCAAGAATGCTGGTAACCAATCTATACCAAGCCCAGCCAGACACAGATGCTGCTTTTAACTCTTCGTGCATACATGCTCTCGATACATACAAAAGATCGAAAGAGCCTCTATATGGGCAGCATATACATGCATGCCTGCATATGCATCGTATATGCTCATGAGCAGCAGCTCTAACAAGTACCCAAAGTAATTAACGAGGTAGTAGCTAGACACTAGCAAATAACATCTTGTTCTCATCATCTCGTCTTCTCAGGGCTGCTTCGGTGCGGCAAGAGCTGCCGGCTGCGGTGGATCAACTACCTTCGGGCGGACGTGAAGAGGGGGAACATCTCCAAGCAGGAAGAGGACGTCATCATCAAGCTCCACGCCACCCTTGGGAACAGGTAACGCCCTGCTGAGACTGCTGAGAGTGAGTGTGCATCCGACTAAAAAAATACACACGCGCCGACACACCTTATTAGCTCGCCTTCATTTGATTCACAGGAGCCGTTGACACGTATGACGACAGTACCAAAAAAAAAACTCTGGCAATATATGTTAAAAAAGTCCCTGCCAAATTTTATTATCTAAAAGGAAAGTCCCGGCAGATGGAGGAGTCAACACGGACACTAAATAGCCTACCGTGTTTAGTTGGAGGATGGAAATTTTTTCAGGGTATTAAATGCATCTTTGACCACTAATTAGGGGTATTAAATAATGTCAGTTTACAAAACTACCTCCACAACCTCTAGTAAATTTCCGAGAAGAATCTAATGAGGCCTTTGACCGCATGATTAGAGGATGATTAGAGGATGGTTACTGTAGCATCACTGTAGCAAATTATGGATTAATTAGGCTCATTAGATTCGTCTCGGAAAGTTACGCTCATCCGTGAAGAGGTTTTGCAAATATACTTCATTAGTACTCCATGCAAAAAAGATTCCCTTTTGCAAATTTTTTCAGAAGCCAACTAAACACGGTAGGCTATCAGTAACTATGAGAACGAACGTATTGTCCTTACGCGCTTTAATAAAACCTTAATTCGATTGCCGCTCCGATCGGTTGAGAGTTGAGACACTGCACACACATGCATCCATCAGTACCTTAGCAGACAGTGGACAGTGTAGATCGACACACACGCTGCTGGAATAGCGTACTATACTTCTATAGCACGCTGAGCAAGACACTGCATGGCTGAAAACAACACGGCCATCCCTCTAGTAACTTTCCGAGCCCAACAGCGCCTGGATGCATGTGTTTGATAGCACTGTTCATGTATACGTGGCCTCTACGCACGCTCGGTCTACAGAGACAACACTCAAGAATGCATTCAGTTCTTGCCTGTCGGTTCGGTCATTGTCGCTGGCTCACTGCATGTGTGGGTGGAGCTAGCACTGGAGCTGCCCGTGTCTGTGTGGCAGGAGGGCGTGCTGCGTGTGCAGTTTACTGTACCAGACAGCTGCATGTAAGTTTTCGAGGCCACGTGCATGCATGCACGGCGTGCTTCGCCAGAGCTCCTTCGTAACTTCGTTCTCGTTAGTAAATTAAGTAGCGTTACTAAGGGCCCAACACAAACTATAATTTGTCTGATCGGCCACCTTGTTCTTGTATATATGTGTCTATCAAACGAAAAGCAGCAGCACGAGAAAAGCTCGATACCGAGGCTTTCTCGTGTGCAAAGACAAAAAGGAGATTATAAAGCTAACTATTGCTACTTTGATATTATTGTTTTTAAGAACGGACAAAGTTGAATATTCAGCTCTATATAAACTAACACATCTGAGAGAATAGAAATACATTTTAAATTATAAAAAATTTGAAATTTAAAAAGGTCATAGTAGGCACCAGTCGTCACGTACTACTACGATAGTGTCATGCATATACTGATATAACGAGAATTTTCATTTTTGCTGGCAGCGCAAACATGTATCCAACATCGTTTAACAATCTAGATTCGGTGTCTACACCTTTTGTTTTCTACTAGTATATTCCAAGTCAAACCGACGCGGGACCGGTTAGCGTTTCTTTTGCGAAGGGCGTGTCAAAGCACAGTTAAAACATAAGCACACAAATCAAAGAAAAGGCACAGTTTTAGCTGTTACATGTACACGAGAGTACGAGACGATCTGATCTGACGCGCACAAGGGGGAGAAACTGAGAAAGAAAAAAAGAAACTAGAAAAACCAAACAGATGGCGCTGTAGAAAGTACGAGCTCTAAAATCGGCTAGCTATCACACAACAGGAAAGGAAAGGAATTCATCCCTATCGTCTGGGAGGTACCCAGTCCTGTACGCATGATTGCTTTGCAATCGAGGCCAAGTACACAAACATTCAATTCACCGGTCGGGGGTCCCTGGATCGGGAACCTACGCGCGCGCAATGCGTACAGGAGCCACTATCACGCACACCGACCGTTCGTCGGCCCATCCGTGTCCCTACACAAATCAGAGCACGACTCGCACCAGTGCTAATTAGAGAGGACTACTGTACAACGTAGACTGGTGCCATAAGAGAAGACGTGTGCGTGACACACAAGGTTGCCGAGAGGCAGCGGCACATAGGCCTCGCCGGATGCTAAGCTTAATTATGAGCAGTCGATCGGGAGGACCACGACGGTTAACGACGATGATTAAGCTGGGCCAGCACTCTCCTTAACTCCGTGACAGCGCGCGCGCGCAGGGGGCCATGCTACACCTGCCGTGCCGACCGGTCACGGTCTTCTTGAGGTCGAGGACGGACGCACGCGCTGCCCGCTGCCGCTGGGGGTTCGTTCCGGTCCCGATCCACATCGCGCGCGTCCGTTCTCTCGCACTCGCAGATCGGTCTCGATCCCCGTCGCCGCCGGTGCTGTGCTGTGTGCGGAGCTCATTTGGGCCGGCTGTTGCCTTCGTCTAGTTGGACGCCCGTACGGGTCGTTGTCCGTGGCCCCCCCGCGGGGTTAATGCCTGGGGCCACGCCGTTACGATTCCCCGCCTTTACGTTGACAATACGGGCGCCGAGAGGGGCAGGGGACGGCGAGAGGTCCGGCTCCATCAGCGGCGGCCTCTTTGGAGTTTGGAGTTTGGAGTTTGGACACTATACGGCGGACTGGCGGAGCTTTCTGTTGCTTTCAGGCTGCGCTCTATACTAGCTCACAGTCTCTCACGGCTGGGCCGATCCTCGCTGCAAATTAGCTGATAGACCCACACATGTATGTGCGTGCCTGTTACGGCCGGGGCGCATCATGCAGCGCGCGCGGTTAGCTGTACCCAAATGTCAACACGTACCACATGATCAACTGTTAGGTTGAGAAAGATACGATGCCACTTTGGCCGGCCGGTGGAGTGTCACCTTCGGTTCTCGTGCATTCTATTTGATGGTTTTTGTTTGCCCTTTTTTGGTTGTGCCGTACAAATATCTGCACCATGATGACGTGCCGTGAGATTTTGTTTTTCCTGTCCCTGTGCAGGTGGTCTCTGATCGCCAGCCATCTGCCCGGCCGAACAGACAACGAGATCAAGAACTACTGGAACTCGCACCTCAGCCGGCAGATCCACACGTACCGCCGGACTTACACCGCCGGCCCGGACACCACCATCACCATCGACATCAGCAAGCTGCACAGCGCCGAGAAGCGCCGCGGCGGCCGGACCTCGGGCCGGTCGGCGAAGAGCGCCACCACCAGCAGCGGCAGTAACAACAAGGCCAAGACCAAGCCGCTGCCGGAATCTGATAAGCCCGAAGCGGAGCCCGGCAAGGCGAAAGGCGTCTCCGGCCCGGCGGCCCCCGCGGCGGCGTCGGCGGCGTCGAGCCCGCGGCACAGCGACGGGGCCCGGAGCGCCGTGGTGGACCCGGACCAGAACCAGCCCGACAGCAGCAGCGGCAACACGGCCGAGGGGCCCTGCAGCGAGGACGCGACCGGGCCGCTGGAGCTGGACCCGATGGAGTTTGGGGGCCTCTGGGAGGCCGAGAGCGAGATGGAGGCCCTGCTGTGGAGCGGCGGCGGTATCGGGGCCGAAAACGATTCGGTCACGGGGTTTGACGCGGTGGTGGGCGAGGCCCAGGTAGACGACCTCCTCGACATGGACTGGGACGGCTTCGCGGCCCATCTCTGGGGCGAACCTCCCGCCCACCAGCAGGAGCAGGAGCAGCAGCCGAACGACGACGACCAGACCACGCTGCTCCAACCACAGCCCGACGATGAGCCGCAGGCCGCCGCCGCGGGCTGCAACCCGGACGAGCTGGAGTCGTTCGCGACCTGGCTCCTGTCGGACTCGTTCTGAGAGCTCTCCATCACCCGAACTGATCAGGTCAATCAGGTGTTCATGTGACCAGCGCATCTAGGTGTTCATGTGTACAGGCTCTTGTGAAGTTTAGCATGTAGTTGTAGCTAGGTGCTGTTTCGTGCATGGAATGGACTCGCTTCGTGTCAACCTGTAGAGTGTAGTGCAGAGGGTTGCATCGTTGCATTGCATGGCGACATGCCGTGTGAGAGTAGTGCCGCGTTCAGCTCAGCTCCGCATCTCCCAGGTGAAGACCGGTAAAAGCTCACCAGTAGTTGGTAGCTGTAGTCCTTTGGCTTTGTGAAAAAAATTATCCTTCTGGTATGGTATGGAAGCTGTACGTGAAGACTCTGTCACAGAGTGAGTGAGCATATCTTTGAACTGTTTGAAGCCGAATCAGCGCGCTGTGGCGTGCTGCATCGATCTCACGTGGCTCCGTGTCGATGCGGAAAAGGTTGTAGCAGGTCTGGTACCGTGCGCGCGCGTACTACCGGAAGGATTTGTCCCTCGTCATCAGATCCTCCCCTTCTGATTAGAAATAACCACTGGTGCTGTCAGATCGGATGCTGGAAACAAAACATTACCGGCCCTGTAACGCCAGTGCCCAGTAGGCACTCCGGCGTTCGGTGGCCGGTCGGTGACTGAATCCTGCTCCCTTCCTACCCCGCGGCGGCCACCCGCCTCGCTAGCTCGAGCGCCACCCTCCACCCGACCTGCCCATGCCGGCGGCCGCCTGCCATGCCCCACTCGAGCGACGCCCTCCGCCCGGCCTACCCGCGCCTTCATCGAGTCAACCGCCGGTGGACTGACCCTCTCCGGAGGATGCGGCGATGCGCCGCAGCAGGCGGTTCCTCCTCGCCAAGTTCCATGTCCCGGCCGCCGCCCGCCGCGCCGCTGGTCAGTACCCCGTCTTCAGTTCTGGTGCTTGCCGATTCAAGGTCGGATTTGATTTGGTGCGGTGCGAGTTGATCTGAAGGTCCGCATAATTTCCATGGCGAGTCCGCGTTCCAAATGATTCCAGATTCGGATTCCGCTCGCACAGTCTAATTCGGAGTTGGGATCGGATCTGTTTCTTGGTTTGCAGTTCTATAAGTACAGAGTAAGGGGGATGCTCTTGGCAAAGATTGCAACTTGCATAGGTTCGTACCCCGCGGAGGCAGCTGTCTCGTCTTCTGGGAAAAGAGGTCCTTGTCTTGATTTTCTCCGGTGGATATGTGCAGCAGAGCCGGGATGATGGCCCTAGGCTGCTTGTGCCGTCTGGTCTCGCGAGCTTTGCCCAAGAGCATTGCTTTCTCCCATAGTTTACTGAAGAAATGCCAGATAGATGAGCATGTTCTTTGTCCACCACTGGTGGAGGCTGCCATTGTTGGCACGGAATTACCGGAACTGCCAGGGGATATCCTGATGGAAATCTTTGCCCTGCTGGATATCCCTGACCTGCTGCGTGCTGGCTCTGTATGCTCCTCATGGCTTGCGGCGGTATACCAGTCTGCGCAGCCTTGGGTTGTATAGGCGGCCTCAGACGCCATGCCTCCTCTACACCTCGGAAATTGATGGTGACAACGTTGCTTGCCTCTACAGCCTCACAGAGAAGAGAGTCTACAAGCTAACTCTCCCGGGCCCTCCAATCCGTAATCGGTATCTGATTGGCTCCTCCAATGGCTGGCTGGTTACCGCTGATGAGAGATCTGAGTTGCACATCATCAATCCGATCACCAGAGAGCAGGTTGCCCTGCCATCAGTGAGCACCATAGAGCATGTGAAGCCCATTTCTGACAATGCAAGTGAAGTCCAGCAGTATCAGTTCTCACAGTACTATGAAGAAGAGGAGATTTGCAGCCCATCAATCCATGCTCTCGACAACCTGCGTGACTGCCTCTATGTCAAGGCATTTGTATTTTCTGATCCCTCCACGGGAAGCTGCATAGCTGACTAATCCACAATCCTATTAGTCAGCTTTCATTTGCTAGGGAAGGAGATTCTAAATGGACATGGCTGCCGCCAAACACGTGGTATGAAGACTGCATCTATATGGATGGTCTATTGTATGCAGTAACATCTTCCGGTGAAATTGATGCTTTTGATCTTAATGGCCCTACTATCTTAAGGAAAGAGGTTATGGACAACAAGAAGGACCATACTTATGAACATGTGTACTTGGCTAAGACACCATCTGGTGTTTTGCTCCAAGTCTGGAGGGAACAGGGCGTGGAAGTTGGGGATGATGAGGGTGCGGATGCTCTGGAAGAGCATGACCCCTCGGAGATCATATCAAAAACTAGGAGAATCAGGCTATCTGAAGTTGACATGGCAGCAAATGAGCTTGTGGAAATTGATAGTGTGCATGAAAATGTGTTGTTTCTTGGGCATAGCCAGTCACAGTGTATAGATGCTAAAGAATATCCACAGCTGAAGGGAAATCATGTCTACTTGACTGATGATGAACAATATATCTCACACTGGAAGAATAATCGACGTGATATAGGTGTTTTCAACTTGGAAGATAATACCACTGAAGAAATTGTGCCTCCTCAAATTTGGTCCAGCTGGCCAGCTCCCATATGGATAACACCCAATCTTGCAAATTTGAGATTGGGATTGAATAAATAGATACCTGTACTTGTAACTATTTCGGGATGTCTGTGATCAGGACAATGAAATGGGAAGAGATAGGTAGCCAGTCTCAAAATTATGGTTCCACCTCTGTATGTTAGATTTGTTTGGAAGACATTTTTCCTGTTGCAAAAACTGAATTTCCAAGAGTTATCAATATGTAATGCGTAGATGCCAAATTTTGTAAATTATGTCTGTTAGTGACTAAATAGTTAATCCTAGCTGGAAAACAAAGAAGATCATATGCACAGTGTCATTAGAAGAAAGGTCTTTTGGAGGTCACTTGCTGTAGACTTTACCTATCAGTTTCTTTATAAAATACTTGATATGTTAATGTTGGTACATTATTATGTTATAAGTTTGGTAGGATTTGAAATATATTATCAATAAAGTACTGATCAAAGTGTATTTTGAGTGCCATATCATCGTCCGAAACCATGTTTTAATTTAACTGGTGCTGTAAAATATAATTTGGCTTGTGTTTTTGACTGAACTAAGTAGTAATATATATGATAAAAGATATGGACTGAATGGAGGACTATATCCCTTATCATCAAATTTGGACAAAAAAATCCTTTTAGGCCTTTGCCATTTGCTGCGAAGCCCTAAATTCTAGTCTTCTTAACTTTCTAGTCACTCAACAGTAATGCCTTCATTTACGCTTATTAGGTTGATCCCTCTAGGTATGCTTTTATTTCATCCGACCCAATTATTCCAGCAGCTTAGAGTGATATGTTACTGAAAAGGTGTCCACCTAATTGATACTTGGCGGTATTACTAGAAATTTGGACTATCACATACACATTGCATAACTAGAAATTTGAACTGTAGATACTAATGTTTCTTTAGCGTGCAAAGTGGATCAAAGATCCACCAACAATGCTGAGAATTGGTCCACTTCTCTTTCTTTTTCCTTTTCTTTTCGCAAAGGCCCATGCATTTGTTGCTCCATTTGATCCACACTTACCCGTCATCTCCCTTATACCTTGGAGTTGTTTCGAGGACCTGGTCAGAGGAGCTGTATGGGTAGTGATTATATTGTGGGCAACTATGGAATGTGTTGAGCTACGTGGATGTGTTGATGGACCGCAAGAAGATTGCTAGGAAGGCTATTATGAAGGGAATGCTAAATGGGATGGCCTGATTGTTGTAATATCAGATTGCAACTTGTAGTGTTAATTTGAGGATAAATTGTATTGTATGTGCTAAATCAAGAGTTTCCGATGATGAATTGACATTGTTTTGGTGTGTTTGCAGCAATCCAATGTTAATGCAATACTGAAACTTGGTTCCTGCTTTGTGCAATGGTGGTTGATGACAGAGGGCAAGGACATGCCATGGGATGGACAGTTAACATTCTGCTATAAAGAGCAGTTCTTCAATTTCAGAATTTCTATAGATGATGGCCTTAAGTTATGGATTTGAACTGTAGGAGTAATTTTGCTGTAATTCATCTTACATGTGCCAAACAAGACCCCTAAAATGACCAAATGGGAGACAAAATGAGTAAAGATCAAACCATGCTGGCTGCCTATGTTCTTTATGTGATAGCCTGATCGTTCTGAGCCTAATTTGCCTACTTCTCATGAAATCTATCTGCACTTTTTGCTACTGTATTTATTTTATGCTGCAGAGCAAATGAAACTCTCGTCAGGTGATAAAGCCACATTGTTTTGCTCATTGTGGTTACAAGTATTCGTCTCATGTAGTGCTATGAGTGTACTAAACAGCATCCCTACTGTACATTTTTACTAAGTAATTGGAATCTCAGACATGCTTATTGACTGGTGCTATTTTCTTTTCCCTTCTAGGCTTGTTGCATTCAACTGGGCTACCATCCAGCTGGAGATAAAACAACAATCACAATATGCAGGATAATTGATCTGATATGGGCAGCTGTCAGAAGAACTGATTGTTCCAAGGGACTTGTGTCTACATTGGAGCTACACGTAGAAGGTAAATTCCAATTACTAATTAAGCCCATGGACTGTAAGTTCTGTTGTGATAAGGTACTTGAAGGTAGGTTCAGAGATGTGTGCAGCTGTGCAGTCAGTAGGACGTCCTGGGGGAAGCATGGGTTGTGCGTGCCATGAAACTTGCTTATGCTGAAGAGAAAAGTGGGGCATTGCTGCTGGTACAACTTTTTTGGTTTTTATGCTACTAAGCATGGTGTTTAGGTTTCTTTTTTGCAACAGAAGTCGTCGAAATGCACACATTCTGATCAAACACAATTATATCTGCGTGATGAGATAAAAATTCACACATAAATCCCATGATTTGTAATCTCCGACTATTGTCATATATCTATTCAGTTCGGACTTTAGCAGTTGAGCTACCTGAAGTTCAAGACTTAGCACTCTGCATTCGGCTGCTATGTACAGCTATAGCAAGGGAACTAATAGAAAGCATTTTCAAATAGTGACAAAAGCCAAATTCTGATGTTCCTTTAGCAGTCCGAGCTCCTCAATTGCCAACCTGAAAGATATGCACAATATGTTTAGCTATTACTTTGAAAACTATAGAACAATGACCAATTGACAAGAGCATTTAACAATGACCAATTGACAAGAGCATTTATTTACCTAAGTTCAATTCTTATGGCAAAAATACTGATGCAGCCCTATGTCACGCTTGGTCTTCCCTCTGACAATGCACCCTTTCTTCTCGCACTTTATGACATTGCCTGGGTGAGCAGACTTACAATGACCTTTCATCTATAAATACAATTAGCAATGTAGTTAATTTGCTAATCACATTGTATAGCTTAATAATGCTCCATTGAGTGTGTTACCTCGTTATCATCTCTAGATTTTGTCTCAGTACCATCACAGAGGTAGCAGATTAGGCAAAGTACAAAACCTTGGGTGCTTGCAGCTACTCTGGCATATGAAGCATGGGCTTCCATCTCTGGATCACCAGCTTCCTCCTTGAATAAGATATCAGTACCATAGCTCTGATCCTCTAGCAACTACAATTTAAGAAAAAAAAACAAATATTAAAACACTTTGACTTCCATTCATAAGGATCCGCATTGAAGGCAGTATGACTGAGAATGAGAAGACATGATGTGGGGTTTCAAACCTGAACAGGAGGCTGAGGGTTATTGGTCGGCTTGCTCTTCGCCTTGACTTCTGAAATGTTGAACATCTTCTTGGGCCAAGGGCAGGAATGTGGTTTTGAGTGTGAAATCTAAAACGAAGAATGTTCAAGAACAAACCGTTCACACATATTCAGGCGATCGTTCATCATATTCAGAGCAAACAGTTGAGTTGGTCACACATACTCAGAGCAATCATATTCAGACTTTCAGAGCAAAACAGAGCAAAGCAATCAGAGCAAATATTTGAGTTGGCCACACATACTCAGAGCAACAGAGCAATCATATTCAGAGCAATAGAGCATAACAGAGCAAAGCAATCGTTTCTTGTAGCTGGGTAATAGTGAGGTAAGATTCTGACCTGAAGAGGGATCCTTCTTTCAAGCTTGTTCCTGCCCATGTTTCCCTGGTGGTGCTTCTTCTTGCTTCTAACCAATTGCCATCCTGGTAGTGTAGCTTCTTCTTGTGGTGGCGGCGTGATTGCAAGGATGGACTCGTGCGAGGCGTCGAAACTGTCCATTCCGGCGCGCGGCGACGACCCCTCGACCATCGCGGTGGCGCTGGGTTCAATTGAGTCGAGGGGAACCTCGGACTGGTTCTGCAACAGCTTCTTGGCGACGAGCGCGCCGGATTGCGACCGCTTCTTGGCGCCGGGCCCGGCAGCGGTGTCACTGGCTTCGACGACCACGGGCCTCGTCGACAAGGCGTCATCGCCACGCGCCGCGTGGTTGACGCCAGGAGCGGCTTCGCTGGCCGCGGAGGCGGAGGAAGCCCCCTTGGGGCGCTCGCCTCGATCTTCTTGGTCCCGTGCAGAAGCATTGTCGCCGCGCAGGCTGCGGCGCTTCTCCTTGCTCTTCCGCTCGCCGGCTTGCGGCGAGGAGACCACCTCGGGCTCGGGACGGTGGAGGCGACGGAGCACCAGCGCGGCGAGGCGGCGGAACCACGCCGCGGCAGCCCGGGAGAGCCACCCCAGTGCCTGTGCCAGGAGCGCGCGCGACGAAACACTCCGCTGTCCCGCCAGAGGCGGCACATGCCGCGGGGCCGTGGCCCGCGACTTCTTGGTGCGCCGCGGCTTCTCCGCCGCCCGCGACTTCTTGGTGCGTCGCGGCATCTCCGCCGATCAAGCGCGACCGGCCCGGCCAGGGTCTTGGAGAAGGCAGAGCGGGGCGAGGAGGGGCGGCGGCGCGGGTGCTCGGGAGGAACTGCGTGTCGAGGAGGCGGTCACAGACGTGCTTCCCCTTCCCGGCGAGGTGGCCACGGGGTTCTTGGCGGTGGCGGGTTCTTGCGGAGCCGAGCCGTTGCCCGTTGGTGAGAAGATGGAGGGAGACGAAGGCAGCCGTTACGGCTGCCTCGGCTGCCTTTATTTCCATCGGACGGTCCTGGCGGACCAAACAGGCCAGCGGCGGATCTGCAAGCTGGGCTGAGTGGGCCGTAGTTTATCCTAAGATTCAGCCCAAATAACT
The DNA here is from genome assembly GCA_004135705.1 of Alloteropsis semialata. Lineage (NCBI taxonomy): Eukaryota > Viridiplantae > Streptophyta > Magnoliopsida > Poales > Poaceae > Alloteropsis > Alloteropsis semialata. Next base: position 81,570,991 of record CM014278.1, read on the forward strand.
ACTAATCCATGAGTTTTGCCCCTCCCGACGAAGCAGCATCACCCAGCCGGTGCCCCCGATTTGTCGCGAGTTGAGTCCGCCCCTCCCCCGCGACTATAGATGCCAAATGGGCTGGGCCAAAGGGTGGCACGAAGCCTAGCCTGAAAAAGCTCGCCACTACTAGGCCGTTACCATGGCACGTAGTGTTGGTCTAGGCTCGAAATGAAAATTGGGCTGACACTATATCGGCCCATTAATATTTTAGCCCAACCAACATGCCGATTAGGCCTGTGCGCCACGCGTCGTGTCAGCCACCGCCGGTGCGCCACGCGCTGCCGACCACCGCCTCCCTTTCCTCCCGCCCTCGCCTTGCACCCCACAGCGCGCCGCCCACCGCCGTGCCTCGCACTCGCCTCGGCGCTCCACCATGTGCCGTGCGACTGTCGCATTGCACACCGCGGCGGCCGCCTCCCCCTTGTGCTCGTCGCCCATTGCTCCTCCTCGTGCTCAATTCTCCGGTTTTGCGTTGTAGCACACTATTAAAAACAATCTGATCTTGTCTCTATTCACTCTATTTTGATCTACTATAATTTATGCTTATTCATATGTGTAGCTACCATATGCTTTTAATAGGAATAGATCTAATCGTGTTGGTTAGTCTATGTCTTGCGTATATATCATAATAGTGCGTAGAAAGTCGGCAATCGTTTACCCTTGCATTGTGTGGTGATAGCATGTGGGAGGAAAAGTACCGAACGATTGCATAATGTTGAGTACGATCGACCGCGAGTATCTTGGAGTCGTTGCAGCAACTATCATGAGGAGCTTCGAGGTGGTTGTTTGGGGGTAAAGCTCTGGATATCGGAGGCATCAACGTGCACTTTGAATGGCGACTATGAGAAATTAAGCTGCTTGCAAGCCGCCTTTCGGAGGGATGACTCTTTATCAAGGTGCAACATGGTTTGAATATCACTTTTGCTAGAACTACAACTGGAAGACGAAGGCTTGTGCTACTTTTAGTTGTGTTACCTATTTTATGTGGATGTGATCTCTTTACTCTCATTCATATTATTCGTCTTATATGCAATCAATGCTTCATGTTAGGATTAGATCCGTTAGATTAGATTAAAAACCCTAATAAGTTTATTGTCTATCCACTTATTAATAAATCTTGGAGAAATACTCTAAGAGAAAGACTACGACGACCATGCGTTTGCGGTTCACAATTTAGCGCGCTCACCGCCGCCAACAGACACCTAGAGCCAGGATTGTTAAAATAATAGCAGTCTGTACCAGAATCCGTTGTACCCTCTAACAAGGATCAGCACGCCACCGTAGCCGACGCGACGCTACTCCAAGAAGGCGCCCTGGGACCGGGAGAGGAACACAAGAAGAACAAGAGACATGCCGATACCGTGCCCAATTCTCCGGTAAGATGTGTGATTGATGAGAAATTTCATCCTAGCAAGCCGCTACCGTGACGCTCGCCCAAGAAATGGGGATCTGGGAAACAGTTCGCCGCTCGCCGATCGGCCGTCCGGTGGCGCGATGGGCGCGTGCGTGGCTGGCTTTTTCGCCTCCGGGTTCCCAATCGGAGCGTCTTGCTCAGTGTTCCCGGCGACGTCAGATTCCTCAGGTTTTGTCCAGAAACGGTTGGCGATCTGTCGCTGGTGTTACCATCTCGCACTGCAGATCGATGCGTCCCCGTGGCCATAGAACATGCTCCGTGGACACCTGCCATGATCAGCGTCTGTCAATCGATTTGCCACGGTACATTCTCCTGCCTGTAGCTAAGGAAGAAGCTTAGGGGTTGCTGTGTCTGAACTCTAAGCCGGCTCAATGATCAAAACTCAAAAGTGAAGTATGGAAAAGGGGAACGCGCTCAGGCTAAGGTTTGCTGCCTGCCGCTGCTTTTGCTCGCCATCCATGATCCATTTGTCTGCCGTCCCCTTGGGCAATTATTTTGCCATCGATCGATCTAGCCATCTTGCACGAAAGTACTGGCTGCTGTTGCGTCTTCCTTCCTGTTGACACCAGATTTTCGCACCTGACATGTTGAGTCAGATGGTGACATAGGTAAAGATGAGGCTGTGCGATGGGCCCATTGACTGGTCAAAGCCGAAGGTGACAGGGAAGGAAGCCAATGCTAAGAAGGGTCCGATGAAGCAGGAGTCCGATCCAATGACGAATTCAAGAGGGAAGACACGTCGGCTAAGGAAGAAGCGTATCAGATTCGGGGACTATTTCCTTTTCAGAAGATGTTTGAGAGTCCCGTTGTATCTTTAGTTTAGTTTACCTTATTTAGTTAGTCTAGTCCGATCAGGACTCTCCATGACCAGGGTATAAATATGAACCCTCGTCCATTGTAAAGAACAATTCTCACAATTCAATACAACCCGGCTTTACGCCAAACCCTAGTAGTAGTTACCGACGAAGCTCATTGGTGGACGGGCTGCATCAGTTCTGATCTCCGGCTTACCAGTAAGTTAGTCAATTTATCGAACTAATATAGGCTTTGAATTGAGGCGCATCGCCCTTTCTCGTTTATATTGTTCAACCGATTTATCTCTGGATAATCAAGATTGATATAGATTCCCTACGTCGGAGCTAGATCAATATTGATT
>CM014278.1:81574593-81605997 GCA_004135705.1 Alloteropsis semialata
CGAAGATTGCTAGATCCTGAAACTCGGTATTCATATGTGGAGAAGCTTTGCCTTTGTTTATATTTTTCCTGTATAAAATTAAGGCATTATTTGCTATCGGCCGAATGTACTGTGATCTGTAGAGAGGATGTGATCAAGTATATGCTATCAATGCCAATCATGAAAGGAAGAATTGGCAAATGGGTTTTTGCTCTAACAGAATTTGATCTCAGATATGAATCGGCCAAAGCGGTGAAAGGGCAGATAATGGCTGATTTAGTTGCTGACCATTGTGGACCAAGTATTGATGTTGGCAAGCAATGCACTATGGAACTTGATGTATCTGGTCCGATGGAAAAGGCTAATGTGGTTGACGCGGTTCCTTGGACTATGTTCTTTGATGGTTCATCTTGCAATGATGGTTGTGGAATCGGTCTGATTATTATTTCACCTCGGGGGGCAAGGTTTGAATTCGCTTTTCCAATTGAGAAATGCACAAATAATCAGGCGGAATATGAAGCATTAATGAAAGGTCTCCAGATTCTTAAAGATATCGGCGCTCGGTTTGTTGAGGTATTTGGAGATTCTTTATTGATTATTAATCAGTTACTCGGCAAATATGATTGCAAGATGGATGCTTTGTTATCTTATTTTGAAAAGTGCCGAGATTTGATTGGTCAATTCGCTTTGGTAACTCTTGAGCATGTTCCGAGACATCATAATGAAGAAGCAAACCGGCTGGCGCAAAAAGCGTCTGGTTATCGACCTACGTCCGATGTAATGGTACAGGAGATACCAGAAGGGGATTGGAGGAAAGAAATCGTTGAATATTTGAAGGATCCTACTGTCAAGACTTCTAGAAAAGTACGCTATAAGTCGATCAGACATGTCTTGATTGAGGGAGTGCTTTATTTTCGCTCGATTGATGGAGTCCTGCTGAGATGTATCGGACCTGAAGAAGCCAAAATTTTGATGGGAGAAATTCATGAGGGTGTCTGCGGGGCTCATCAATCGGCGTTCAAGATGAAATGGATGATAAGAAAGAATGGGTATTATTGGCCGACGATCCTAGAAGACTGTTTTGAATATTATAAAGGATGCCAAGAGTGTCAAAGATATGGAAACATTCAAAGGGCTCCAGCATCGGCCATGAACCCTGTTATCAAGCCATGGCCGTTTAGAGGATGGGGAATTGACTTGATCGGCCAAATTTTTCCACATTCAAGCAAAGGGCACAAATTCATATTAGCGGCAACAGATTATTTCACCAAATGGGTTGAAGCTATTCCTTTGAGGGAGGTGAAGACGCAGAATGTTATTGAATTCGTTAGAGAACACATTATTTACCGATTTGGGATTCCACAGACGATCACAACAGATCAAGGTACGATGTTTACATCGGACGAGTTCAAAAATTTTGCTGCTGATATGGGTATCAAGCTTCTTAATTCATCGCCATATTATGCACAAGCCAATGGTCAAGCTGAAGCCTCCAATAAAAGTTTGATCAAGTTAATTGATAGAAAGATTGAGGAGTATCCAAGAAAATGGCATATTGTGCTTCCTGAAGCTCTCTGGGCCTATCGAATGGCTTGTCATGGATCGATCAAGGTTTCTCCGTATGAATTGGTTTATGGACATGAAGCCGTTCTTCCATGGGAAATTCGTACTGGATCAAGACGTATTGAGCTTCAGGATAAATTAAAGGCCGGCGAATACATGGAACTCATGAATAGTGAGTCCGATGACTTGGCTGTTCGTCGGCTGCGCGCTCTTGAAAATATTGAGGCTAATAAGCTCAGAGTGGCGAGGCATTATGATAAGAAAGTGAAAGGGAAAGAGTTTAAAGAGGGCGATCTTGTCTGGAAGGTTATTCTGCCAATTGGTTCTAAAGATCCCAAGTACGGCAAGTGGTCACCAAACTGGGAGGGACCTTATCAAGTCGTCCGATGTGTTCCTGGAAATGCTTATATTCTACGAACGCTTGAAGGAGAAATGTTTCCTAAAGCATTAAACGGGAAATATTTGAAGAAGTACTACCCTAGCATTTGGGTAAATTCATAAGAGCCGATGCTATGCGTCAGGCTTGAAAGCCGATGGAAAATCGCCTCAAGAACAAAAATAAGAGCCGATGCGATATGCATCGCCTTAAGAGCTATATACAAACAGAAAAAATACATTACATTATCAAGCCGTTCGATGACGGATCAGGCTATTTGAAAAGGGATTGCATATATATTCATATATTTCTCATACAGAGGGATTTCAGAAGATAAAAGGATCTAGTAGGCGCCGATATACTTTGTTCATCATTGCCAGAACTAGATTGAAAGAAGGAAGGGCAAAAGGAAGCGCAAGTTTGAGGAGATATCTTCTTCCTTGAGTCGAAGAAATCCACCCCGGATGCAGTCCCTTGAAGAGCGCGCCGGTGGACGCTCTGCCCTAGCCTGTAAAGGGCACTCTATTACACCCCTCTGAAAAACCTTCCCTTTGGTGAACCATGAGAAGAACCTCACGAGGATTCTTCTAGCGGAAGTTCCACCTGGATTCACTGCGGGATCAGAAAAGGGGGGAGTGCCCTATACTTCTTCACGAGAATTCTTCTAGCAGAGGAGGAGGGAGGAGACGAATCCCATATCAAAGAGGAGGAGCTTGTGTTCTACCATGAATATTGGTTGCGCCATGGCTAAGGGATGGTGAAGGAAGAAGGCTTGAGGCGGTTATTTATAGCCGATAGTCGGTGGATGCATTGGAGGAATGGAATCCAGAGGACGCTCGCGGAAACCGTCCAAATGAAGAACAGTGTTCTCGTGGAAATGCGGCATTAATTCAGAGTTGCCGTAATTAAAGGAGGAGCGTCTTTTGAGGGGCTGCATTGAAAAGTCGTTTCGACTGAGTCAGAAGACGTATGGATACCCGCGAGGTAAATGTAGGGATCCATATCTGTTCGTTGTCAGAGGTTATTGCCCAGGAGGAAGATTGGGGAGCCGCGCAGTTCAGGGATGGAAAGTTTCGGCGCGAAAATCGGTGGGGAAGTTATGGTGACAGATACGAATTTTGGAACAAAATGATATTTTATTCTAAAATTGGGGGGCATGTGTTGACACCAGATTTTCGCACCTGACATGTTGAGTCAGATGGTGACATAGGTAAAGATGAGGCTGTGCGATGGGCCCATTGACTGGTCAAAGCCGAAGGTGACAGGGAAGGAAGCCAATGCTAAGGAGGAGTCCGATCAAGCAGGAGTCCGATTAGATGACGAGTTCGAAAGGGGAGACACGTCGGCTAAGGAAGAAGCGTATCAGATTCGGGGACTATTTCCTTTTCAGAAGATGTTTGAGAGTCCCGTTGTATCTTTAGTTTAGTTTACCTTATTTAGTTAGTCTAGTCCGATCAGGACTCTCCATGACCAGGGTATAAATATGAACCCTCGTCCATTGTAAAGAACAATTCTCACAATTCAATACAACCCGGCTTTACGCCAAAACCCTAGTAGTAGTTACCGACGAAGCTCATTGGTGGACGGGCTGCATCAGTTCTGATCTCCGGCTTACCAGTAAGTTAGTCAATTTATCGAACTAATATAGGCTTGGAATTGAGGCGCATCGCCCTTTCTCGTTTATATTGTTCAACCGATTTATCTCTGAACAATCAAGATTGATATAGATTCCCTACGTCGGAGCTAGATCAATATTGATTATTCAACAGATTATCGTTATCGGACTATACTTTAAGCCTAGATTCCCTACGTCGGAGCTAGGTATCAAGATTAGTCTAGATTCCCTACGTCGGAGCTAGAGTAATCTTGGTTACTAAAGATAGTCTTTGCGGTTTGTTGGAGTTGCTAGATTGGTTTAGATCTACGCCATGTGAATCAATTCTACTTCTTCGACGGCTTTGAGCATATGTCTTGGTCCGATTTAAGCAATATTTATCTTACAGCATCGTTCTATGTCCGATCTTGCTTTGTGGTATAATCTGGTTGTTCTTTGAGCATTGCATTGGTGTAGATTCCCTACGTCGGAGCTGGATCTGTGTAATGCGCTTAGATTAATTTTTAACTGTCATGCTTGGTCTAGATTCCCTACGTCGGAGCTAGGTTCATCTTGATTAGTTAAAGGAAGCTTTGGTTATGCCTTATTGCTATTTGAATGTTAAGTGTGGTGTAGATTCCCTACGTCGAAGCTGGATCTTGCTTAATTGTTCAGTAGCATATATTAGAATCAGAACGTATCTGTTAATGTTTTATCTGCTTATGTTGCTTAATCTGATCAACACCTGTGCGAGCATCTTGTTTAATTAACAGGTTGGTGAATCAAGTCTGATTATCTAGCTATCTGATCTGATCATAGCTGGAGAAATCTAGATTCCCTACGTCGGAGCTAGATTTCTCTGAAAAGGCTATAGTCTGATCGGCCGGTTAGATAGTCCGATAAGATGAGTCAAACTGGCAATTAGACAAGATGGACAATGTATCGGCTTACACTGTGATGGTCCGATAAGATGAGTCAAACTGGCAATTAGACAAGATGGACAATGTATCGGCTTACACTGTGATTATTTAATATCTTGTTTCAAGACACAGCTGATCCATTATTTTACATATTGGCCTTGTTATATGCTTTATTTTATTATGCAAAGGCTGGTCTGTTATATCAATCAAGGTCCGATCCCGATTGGTCCGATCCTGAGGTCCGATTTGATGTCTGATTGAGGTCCGATCACTCGGTCCGATTGACGTCATCACTGAGGTCCGATTCTGAGGTCCGATCGGTATCGGCCGATGCGTGTCTGATTGGGTCTTGGCTACAATTCGACGTTAATCCATCGTCTGAAATAGAGCCGGCACAATCATAGAGCAATTTAACTGTTTTATCCCCTTGTCAATTTCAGGTCAAATTGACTGGCACGCCGCGAACCTGAACTGGAGTGTAGACTGGCACTGGAGCGAAGCAGACTCTCCCCGGTCATCGTGTGCTGCACGCGGGAGATACGACCGCCGATTTTCCACGTCAACACTTCCGATGGCCAAATAATTGTGCGCGCGTACGACTGCCGGGACCGATCGCCGCTGCAACAGCAGCAGTGCCAGTGCGCTTGTCAGCTTGCGGCCAACGATCACATGCTTCCACATGACCCCTATCCCATGACATTTCACCATTTCCGCGCGTCCAAAGGACTTGCGTTCATGCGTGCTTCCATGGACGGTCGTGATGTCCCAGCGGCCGTCTGATGTCGACGGACGATCGAACTGGATCGCTCACCGGCCGGGACTGTGGAACGCCATGATGAAAATTTGTCAGGTGGCATCGATCGCAGCGCGAATAGCGGCGAAGAACTCATCAGGGCGCTGTTCCAGGGGACTAGCGTTTCGGCTAGTTTGGTGTTGCTACTCTCTCCGGTGCATTGTATGCGGGCTAGCACAGACAAAAACCAAGCTGTTTGGCTAGAGACTGCATGCTATGCAAGCAGTTGAATGCATAATGATACTTGTACATATGTTTGGTCCATATGTTAATTGGGACACATGTATATGTGTACCTTTTCTCAAGGCGGTCCTAGATGATACCTAAGAGGGGCACGGTCTTGCCTAGTACCTTGGAGCAATATCAAAGCATCTCCTCTAACACGTTACTCGTATCTCACTGTTAAAATGCTTTCTCTCTCCCTCTATAATAGTCATTTCTATAATTTTGCGACTACCATTGCAGCAGACAAAAAAAAACAATATCAAACATCAATAATTTACATGAGAGAGAGTTGTGTCCCTCTACATAATAGAGGCGCGGGGGGGGGGGGGGGGAGCTAACTTTTTGTAGTTGCCAAAAGAAAATTGGTTTTATAGAAGATTTTGGTAGTCCACTGAATTGGATTTCTATCTCCAAAAGCTATGAGCAATCTAATGCTAGAGATGTTGATAATCGCTCCCCACTAGAAAAATGGGCAAACGTCTACGAATAGGGATGACAACAGACCAAATACGAATGGATATGCATGAATATGAATACAAATATTTATTTTTTTCTTGGATCGAATTTAGATGATAGCGTAAAATATGTCGGATATGGAACGGATATTGATATATGCTACATATCTGTGACAAATATCCAACTTTAGATACCCGAATTCGGATATCAATCGGATATTGAATCTTTGAATCTGAATATCAAACTATTCATTTAGTGTTTAAACCCCCTCAATCGGACGGATAGACGGAAAATATCGTTTCATCCCAACCCACGAAGGAGTAAGGATTGGGCGCTAGGAAGAGCTGACCGTCTGTCGATCAGCGTACTGCTTTCTAAAACACTGACCGTATAGTTCTTTCCATGCTCGCACACGTCCAAACGGTTTTCCACAATCATGTTGGGGGACGTGTGCTCGCCAACCATCGTCATCCAGACTATCAAGAGGACCCTCCATCACCACATTGCCGATGATTGTTAGGTGTCTCTTATAATAGAAGTTGAGGGTTCAAGATTGAATGAATCTCCAATGCTTATGTGGCGCAAGATATCTCGCCAACCAATGGCACCCGAGGTACCACTTGCACATGCACAAAGTTTATTCTTAAGATATTGCGTGCACACAGTGAGTCAACATTTGTTCATAGTTTGCCTTTTATACTCTGCTATATGCTACTATCTCCCGTTACTAAATCGATGTTTCAAACAAGCATTTTGACTTGCGGAAGTAAGATTCGTTGAGTCAATCATTTAAAGGCCCGTTCCGAAGACGCTGATTATTTCCGTAAAAAATAAATATTAAGATTTAGTTCCAGCTTATACTAAATCATATAAATTTGGACACCAAACCCCCTTCCAAACATGGCCACCAAAATCATGGACACAATACACCGTGCAAAGCAATGTCACCGTGCCTTGTTAACGGAATTTGACAGCTCAAAAGAAGAAATAACAACTCCTCCGCATCGAAGTAACATATGAAATTTCTTTTGATGACGTCACTCTATTCTAACGATCTTGCGTTTAATAATCTTGTAAAATCAATAGGTTAGCCTCCAAAGTTTCTTCGATATCACTCTATTCTAGCGACCTTTACGCTGACGTAGCTAAAAGGCGACGATCCAATGTCTACTGTGCATATATATATCGGAGAAAAGCGGAAGGGCATTCGATATTAGCCAGTGTGCACTCGTGTAATCATGCTCAGAGCTCGGATCTCGATCGATGCCGTACTATGCGTCCACCCGCTGGGATTGGGCGGGAGCAGATAACGCTGTAACGCCGCGGGGCGGGCCCACACGTCAGTCGACGTGCCGAGCTCGCGCGGTGGGGACGTGTCCGTTTTGTCTGCACGCGCGTCCCGGATCTCGAAACGCCCCAATGATGCGGCGGCAGCGGGCGGAGGGAGGGAGGACGGGCGCGGCCACCCCACGAGCCCGACACGGCACGTGCGCGCGCGAGGCACCCCTCCGCCCATGTGCCCCCGCATTTATTTACGCACGGGCCATCCATGACCCTGCGGCCCTGCCCCGCCCTCCGCTCGCCGGCGGCGGCGCCATGCTGGTATCGATGCCCTTGCCCTATCCGTCTCGGCGTCTCGGCGACGGCGACGGCGGCTGCAGATCGCCGTCTCCTTCATGGACGGGAACCGGTAAGGTGCTGAATGAGACGGGCCATGCGTTGCACGTCCGAGCTCATCTTCATCTTCCTGCAGATGCCGATGGGCCTGCCGTACTGCCGTGGTGTGATGATTATCGTGGGAGGGAGAGGCTCCGTTTGCATGTCTAGCATCTAGCACGGAGGGAATCTTTTTTGTATGGAGTACTAAATGAAGTCTAGTTGCAAAACCTCTTCACGGATGAGCGTAACTTTTCGAGACGAATCTAATGAGCCTAATTAATCGATGATTGGCTACAGTGATGCTACAGTAACCATCCTCTAATCATCCTCTAATCATGCGGCCTCATTAGATTCTTCAGGGTTCCTAGTGTAGGGGTTCTGGAGTTAGTTTTGTAAAATACCTTTATTTAATATCTTTAATTAGTGGTCAAAATTGTAAACAGTTTCTAGCACTGGAAAACCAAACGGGCCAGACGGAGGAGGACGGGCGCCTACGTGTGCCGATCTTTTTGTTTCGTACCATAGCGGAAAAGCGTGGGCAGCGTAAAAGAGGTGCAAAGGCGGTTGCAGGCCTAGTACACGCCTCTCGGTAAGCAAATCCCTGCGCCCAGCAGTAACAGTAAAAGCCATGTAGCACCCACTACAAAAGAGTTACTCCCGGTTCACCGTATGCATGCATGCCCGTATGGATACGCGTATTGTACGGCCCGCGTATCGCACCGGCAGTACCAGCTCGATGCGCAGCGTTGCTACGTGGTGCATGCAGTAAAGTAACTCCGAGCAGAAGACGTGACGTGACACGTACTAGAGTACAGATTCGTCGCGGCCACGAGTGAGGTTGCTTTCACGATGCCGCGGCAGTACACGGTTTATACTTTGATCCACTACCTTTGCACACAGATGGCGCCATCGACTATTCTATTTTCGCGCCATATTTATCGACTACTACTTGTCTCTCTCCCCATGCTCTGCTTGATGTGACCATCGGCAAACTACCATCCTCTCCGAAGGGAGGAGGGAGGAGAACTCACTGACAATGCTAGACCGCCGCCTATACAAAACGCACGCAAAAAAAAAAGAACAAAACTCAAAAGAAAGGGAAATAGAATTGCTGCGTACATGACGAACAGGAGCTTAATCAAATCAAGTTCGACCAAGAACTTTTCTCGAGCGCTTGATTTCATTTCATTTCGCCTTTTCGGAGAGGCTTCTGACGGCTACTTTTCACCGGGAGAAGACGGGGTTGAGGGTTTTGGTGAGCCCGTGGAGCGCGCCGTAGCCGCGGGAGCTGAAGCCCAGGCAGCCCAGGAGGCCCTGCCGGTAGGGGAGGAACGTGCGCCGCCGCATCTCCTCCGCCTGCGCCCGGTTCGGCGCAGCGTAGAGCCTCTCGTGCGCCGCTGCCACCGTCGTGGAGCGCCGCCTGCGACCCCTGCCGTGTCCCCTAGGCCGGGCCTCCTCGCCGCTGGGACCGCCAGCCGCCTCCGTTGCCGGTTGTGGGCGAGAGGGGCGGAGCCTAGCGGCGAGCCTTTCCCTGGCCGCCCAGGAGGGCGAGAACGGCCACGCTCGCTCGGGCTTGCTGGCACCGGCGGCGGACGCGTTCGCGGGGGCGTCGTGCGCGTGGGCGCCGTTGCTGGGCTCGCTCCTGCTGCGGTGGAGGAGCATGTCCTTGATGAACACCCACCGCCGGGACCCGCGCGCCGACGACGAGGCCGACGAGGACGAGGACGTGGAGGAGGAGGACGAGGAGCGCGACGAGGCGGTGACCGGCGGCGCGGCCTCACCCGGTGTGCCGCCCGACGCGTCGGGGGCGGGGCCGAGATCCGGCGCGGGGACGAGCGCATTGATCAGCTTGAGCCGCGGGGACGCGCTCCGGAGCGGGGACATGGACCGCGCGCGGCGGTGCACGGACGCGCTCCGGGGCGTGAGGTCGCGACCCCGCGCCGGCGCGCGGCCGATGCCGTCCTCGTCGTCGTCGCTGCCGGGGTCGAGATCCGGGAGCGGGGGCAGGGTGAGCGGCCGGATCTGGCCGTTGTGGAAGAGCTCGTCGGCGGAGATCATGGGCCCACCGGGGCCACCGAACTCGAACTCCGCGTCGCCCGCGCACCCGCGCCCGCCCGCGCCGGCGGCCGCGGAGGCCGAGGACGACGTCGAGAAGAGGAGGTGGTGGATGGGGCTGGCCGGGGCGCTGAAGAAGTATCCGCCGCCGCTGCCGATGGCGGGGGAACGGCCGGGGCTGGACGGCGCGCTGGCGAACGGGGTGGAGCAGGAGCTGTCGATGTCGTCGTCCATGGCGCCTGCGTCTGCGCCCGCGACTCCTCTGGACTGTTCGTGCTCCTTGCGCCGGGTTGACCTGGTTGTAGAGGAGTGGCGGGGGTGGATGTGGGAAGGGGGGAAGGAGAAGGCTGGAGAAAGGCGGGGGAGGTGAGAGGTTATAAATGGAGGGCGGAGGAGAATGGGCTTGGGGGCGGTGCAGCGGCGGTAACTGTCGGGTGCGCGGCACACCGATGGTTTGGGCGCGGCGACGGCGATGGGAGTATGGGACGGGGGCCAGCGAGCGACTCGGCCAAGCGGCTTGGCCGGATTGGGTTTATTTACTGCAGGGAGTTTGCGCCTGCTTGGGCGGTGTGCCTTGCTATGGGAGCTGTTGGAAGGGAGAAATACCAGTGCGACATGGCGAAATGGCTCGCCTAAAAATTTGCTCAGGGCTCCCCCACTGGAACGGGTTTGAAATGTCTGAAAAAGTGCTAACTTTGGAAAGATGTACAAATGGGGGTATCGGGATAGATGAGCAACACCCAGCTCGGAGGTGCGCGACCAGTTTCTCGATTTAGGCTATGTAGACTTAGGCCATGTTTAGTTCCTTCCTAAATTTCAAACTTCACTATTCATCAAAGAGAATCTTACATGCATGGAGTAGTAAACGTGTGTTAATAACAAGCATAGCTTAGTTGGTTAGGTTCCTTGTGGTGGAACCTGCCCACCAGGGTTCGAGTCTCCGACTCGGCACTGGTGTCACATTTACCTGGATTTATTCCAGGATTTAACCGGCGCTATTCTTTCAGTGGTAGGCGACGTGCCCGTCGATAGCGAGGCGCCTGTGGTGACTTCGTCAATCTCAAGATCGGAACAGCCGGCCCAGTCTCTCGGAGGTGCTCATAGGGGTAGGGTTTGCGTGCGTGTATTCATAGGGGTGAGTGTGCGTGCGTGTGAGTGTCTGCGTTTGTACTGGTCTTTCGCAAAAAAAAAAACAAAACCCATTCCATAACCCCCGGTAACTTCGCGAGACGAATCTAATGAGCCTAATTAGGTCATGATTAGACAACGTCGTACTACAGTAAACAATCTCTAATGACAGATTAATTAGGCTTAATAGATTCATCTCGCGATTTCCCGTCCATCCGTGTAATTAGTTTTATAGTTAGATCATGTTTAGTCCTTCTAATCTTGAGTTTACAATTACGAATTCAAAAAAGTTTGAATTCTCATGTGAACTAAACATGGCCTTATTCCAATATGTAATAGAGCTGCGATGCATCAGAATTCAGAAGCAGGTTGATCTTGCCGACCAATAAGGACAGGGATAACATAGTGCGGCTGGGAAAGGGTTTAGGGTTGATGTGTATTGAGTTTGGCAATGCGCCGTGATGTTGGGTCGATCATCCGTGGACCATTCAAATCGTGTCGCCTCCTTAGAACCGGGATCCTGGTTATCCAGAACAATCATGCCGGCTAGGTTTTCTGCTTGCACTACGGTGCCAGCTCACCAGAGAAAGCATCGTGTTCCAAATGCACTCTGACTCGTCAACAGTTCCTCTAGGGCCTATAAGAAGCACGTTTCTCATGGTTTGAGACGATACACGCCCACCGTATACACAGGCTCCACAGGCGCTAGCTGTTAAGATTTATAAGATAAGGCAAGAGACCATGACCATGGACTGTCGGTGTAACGCAAGTGTAAGCTAAGGGCGAGGCGCCCTGTAAGCAAGAACACTCGTATCATATCCGAAGGTGACCACAAGACCGGGTCCTGAAAGTATGAGCAAATAATGCAGGACACTATGTGATGATAGCGCCTGCTAGACCCGTAGACCCGGCCTCAATCGAACACGTCCAGCTTGACCTGTCGGCGAGCCCATGAAAGATCTGATCGCGCTATAATGCAACGCCGATTTATGCAGGGCGCATTATTCTGACACTTACAGGTCCATCGCAATGCACCACAACGTGGGAGGCGCGATGCCCTCCTCTCACCTGTAAATGCATGGTTGCAGCACACGCAGGTAAAGTAGTGCATTGAACAGGCACAGTAGAAATGGTCATGGGGCTGCTGATGAGAGAGGTAAAATCTTCACGAGCCATGTCAAGCAGGGCAAGCACATTCAGTAATCCAGCTGAATGCGATCCATGAACTGTCCATCCCACAGGGTAACTAGTAACATTTATCACTGATTTGAACAACAGGTTCTGGATGGACAGAATAAATGGGGGATATGTAACAACAGAATGAAACAAAATTACAAAGCAAAAACTACAGCATCCATCTCAAATTACAAATTTACACTCCTGCCGCCGTCTCACGACCATGTCACTGATCACCTCGTCGAGGAGGGAGCTCAGTATCTCGCCCTCCACCTCCTCGCCGGCCTCGAACGTCTCCACCCGGAAATCCACCCATGTGCCCAGGCCGCTGCTCATGTCCTTGTCGACAAGCTCATCCTCCACCCACTCCCCCATGCTCTTCCAGCTGGTGATCTCATTGCAGACTTCGGTCTCTACGCCCCTGCTCAGCGTTGCCACCCCTTTGCTCCATGCTGCGTATCCTGCCCGGAAGTAGGTGCTGCGTCTTGTCTCCAGGCACTCATTTACACAGTCGAACAACAACCGCCGGTAGCCTTGACGGCCCAAAGACCCTTTCCCATGTGTATATACATGCGTATTTTCCAATTTTGCAAATAGGAGGGGATCCAAAGCTGATCCATCCTGATTGACAAACAGTGGCCCCAGTTCATCTGTTGTCAAGTTGATGTTTCTTAGCACATCTTCAATGTACTCCAGCTCTGTGTGTCTTGATTTCTTCGAGCATTGGGTGACATCTGAGATATCTGAAGTATCTACTGATGCAGAAGAGACCGAGTCTGCAGTCTTTGCCTCAATGTCAACTGATGGTGGATTCATCAAGAAATTCTCTGGGATATTTTTCACTTCAGAAGAAGAGGAATACGCCTTACTCCCTGTTGCAAAAAAGAATATTATTGAGGGGTGAAGAAATGTCAACAGTTCAAGTAGAAATTGCAGAATATCATGCTGGGTAAATTACCATCGCTGCTGCCTGAACACTCAGAAGACCAGCAACTCTCGCTTAGAAAGCTGGGTTCAAGCACAGAGAGGGGACTTAGATCTTCATGTTGCTGTTCCTTCCTTGCATTACTTATACTACTGCAGTCTTCTGGTTCCTCCACCTAAATCAAAGTGAAAACTGTATTAGAACTGCAATAACACTAGAATGCGGCACATAAGGGTCATGCTACTAAGAGAACACCAAAACTGAACACGCGCCACAACATATGTCCAATGTTACTGGGAAACATTTATCACTTTGAACTAAAAAAAGAAAGTAAACTGATGAGTCCCAGCCATTTTCATTATTCCACATATTATTCAACAGAGAGCATCTCGTGCATATTTATGACAAGCACCTTGAGTTAAGCGAAATGCAACCATCACCAAAAAAATTATTTATCTCAATCACCAGAAAGTGCAGCTTTGCAGGAAGTTCAAGCGGCACCTAAAATCCATGCTGAAGCTTGGTGTGAAGTCATGATTATGTCAAACTAAACATATTGATGAAATCCAAATCAAGATCATGAAGTTGACATTAGAGTAATCCCACAGAGAAAAGCTATAGATGTGCCTCTTCTCGTTTCACAAGATGCTTTTAGTAATAACATTTGGTAAACATATTGTGCAGTGAACCGTGTACTATTCTAATATAACATAAAATCCTTTTTCTAGCTCCACTAAGAAATTAGAAAGCAAACTGTAAAGTTGTTGTTGTGCTATCATGTTATTTGCAAAAAGATATAGGTAACTCAAACAGTAATTTACCTTTAATTTACTGCCACGGAAAATTTGACCTTTGGTAGATGACTGGGCTGATGGGCAATAATCAAATTGAGAAGGTTTGTCTTCAGAAGGGCTGCAGTCAAATACTCCGCTTTCCGAGCCCCAATTGCTGCAGGAAGAAGTTGGTGGTTCCTCCAAGGTAAAAGTAGTAGGCATAAATGTGTCACCCCTTGTGAAGGTGATGGATGGATCAATTTTTGATGTTAGCTCCTTCAACTTCTTTTCTAGGAGAAGGCTCAATGCATCACCATTTACAAAGTTCAGACCCACTGATGATAGCCCTTCAGCCTTACTATCTGAATCATCTTTATCACATCCTGCATCCAGATTGAAATTGCTTCTTGTGTCCCATTTGCCGGCCAATCTGGAGGGTCCTGCCGATGGTTTTACCAAGGGTGAGGTGAAGGTAAATGACACAACATCAGTAGTATCTTTACTTTCATTATTCCACTTAATGTGCTCATCCATAACGACATTAGGTTGAACCTGCTTCTGAAGTTTACCCGCTGGTTTTTCAGGCACAAATGTACCCTTCTCATTGGTAGAGTTCCTCTCTATCAGACGTTTCTTTTGTGGGAAGTCCTTGTTGTTTGACGATGATCCTTCCCTGTCACCACTAATGCTTTCCACAATGTCTTTTCTACCACCAGCTTTAGATAACTTGCTTCCACTCTTGATCTTCCCTGAAGACAAATCTCCTGCCATCACCTTTCTGCCTTGCTGTGTTGAGACAGATTTGTTCGGTGCCACCTTGCTTCTGGTCACTAGAGAATTCTGTTTCTGATTATTCTGTCGAAGGACAGGGGAAGAAGTGCCAGATGATGATGGCTTCTTTTGCTGCTTGTTTCTGGTGTGATTAGACTGGCTCCTAAAAGGTTGGCTTGTTCTATGGTCATCATGTTCTTTCTGTACCCCTGAATTCCTGCCAGAACCAACACCTTCCCTCTTCTGCACATTGTTCTTTGCCTGGACAGCCAAAGAAATAGTCTTTCCCTTGTTGTTCTTTGAACAACTAGGATTGTTAATCTCATAAGAATCAATTGATGGCCTGAATATGACAATATCTTCCTCGCTGTTCCAGCTCCGGTTCATCTGCTGCCCTCTGGAGAACCTCACATCTGGCAACTCAGGAGTTGTCCTGGACGTCTGTGGTCTCTGAGATACAGACCTCTGAGAAGCAGATATGCTTTCTCTTGGCTCTGAAACCCTCAAAGGAATCCGTGCTGGGCTGAAAGAGCAGATTTTCTCCCTAGAACTTGATTGCGCCCTTGGCTGAAGAATCTTGGCTGCTTCCTCCATGATCTGAGCAGCATTCCTTGCTGAACTGAAACCTGGATTCTTAATGGGGGACAACAGTCTGTGGTGAGACATAGGTAGGGGTTTTGCGGACCTCGGTGGCAATGCTTCTATCTGGAACCTTTCAATCGGGCTGCTTGGCATTTTCTGCGCTCTGAGATCCAATGGCTTCCTCATATAACCATCAACTCTTCGAGGAACATGACCGAACTGGTCATTCATCGGGTACTCGGGACTCCTCTTGAGGCTTTGGCTGTCCCTGAAAGATCTTGTGTCACGGAATGGCGTGCAGTACGGTTCTGGAACACCTGAGGTGGGCAAGGCATCCAAGCCCATGAGCCTGGCCACCACACCAGGCGCCTTCATCTCACGCCCTTCCTCATCTGTCACCGAAGACGCACAGCTGTAGTCGCTGCTCCCCTTGAAGCTAGACACGCCAATACCCTCGTCTTCATCAACCTACAAATTCATCCACCAAGCATAAGTGAAGGCAAGCCCCTGCACTAGCACAACCCTCATCAAATCTCTGGGAGGAGTGAGACCTCAGAAGGATCACTCACCAAGTGGAGACGCCCAGAAGGCAAGGTTTCTTCACTCCTCTTAACAAGCTTTGCGCCCTCTGCGAGCAGATCACAACAACAAGATGAGAAAGCATAAATCGGAAAAACAACAGCTCTGCCGGGAAGCTTTAGTGAGAGACGCTTTATTACAAACACCTACCTGGCGAGTTGGAAAACAGCTTCTTGCGCGACTTGCGCTTCCAGTCGAACAGGTTGAAGATCCCACCAGCACCGCCGCCGCCGCCAATAACCTTCGCTCCAACCTTCTCCGACCCCATCGACCCTACAACTCTCTACACCAAATCAAAACTCCTCTCCTCTCCTCAGCATTCGATCCGAAAGTTATCACCGATACAGCCTGGTAAACGTCACACAACAAATCTATCTGAGCGGAACAGAGTATGAACTCACGAATCTTAAGATAAGAAATCACGACATCCCCTAATCGAAGCATGTGTCTACTCGCGAAGCGAACCGGAAGGGGAGAGAAAGGCGGGCGCTTCCGTGCTTACCGACGGTGCCTCGAGCTCGAGGCGGCCGCGCAGCGAGGACGACGCGGAAGCTACCGGCGGCGGCGGCGGCGGCGGTGGCGAGAGTAGGCGGCGGCAGCCGGGAGCATCAGATCGGTGAGGACGCTAAAGGCCGGGCATTTATGCTGCTGGGGCCTGGGGGAGTCGATCCAAGACCGAGAGTGGTATTAAAAACGCACGCCAGAAATGGGGGATTTTCGAATTCGGGGCGGCGGCGGGCCCCGCTCTGCCCGTTTGATCCGACGGGAGGAGGAGGCTGGCGCGTGGGGCAGGAGCGGGCACGGGGCCCACCTGGCGGTGGACGGAGGCTGGCGGGGAGGAGGAGGGGGGGTGGGGAAAACGATGAAAGGCGGGGGCAAGGCAACGGCTCTTTTTAAGCGCAGCATTTCAAATTCGTTCGAGGCGGAGGTGGGGATCGATCACGAGGGGGTCACGCCGCGCGGATCTTGATGCGTGTGGTGGACGGAGGCGATGCGCCCTGCCGAGTGGTTGGACTGTCTCGGTACGAGAAAGGCTGTCGCCCCACGGTCCGGAACAGCAAACACCGTGATCGCTGACGTGGCGTCCTGGGATTGGGCTCGCGGTGGCGACCCGACGGGGCGCTGTGCGAGGGCGAGATGATGAGATCCCAGGTCAAACGCATCTGGGTAGTGGGCCCGAGGAGTTTGAACAATGATTATGCTGCGGGTACGCTCTCCGTGGTGGAGCTATGACAGGTGGGGCCTGCCTGCGGCAAGCCGTTGGAGTGGAACCGTGGAGGTAGCCGGTTGGTTTGCTTGGCATGTGATGTGCCGGTGGGGCCCACGCCATGCTGGTTGCATCAGCACCAACCATTGCCACCAGCCCACCAGCGATATTTGAATCTGAACCCAAGACGTTGAAGGGGGAAATCGAGTGCAAATGGTTTTGTAAGGCCCTGCTCCCGCAGTATCTCGATGTTAATTCGACAACTCAAGCGTTTGGTAGGTTTGTTGGAGGGGGTGAAGTGCTTGGTTTCAAAATTAGGCCGGGCCCTGTTTAGATTCGTGAAAAGGCACCAATTCAATCAAAAGGCAACGCATTGAACTACGTGCCCTCTCTCTACTTTTTCCATTCCCAATGCATCTCCAATCATTGAATTCAATCGAATTCACCCAATCTAAACAAGGCCCTTATTTAGATTCACCAATTCAATCAAATTGCTTTAATTGAACTACGTGCTCCCTCTCTACTTTTTCAATTCCCAATACACCTTCAATCATTGAATTCAATCGAATTGGCCCAATCTAAACAGGGCCTTAATGGTACTGCTTGCCACGGTTTGTAACTTCATCTTTAAGTTTTGGTATTGATTTGTTGCAAATGCAGTAGGTTTTTGGAATAGATATTAATTGTAAACTCTTTGTTTTATTGAAGATGGGTGAAGGGCTTAACAATTTAGCATTTGGTTTGGGCACTTTTCTTGGATCCGCGAGTGATTAGGATAAAATCTGAGCATTGTAGCACTGGGCTTGGATTTTGAAGCCGAAGAATCAACAAGACGTCAGATACTGTCCGTGCACACCGGAACAAGGCCATGGACATAGGCTGGAAAGTGCCAGAGAGAAGGAGCCCATTACCGATACAATCCCATAAAAAGCCCAACCACCATATCATCGGTTCGAAAGAAGTGGAAACTTTTACAACTTTACAGGGAGGATGCCGAAGACCCCCCTCCTGCCTGCTACATCTTCTGACTGCTCGTGTGCTGCTACTGCGCGCCGTAAATTTTGCTGTGCTTAAGAAAAAGTTGTAGCATCCGAGAGGGCAGCCCATGTCTACATGTGATCCCAAAAGGTCCAGGTTCCACCGTGCAGACTGAAGAGATCAAGAGACTCGTGTACTAAGTCATAGCGTCATGCTGCTCGTTCCACAGCGCGCACGAGAACCCTGCATGTTTGTTGCGTCCTGCTCCTGCCAGCACGCCGGGTGTGGGCTGCTGCTTGCTAGGATCCACTCTGTCATGGCTCTCATGCGGCAGACATGATACATGGACAACGATAGACAGGGCCACAGGACAACACCTGAACTGAATCAGCAACAACCAATGTTTACCTCACCACATTTTGCAAAATGGACACGCGTTGGGTAACGTACACAGAGAGAAAAAATACATTAAAAAATATGCATTATACAAAATTTTGAAGAATGGGGGTGAACTAAACACCCCCTGAATATCAGAACAGCAACGATTCGGTGTTCTCCGTTCTTGCATGTACAGCAAGCACGGGGCACACGGCTTACTGACACGGAGCTATTGCTGTATCACCAATACGTACTAGCACTACCATACAGTCCCGAATCAGTACATGATCATGGTTCATACGTTTTTAAAGTGTTTAATTGTGTTGGTATACACTAACGAACGAAAATGAGAGTACGATCCGAGGACGCGTCATTCATCAGCTATGTAATGAACACCTGTACAGCTACAACCAGAAGAGGCCAACCCCCTGGAATCAATCAAGCAAGCAATCCAGTGCACGCCTAATCATCTTACCTCGAATGCCCAGAAAAACGTGCTGCTACCAACGAAATAAACCAATTCAGACACAGATTCAATCATTCAATGAAAAATTTGTATTCTGTATATGTAGTAATAATTCTGTGTACAGATGCTGTACATGTATATGTTTGGACAAAGCAAAGCTCAAACTCAACTGCTATTACTAGTCATCAAGGATCAACGAAGGAATGAATCTAGCTGACGCTCCTCTGCATCATCTCGTTGTATTGCAGCCAGGAGATCTGGCGCTGCAGCTTCATCTGCGCGTAGAACCTGGCGATGAACTCCTCCGCCTTCACGTCCACCCCGGCGTCCTCGCCGCCCTCCCCCACCACAGAGCCGGCCGTGCTCGCGCGGCACGCCTCCGCCACCACGCGCTCCAGCAGCTGCTCGTCCTCCTCGTCGCCGCAGCCGCAGCAGCTCAGCTTCTCCTCCTCCTCCTCGTCGCCGCCGCCGCGCTCGCTCTGCTGGTCGGCGTTGCCGTAGCTGTACGCGGCGTCGTCCTCCTCCTCCTCCAGCGCGCGCGCCGCGGCGTCGCGGAAGAAGTAGCGGTCGTCGCCGTAGAGCCCCGGAGTGTCGGGCACCGCGGGCGCGATGCAGGGGATGAGGCGGAGCACGCGCGCGGACGGGGTGCGGAACCTGAACGCCGGCGTCTCGTCGATTGAGAACTCCCGCTCGCCGTACCGGAGTCGGTCGCCGCGGGCCCCGCCGAGGCCGTGCCCGTGGCGCCGGAGCGTCCGGAGCAGGCGCAGGCTGTGCGCCGCGCCGCCGCGGCGCGCCCAGAGCACCGCCAGACGCAGCAGTCGCCACGCCCGCGTCCCGAACGACGGCTTCTTCATCGGCGCCTTCCCTGCCGCCATTGCGCGCAGCTCGTACCGGAGGTCGATGCAGCGATCGGAGAAATGCCGCTGGATCCTTGCTCTGCGCTGCTCTGCTCAGGCGATTGTGATTGCTTGGTTTGAAGCGGTGGCGAGATGGCGAGATGAGATGAGTGGGGCAGAGAGGGGGCGAGCTTAAATAGGGCCCGGGTGCGTTTCTTGCGGTCTGCTGCAGCGCGGGCGCGGCGCGGGAGGAGGAAGCGAACGCGTTTGCGGCTGCCTGCCTGCGTGCTTACTTGGCAGCTGGAGGCAGTGCGCCAGTGCCCATGATCGGGCGGGCGGGCGTGGCGTGTGCCGTGTGCCGTGTGGGGCCCGGGCACCAGGGCGGGGAGGCGGACATGGACCCGCGGGGTTCACACCTTCGGGATGCGGGAACCGGAACAAGATGGCGTGCGTGAATGGGGACTGGGGGCAGTGTCCGCCGCTTGATCGACGGACGGGAGTGCGGCAGCGCGCCGCGGCTCGTGCCTGCGAACGTGGGGGGCGCGTCCCTCTCGTCCGCCCGCTCGATCCGACGAGGGGCCCTCTAGTCCTGGGTTTTTGCTGAGCTCGCAGTCGTTTTCGTTTTCCCCACACGGTTTTGCCCGGAGAGACCGTCCGTGATCCGTCGTCCTTCGTTTTGTTTCGTTTCGCCCGCGCCGTACATCAGGCCGACAGCGCACGCACACTTGACACCGATAAGATCGGAACAGTGCATTGCTCCTCCTACGGTCCTACCCAGTTACTCTTACGGTCGGTCTTGACTACCGGGCTGCTTCGCGCCGCTTGCTTCACTGTACGTAACCTGGTAACCGGTTTCCCTACTTCGTTTCCAGCCAACTCTGAGCTGCTTGCGACTTGCGAGATCAAATTATTTGTCCCATGGTTTCCCCAGCTGTCAGCTGCAGTATGGCGGGAGATTACATACATGATCTCGTCAAAATGTGACATACTAATATTCTGGAGGATGAATGCACCTTAATCTTTGACTATAATTTCCCTTCCTCCAAACTTTTTTTCGAATAAACCCTTCCTCCAAACTCTCATGCTTCTCTCAACCCCATCCCTGGTGGCTCGCTGCTTTATTTTTGGGGGGGACAAGTACTACGTGCCTACGTGGTTTCTTTATTAAGATGTGAACCGCGTATCAAGACCTGAGACGTCAACCACCAGCGTAATTTCCGCGGTGAACTGTTCATTGCAGCCTAGCAGAAGCAGCGGCAGGCAGCAACCCATGATAGGCAGCGCGGACCAACAGCTGCAGCCTCCAGCGATCCCGTGTGCCGCAAAAGTGAAATCAATACACGCCACCCGCAACGTGTAAGCGGAACGGAAACAACGTTGCATCTGTACAGCATTTTAATGATTCAAGTTCAATGTCTTAACATCTAAAAGCGAAAAAAGAAGGAATTTAAAGATTCCATTGAATCCGTGTCAGTGCATGAGAAGTACATGTATTCCAATGCGAGCTCGAATGCACGAAGATGTTTGTTCTGATAGGATGCATTGCACAAACATTTGGAAATTGAGACAGCATTGCATATAGAAATTGCAGAGATAAACTATGGTCGACAGCATGGCATAAAATTACCAACATGACCATGGTAATCAAATAATGACAAAAAGAAGGCATGACAGGAACCTTCCCAAGAAATTTCAAGCGAGCAAAAAACACCAGGCAGGAACAAATATCTTATACGCCTCTGATCCCTGGGGCCATGCAGCCACATGGTATCCCCAGGCTGACAGCCAGAAACAGTAGTCACAAGCTGGAAAACATAGAGTCGACCCAAAGAGTGCTGTCATGCACACTACCAAACTGCTCCTCACAAACATACACTGTTGTCACATTCAGAGACAACAGGTTGCTTTTGTGCTAAGGGTCAAGCGCTCAACTAAAAGGACACTTCACCTGAAATTTGGAGCTTTGTACCAAGGGAGATCTGCAAAAAGGAGCAATAATACAGGCTAACGGTAACCCTCGTACTTAAAAACCAAGGTCACCGCTGTCAACAATCATCTGGAGATAATATAGCAGTATTTGTCAGTTACTAATATGCCATCAGCCCGACAAGCATCAACTGCTTAGCATTGAAAGAAGTAGCGGCCACGAAATGACAGGAGAGGGTTGCCCTGCCCACACCGAACAAACTGGGACAGCATCACAGCACAGCAAGGTGCAGTGCAGCTACACGGAATAGATTTAGGTCGAAGGACCTTGGGAAAGTCAAGATCCAGTCTGGATGTCCCAGATCATCGGCACGCAAACGCAAGGCTTGCTTGATGATACCACAAATACTGAGTAGTTTGGGCTACATTAAACAGGGAGAACTTAATATATTTCAGAGAAATCAACAGACGCGAAATTGTGTCCAAAATAATATTTTCCCTAACAACTTCAACTTTGTGGCAGCTTGCTTACTAGAAAAGGAAAACAACTCTGGGACAGATTCTGCAAAGGAAAATTATGCATTCACTTTCAGCCAACGAGAAATGGTCTCCTAAGGATGGCCTTTCTCAGCCATACTGCAGTACAGGGATAAATCTATGACATCATGGTGTGCAGTAACATGCTTATCCACTAAAAACACTCCATTGTGATTAACTGTTTTGGGGGATGATGCATTGCACCTAAAATTGAAAACTCAGGGCATGGAGTTGCGCCATACTAATAAGGGAGCAAATTCAGGAAGCTTATGTAACAAGTCTAAATGCACTTGTAATAACTAGAATTCCAATTATCATAAGGAACCAAACAATGTAAAAACCTTTGTAGAAAGGCCACAACTCAAATTAGCAATCCAATCTGTTCTGCAAGCACTGTTACTTTTATCTGAGTTTCTGATACTCCTCTTCCAGAATATGATCTAGCACATGGTAAAAGTTTGATATTAAGATATTAAGATATTAAGAGTGAGACCTTATAATTGATGGATCACTATTGTTGTGGAAGTACATAACAGAGAAAAAAGCAGGAGAGTATATATACAGTTTCCTGCTTGTTGATAGCTTGTTATGCAGCACCTAAACTACTCTACCAGAACAGTATTCAATCAACTGCCTCACTTTGGTTTACATGTGGAATCTTTTTCTTCTTGTATGTAGTACTAAACTACTCTACCAGAACAGAATTCAACCAACCGCCTAGCTGCGGTTGACACTTGACACTTGGAATCCTTTGGAAGTTAAACAATAAGAACAAACAAACTTGAGGTAAGATCAGGGAGCTCAGCCTTTAGAAAACTTATCACTTCATTTGCTTGGTTACAAACTCAGAGCATACACAGGGTCACTTAATCAGGTGCGGACAATCAGGATTGGTACTTTTCAGCAAACAATACAGCATTCTCCAATGAGAAATGAAAGCCCCTTGGTCCTTAGGCCATTGCACCTTAGCCCTTAAACTGCCACTCTCTACGGCACATGGGGCAAAGGGGTGTAGATGTTTGAGAATTGACCCACTTCAGTATGCAGTGAAGATGATAAGCATGGTTGCAAGCACCCCAGATGAGTGGGCAATCGTCACCTGGGAACTTACAGTCTGGGCAGCAACCGTCAAATGCCATCCTGCAAATGCCACATGTCTCATCTTGTGCATCCCACGTCCAAGAAGCTACCGCATGCCACTGAAGAATCTTGACCTTCATTGTGCCACCTAGTATGCAACAAGCAAGGCATAAGGCTATAGTACCTATCACCTCAAAAAAAAAGGCCAAAATACTTAATGCTACTAGTGATACACTAATATACAATTTCTACAAAAGCTGAGCACAACTGCACAAGAAATGTTCTAGACTACCCTCCACTGCCATCTTTAAATTGTAGGTACCAAAGATTTAACATTTGTCGAACACGCTACACACCTTTCGAAATCTTCATCCACCTGCGGCGTCTAGAATAGTACAGGTAACTGAGGACTGAAATGTAAAAGAGATTCTATACGGCTGTGACATTCTATAAAAAAATTTCTTGCAAAGAATACTACAAAATGATATCAAGTGCAGGATTGAGGATAAAATACACATGAACTTTTAGGTTTCCATTTGAGTATAAAGCAAAGTATAGAAGGAGCTAAATATCCATGTCATCTAGGGATCAAACTAATCTAGTACTTCCACCCACTACCAACATTTTGGGACATCATAAGGTAACTGAAAAATAGGGATGGGTTATGATCAGGTGAGGCCGCAAAATCCTAAAATACAACCCCAATGTATAGCAGAGGATAATGAAGCATTACTCTTTATCCTTTAATCTCTATATTGCTAAAACATAATCACAATACCCTTTAAAAGAAATCACAATAAACACTCATAGAAGTTTACCTTGTGTAGTTAAATACCGAAATATGATAATTGAAACATTTTACTTTATCCATTTAAAATATGGTAACCATCCCAGCAAAGTGCAGGGACAGCTCAACAATCGAACAGAGCATGATGATACTAAGTAAAGAGAATTTCAATAACTCTATTGTAAAAGGGAAAAGAGTTGTAGATATGCATCTTTTTAACTTTAAGTTTGCAATTGTCATAGGAAGCTACAATGGCACAACGCCAGAAATCATGTGATTGGCTCACAAATCAGAACAAGTGTTTATCGAGAAAAATGCTCCAAACATTTCTGGTGTTGGTCATGGGAGTTTAATTGAGGACAGTGGGCATGGGTGTTCAAATTGAATTGCATCCCCGCCTCAAGTTCCAAGTCCCATGACCTGAGATCAGCCGATCTTGTCTACACAACCGAACCAGAACCATGGATGGGTTTGACACTCCACTATGCATCAATGAAATCAGCAAGTAACTGAAGAGGGACAGAAACATTTGGATTTGATTATCATTGCAGGTGAGAGATCTCCAAGATCAAGTAGCTCTAAAGTGAGAGAAATCCCACCGACAAAGCTAGGGTTCCTTACGAACAAAAGAGGAGTGTGCAATCCCAGGTCCAGATGGATCTCCAACTTACACGCCAATCGAGTGCCAGGGGAACAATGACGTGACTAAGGCCCAATTTGTTTAAGCTCGTGATTGGAAAGGCAGCTTGCAGATTGTATTTTTAAAATTTGTATTGTCAAAGTTGAGGCTGTTTGGCATCCTAGATAGTGGAAGGGTTGGGTTGTTCTTTTGCTGTGCAATGTCTGTAGTACACCTAACTGTTTTGATGCTCATTTAATTTTACTTCAATTGTCAAGCATTTAAACGCGGGCATGTATTCATCATTTTTCCAAATGAACTGTCATTTATTGTATATCTTGAACATATTAGTTCAACATCAACATGAGACTATGTATATCTCAGTCTCATAGTGCCTGGACAGTTTACAACTTTAAATACATATAGCATCACTGCTTACATGGTGAGAAATAACTCAAAGAACACACTATTGTGAAAGGAATCCCAATTGGCTTTATCAAAAAGACCATCATACATCTATTGTCTCACAAACAGTGAGGCAAACATGAATATTATCAGTGATTAATCCAATGAGTAAGATAGATAATAATCAACAAATGGACTGACAAGCTATATTTGTTTTGTTAGCTTTTGACCAGTAAGCAAGTATGGCTAACTAACTTTCTGCTAACACTATTTGCTAGAATTACTTTATGCTAATCTACACTACCCTGCGTCAATTACACTGTAAGCTGTAAACACTCTATTTAAAATCATGACAACCACGACACTAAATCACATTTATAGTTTACACTGAATCAAGAAAGCACTACTTGACACTAACCCAACAAGTTCAGCAAACCAGTACATACACGACCACAAGCTGCAGTAACTTTATACAGTAACAAACACACAACACAAGCACGAACCATGTGTTAAAGACCACAAGCAAGGCAACGGGGCACAAACATTGCAAAAATGGAGCACAAGCATGGCAATAGATCAACGGATGAGGAGGGAGACGCGGTACAAATGCTCACCTCTCGCGTCGGCTGGGAGTGAGGCACCTCGACGGAGATGGACAGGCAGGCGGTCGTTGGGGGGCTGCAGCAGGGTGGCAGATGCAGGCCGTTGACGCGGACCGTGGAGGCCGGGCACGCGAGCTCAGGATTCAGAGGCTCCTAGGGAACGGTGGCCGGCGGGAGGGGCGCGCCTGCAGGACGCCGGGCGGCAGTTGCTAGGGTTGCGCCAAGCGAAGCGGCGGCGGCGGGGAAAAGAACGACGGAGGGGTACGGCGCGGGGGGAACGGGCGCTGAGGCGCTGTGAGGGCTTGTTTGCTTCACGCCCTGGCAAACCTGCCTGGCGCAGGCAGCGCTCCCAGGCGTCCGATTTCGGACGCCTGGGGCTGCGATCGCTGCCTGGGCAGCAGCCTGCCTGTGGGAGGGCAGCAACCAAACTAGCCCTCGACAGCCTGAGACTCGAGCAGCAGTGTGACGGTGGCGATCGAGCGGGCTTCTTGCGTTCTGAACAAACCGACGGGCTACTTTAGGGCCGCTTCGGTACTTTGGGTGCTCTATCCAGGTCGCGCATGGGCATGGGGGATGATATATTCCTTCATTAGGCCCATGGCTGTGGCTTACTGGCTTTATGGGCCGATATCACATAAATTGGACCATATTCCTTCATGGGTGTTGGCCCATATTACTTTGTGTATAACAATACCACGTCCATAACAAGCTCGTTCTCCAAATAGATGCACATGTGTTGATGTGTGGCAGATTTCTCCAAACGGGCAACTGTAGTATGTTCCCTTGCCTTATCAGCCACCAGCCAGTAGTACTTTTCTCTCACAATAAATCAGCACCAGCCACCAGCCAGCCAGCAGTACTTTTCTCTCACAACAAATCAGCACCAGCCACCAGCCGTCAGCCAACCGAACAGGGCATAGAAGTAAAGATGAAAAGCTTTTCACAGACACCAACAGAAGTAAATATGCAATCCGGTCTGTTCGGTCGCACCAAGCAGAGTAAAATCATTTTTTTTCCCCACAAAAACTGAGGGTTGGTAACCACTAGCCAATCCCAATCAGTCGAAACCTAACACAGTTCTGTCCAAGCCGACGACGAGGGTGTGTCACATGCTCCTGCACCGGCTGCGTTAACAGAGCTGTATGCCTGTATCTCCGGCTGGCTCCTGGCCTGGTTTCCAGCAGGCGGCATCACGGCACGACCCCGGGAAAAGGCCGAAAGAAACTCGCCTCCAGGTCCCGGCGGACAGCTCACTCCAGACGTGCGCGGACGCGAGGGTTTGAGGCCTCCCCCGGACGCTGAATTCGCGCCGCCTCATCATGCACCGACCCTCGGGGCCGGAACACCACACTTGTTTGCTAGAAACCATGTGGGGAGGCCGTGGTCCGGCAGGGGGTTCCTTGCGTGTGTATTCCACTGACTTGAGATGAACGTGGATATCGATCAGGGTCCTCCGTCCACACAGTTGTCTCGGCAGGTACTACCCTGGATTAAACACATGGTTTAGCTAAATTTAGCTGGACAACTTTAAAAACTTCAAGCACGCAAGGTAACATGATCAAGCGTCACCTCTGTGAGTTCACAGACATTATTAGCAAACAAGTTTACCCAAAGCATCTGCAACATGCCCCTTGTGCTTAGAGTTCGGAGGTGTATGACTATCGAGCCCATGACTGAAATCAAACTCCAGTAGCCAATAGGTGGAAAAGAAAGCCACGCTGGGCTGCAAAATGTTTCTTTTCCTCCAATGATCCAGGTGATCATGTCTCTATCATGGGGTGCTGGAAAAAAGTGGACCTTTCCCCATCCAGATAAATGTTGATAGGCTGGTTGCGCAATTCGCAAGAGAAACTACTGTATCTGGGATCTGCCTATCAGGAAGAAAGGAAGAAAAGCTGTAGCATTCTGATCTGTATTTTCCTGACCAGCGACCAATTTGCAGATAAGCAAGGGAAGAATTGTTTGAGAGGCAATACTACTGTACTACACATGCAGCGGATTTCCTTTTTTCGAGATCCAATTCTTCTCCAAATAATTTCGAACAAATTAGAGGCTAATTAGCGGACAGTAACAAGCAATCTCAGGAGAGCTCATTTGAATTCTTTCCTATAACCAGGGGCAGCATAGGCTCCCTACACAATCTCATGAACAAATTCTCTTCCACACCTGGGAGCGAATTAGCAAAATACACCCCAACACCCATCCCTCGCACTTGGTTGCAGCATCTTCCACCGTCCCAATAGAATTCCACCGAGATCCCGGGCTCTGGAAAAGATGAATTGAATAATAACAAAATGAAATTAGAGGAGGGAATAGAACATCACAGGCCATCAATTCATCTGATGACGAACTAGTACTATGTGGTTGCTTAAGGGAGGGGAAAAGGATGGCATCTTGCGCTTACGAGCTTGTAATTTGATAAGAGTAGAGATCTGTCCTATGTACTCGTGAGTTCTCTAACCACTTTAGGAAGCAACGATGTATGATGTGAGGCTCCCCAAGGACAATGGCAATCAATCGTACCAACAGTCCATACAAACAGTGAAAAATGGGATTAATGGTTTCTGCAAGAACTGAACTTATTGGGCGGAATCCATTGGCCAGCGGAAGGAAAGGTCCCGTGATTCGGACCCAAAGCAGGCCGTTTCATGTCTGAAAATACTAAGAAGGAGAACGGAAGACCCGAGAATCGGGGAAACTGAAAAAGGAAGAAGAAAGTGCGATGCGTACCAGCCATGTATGAGCTCGGAGCACTTGGCCTTGATCCAGCGGAACCCCCTGCGGAGCGACGCCTTGACCTTGCCCTCCACCGAATAGGCCTTGTAGCTCGCCACACGCCGCCGCCTCTTCATCTCCGGGTCGCTGAAGCACCACGCCGACCCCACGCCTGCGCCCCCGCCGCCGCTCCTGGTGGACGCCGGCAGCGGCGGCGGCGGAGACCTGGCGGGCGGCTTGACGACGATGTCGAGGCTGCGGTCTCCGTAGGGCACGACCTCGTTGCGGTAGGGGCGGTCGTACTCGCCGGCGGGGGCGGGGGCGGGAGCGGGGGCGGGGTCGGGGGCTGTGGCCGGGGCCGCGTAGGGGCGGTACGCCCGGTCGTAGTCGGCGGCGGCCATCGCGAGGCGAGACGACGCGGGGCGGACTGCGTGGGAGTCTCGTCGCGGCGCGACGCTTGCGAGGGGAGAGAGAGAGAGAGACGCCGCTGCTGCCTCTTTTCCGTTTCGTTTTTTTCTCCTTCCGCGCTGTTGATGCAGCAGTGGCTGGACTTGCGAGGGAGTTTCGATTTTGTGCTTGCTTATTAAAAGCTTTATGATTCATTGATGGGCTGCGCTGTATTTACGGCCGACGGTCCTAAGAGCAAGTCCAACAGATTGAGAATATTTCATCCTCAATAGAGAGATTTTAGGGATGGATAAAACCAAAATAATGGATTATTGGAAAAACTGCTCCATCAGCTTCCCAATAAGTCATTCCAAAAAAAATGAGTGTATTGGAGATGGGAGAGCTATCTCCACTATAGTGGGGATGGAGGGGTGTTTTTTTGTCAATGGAGAAAAAGTGGGGGAGCTATTGGGGATCTGTTGGAGCTGATTTTTTGCTCCTCCATCCCCAATACACTCATTTTTTTTTTGCTATTGGGGATTGGAATGGGGAGCTCTTGGACTTGCTCTAATGATGTTTTGAATTGGGGTTCCGAATCCTCTCATACGTTAAAGTGGATGTAACTGGGGAGCCATGCTAATAAATTATTATAATCTAGTAGAGGTATAAGTCTAGCTTATAGGAAATGGATTATATAATCTAAAATAAGCATATTTTCAGCAGCTTATGAATTATTATAATCTAGAAGGTATAAATTATATAATCAGATGAATAAGATAGTGTGTTTGTTTTCTTGATAGATTATTTTTCAGATTTTAAGCTGTACTCAGTCTTGAGTAATCTTGAGTGGAAAAAAACAGACCAGCCAAAATTGTCGTCAGTCATGAGTAATCTTGAACGTTGTCATCGTCTTGGGTTTTTAGATTATAGTATATCGGTGATCTGAACTGGGCTAAAGTCTAAGCTTAACCCATATCAAAACTAGCGATTTTAAGACAAATTAGTTAAGCACTAGTCTGTCAACCTGTGCTCCCGCACGTGCTAATAATTTGAAAATTTTGAATATTAAAATATCATGAAAAATCTATATCCATATATAATAATTTGGATGAATATTAGAAGGGTTACTTTATTTTATTTTTTATCATGACAGAATTGGGTAATTTACCTATTGATTTCGGGGTTACTTTAGACTATTTTTTAATGGCAAAAATGAGTAATTGTTTTTAAAAAATAATAGATCCAATGGGTATGATAATTAGAATCTACAGATGGTTGGCCAAGTGTTTCCAATTTTTATGAGAATTTCTATGATTTATCCTTTTTCTAGCGCGTCTTGTAAGAATTAACGTGAAGACTTCAAAAGAAATCTTCAATTAGTAATAGTAAGATGTACCTATTGAGTGGGATTTAATACAAAATTAAGTGGGTGTGACTATGTGAGCATTCACAATAAAACAATTTATGTGGACAAAACCAAACCTTAAGTAATATATAGTATGTGTTTTTTTTTTACAATTTTCCATTTCATAAAAGAATTATTATTATTATTAGATGTTATAAACACTCACAGTAGGAGTAGGTCATATCCATTTTAATGGTGTTTGTTTCGAAACTGTAACACAAAGAATCGGTATTGAACCAAATGTGATGAATGACTAGCATTGTTTGGTTGCGACACTCGGAGATGGGTGTTCAACTATGATTTACTTACAAATGCTCACATTACCTATTTTTTAAATTTATACTATGTATGCAGGGGCGGAGCCAAATTGGGGGTTGAGGGGGCTCCAACCCCCCTACAATCACGCATCAATGGAGAAAAGGGAGAGGAGGGGGGAGTAGAAGAGGGAGAGGATGCAGAAAATAGAGGATAGAGTAGGAAGAAAGAAGATCAGCCCCCCTAATGTTGATTGCTGCAGTCGTCACTATTGTCTAATCTATGTCACGTTCAATTTATACGAAACCGTGAACTATATCTCTAAAGCTAAGTCATAGATTGCAATGACAATTTTCGTTAGATAAATGTGATAATAGGTTTGCACCTTTCATTCTCAAACCAGATGGAAGAGACGGTGACAATAGAAAGCAGGCATGACACGTGGAAAAATACTTCTTCGACTACACACATGAGGCATTTTTTGGTCTTCCCTTCAACTAATGAGCTACATAGGTCTTCCCTCCTAAATGAGCTATATAGGCACCGAGCCTGCAAGCCACAAACTAGAGTCCAGAGTCTCAAGTTGTGAAGCCATGGCAAGTGGCATGCCTGAACAGAGTAAAGGACCAACTTATTTCGATGCACCACACCTTAGACGCCTGAGCAGTCGCTCTTAGACACCTTATCATCAAAGAAGGAAAGAAAGAAAACCCTCCCAAACGAGTGTGCCCCGTACCTCCAAGAGTCGAAACCGCGGCTCTTTTCCGAGTGCACTGGGGCAAGTGACCACCTAACAGATCAAAGATGACTAGATGAGGCCAGAAAAAGAAAGCCTGAGGTTAACGAGTCGGACTCCACCAGAGATTCCCAGCATAGCCCCCGGAAATAGCAGTGCCCCGCCCTACAAAGCCTACGAGGCAACAACAAAGTACTCGTAGTAGGGGCAGCGTTTCTGCCGACCACGGATCCCCCGGGGAAGTTCAGCACCGCCGATGACGGCCCGACGCCGACGGAGCACCAAAACGAAAGCAATTTTTCCATGTGCTAACTACGAGCTCCCACCGAGCAACTGCGAGATTAGGAGGCGGAGGCGGCAGTCCCGCGGTCAGCTAAGCCTCGAGACAGCAGTAGCATCAGCGATGATGGCGATGACGGGAAACGGCAGCGGCGGCCATTGATTTATCACCTCAATATCGTGCATTCATGCATCAATAAGCAACCAAACACCAGTGCATCGCCAGTAGAGAATCAGGGTCCTACTTTTTGC
>CM014278.1:81616043-81672714 GCA_004135705.1 Alloteropsis semialata
TGTTTCATGATGTGTCAGGCTCAGGCCTTTATTGCATTGGCTCGCAGAGTGTTGGCATCCAATTTGTCAACTGTTCGTTTGGGGTTTGGTATTATTAACAGTTAACACAAGGTAGACAAAGAAAAAGGACAGAGAAAATACAAGCATGTCAAAGATGTGGGGTTTTTTTTTTTCTTTTTCGCATGATAGGTAGATTACAATGACTAACTCGATATCTTGAGAGCAACCATAAATCTTGGTTCTGCAAGTTAATTTGACATGGAGATCTCTTCCCTGCTAGACAGCTCAAGGTTTCAGCAGCGCGGCTGCGCCTCAACCTCAATGCTTCTGATCTGGGAACTATGCAGCTAAATAGTAAGCTAATAATATGTAGATGGATAAAAGCAAGCTCATTTTATCTGAAATCAATCATGCACAACAGATATACATATAAGAAGCATAAGCCTAGAATTGAATGATCACGGTGGCTCAAAAAGCTGAAATTCTGAGGTCTAATCAAATGTAACAGAATGAACTTCATTCATTCCCAGAGGTCAGAGCACCAGTATCAGTTTCGGGGGCACCCAGATTTCCGAATTGTGGCCCTGATGTCCAACTAGCGCTTTATTTCTTATGATGAGCTATGTCTATTTATAACATATACCTTCAGGCTTCAACAAGAACTCCAGTTCTTGTGCGTGCTGATCAACGCCGAGAGCAGGCCTGCGGATGCCATCAGCGTGGAGCTCCCGAGCAAACCCTTCCCGTCGGTGACATCTCCAAGCGCCATGACCGCGTCTGCCACGTCCTGCACCACCGACATCCTCTTCAGCAGCAGCTTACCCCTCATCGTCCTCACGACCTCGCTCTCCTCCCCGCAGCCCTCCACGAGCCGCCTCTTGATGGACGATTCGATCTTCGCCATCTCTTCCAGCTTTATCGCGATGGAGCCTACGTAGCCCAGTAGCTCCGCCCAGGCGCTGAGGCGCTGGAGGCGCGGGAGGAGGTGCGCAGGCAGGAGCCCTGCCTTGGCGAGCCAGACGAATTGCTCGACGAAGTAGTAGACGCCCTCGCCGCCGTAGGCGAGGAGCGCGAGGGCCTGGGGCGGGTGCGGGTGGGCGCGGAGGGCGTTGAGGGATTGCACGAACTTTCCGAGGCGGAAGGCCTTGCGGCTGAGTCCGACGCTGGACTCGAAGGACTTGAGGCGGGCCGAGGCGGCGGGGGGAAGCTGCGGCCCGGCGGCGAGCGCTAGTCGCGCGGAGTAGCGGGAGATCTTGAGGAGCTTGTCGACGCCGTCGCGGCGGGCTAGGTAGGCCTCGAGGTGGGCGAGGAAGTCGCGGGACGGAGGGCGCGCGGGCGCGGGCGCGGGCTTGCTGGACTCGGTGGAGGAGGCCATGGCGGTCGGCGTTAGAGTTGGCGTGGATGCGAGCAACGCCGGCGCGGGGTCGTCAAGAGAGTTGGAGGCGATTGCGTGTTTGATGCGGGAGGGAGTCGTGGAGGGGATTGGGGATTTCGTTCCGGTTCGAATCGACGAAGGGGACCGTAGGAGGAGGACGACGACGAATCATTGGAGGGACGAAGCGGGCTACATGTCAGGGGAAGAGCTCGAGTTTTGAGGAAAACCCAGCCAGTTCGGTTGGCTTAGGCTGTCCGCACTCGTCGTCCCCTAAATGCATCCTCTAAAAGGAATATCCTGTCCTGGTCATCGAGATTTCGTACTCTAAACCAACTTCTCCCGCACCCGTCATACTCCAAATCACATACTCTATCCCAACTCTACTATATTTTATTCATCCATCCCAACTACTATATCATCTCTCTCCTCATCTTTTTTTTCTTTTCTTTATGAATTTTATCAAAATATATCCATCTGAGATCTTGCTTTGAAGAATTTATTGCAACGAATTTAATGGTGCAATCGGAATTTAATTTGGTTTTTTGGTTTGTGAGTTATAACATTTTTTAGCTAGAAGGAAACGTGGGGCCCGCCGAGTCTCTCTCCCCTCCCTCTGCCGCGCAGGCTGCCTGCGCGCGCCGTACGACGCCAGGAGTAGCGCGCGCGCGCGCGTACGGGACGGAACCGTTCGTCTTTAGGGTACCCGCTGCGGCGTTTTTTGCTACTGCAGTATGGCTTCCGTTTGCTTTCCCGTATCCACTGCGGTCAGCCTTATCGGCCACCAGCCGGCAGTACTTTTCTCTCACAACAAATCAGCACCAGCTAACAGCCACCAGCCAGCTAACAGTATTTTTTTCTCACAACAAATGAACACCAGCCACCAGCCAACCGAACATGCTGTTCCAGGCGGTGATGATGTATTCACAACAAATACCTGCTCCAAAGCGACACGCGAACAGGACTACAGGAGACCTGGAGCTCCGGCGGGGATTATCAGGGAGGCAAGCTCCAACCGCTGTTCGTTTCTTCAGAAATCAGCCCCTGGAACCATTCCCAGCTGGAATGATTCATTAATTTGTATAAGATTTTATAAATGGATTGGTTCCAGGGCTGATCCTGGCCAAAACGAACGGACCCTCACGGAACGCAAGCGTGGGACGGAGCTTTGGATCCCAGGAGGCCAGGTGAAATTGTCAATGAGGAGAACATGAGGAGCTCCCAGACCTCGCTGATCCAAACCACTCGGAGTTTCGGACGAGCCGGGGCATATCAGTGGATTCTGGTAGAAGTTCGCTGGAGTTTACGGATCAAAAACATCCGATCTTTTCATAAGCATTGGACATGATCACATAAACGCCCAGACGTATCGAAAAACGAGAGGACAGAAAGTGGTTTCATTGTACCGAAGTGCCAAACATGGAATGAGTTGGTTGCGAGAGTTGCATTTGTCCAACTCGATGACCAGTGGGACTCTATCAAACAGAGTCTAACTAAACATGGAGTGTTCACAGTGCAATCTTTGTATAAACAATTAGTACACCAAGCTGCAATGCCTCTAAATAAATCTTTATGGAAGTTGAAGTTACCCTTAAAAATTAAGATCTTTGTTTGGTTCTTACCAAAAGGTGTCATTTTAACAAAAGATAATCTCTTAAAGCGAAACTGGAAGGGTGATGATCATTGTTGTTTTTGTAACAACAAGGAAACCATCCAACACTTATTGTTTGATTGTCATGTGGCAAAATTTGTTTGGAGGGTAGTACAAGTTGCATTTGGTTTACAACCGCCAATGAATATAACAGATTTACTACAAGTTTGGTCACAACAAGTAGACCCAAAATCACGATCTCAGGTTTGTGTGGGAGCGAGTGCAATTTTTTGGTCTATATGGTTGAGCAGAAATGACGTGGTCTTTGATAAAAAAAAGATTATATTCTTTTTTTGACCGAAGTCAGCAGGAGAAGCCCCTACCTATTTTTTTATAATTTTTATTCCACACCCGTTTAATTCGCTCCCACAGGGAATCGAACCTGGGTCTGTTGGGTGCTACTCAGGTGCTCTAACCACTAGGCTAGAGACCCTTTCACAAAAAGATTATATTCTTATTTGCAGGTCATTTTCAGGGCCACTTACTGGGCACGCTACTGGTCGATTCTTCAAAAGAAGAGCACCAAACCAACAATCAAGTGGGCATGTCGCATGTTGGAGACGATGGCTATGGAGATTTTCGCCAAGCATGGATGGCTATCATTTAATAGGCTTAGTGCTTATTTGGCCTTATGATATGCTTTTATC
This sequence comes from Alloteropsis semialata, assembly GCA_004135705.1. NCBI lineage: Eukaryota > Viridiplantae > Streptophyta > Magnoliopsida > Poales > Poaceae > Alloteropsis > Alloteropsis semialata. Next base: position 81,619,714 of record CM014278.1, read on the forward strand.
TCCATACTTTTTGTTGCTTTTTCAAAGCTTGCTTTAATCAGTCGAAGGCTGTAACTGTAATAATGAATGGTTGAGTGCAAAACTCATGCAGAGGCCGGAATCAAATTTCCTTTTTCTAAAAAAATTGTACCGAAGTGCCATAAAACTCAAGATTTCGAGTGCGGTTCCGGTCGCTCTGTTTTAAACCGGCCAGGGACTGATGAGGAGCGGAACTCGCTTCGCCTTCTGAGATAACTCACACGAACTTACTCCCGTTCCAAATATAAGTCATTTCGTTATTTTAAATATTTTCAAACTATTTTAAATTTTATCAAAATTATAAAAAAATATAAAAATTTATAGCACGGAATAGATATGCTATAAAAATATATTTAATGAGAAATCTAGTTGTAACTATTTGGTATCCTAAATGTTAGTACTTTATTGAAAAAATTTGATCAAACTTGAAATATTTTGACTCTAAATTATTGGAATAATTTGAAACAGTGAAAGTCAACTAGACGAGAGGTAGCGAGAGACACGGAACGAATGGTCGTGCGGGCACGTTTCTCATGCGTGTCCGGGGCTAGTACTTTTTTTTTTTGGAGGAAGTCCGGGGCTAGTACTCGGAGACTCGACTTCGTCACTTCACGTGTCTTTGGAAAAATCGTCACTTCTGTGGGCCGAGCAAAAACAGTACTATGTGTGTGTCTGGGCCGTTGATGGCAGTTTATTATTTGGGCCAAACTCTCGTGGAACCTGGAGATGTTCGCTACGGACAGCCCATGATCAGTTGGGCTTTTTTACATGTAGTACCTGGAGTTTCGGACTATTTTTCGGCCCACCTTGTGTTTCAGCTCGAAACATTGCTGAACACGGCAATTTCTCTCTGAAATTAGTGTCATCCCAACCGGCCTATTTGTTCAGAATCTTCAGCGCCAGCGTCATCATGCATCTGATCCATCGGTTACAATCAAATATCAGATGGCCATCATATCTTCGAAAACCATGTGAAAAATAAAATCATAAATTTCTCGAGTGACTCATCACGAATTGGGAAAAGCCTTGCGTTCAGGCTTCCAGGCTTCGAGAGTGAGCTGGAAGTCATTTCCGCCATCCCGCGCAATGATGGCGTCGTCCACTGATTCTTGCATCGAGCAATTAAGCTCTCGATGGATTAGGTAGCACGGTCATGTTTAATTTTGCATTAGAGGCTAAGATAACACTGTTCATCATAGCCTGGAGCAATCAGTGAAGTAATCTATGGACGAACACTTTGCACCGCATTTTCATTTAGTTTCCCCTGCTTTTGGGATGCATATACCATATCAGCAGACCGGCAAAAGCGACGCAAGCAGCTCCCGTAATGATTCCATTGGGTTACTTGTCTAACCAAAGATGCTCTTGGCATCGGTATTACAGCATTCATGCATGATCATAGTTTATCCTGAAATGTTTATACCTGAATGAAAAGATCATTTTTTCTCTATATAAAGAAATGAAAAGGGAGACACTTTAGCAGTCAATCATTTGCCCTTTCCCGAATACATGAACTCAGCTAGATTTTGAACCCCTAACTTATCGAGAACACATGCAATTGCAATTTGCAAGCGCAGAGGCTGATTCCTCAAGAAATACACAGGGAGTAAAAATAACAAGAGACACTCTTGAGGAGACCATGATGCATGCCATTTATGACTTGATGTTATGGTCTGCTGAAAATAAAAAAGGACGGCTGGGATCGCACGAGGAAGGTTTTAGGGTTCTGAAAGCCTGAAACAATACTGGCAAACCTCTACGCACGCAGGATTACAGTGTCGGCGAAACAATTCTGGTAGCAAAGCCATTTCTGAGAATTAGTAGTAAAATTCTCACTTGGCGACAGCACATCGGTGCTGCGTCTTCGGAGCCGCTTTTGCAGTGAACTGTGTGTGAGTTGTCCGGCTTTGCAATGCAATTGGATAATCACATGCCGAGCTGCCACCATCGCCTTCTCCTCCTTTACGGTGCGAGGCAGGCATGCATGATGCCCCCAAAGGCTCAGCGCCTATCTGGCCCTCTTGATTGCACAGCAGAAATGTTCCATGGGTCAGGGCACAAGGCAGCTAGAGAGGCAGACCCCCGGCCGCTCATCGTGTCAGTCTGTCAGACTGGAGAGCGCCCAAAGCGAGCAAAGATATGGCACACGTTCCTTTTCAGTGTTGTTTGAGCCCTGCGTCATGTGCTCCTGAGACGCAGCCAGCTCCACTAACAGCAAAAAGGAGGCACCTTTGGACCATCTCCCCCTCTGTCTTTTTCCCTTTCGATTTCATGGTTTTTCTTTCTTTTTTCCCTCTGAAAACATGGAGAGAAAATCAACGAGTGTCAGAGTTAGTTACAGTGCCAACCAGGCAATGTGCAGTTGATCACCCCACATCAACAAACTTGGGCACAGAACGAGAGCTGATTTTCCTGCAGCTTGCTGAAAATGGAGAGAAAATCAACGAGTGTCAGAGTTAGTTACAGTGCCAACCAGGCAATGTGCAGTTGATCACCCCACATCAACAAACTTGGGCACAGAACGAGAGCTGATTTTCCTGCAGCTTGCTGAAAATCCCCCAAGAATTGAAGCAACGAGCTTGGACACACACAACAGGTTGTGCCACTAGCAAATGCGGCCGGTGCAGTGGCCAGTGCGATTGCCATTGCAGGCGGAGCAACCACTAATCTGCAGGACCATGTCTTTCTTTAGCGCAGCAGATCACAGCACCCTATTTGCAAGTTGGCCTGCAGGGAAAAGGGTGCAGGAGGCAGTACAGCGCGCACAAGGGGAAGAAGAAGAAGAAGAAGAACGCTCGACTAATCAACAGTGGCTGGCGCCTGGCGGATCCACTGAGCAGTAGAAATTTCTTTTCTGGACTGTTGCGGACCAAGCGTGGCCATATTATTCAATCCGGTTCAACTCGATCATAGCGGCGGCGATGATTGCGTCTCCGGCCACCGCATGATTCTCCCCTCGGCCTGACGCTCGATCGCAACTAGAGCTAGCCGCGTTGCAAGCACTGGCGTAGGCTTTCGACGGTTCCAGTGTGGCATGGACCCGCTTTGTTTCTCTCGTACCAATCCTCTGAAACCTGAGGAGCTGTGACCTGGCTAGAGGTTCTAGGACATCACATCAGTGATCCGAATGTAAAGCCATGTCCTGTCAGAAACCTCTTTTGCTCTGAAGGTGTAGCCTGTAGCACCTGGGGTGATGAAGTGACTCGGAAGAAAACTATGTTCTTGCATCGGATGACGGATGTACAGTGTCGCACTTGATACTTTTTCTGATGTGAAGCTGCAGCGGTTGCGATGCCTACCAGTTGCATATATGTAAATCCATCGCATGTGCAAGTACAGCATAGGATAGGGCCATAGGCAATCGACATTTCGGCCGTGCTTGTTTTTGTTGGCAAGCAAGATCGATGCGAGCGAGAGGGAGGCAGCGCGAGCTACCGATCGCTTCGCTCGCGAGTCGCGACCCACCAACCTCCCGATCTGTTAGCGACTCCAAAACCCTTTAATTTTGGTGATGCGCGACAGTGACAGCAGCCCCGTTGCTTATCGGCAATCATCTGCTACGCTGCATGCCCCGTAACAACCGAAACGCCCCGCTCAAGTCTCGCCCCCGATCATGAGGGAGAAGCACACGCGTACGCGTCCGGGCGTACGGTTACAGGAGAGCGCGCGAGATCGACCGCCACTACTCCGGCCGGCCGGCCGGCCAGCTTGCGAGCTAACTTCCCAATAGGTCCTCGGCGCGAGATCACTTGCTCGGCAAGCTTCGGTCGACCGACCCGTCTCCACCATGCATTAGGGCGCGTCGCCGAGGGGAGGAGGAGAAAAGATGGGGGGTGGCTTTGCTTTAACTAGGGTGGTGGTTGGTCGCGGGAAGTAGGGATGGGAATGGGTCGGCCTGGCCCCGGCCTTGGACCCGGCCCCATGGCCTCAAGACCAATTTTAAGGGTCACGGATCGACCCAATTTTAATGTTTAACTATGGCCTCGATGGCCCAACAGGCCGCATGAGTCGGCCCAATACATTTTTAGACTATACTTATACAAGCACTTTTAAATATATAAGAGATAAAAATTATATTAATGGTATCTTAAAGCACAAATTTAAGGTTTTGGGTCAGCCCTACTTGACCCATTGGGTCGGTAGGTTCCGGCTCTTATGGCCCCTTTTCTATTTGAGGCCGATCCACGTGACCCATTGGCCTTACTTTTTCGGGTCGGACCAACTACCCAATGGGTCGACCCGGCCATTCCCATCCCTAGCGGGAAGGCTTAGCACTTGAACCACCGTACCGCCCGCGCGTCGTCGCGGCAACACACGATGCGAACTCGAAGCCCTTTTCTCCGATGCACGCAACCGGGCCTGTGCCGGCGTCGGTGGGCAAAGGGTTTGCGGTTGCCGGAAACGGTGCCCCCCGGCCAGGTTCCGCACCGGTCTCGTGCTTTTTCTGGGAGCTGGAGCGATGCAGATACGGTGTCGTCGCAGTGTCTGACGACCGTTGGACCACTTGCCGAGGGGAAGCAAACAGCCTAAATTCAGAACGCGAAAGAGCTCTATCGGCATGCCGTATGGATACGGGAATACGCATCGAGTTGTTTAACGTCGCACTCCTCAGTTACAGTACATGTAGAGCGACACGTATAAATGTTTACCATATATGTCATTGATCACTCTCATCAGATGAAGGCAAGTTTTTGGGTGTACTATACTAACCGAACGCTCATCATATTGCTTGCTCACAAATGCTACAACAACAGTTCATTACAGTGGAGGTAGAGACTAGGGAGCCTACGTATGCTAATTTTGGACAAGAAGATTTTTCTAATTCTATCCAAATAGTGTCCAGTGTCCACGAAAAGTTTTCATGAAAAATCTGAAGAGTAGGCTCTGGTCGTTCCCTTTTCTCCCAAACATGTTTTCGTTTCTGAAGCTGACGGAGGCTGTTCATTTAATTTTTTTTTTTGGAGTGGCCGCAACAAACAAAAATTGATTGGGTGAGTACAGATTGCGAAATTAATTATTTCCCCGTGGTACTCGATCTTTAGTTTGTTTTGCGGCAGCAATTTGGGAAGTGCTGACTGCATTGCCGTATGACATGCTCCGAGTTTTGGCCGGAACGGACCCCATGATTTGCACCTAACGCCGGAAATTGAGAACAAAGCCGATGGTGACAGGTGCACTTTTAGGCATCATGCTATGCTAAAAAGGATGATTCGTAGCAAGCAACATTATGGTCATAGGCTTGTAGCACACTGCTACTTTTAATTCGTGGGTGAGAGAAAATTAATTCATGGGAGCCAGTAAATGAACAAGATTCAAGGATTGTGTAGCTCAATGGCCCTATCTCGATCATTGCCCTGGTTTGGAACAGTTCTATTTGCAAAAGTGTAAGATGCCCTAGTTTCTGCGGCAGACAATGTTCACAAATCAACCAAATTTTCGCTACCTGTCAACACTTAGGGCCTGTTTATTTGGGAGTTGAAAGTTTGCGAAATTTACTGTAGCAATTTTAAATCAAAGATTAGGAGGACCAAACATGATCTAATTATAAAACTAATTACACGGATGGACGAAAAATCGCGAGATGAATCTATTAAGCCTAATTAATCTGTCATTAGAGATTGTTTACTGTAGCACGACGTTGTCTAATCATGGCCTAATTAGGCTCATTAGATTCGTCTCGCGAAGTTACCCGGGGGTTATGGAATGAGTTTTGTCATTAACACACGTTCTATGCATGTAAGATTTCCTTTGATGAATAGTAAAAATTCAAAAAAAATTGAAAAATTGAGGTAACTAAACAGGCCCTTACTAAAATTCATCTGGTTTTTGGCATCCATAAGCAAGATAGCATCATTATCCAAAACCCAGCTTAGGGAAAAAAAAGATTGTGAAACCTACCGCCTGGCAATGGAATCAGCCATTTGATCTGCTCCTTATCAGGCGTTTGATTCCTGCGCTTGCTCGGCCCCTCATCCCACTTGCCAGAGTCCACCACCACCCAGCGCCACACGTCGCAACGAAATGCGGAGAACGAAAAAAAAAAAGAAACCGCGCCGCTGACGCCCTGGGCCCGCGTACCCCGGCGCTCCGCGTAGCTTTCATGGGCCGGCGGCAAGGCAACCAACTTTGCCTCTCTCTTTCTTTTCCTCATGGCGGCAGCAGGACCTCCCAAAAAAAAGACGCGCCGGCCGGACCCCACGCCGCGTGGGCCAGCGCTCTGGTCGCGCCGGAGCACCCACGGCCCCACCGCCGAGCGCCCGAGCCGAGCCTGGTTGAGTGAGTGGTTGTAGCGGGCAGCGGTGGCGGGAAGGCTCGGACGGATCGGAGCACACGAGCCGCCGTTTCAAACCCTCGGCGACCGTTAGGAGAGCAGAGAACGTGTGGGGCCGTACGTGGCAGCGGGGTGATCAAGTCGCGGTCGCAGCTGGGGCGGCCATGTTTAATTCTCTGAGTTTTTCCTATTCATTCCGTCACATTAAATATTAGGACACTAATTAAGGGTATTAAACATAAATTAATGACAAATTAATTAGGTTTAATAGATTCGTCTCGCGATTTCTCGTCCATCCGTGTAATTAGTTTTATAATTAGATCATGTTTAGCTCTCCTAATCTTCGATTTAGTTTTACTACAGTACATTTTCTAAACTTATCTTGCTGAATTAAACAGGACAGTTGGAAGCGTTTGGGAGCCTTTTTTTGATCGTCTTGGAGCCTCGTGTTGGAGCCTGGAATTTGAATTGATGCTCAGTAGTAGTACCGTCCTGTCTGGTTGGATTACTGAACTTCTCAATCATGTCAGAACTAATCATCTCACGTGAAACTCAGCATCACCTGAATCTAAATGTAGGCCTTGTTTAGTTCGCTCGAAAGAGCACCAATTCGACCAAAAGTAACGCATTGAACTACGTGCCCTCTCTCTACCTTTTCAATTCCCAAGGGAATCTGCTACAGTCAATTCGATCGAATTCGCGCGAACTAAACAAGCCCGTATGTATGTTTCCCTATTTCAAAATTACGGACATTGATTGGACGAGTGAGTATTTGCTTGATAGCCGCACTTAGAGGGTGCTTGGTTGCCGGCCATAGATGGTCGTGCCCTGTGGCAGCCACACTCATTTATAGCTTGTGTTTAGTTGTTACATAGAATATCGTGCACCATAGAGATTTAACTATGTTGCAGTTCACCTCCTCGCCACACTTTTGTGTCGTCATTTTTCTGCGCCACCGCTGTGGCAGCGCCACAACTGCCTTGAGAAAGTTTGGCCTGCAACCAAGCAGACCCTTACTCATACCTTTGGCATGCTTGATAAATATGGTTTGTATGAATGGCAAATGCGGTGCAAAATTCTGGGAGTGTTCCAAGTACTTCCTGTTTAGTTAATCAAAGTCAAGAAAATGCTACTGAAGGTCTCTTTATCTGGACATGTGTTGTCAGATTGGTTCTCTCGAGCCTGTTCGCTTGGCTTATCAGCCACCAGCCAGCAGTACTTCAGTCTCACAACAAATCAGCACCAGCCACCAGCCACCAGCCAGCCAGCAATACTTCAGTCTCACAACAAATCAGCACCAGCCACCAGCCACCAGCCAGCCAGCAATACTTCAGTCTCACAACAAATCAGCACCAGCCACCAACCACCAGCCAACCGAACAGGCTGAAAAGAAAAGGAAAGAAAAGAAAAAAAATAATTGGTTCTCTCTTATAATCCTTTAATGTCCACGATTGGTTAAGATACTAGATACGGTCATCCAGACATTTCCATTCTGCTTGGCAGAACTTCAACTCCAAAATTCCATTTTGTTTGGCAGAACTACACCTCCAAAATTCATAAACCTATTACCAGATATGGTTCATCGCCAAAATATAACAGGACTTTTGACAGCACGTCACATATGCTCGGTAACAAAATCGTATCAACCGACAACATGCATTGGTCTCTGAAACAAATCCTGTGTTCCTCCTTTTATCCAAAAAAGTAGTGGGCATACCATACCCTACCTGGGCTGGATGGAACAAAATTCCCAAGGCCAAGTCAAAACACGATGAGGTACCGAGTCGGCGATCCCAAGGTGATGGTACTGCACAGAGTTAGTTAGTGATGAGCACGTAGGTAGGGCTGAATGGAACGCTTCACCTCTCGTTTCCTTTCCTGGTGACGTAGCTTGATCTCAAAACTTGCCAAGATTTCGTTGTCTGCGGTGTGCTTTCTTTGTCCATTGTTCATGGTGGCAACACAGGAATGGAAGCTAAACGAAAAGAGAACATTTGGCAAAAGGACGTGTCGTGTGAGTGGGTAAGTAAATTAATTTCCCCACATAACAAGATGGATCTGATATATATATTTGATGTTACTTTATTATCAATCGATTGACCTAGTCATGTCAAATATGGCAACCAAGGAAAATTGAAATAAAGTATGTTTTAAAGTCCTGTTTGAGTGACGAGAATTTAGGTCCAGATTTACTAGTGCGGACATTTTTCTTACCCAAGAGCTTCGGCCATTTGTAGACTTCTCTCTTGGAACACCAAATACCGGTTGGTAATTAGCAAGTAAATTAAAGACTTTCTACAGATTTTATTGTAATACCTTTATAAAAATAGAAAAGTTACATCATGAAAGGGCTCCACATTCGTAATTATGGTGAATTTTCATCTATACCCACCACTCTAGGGCACTTTTTATAAGTCTCAAAAGAAAAAAAAAACTTGCATCTTAGTCGATGCAATGTATTTACTCAAATCTCCACCCATTAAAAGCCTCAAATATCAGTGCATTGCCTAAGATTTAAAGATACGACTAAGTTAACATGCATGTATCACATTGTAGCAAAGCTCAAAACCCAACACATCCTCCTTATCGCTTCTTTTCTTATTTCTCGTCGACGTACGATCACCAAGTGAGCCTTCTCTGTAGTACTGTAGAGTGGCTCGTGCCACTGACGCATAGGCCCAAATGCATCTAGGCTCATCGATCAGCGACAGCGAACCACTTTGTAGTACTGCACAAGAATCATTTTCGCAATCACCGCCATTCCATTCCACCTTACGTCACCAGCCCATTGCTTTGTCGTGGCTGGTGGCTGGTGCTGATTTGTTGTGAGAGAAAAGTACTGCTGGCTGGCTGGTGACTGGTGGCTGGTGCTGATTTGTTGTGAGAGAAAAGTACTGCTGGCTGGTGGCTGATAAGCCAACCGAACAGGCTTACGCCACACCACTTCATCTTGACCTCACCTACTGCTGATCTTGCTCCTCACATTCTTCCTGAATTTTTTCGGTCACGTAACTTTTATCTTGTTAATACTCCAGACCGCAAAGAATGTATGTCAAAATTTTATGCAACCATTTACAGAGGAGCTTATTCTTCCTAAAATGTGGTAGTAGCAAAACCTAGAGGACGCTTCTCAAAAAAATCGCTACATGGATGAACTACAGGAGGCTTGGTGATCAGGGGTTGCGACTTGTGAATATTGGCGTGATTATCAATAATTAAACAGATCCCGAACCTAAGGTCGGAGCTCCGGAGTCATGATCACAGTGCACTTTACTCAAACAAAACAGCCGAGCGGCGAAAACAAAGGAGAGGAGAAGAAAAGGAGGCAATATTTCCACTTCACTAACCACAATTTTTATAAACCCGAAAGGCCGAAACAGCCGAAAGAAAAGAAGAGCGAGCAGGCCACAAAGCACCCACCTCCCCTACCCCTCCATTATAACCACCCCCTTCCCACAAAACCACCACGCAGAGGCAGAACAGAACCCAGCAGCTCCCATTAATGGACTGCGCAACAGCTTAAACACCGCCGCCCATTTCAAACCGAACCGGCCGAGCCGAGACGCAGCAGCTCCGCGGGCACGCGCCTCTGGGAGGTGGAGGGAATGGCGGAGGCGGCGGCGATCCTCTCGCTCTCGGCGGCCGCCGTGGTGGAGGACGTGCTGCGGCAGCACGGGTGCCGCCTCAGCGACCGCGACCTCGCGTCACGCAGGGCCGAGGAAGCCGGTGCGGTCCGCGCGCACTCCTCTCGCTTGTTTTCGTTTCGGTATTTGCAGCCGCCGCTTCGTCTTGCTCTGAATTTTGTTTGCTTGGCTTAATTGGTGGGTGCAGCGGCGCGGCGGAACGAGGCGGCAGGGTGGCTGCGCCGCACCGTGGGGGCCGTCGCCGCGCGTGACCTACCGGAGGAGCCTTCCGAGGAGGAGTTCCGCCTCGGCCTCCGCAACGGCCAGATCCTCTGCGGCGCGCTCAACCGGGTCCACCCTGGTGCCGTCCAGAAGGCAAGCGCTCCTCGTGTTCGTTAATTTGTCCCGTTCGTTGCCGCCGCCGTTCCCAGTGTCGTGACGGTGTTCGACTGCTCGTTGTGCCACGCGCGTGCCTGCAGGTGGTCGTGAACACGGCGGCGGACTCCGTGCTGCAGCCCGACGGCGCGGCGCTGTCGGCGTTCCAGTACTTCGAGAACGTGCGCAACTTCCTGGTGGCGGCGCAGGAGATCGGCCTGCCGTGCTTCGAGGCCTCCGATTTGGAACAGGTCCGTGTCGGAGCGAGGGGAGTGGGGCACCACCACCTGGCTTTGCTTGCAGCTGCAGCAACTTCTCGCCACACCGTTGCTTTCTGCACACACTCTCGTGGAGGCTGTGAGATTGATGTGCCTTTTTGCCTTTCGGGGGCGCAGGGAGGGAAGAGCGCCAGGGTGGTGAATTGCGTGCTCGCACTGAAGTCGTACGGTGACTGGAAGCAATGCGGTGGCACTGGGCCGTGGAAGTACGGGGGGAATCTGAAGCCATCGGCGTCCGGCAAATCCTTCGGGAGGAAGAACTCCGAACCGTTCCGCAGGAGCCAATCCATGAATGAAGGTGAAGTACTCTATGAGGAGGCTGGATTCAATGCCGACGCTCATCTTGATTCCAGCGACATGGTTAGCTCAACGCTTTAACTCCATAGCTGCATTGGCTTCTCTGTCTAGTTGCAATCTGGCTGAATTGTTGGTCCCTTTCTACTTATTTCCAAGCAGTCGACGTCGCGCCCGCTGAAAATGTTAGTTAGTGCAGTTTTGTCGGACAAGAGGCCAGATGAAGTTCCACAGGTATGCCAATTTGCTTCCATTTTTTTGTAAGCTACTTACCACGTTCAATGGAGATAGCTAATTTGGTTCAATATTTTTCTCTTATGAGATTACCAGTTCCATAAAGTTCTTATGCTGTCTTTGCATGCAGCTCTTGGAGTCCATGCTGGGTAAACTTGTTGAAGAATTCGAAAATCGTCTAAACAGCCAAAATGAATTGGTATGTTTGGTATTATTTTTCCATTTCTTACATTTTTTAAAAAAATCCTTCTGCATACGACATATGGCAATATGCTGAGTGAGCAGTTCGCAATATAATAATTGAAGTTTCAATACATTGGGACAGGTCAAAGCGGCTCTAAAAAATGGTACTGACAGCACCAAATCCTTTTCGAAATCAAAGGTTCTGGTTGAGACCACTCCTAATACTAGTGGACGAAAGGCAAGTTGTAAATCACTCTTGTATAGTATGCTTGAATTGCGTTTCTTACTCATCAAGTAACTCCTGCCACTATCACAAATACAATCAGGACAATTATACTACTAAATTCTAGCTTACATCTAAAATTTTCTCCGATCTTCTCATGTATAGATGGACACAACAGATATTTACTGTAACCATAAACAAACAAAAAAAGAAGCATCAAGAGAAGTGGCACTGAAGCAACATTCAATTCTCCAACAACAATCAAAGAATGTTGAGGTACCTTCTAAGTTTTCATTGTCTCCCTTAAGATCTTGATAATGGTTTACTTAAACGTTGATGGTTCTTGTCGTCTCTAGGAACTTAAGGCTGATCTGGTAACTACTAAGGCGGGTATGGAGTATATGCAAATGAAATACTCTGAGGACATCAACCTTCTTGGTAATATGAGTATGCTTCTGGAGTTTTGGTGACTGTGATTCATTAACTAGTTTAACACAAAAAATACTAATGAAATTTACACATCTGCAATTTTTATTCCAGGAAGGCACCTGTTTAGCCTGGCTCATGCTGCTTCAGGTTATCACAAAGTTCTTGAAGAAAATCGAAAGCTATACAACCAGGTTCAGGATCTTAAAGGTGCGCTTGTTACAATAAATATTTAAGCGTGTATATTATAGGTCTTGTTTAGTTCGCGAAAGTTGCAAAAAGTTGTATTGGGAAGCGTGTCGCGAGAGAGGGGGCATGTTTTCCAGTGCGTAACTTTTGCGAAACTTTGCGAACTAAACAGGACCATAATCTGAATAGGTGAAGATTTGGTGCTTTGAAATAAAAAAGAAAAATTGTAGTCCTTATTTTTTCTATGTTTCTTGAATATAGGAAGTATCAGAGTATATTGTAGGGTACGTCCCTTTTTACCTGGACAAGGAAGTCCTTCCACCGTGGGTTCTATCGACGAAGGCAACATAACCATTGTTGCCCCTTCAAAGTCTGGAAAGGAAGGCCGGAAAACTTTTAGTTTCAATAAGGTTTTTGGCCCATCAGCAACACAAGGTACTGTACCATGTCCCTATCTAGCTATTCTCTGTCTGAGATGGAACTATGGAAGATCCACATAATTGTTTGTTGTGCAGACGAGGTGTTCTTAGATACCCAACCCCTTATTCGCTCGGTTCTTGATGGATATAATGTTTGTATCTTCGCATATGGCCAAACCGGATCAGGGAAGACATACACAATGGTGAGTAGTACACACCTATATTTGCCAAGTAAGAGTGAATGATATCAATTAGGAGAGGTCCTAAACAATACTACTACTGAGTTTCTCTGTATAAATGTTTATTTCTAATGGTATTCTGTAGAGTGGGCCCAAGAACATGACTGAGCAAACCCAAGGTGTCAACTATCGGGCACTTGGTGATCTATTTAAGCTTGCTGAACAAAGGAAAGGAACCTTCATATATGATATTGCTGTCCAAATGATCGAGATTTACAACGAACAAGTCAGAGATCTCCTTGTCACTGACGGTCTGAACAAAAGATATCCTTGGTGCAAACTTATTTCTGTCAAATGTGTCAGTTTCTTTATGTTGTTATGCTGCCGAAGGAAATTTATTTCCTTAACAAATATATACATTAGAGATTCGGAATAACTCTCAGAATGGGCTTAATGTGCCGGATGCAAGCCTTGTCCGTGTGGCGTCAACAATGGATGTCATGGAATTGATGAATGTTGGGCAGAAGAATCGTGCAGTTGGTGCCACTGCTCTAAATGACAGGAGTAGTCGTTCCCACAGGTTAGTTTGCAACCTCTATTTGTAATCAAATCACATAAGTTATTTTAACATAACAATGGAAAGTAACACAATATTCTTATAATCCTGCAGTTGTTTAACTGTTCATGTTCAGGGAAGGGATCTGACATCAGGAACCATTCTTCGGGGTTGCATGCATTTGGTTGATCTTGCAGGCAGTGAACGTGTTGATAAGTCAGAGGTTACTGGAGATAGGTTAAAAGAAGCACAGCATATAAACAAATCATTGTCAGCCTTAGGGGATGTGATTGCTTCGCTTGCCCAAAAGAATGCCCATGTACCTTACAGGAACAGTAAATTAACACAACTTCTTCAAGATTCACTTGGTAAGATAACTCGCTTGCATTTTCTTTGTACAACGGTGCTGGCAGTGGAGTATAGTCAACATTCCTTTTCAATTGATCTATATTGATTTTGTCAACAGGAGGTCAGGCCAAAACCTTGATGTTTGTTCATATAAGTCCAGAGAGTGATGCTGTAGGAGAAACCATCAGCACCTTGAAGTTCGCCGAGCGCGTCTCAACTGTTGAACTTGGTGCCGCTCGACTAAATAAAGAATCTGGAGAAGTCAAAGAGCTTAAAGAGCAGGTTTATTTCTGTTGTTATGTTACTCTACCATCTTTCTTATTGTCTTTGCTCTATTCAAGATATTCATGTCCTCTGTACATGGTCAGATTGCTCGACTTAAATCAGCATTAGCTGTGAAAGACTCGGGATCGGAGCAAATCATGAGTCGTGACTCTGAGGCATTTAACACGAAGATGCCTTCACCTGGTTTTTCAAACAGGCGACAGGGTAGTTGTGATTTACTGCCTAGCCAAACTAACTTCAGACAACCAATGGAAGATGTTGGAAACATAGAGGTAACAATGTCATGAACTTCTCACTTATGTCTTCCATGTACTCTTTACAGTCCAAATTATTAGGTGATTAAAGATATGGCGTAGTGAGTTATGATCATACACTCATGTCGTTTCAGTTGCCATTGTTATTCAATATTTTCTGTATCATCATGAATCATGTGTGATTTGTTTTTTAATGTTTCAGGTTAGAGCCAATCCTACACTGAGGCAAAAGAAACCAAGCTTTGACCTCCAGGATTTATTAACATCAAATGATTCTCCTTCATGGCCAGACAGCAATTTGAGGGTGAATTTTCAGATGGGAGATGAAAGGGAAGCAATTGGTGGGGACTGGATAGATAAGGTTGTAGTGAACAACAATAACTCGATCGGTGATTGGGATGGGGACAGTGCAGCTTTACCCGACTTCTTTTACCAGAGATATCATTCAGGTATGAGGGAGAAGCAGTACCAGAGAAATAACACAAGACAAAATGATGGCCATGAGTATGAACAGCAAAGGCCTCGATTTTACTCTACAAATACGGATGATTCTGATGACATTGACATGGCAACAAGTGATTCCTCAGAATCAGATGCGCTATGGCAGCTCAATGTCCAAAGCATGAGTAGCTCAATTAGCGAGAGTGGATCGAAGGTTAAGAAACCTCAAGCAAAGCTAAGAGATGGCTCAGATTCCAGGTCTGTCTGACAAACAAAACATCTATATTGCACCAATAAAATTGTGCATTACCTTGTTTGGCATCACGGAAAATTAAAAAAAAAACAATTTCTTGAAACAAAACACTTACTCTACAATCAAATTAACCATTGAGCGAATTCTTGAAACTTTGCACTGCATTATTATTTATGACTTCATCCTTTTTGAATGGGCAGCACATTAGCACAATATCTTAAGTTCAGATATTGGAAGATACAATTTGGCTGTTGTTTAAGTTGAATCGAAAGGGGCTGAAACATTCCATTCATACATGAAGATCACAGTAATTTCAACTTTCAAGAATTGTTTGCTAAGTTTAATTTATCACTGGGTTACTGGACGTTCTCAAATTCTATTAGTGCAAAAATATTTACTGGCATGTATCTTTTATTTGTCTGGAAAGTCTTCTGCTCTATTATGATCCCTTAATTTTGTGATGTTCCGGAAAAGAGAGAAAATCAAGGAACAGACTAAGCTAGACCATTTCTAATATATTAACTGTGACTAATTCTTACATGCATTTCCATGTACATCAGGACTCCAGTTCATTCTCAAATACCATCAGCATCGAGAAAAGCCACAAACGGTTCAAACAGATCTGTTAGGCAGCCTTTAAGCAGAAGCGACAGCAGAAGGCTTTCATCAAATGGAAGACAAGTTGGTACAAAGTAGGGACTCTTACAATGATCGCGTGCAGTTTTTGCCTCTCTTTTTTTCTCAGTGTTTGTCATGAGAGATTGCGAGGTTGTTCTCGAGTACAGCAATGAGTGACAATAAACCCAATTGATTGTGTCAGTGTGGTGAGTTGTGATCTCAACAACTGGTGTGTGAGGCCATTAACCTTTTTTTTCTTATTGGCCTATCAGGCTATGTTGAGTTCTTGCTAATTCTTTGTATGTTGTTCATAATATAATATATAATGAAAAGAAAGAAAGGAAATTGATTGATCGAAAGCTGGTGCCTAATTTTTATACTCCAGCGCTTTTATCTTTTGATAAAGACTCTTTGCAATGTGCCTCAATTCTTGCTATCGAGCATCCTAAGGAGTGGCTTTTGCTTTTGTTGCAGTTTTTCAATCAACATATGGTTTCCATGGGTCCACCCTACCATGAATTAATAAATGAAGTTTACAGTAACAATATTTATGGCATAGATTTGTTTTCAGCTAATGCATACAGCCAACAAGCTTAATTGCATTCAAATTTTGCGTTACTGACGGTAATGCAGCCATGCAGGCGACCTGAAATATGGCGTTGCTGCAGAGTCGCGGTGCCTGCTTAAGAGATGTAAACGAACCTGAATATGCAAATTTTCTGTTCATATATGGAGGGATGCTCCACGGCTCTGGACCCTGGTTGCTGTTTCCGAGCTTCCCTGTAAACTTGCATGCCGTCTCATGCATTTCTGAGTGGAGCGGCCGCGAGCCTAAACACATGGGGCGCAGCCGCGAGCACCACCGCCACACGCCACCGGCCGACTACCAGCCAGTCTTGGCATGTTTGGTTGGTGACCCCAAACTGCCAAACCAAAATTTGGCATCAGCCAAAGTAGGGCATGGTCAAATTTTGGCTAGAGGTGGTATATTTGGATTGTGAACATGCCAAAGTTTGTTTTTGTAGGTATGACATGTGGGTCCTTTATATTAATATTATTTTGTCATCAAAATATAATCATTATGGATCTCAATTGATAGATTAAATTACAAGGAGTACGCTAATTCAATTAGATTAGAAGTAAGAGCCATGGTTTAAGATATATTTTCAGTTTAAGATCGTGCTCAAGCAATAAATGCATAGAACCTCACCCAATGTGCTAGCACCACGTCACACATGCAGAAATTTGCAGCCCGGCCAAATTGGGGCGGGCGAATCGGCCGCCCAGATCTTTGCCTCTGTGCAACCAAGAAACAGCTTAGGCCTGCCAAATTTTCCATTGGCCGGCCAAGTTTGGTCCCTCATCCAAGTGCCTGCCAATTTTTTTGGGCACCGCCAAATTTTGGCCTGGCCATCCAGGGCCACGAACCAAACGAGCCCTAGTTCACCGCGGCAATCCTGGAGGAGCGAGGGCCGTTAGCGGCGCGCGAGGGGAGCGAGAGGCAGCGGATGGGTGCGGGAACCAATCGGAATCTCGCACGGAATCATGGCGGCGGGTCTAGCGGAGGTCACCGGCGGCAGCGCGACCTCGCCTTCCCGAATTATTAGGTCTCGGCGGGCAGCCGGCCCATTCACGTCATCTAAAATTATTCCGTCCGTCTGATGATCATCCAACGGCGAGTGATACAATACGTAGCCCTAACTATTTTACATCTAGACCCTCGAATTTTCACGTAATCAATTTGCACTTGTCTAGAACTCTTAGTTAAACATTTTCGTCCATCCGGGTTAAACATTTTCGTCCATCCGCTGCCTATCCAACGACCAGTGATACAGCATGTGGCCAAGCCATTTTATATTTAGATCTCGAGTTTTCATGTAATCAACCTGCGTTTATCTAGACCCTCGAGTTTAACATTTCGTCCATCTGATGGCCATCCAACGTCCAGTGATACAGCATGTGGCCCGATCATTTTACATTTAGAAGCCTGAGTTTTCATATCATCAACCTACGCTTATTTAGACCTTCGCGTTTTTATATTTAGATCCCCAAGTTCTCATGTAATCAACCTGTGTTTATCATAGACCTCCGAGTTTATCATTTCGTCCGTCCGATGGCCATCCAACACCCAGTGATACAACATATGGCCTCATCATTTTACATTTAGAATCCTGAGTTTTCATATCATCAACATACGCTTTATTTACACCTCCGTGTTTTTATATTTAGATCCTCGAGTTTTCATGCAATCAACTTGCGTTTATCGAGACACCAAGTTTAATATTTCGTCCGTCCGATGGCCATCCAACGTCCAGTGATACAGCATGTGGCCCGGTCATTTTATATTTAGAACCTCGAGTTTTCATATCATCAGCTTACACTTATTTAGACCTCCGTGTTTTTATATTTAGATCCCCGAGTTCTCATGTAATTAACCTGCGTTTATCTAGACCTCCGAGTTTAACATTTCGTCCGTTCGATGGCCATCCAACGTACAGTAATACAGCATGTGGCCTGGCCGTTTTACATTTAGAACCCTAAGTTTTCATATAATTAACCTACGCTTGTTTAGACCTCCACGTTTTCATGGAACCAACCCGCGCTCCCAAGCCTAGCCATTTTACATTTAGATCCCTAAATTTTCATGTAATCAATGTTCGCTTATTTAGACATCCACGTTTTCATTGAATCAACCCGTGCTCCAAAGGCTATGTGTCGGTGTCCCATTGGCCGAAAGGCTCTGTCCTCACGCGTCATCCGGTGGCTGCTCCTTGCTCTTCTACCCCACCCATCGATGTGCCCACACGTCGCTTGTCTATAGGCTGGAACACTCCTGATACCCCTCGAATGCCCTGACAGTCAAATATCTGCCCTTTCCATCCCGATAGATAGATGCGTTCCTCGTCCTTCACCTGTCCATCTATGTTTTCGAGCTTGGGACTCGCTGCGTTGTTCGAAAATATTATATGTTGTATATAAATATGTGGTTTTCTAATATAACTAATATTTTACACATTTCTAATGCTTAATACAAAACAAAAAATATGTTAATCATGCAACACAATACGTGCTCCACACCGCGCGCATGGGCGCGCGCTAATCACTAGTTTTTACAGGTGCCCCCTGAATATTTTCATTTACCCCTCTCGTTTAGATAGCGACTATTGATCGCGATCCAGTTATTTACAAATAACCTCTGATTTGAATCGCAGTTGTTGGTCGCGATCCGAATTTTACGAATAACAGCCTGGTTTGGATCGCGAATTCGCGATCCGTTTATTTACAAACTACCCCTCTTCTGGATCGCGTTGGAGGCTTGGAGCAGCTGGGCAGCAACAAGGCGCCGGCGGCAGCAAGCTTTCGCCACCAAAGCGCCACCCTCGGCTGCCCCATGACGTATCCATCTACCTGCCCCCGTCCCCGGCGTCCATCTGCGCTTTTGCTCCCCCCTTCTCTCGGGGTCAATCTGAGCTGCGGAATGTGACGCGGTGTGGGATTGCTGCTTTGCAGGTGCTGTACTGGCTCTCGGGCCTCACCTGCACTGACGAGAACTTCATCATCAAGGCTGGCGCCCAGCGCGCCCCCTCCGCCCACGGCATCGCCCTCGTCGCGCCGGACATCTCCCCACGTATGTCGAAATTAAACCTCTGCTCTCACCGCGTTCAGCATTCTGTTTCTAGGTTTTATGTCTGTGTGATGTATTACATGATTACATCGTATTTCTACGTACGTATGGTGTGGTGACAAGCCAGGATTATTACGATTTCCTTTCTTTTGTGCGAAGTTTTGGGGGCTTGCATTTTGAGAATCGTAATCTCACTCGTCAAGGAGATCTTAGTGTGCCTAGTAGCCGTTAATGGTTTCCTGCATAGTTTGCAACTGGTTCCTACTTCCTACCCAAGTGCAAGGACCGGAGTAATACTCTGAAGGTATTAGCAAGCACATTTTTTAACTCAGTGGAAATAATGCTTGTGAAGGCACATTTTTCAACTTAGAAAAGTGCCCCCTCCCCAAAAAGGCAGGGTAACCTGACATCTTCCCTTATTGGGGAGTTGTCAAGCAAAGTTCTAAAGTTCATTAAGTTATACTTTATTTATCGTCCAACCATCTAGTAGTGATTTTGCAGCACATCCAGTCCATTAACGTGGCCTAACCGGCAATTATGCAGTACTAGTAGAGCTATTGATTCGTGTTTAGGGACGTGCAACAACCCACTTAATTAAGCCTAAATGTGGGTTCGCGGGCTAACCCATTTGTATCCCTATGAATCAACTGAGCAAGCTGATCCTTTGTGTATATGTAGCTGCACAGTTTATGCTGTGGACATCATTTGCCCTTAATGGATGCTTTTTACCTCTTGTAAGGACTTGAATTTCTAAAAATTGATTGATAAATACTATGCTGCTGGATTTTGGAGCTTAAGGAACATTGGTTACTACTTGAACTGTTGATATCTTACTGGCTTATATAATTAGTAATTTCACCATTGTAGATCCTTTTCTGGGCTTGATATGGGCGAGGCAATTTATCAGTGAAAGAGGACAGCAATTTCTCCCTTAAGTTCTAGCCTCCCAAGGGCATTTACTAGGTGTGTTTTTCCTCTCCAGCCTAAGCGTGGTGTATAGTTGAGTCTAGTTCTTGCTATCGACCACCTTAAAGAGTGGTTTTGCTTTTGTTGCAGTTCTTTTCAATCAAAATATGATTTCAATGGGTCCACCCTACCATGAATGGATATATGAAGTTTACAATAACAATAGTTGCTGCCATAGGATTGTTTTCAGCTAATCTGACATACAGCCAACAACTTTACTTGCCTTCAAATTTTGCTTTGATGACGGCAATGCATGCGACCTGAAGTATGGCGTCGCTGCAGAGTTGCGACCTGCTAACAGATGTAATGAACATGTTCATCTGCTGGAGGTATGCTTCACAGCACTGTACTCTGGCTGCTATTTGTTTTCAAGCTTCACTGTAAACTTACATGCCATCTCATGCATTAGTGGAATTGTTTAGAAATGGATGTGCTGCTGAATTTGCATAACTTCAAGGTCATGAATTTGTTACTCCTTAACTGGAACTTTGTGCTTGTGTTCCATTTCATTTGGTTTTAGCAGAGTGAATTGGCAAAGGTAGAACAGGAACATATTCTATAGTACTAGAAAGGACACACGTGGTAAGCATAGGATGTGAACATATCAAATTGGTGATGGTCTACTTGAAGAGCAAAATGCAAACCTTTGTAACGAAGTGACTCACTCTGAAACCAACTAAAAGGAAACGCCAGAAAGCTGAGAGGATTTACTAGGCTCTTAACAATGCTGTTTGTACATATGGGCAAGCCGCAAGCCACCAGCCACCATGATCTTTGGCCCATTAAAAGATAGCAGTACTATCCATGGGGTAGTTTATGTGGAGTAATTACATGAAGTAATTCCATTGCGGTGATGACACCAAGACTTCTGCAGTCCCGGTTCGACCTACTTGTATGCTTGCGCCTTCTGAATATGGAATTCATAACTGTCACTCAAGTAAAAGTGTGTTTTGTGTTTCACTCGATTTCTTCTTTGTGGCCTTGCCAATGACCTGCACAGCGCCCTGGGTGGCAAGATAGCAGTACTATCCTGGCAGTCTGCACAGCGCCCTGGGTGGCAAGATTTCCTGTTCTCAGGTTAGCGCCCACCCCAGCACCTCTCTTCTGTATGTTTTTAGTGTGTTTGTCCATTTTTGTCGTGTGGTTTTCAATTCACCAAGAATCCCTTGTTCTTGAATATTTGATTGAAGGGTTAGGTTGATCTACAGCTTACATGTGTTGTATCAGCATATTTGAAATTTAGACTACAACTAAGCAGAGGATCACATAGTTGACAAGCCGAAAAGGCATGCACCTAGCGGAAATAGAAGCTATTAAGCTAGTCATCACCATCAAGAGCCCAAAGTAAAACTGTTGTGGACTCTTTCTATTTTAAGCATACTTATAGTAGTAAGAAGAAGAAACAGGGAGAGTCCACAATTAATACGGCAGCTTTAAGTGGCTAAGTATTGTTGCCAAAGTTATTCAAGGGAGAGAGATAGAGTTTGTTAGGGATTAGTTTATTGTTTTCTGAGTTGATTGGTCCTTGCCTATATAAAAGGACCGGTAGTTTGTATTAGGGATTTTCATCGAGGAAATAAAGCTCTCCCGTTCTGGGCGAGAGCTGTTCTTCGACGGTGGCGCATCAGGCCGCCGGCGACAACAGCTCTTCGCCTCCATATCTCCTTCGCTCCTGCTCTCAAGCCTCGCTGCTACTGTGCTCTCCTTTGTCACGTACTCCCAGGCGCCCTCGGTGTCATAACAATTTGGTACCAGAGACTAGTGCCGGGGCATCGCCGCTCATGGCCGGCCCTGAAGACTGTGGCGGAACCGTCCAGCTTAGACCGGCTCAAGTGCGTCGGATCGTCGTTTACTGACAATCACAGCTTACGCACTTCAGACGGTATAAACCCGGTAGTCCGTCAGATGTCCCCAGAACATCTGAAACCTCCACGAACTTGAGTACAAATCACATACACAGATTTGCATCACATAGGAGCACAACAGGAGAATTCGCAACACACTTAATTATACAAGGAATAGAGTTATTACACACATAAGAGCAAACTTAAAGCATAAGTTAAACTACAGAGTTCCAAGAAAAACAAAGGTAGGTCTTAACAAGGATAGTTTGAAGACCACACTGGATCTAAACAAAACAAAACACGTCAAGAGAACATGTTGGGCTCATCAACATGCCTCTTCTTCTTCTGGAGTCCTTCCTTGCCTTACTGAGCATCTTCTGGCGGCTCTGCAACATTTGTAGTAACTTGAGTACAAAAGTACTCAGCAAGTCTGACCCGTCTACAATAACATATAAATACAGACACACAAGGGCATGCAAAGCTTTGAGGCTGTGGATAGGTAACACATTTGCGTAAAAGCTTACTAAAACTTAAATCCTAATCTTTTAGAGTTAAGACCAATTAAGTGATTACCTGAAGACTAGATTATCAGCAGGATTAAATCACTCATGTATCATTTAAGCAAGCCTCAGGTTATATAAGCATCACTAACATTATCTTGTACTAAGCCGTCTATCAGAGATCAAGCGGTATTCATACCGAGAAGTGCGGCGATCCGGACCAATTTTTATCCCTGCAGGGTATAACCTAGTCATACGCGTTGTGTGGTCCCCAGGGTGGTCCACACAAAGCACCCTTTCACTATGATCTTTCCAAGACCTGAACTGCCCTCGCTCGAACCCAGGGACGCCCCCCACACCGGCCCCACGTCTGGCAGCACCCGACATGTGAGTTTGCGGCCACGTCCCTGCCACCTACCACTGCGAGAAGAGCGAGCCACAATTCAAGTCTAAGAGCAACCACAGCTACATCGGCTCACCGGTTGGAATCTCCGGTATATGACTAGTACGTTCAAAGCTTGATCACAGGTAAACAACCACAATCCTAAGATGATCGAGGCGATGTGTTGGCTTGAGACTCCTTTCCCAACCTTCACCCTCGCACTCGATCTCCATTTCATCTTTATAACCACAAGTACAGGTGATAGAGCAAAACCTGAGCTTACTAATGCTATGATGGAACTGTGAGGAATCTAAGCATGCTAAGCTTCACTAAAGACAGGTTGACATCTAATATTGCCCTAATCAAGGAAGGATTATGCAATCAACAGTTCGCACAACTCCTAGCACGTAATGCATTCAATACCATAGTAATACATGAAATAGTACTCAAATAGGGTTGGAATGCTCCGGTGCTTGCCTTGATCAAAAGCAGGGTTAGTATCCGCAGCAACAGTAGCAGGCTCGGGCTCTAGCTCCAACTCAACCTCTTTTGGCTCCTGGGGTCCTTCTGGTGAAAGCTCGACAAACTCGACTCCGGAAGCTTCTTCTATTAACGTTATGATGCAAAAGTTAGTACACTTAGACCTAACAACAAAGCTAAACCACATAGCACAACCCTAAACAAGTGATTTCCTATTTATTCTTATTTTTCTAGAATTTTTAGTAATTTTTAAAAGCATTAATGAATTATTCTATACACATAAAAGAATTATCCTAATTATTATTATTAATTTCTTATTGTAAATCATTATTCATAATTTTATTTATGTTTATCCTATTTATTTATTTAAATACCCAAAAGAAAAGGTATTTAAATAAATTATTTAACTATTATTCTAAATTAAAACCATTTAAAACCTATTTAAAAACTAAATCTAAAACTAAAAACAAAAACCAAAACAAACTTGCAGAAAGCCCCCTAGGTTTCCCGGTTAACTCACCCGCGGTCCCTCTTCCCTAACTGTCACTGACAAGCGGGCCCCGGTCCCTTTCTCCCCCTTCAACCACGCGCGCGCGCTCGGTTTGAAGGACCAGAGCGGCGGCGGCGCTGACCACCGGCGAAACCACCGGCGGCGAGCATCTCGGGCGCTAGCAGCGTGCCAAACAGCTACACCCCCACACCAGGACCTCACACGCAAGCAGGAGCCCCTAACCCTAACACAAGACGGCGGCTAAGGCGAGAACAGCAGCGGCGGCAACTTAAACACGGCGGCGACGCTCGGCCCGGCCCTGCCGGGGTTCCCCACGCCAACAAATGGCACGGACGGCACCAGGGCGACCTGACGAACTCGCCGCACAACTAAACCTAAGCCCTACACGGCCCTACACAGACCTCCGCGGCGGCGACCATGGCGAACCGAAGCTCCGCGGCGGCGCTGGGGCGTTCCGGCGAGGCAAGCCACGAACTCGGACCATGGAAACCTCGGTGAGCTGCGCAAGAGTAAGGGACACACGCACGCGCCATCTATAGAAGACGAGGATGACTCGGAGATGGTTCTCACCGTGCGACCCAAAAACGGCCGGCGGCAACCGAGGTTGAAGACGACGGCGATTAGGTGGTTCTGGTGGACGGTTTTGAACGCAAGTGAGTGAATTGGAAGGCTCACAGGTTGGGAAAGGTTTGGGTGGGTGGAATCGAGTGGAGATGGCCCGACGGCGATGACAAATAGGCGGCGGTGCTGGCGGTGAACGGCGGCGAACAGGAAAGAAGGAGAAGAAGATAAGAACGGCCGGTTTGGGTTTTAAACGCGGGAACACGCCGCTTAAGCACGGCCACCTCATGCTGATTTGCTCGTGTTGCAGCTTGGCTGCGACGGCGCGTGGCCTAGCTGGAGGTGAGCGGCAAGCAGCTGCGTGTCGCCGGCAGCGTGAGCTGCTGTTCTGAACTCTGTCTCTCGAAAACCATTCAAAACCGACGAATTCGACTTAAGTTTGCTCCAGATTTCTCATACAAATTCATCAAACTCCAAATACAGAACTTGTATCTGAACCTTAGAGCTACAATCCCCTTATAAGCATCTTGACTTGAATCTCAAAGGATCTCGAGTTGCAGGACCAAGAACTTGGACTAACTTCACTGAATTTCTGAATCTTTCCAAATCCCAATCAAAGCTGTCATATTCAGGTCCCAATTTCTCCCAATTTCATATGTAAACTTCAAAAAGTCCCAATACCAAACTTGTAGATGGTACATAGGGCTACATTTTTCCTTATATGAACTGGAGCTGATTCTTCCTAGATTTCAAGTTATGTTGCACTGAATTTGGGCCAAAACAAATGAAATTCAGAATTTTCAGTTAATTCTTCCCAAACCTGCCACATTTAGGCCCATTGTTCTTCAAAATTCAAACATAAACTTTTGAATCTCCAAATACCAAAGTTGTAGTCCTAACATAGGGCTACATTTCTCTCAGTATGACCTTGGGCTAAATCTTTCTAAATTGAGAGTTATAAGCCCATGAATTTGGACCAAAATCATCCTCTCAAGAGCTTATACTTAACCAAATTTTGAAACTTTAGTTTGAATTCTTCTCAAACTTAAACATTCCAAATATTTTAGATGATTTGCTATCTTTTGACATTATTAACTCAAGTTTGACTTGGTCAATTTTTCCAAGGTGACAAAATTACCAAAATGCCCTTAGGGCTAACTTAGCTCAAATAAAAGCTTTTAAACTCTTAACCTTGGTATTTCTCTTCATTAGTGCTCTAATGACCTTCTTATTACTTCACTAACACCTGTGGTGTTTTGGTTAAGGCGGGCAAAACCTCCGGCTTATGCAGCGGCAAGGAAAATGTGTCACAAACTTAAGAACTCAACATTATCATTAAGAACACGGTGTAGTTGTGTAGTCAAGTACAAACAAAGTTCTGCCCAACACTTTCAAAGATTGATTTATTACAAACTTACTATAACTATTCAAATAACTCTGGATATTTAGCTACAAGGTAATCCTCCTGCTCCCAGGTAGCCTCATCTGCAGAGTGATTACTCCATTGAACTTTGTAAAACTTGATGCTCTTCCTACGAGTACTCCGCTCCTTCTGATCCAGAATCTTGATAGGTTTCTCCTCATAGGTCAAATCTGACTCCAGTTCTATCTCTGGATCTTCAATCACCTCTTCAGAAACTCGTAGGCACTTCTTGAGTTGAGATACATGGAATACATCATGTAGAGTTGATAACTGGTCAGGTAAAGCTAACCTGTAAGCCACAGGACCTCTTTGCTCTAAAATCTGATAAGGACCAATATACCTTGGAGCTAATTTACCCTTAACTCCAAAGCGATGGATCCCTTTCATTGGTGACACTTTTAGATATACATAACTGCCTACTTCAAAAGCTAGAGGTTGCCTTCTTTTATCTGCATAGTTCTTTTGTCTGGATTGAGCTGTCTTAAGATGAGCCTGAATCATTCTTACTTTCTCTTCAGCTTCCTTCACAAGATCTGGTCCAAGAGTAGTTCTTTCTCCAGATCCTGACCAATTTAATGGAGTTTTGCATCTTCTGCCATATAATGCTTCAAACGGAGCCATACCAATACCGGACTGGTAATTGTTGTTATAAGAGAATTCTGCTAAGGGTAGGCATTCATCCCATTTCCTAGAAAAGGTTAGAACACATGCCCTTAGCATATCCTCAAGTATCTGATTTACTCTCTCAGTCTGTCCTCCAGTCTGTGGATGATAAGCAGAACTTCTAATCAAAGTAGTACCCATCAACTCATGCATATGCTCCCAGAACCTAGAAGTGAACTGAGAACCTCTGTCAGACACTACGGTCTTGGGTACTCCATGCAAAGCCACAATCCGAGATACGAACAATTCAGCATATGTTCGCACAGGGTAGGCAACCTTAACTGGAATAAAATGTACAGACTTTGTCAAACGATCCACTATTACCCAGATTGAATTATACCCCTTGGATGTTGTGGGTAAGCCCACAATAAAATCCATGGATATACCCTCCCACTTCCAGCTAGGAATAGTCAAAGGCTGCAGTAACCCTGGCGATTTCTGATGGAATGCTTTGACTCTCTGGCATATATCACATTCTGCCACTTACTTAGCGATCTCTCTTTTCATCCGAGTCCACCAAAACCTCTGTTTCAAGTCATGGTACATCTTGGTACTACCCGGATGAATGGAAAACCTAGATAGATGTGCCTCATCCAATATCTTCTTTCTTATCTCAAAGTTTTTAGGTACAACTATCCGGTCCTTGAAGAACAACACACCTTGAGCATCTTGAGTAAAACACAATTTTTCACCTTTGGCCAATCTTCTTCTAAGGTGTTTCATGCCCAAATCCTCCTTCTGAGCTTCAATAATTTGTTGCTGAATAGTTGAGTCAACCACTAAATTAGCAACATCACCCTGCATTACCACCTGGATATTCAGCTTCTCCATCTCTTCACATAGGGTTTGATCATACGGACGAGCTGAAATGTAAGCACATTGTGATTTCCGACTCAAAGCATCGGCAACTACATTGGCTTTTCCAGGATGATAGTGCACTTCTAAGTTATAGTCCTTAATAAGCTCTAGCCATCTCCTCTGCCTCATATTCAGGTCAGATTGAGTGAATATATACTTAAGACTCTTATGATCAGTATAAATGTGACACAAACCTCCAAGTAGATAATATGTCCATATTTTGAGGGCATGCACTACGGCAGCTAGTTCCAAATCATGGGTAGGGTAATGCTCTTCATGTCGCTTGAGCTGTCTAGAGGCATAAGCAATTACCTTTCCCTCCTGCATTAGTACACACCCCAATCCAATTCCTGATGCGTCACAATATACATCAAAAGGTTTCTCAACATCTGGCTGAGCTAAGACTGGAGCAGTGGTCAACAGGGACTTTAACTTCAGAAAGGCCTCATTACACTCAGGAGTCCATTTGAACTTAGTGTCTTTCTTCAGTAATTCTGTGATTGGTTTAGCTAGTTTGGAGAAATTTGGGATAAACCGGCGATAATATCCAGCTAATTCCAGAAAACTCCGCACTTTATGCACACTGGTTGGTGGCTTCCAATTCAAAACATCCTGAACCTTACTTGGATCAACTGCCACTCCCTCAGCTGATAAAATATGTCCAAAAAAAGGTACCTTATTCAACCAGAATTCACACTTACTTAACTTAGCATACAATTGATGTTCCCTAAGTCTCTCCAAAACAATACGCAGGTGTTGAGCATGTTCTTCCTCATTCTTGGAGTAAATCAAAATGTCATCAATAAATACCATCACAAACTTATCAAGTTCAGGCATGAAAACTGAGTTCATGAGATACATAAAATGTGCTGGAGCATTCGTCAACCCAAATGACATAATCAGATACTCATATAACCCATAGCGGGTTGAGAATGCAGTTTTTGGTATATCTTCAGGCTTGATCTTGATTTGGTGATATCCAGATCTCAAGTCTATCTTAGAAAACACTTTAGCTCCTGCTAACTAATCAAACAACAAGTCAATTCGAGGAAGTGGATACTTGTTCTTGATGGTCACATCATTGAGAGGTCTGTAATCTACACAGAGCCTCAAACTCTTATCTTTCTTTTTCACAAACAGAGCAGGACATCCCCAAGGAGATGAACTGGGCCTAATAAAACCCTTATCTAACAGCTCTTGCAATTGTTTCTTCAATTCTTCTAGTTCCTTGGGTGATATTCTGTATCGCCTTCTGGAAATTGGTGCTGTGCCTGGTTCTAACTCAATGGCAAACTCAACAGCTCTGTCCGGAGGCATTCCCGGTAGATCATCCGGAAACACATCTGGATAGTCACACACCACTGGTATAGATTTGAGATCAACTGCCTCTACTTTGTTTACTGATGCATTGAGGTCAGGTTGAGAGTTCAACTGAACTTGGATAGTATTGCCTTCATTATCCATTAAATGCAAAGTCCTATTTTTCACATCAATAGAAGCTCTATGTTGCTTCAACCAATTCATTCCCAAAATCAGATCAATACCTTGACTTTCCAGCACTATGGGATTGGCAAAGACTCTATGGTCTCCTAGATTTATGGTAACACCCCAGGCTATAAGACTAGCGGATTGGGTAGCACCCGGTGCATGAACCAAAAACTGTGTGGAACAAGTACTTGTTTCTATCTGATGTCTCTCCACAAAAGTTTTACTGATAAAAGTATGCGAGGCACCCGAATCAAAAAGTATGACAGCAGGGTGTTGGTTGATAGAGAACATACCAGCCATCACAGGTTCTCCTTCCGGAATCTCCTCCACGTTCATGAAATGAACGCGTCCAGTCCTGGTGTTCAAGAACCTCTTCTTCACGAACCTAGGGTTCGCATTCTGGCCTTGAGCTGGTGCGGACGGTGCGGCTTCTGCCTTGGGAAGACGGCAATCCCTGGCGAAGTGTCCCGGCCTACCACAATTGTAGCATGGCTGATTGTTGGCAGGGGCATTGCCAGTACAGGCACTGGGGCCTTGAATAGCATTGGGGCGCTGGACATTGGTGGGGTTTCTAACCACCCACCGCTGCGTCTGCTGCCTCTGTGGCGCCTGATAGTTAGGCCTAGCAGGCCCACGAAAAACCACCCTCATGCGTTGTGGAGGTGGAGCACTGCTGGAGCTTCCAGAGGGTGGGGCCTTTCTCTTCAACGACTCATCAAGCGCCAACATTTTACTCTCAGCGGTGATGGCAGTACTCACCGCAGTATTGTAGTCAGTAAAGGTACTGACCGACAACTTGTCCTGCATCCGGGGATTCAAACCCCTCAAATAACATCGGATCTTCTTGCGATCCGTGTTCACCTGGTCCTGGGCGTACTGAGCCAGATGCTCAAACTCACTAGTGTACTGAAGTACACTCTTGTCCTTCTGTCGCAGCTGCAGGAACTCTTCTAATTTCATGTCCATGATACCCTCTGGGACAAAATGGGCATGGAATGCCACCTTGAACTCCCTCCATGTCACTTCAGTGCCAGCAGGCAGTCTGGCGAGGTAGCTCGCCCACCACATACCTGCAGGGCCTTGCAACTGCAACCCCGCGAACTCTGCCTTCTGCACCTCTGTGCAGTTTGGAACAGCCCGAAACTTCTGCTCGATGGTGTTCAGCCATTCGTTTGCCTCCAAAGGGTGCTCGGGCTTGGTGAAGACAGGCGGGTGTGTCTCGGTGAAGTGACTGTACCTCACCGCAGGATCAGCCTCACGGCGCCCTCGGAGCAATGGCGCCGTATTCTCCACCAGACGTGTCAACAGGTCCGTGTGCTCCTGATTGGCGTTCAGAACATAGGCCAGCGCCTCGGCCACACTCATGGGGCCCTGTGGAGGTGCTGGACGGGCACCGGACTGCTCTGGGGTCTCGTTTACTGGTGGCGCCATTCTACAAAATGACAAAGCTCCCGTCAGTGACTAAATCTACCCGACGGAACTTTATCTATGCTGGTAAGTAGAAAAACAATCACACAGGATTGTAAAGGCATCAAAAACACAACAAGCAGCCGGGATTATCATTACATAAACAGGAAGTACAATACATCATAGTACAACTTGTCCACAAATTACATTAAAACAAACCTTGGCACATTACACCTCTCCAACAGGTGTCTACTGCCTATCATACAAGTGCCATTATTCAAACATCCGAAACAAGCAAAGGTGCAACTTTTAGAAACTTCCAGGGTAAGGATACAACCCCAGATCTATAGTATCCCGTCCTAACTTAGCCATTGCCATATTCAACTGCTCAGGATTCACTGCCATAACAGTGTGTCCTGCAGGTAACCAAGGCCTGGATGTTACTTCATCTGACTCATCATGCTGGTACTGATAAGCAGAGTTTTCTCCAACATATGCAGCTGGTGACCCTGGCATTCCCATGTTAACTGAAACTGAGGCATGGCTAACCTGGCTGTGATCTTCATTGCCATTATCTTCTGCCTCGATCACCCAACCTGGATGCACACCATCGAAGTTATTCTCCATATCAAAATTGATAATGTCATTTATATTCTCGTGGGCAAACAAGTCAGGAGCTTCTTCTTCAGGGAATTGGACTTCATTCCCTTCAACATCAGCAGCTTCAACATTCTGCTCTGCAGGCATGGGAGGTGGAAACTCCGGAGCTGGAGCCTCCTCTTGAGCTTTGATCCCCGTGGGCATCACCATGTTCTGATAATCTTCAACTTGCTGCTGGAGAGCCATAATCATATGCATCTGCTCCAACCTTTCAGCTTCAAGGGTAGTAATTGTTGCTCCTAACTCCCTTCTTGTGTCCATGGCAGCTTGCTCACTTTGATTTACTCTTTCATATGCTCCTCTTAGCTGTTCCCCAAGATGCTCAATGACACTTGTCTTGGCGGTAACATCCCTGGCATAAGCATTCTCCATAGATGCCCGAGAATCTTGGCTTACCCTCAGATCTGTTGCTAGGGCCTGCTCTCTGGATTGGGCACTTACCAGTTCTTGTTGTTTCCTCCAATACTCAGCTTCATAATCTTGGTGAAGATTATACATAAAGCTCATGTATTGCGATGATGCAACTAGAACAAGGTTATATTCCTCATGATCATCAAGGACCACAGCCTTCCCACGACGCCTCCCAACTCCATCATCTTGATGTGCCACAGGGAAGTATCTTGCCCTTGTATTACTGACATTGTGTTTATGCTTCTCACAAATAGCTGTTAAAGCTCTGTGAGCAGCAATCTCCACGGAATCAGAATACTGGGCTCCCTTCACATATATAGAAAAAGGTTCCCACTTAGGATGAGCGGTGCAAGCAGGAATATTGACCATCATGGAACACTCATAGCTATGCTCTGTTATGAACTCCTTGCCCACATATTCTGGATACTCTGTATAACCCAAGTCCTGAAGCGTGTCCCATAACAGTTTTGGAAATTCTTGTCTGTCCACAAAGTAGCCATGGGTCCAGCCTTCTGCATCAACCCAGCTAGAGGCACTGTCCATCTGTTTCAAAGAACGGTAAGACTCTAACGCCACTCCCCAAAAGAAACCCAAAAACAGCTAGTCATGCAATGCAACTAGGATGCAGACGTTTGCCTACGTTCCTGACAAGACGAAGACAAACGTAGGGTTTTAAAACTGGTGGCATCGTACGTCTCTTATCCCAATATAGGGCTAATCATGTCTACTCGGTTCGCGGTTATGTTAGGGTACCTGCATAAGACCATTCATTACCATTCACTATAGAAATGGCATCCATGCGTTCAACGCTGCATGAACAGCGCTTCATACGTTGACACGTATTCATTTTTTCCATACTCACCACCGTATGGTCGGCGTTTGCATGTCCCATATCATTGCCATATGGGATGCCCCTGAGTAGGCCGCTCCTCAGGGTTAAGCGACCGTGATTACTAAGATCACACGGCGGGAACTCCGCACTCCACATCAGGCGGCAGATGTCGACAAGCCTCAAAGACAAGCCCAATGGGCTAGCCAATGGACAGGTCGCCCCCGAACAATCATTGAACGGGCCACCTCACGCAAGCAAACTTGCGCAAGTCAGAGTCATAATATTATATGAATTGTAACAACAACTTACCTACTCACCTGAGCGAAAGTGCGTCGCTACTGAATCGTAAGTTTAGCAGTATGAAATGCCATAGTAACAGTTAGTCTTATTGCCACCTTACTAAACAGGACTAAATTTTTATTAAAATAGAGCCAAGGAAGGGTCCTCTAGACAATTCTTCTGTTGTTATCCCATGTATGTGCTCTGATACCAGCTGTGGCGGAACCGTCCAGCTTAGACCGGCTCAAGTGCGTCGGATCGTCGTTTACTGACAATCACAGCTTACGCACTTCAGATGGTATAAACCCGGTAGTCCGTCAGATGTCCCCAGAACATCTGAAACCTCCACGAACTTGAGTACAAATCACATACACAGATTTGCATCACATAGGAGCACAACAGGAGAATTCACAACACACTTAATTATACAAGGAATAGAGTTATTACACACATAAGAGCAAACTTAAAGCATAAGTTAAACTACAGAGTTCCAAGAAAAACAAAGGTAGGTCTTAACAAGGATAGTTTGAAGACCACACTGGATCTAAACAAAACAAAACACGTCAAGAGAACATGTTGGGCTCATCAACATGCCTCTTCTTCTTCTGGAGTCCTTCCTTGCCTTACTGAGCATCTTCTGGCGGCTCTGCAACATTTGTAGTAACTTGAGTACAAAAGTACTCAGCAAGTCTGACCCGTCTACAATAACATATAAATACAGACACACAAGGGCATGCAAAGCTTTGAGGCTGTGGATAGGTAACACATTTGCGTAAAATCTTACTAAAACTTAAATCCTAAACTTTTAGAGTTAAGACCAATTAAGTGATTACCTGAAGACTAGATTATCAGCAGGATTAAATCACTCATGTATCACTTAAGCAAGCCTCAGGTTATATAAGCATCACTAACATTATCTTGTACTAAGCCGTCTATCAGAGATCAAGCGGTATTCATACCGAGAAGTGCGGCGATCCGGACCAATTTTTATCCCTGCAGGGTATAACCTAGTCATACGCGTTGTGTGGTCCCCAGGGTGGTCCACACAAAGCATCCTTTCACTATGATCTTTCCAAGACCTGAACTGCCCTCGCTCGAACCCAGGGACGCCCCCCCACACCGGCCCCACGTCTGGCAGCACCCGACATGTGAGTTTGCGGCCACGTCTCTGCCACCTACCACTGCGAGAAGAGCGAGCCACAATTCAAGTCTAAGAGCAACCACAGCTACATAGGCTCACCGGTTGGAATCTCCGGTATATGACTAGTACATTCAAAGCTTGATCACAGGTAAACAACCACAATCCTAAGATGATCGAGGCGATGTGTTGGTTTGAAACTCCTTTCCCAACCTTCACCCTCGCACTCGATCTCCATTTCATCTTTATAACCACAAGTACAGGTGATAGAGCAAAACCTGAGCTTACTAATGCTATGATGGAACTGTGACGAATCTAAGCATGCTAAGCTTCACTAAAGACAGGTTGACATCTAATATTGCCCTAATCAAGGAAGGATTATGCAATCAACAGTTCACACAACTCCTAGCACATAATGCATTCAATACCATAGTAATACATGAAATAGTACTCAAATAGGGTTGGAATGCTCCGGTGCTTGCCTTGATCAAAAGCAGGGTTAGTATCCACAGCAACAGTAGCAGGCTCGGGCTCTAGCTCCAACTCAACCTCTTCTGGCTCCTGGGGTCCTTCTGGTGGAAGCTCGACAAACTCGACTCCGGAAGCTTCTTCTATTAACGTTATGATGCAAAAGTTAGTACACTTAGACCTAACAACAAAGCTAAACCACATAGCACAACCCTAAACAAGTGATTTCCTATTTATTCTTATTTTTCTAGAATTTTTAGTAATTTTTAAAAGCATTAATGAATTATTCTATACACATAAAAGAATTATCCTAATTATTATTATTAATTTCTTATTGTAAATCATTATTCATAATTTTATTTATGTTTATCCTATTTATTTATTTAAATACCCAAAAGAAAAGGTATTTAAATAAATTATTTAACTATTATTCTAAATTAAAACCATTTAAAACCTATTTAAAAACTAAATCTAAAACTAAAAACAAAAACCAAAACAAACTTGCAGAAAGCCCCCTAGGTTTCCCGGTTAACTCACCCGCGGTCCCTCTTCCCTAACTGTCACTGACAAGCGGGCCCCGGTCCCTTTCTCCCCCTTCAACCACGCGCGCGCTCTGTCTGAAAGACCAGAGCGGCGGCGGCGCTGACCACCGGCGAAACCACGGGCGGCGAGCATCTCGGGCGCTAGCAGCGTGCCAAAAAGCTACACCCCCACACCAGGACCTCACACGCAAGCAGGAGCCTCTAACCCTAACACAAGACGGCGGCTAAGGCGAGAACAGCGGCGGCGGCAACTTAAACACGGCGGCGACGCTCGGCCCGGCCCTGCCGGGGTTCCCCACGCCAACAAATGGCACGGACGGCACCAGGGCGACCTGACGAACTCGCCGCACAACTAAACCTAAGCCCTACACGGCCCTACACAGACCTCCGCGGCGGCGACCATGGCGAACCGACGCTCCGCAGCGGCGCTGGGGCGTTCCGGCGAGGCAGGCCACGAACTCGGACCATGGAAACCTCGGTGAGCTGCGCAAGAGTAAGGGATACGCACACGCGCCATCTATAGAAGACGAGGATGACTCGGAGATGGTTCTCACCGTGCGACCCAAAAACGGCCGGCGGCAACCGAGGTTGAAGACGACGGCGATTAGGTGGTTCTGGTGGACGGCTTTGAACGCAAGTGAGTGAATTGGAAGGCTCACAGGTTGGGAAAGGTTTGGGTGGGTGGAATCGAGTGGAGATGGCCCGACGGCGATGACAAACAGGCGGCGGTGCTGGTGGTGAACGGCGGCGAACAGGAAAGAAGGAGAAGAAGATAAGAACGGCCGGTTTGGGTTTTAAACGCGGGAACACGCCGCTTAAGCACGGCCACCTCATGCTGATTTGCTCGTGTTGCAGCTTGGCTGCAACGACGCGTGGCCTGGCCGGCGATGAGCGGCAAGCAGCTGCGTGTCGCCGGCTGCGTGAGCTGCTGTTCTGAACTCTGTCTCTCGAAAACCATTCAAAACCGACGAATTCGACTTAAGTTTGCTCCAGATTTCTCATACAAATTCATCAAACTCCAAATACAGAACTTGTATCTGAACCTTAGAGCTACAATCCCCTTTTAAGCATCTTG
The DNA here is from genome assembly GCA_004135705.1 of Alloteropsis semialata. Lineage (NCBI taxonomy): Eukaryota > Viridiplantae > Streptophyta > Magnoliopsida > Poales > Poaceae > Alloteropsis > Alloteropsis semialata. Next base: position 81,655,294 of record CM014278.1, read on the forward strand.
ACTTGAGTCTCAAAGGATCCCGAGTTACAGGACCAAGAACTTGGACTAACTTCACTGAATTTCTGAATCTTTCCAATTTCTCCCAATTTCATATGTAAACTTCAAAAAGTCCCAATACCAAACTTGTAGATGGTACATAGGGCTACATTTTTCCTTATATGAACTGGAGCTGATTCTTCCTAGATTTCAAGTTATGTTGCACTGAATTTGGGCCAAAACAAATGAAATTCAGAATTTTCGGTTAATTCCCCAAACCTGCCACCTTTAGGCCCATTGTTCTTCAAAATTCAAACATAAACTTTTGAATCTCCAAATACCAAAGTTGTAGTCCTAACATAGAGCTACATTTCTCTCAATATGACCTTAGGCTAAATCCTTCTAAATTGAGAGTTATAAGCCCATGAATTTGGACCAAAATCATCCTCTCAAGAGCTTATACTTAACCAAATTTTGAAACTTTAGTTTGAATTCTTCTCAAACTTAAACATTCCAAGTATTTTGGATGATTTGCTATCTTTTGACATTATTAACTCAAGTTTGACTTGGTCAATTTTTCCAAGGTGACAAAATTACCAAAATGCCCTTAGGGCTAACCTAGCTCAAATAAAAGCATTTAAACTCTTAACCTTGGTATTTCTCTTCATTAGTGCTCTAATGACCTTCTTATTACTTCACTAACACCTGTGGTGTTACAAAGACGATCTTGAGACGAACTCTGCGAAGCTTGACCGCATCCTCGCACAGCTCACCACCATCAACTCGCGCCTAGATTCTCATGACCGTCGCATCGCCCGTACAGAGAAGTTTCAGGCCGGTGAAGACACCACTGATTCCTCTGGGTTGGGTACGACAGACAACGACGCCCCCAAGCATGAGGGTGGCGGCGGCGGCGGCTTCCGCGGCCGCGGCGACGGCTACAACACGCGAGGACCGCGCGAACCGAAGTTGAGCTTCCCTCGTTACGACGGCGAGTCGGATCCACTGCCATGGCTGAACAAGTGTGATAGCTTCTTCCGCGGCTATCGCACGCTCGAAGAAGACAAGGTCTGGATGGCCTCCCTCCATCTAGATGGCACGGCGGCGCAATGGTTCTACCAACTGGAGCGTGATCTGGCGTCGTCTCCTGGCCTCGCTTCGTCGACTTCACCAATCTCCGTTTTGGTCCCCCGATCCGATCCAACGCACTTGGTGAACTCAAGGAGCTCCAGCGCACGGGCACGGTGGAAGATTACCAGCGGCAGTTCCTTGCTCTCCTGTGCAGATGCGACCACCTCACCATGCAGCACCAGATCGATCTCTTCACCGCCGGTTTGGGTCAGCCGCTGGCATCGGACGTTGAGATGCAACGGCTGGACAACCTGCAGACGGCCATGAGCTTGGCTCGGGCGTATGAGCGCCGCACTGCGGAAGCCGCGCGCACGATCAACTCGTCGGCGCCTCGGCCGACGCCACGCCAGCGCCTTCCTTCCCTACCAGTGACACCGTTCACACCGCCGTCGAAGCCAGAAGACCTTCCACGCCCACGCATCCGCCGTCTCACAACGGAGGAGATGGCAGAGAAGCGCGCCAATGGCCAATGTTACTTTTGCCCGGAGAAATTCACGCGCGACCATAAGTGCACGGCGCGGGGCGGCGTATTCTGCGTCGCCATGGACGAGGACGAGGATGCGAACGCTGCGGACATCACCGACGACGACGTGCGCATCTCCCTCAATGCGCTGACCGGCGTAGCTGCTGGCGACACCATCCGCTTGCGGGTGAAGATCAATGGCGTGGATCTTACTGCTTTGGTGGACTCGGGCTCCACACATACCTTCATCCACGACGACGTCGCCCGTCGCATCGGCCTCGACATCAGCTACCGGCCGGGCCTACGGGTCACTGTCGCGAACGGCGAGCAGCTTTAGAGTCCAGGAATCTGCGCCGCTACAGACATCTCCATCCATGGCCAATCTTTTTCCATCGACTGTTATGCACTCCCTCTGGACGGATTTGACGTGGTACTAGGTGTCCAATGGCTCAAGACATTGGGCCCTGTTAATTGGGACTTCGACGCGCTGACCATGGCATTCCAGTACCAGGGACGTGCCATCCTTTGGCACGGCATTGGTGGCGGAGGAGTCACCTAGCCGCCCTGACCAAGACACGGGACCTCATGGACGCGCTGCTCAACGACTATAGCGACCTCTTCAAGGAGCCGGCAGGACTGCCGCCCGCTCGACGCCATGATCACCGCATACACCTCCTTCCGGGCACGGCTCCAATCGCGGTGCGGCCATATCGGTATCCGCAGCTCTTAAAGGACGAGATCGAGCGCCAATGTGATGAGATGCTGGCCCAAGGGATTATCAGGGAGACCACATCGCCCTTCTCATCTCCGGTTCTGCTAGTCAAGAAACATGATGGCACATGGCGTTTTTGTGTCGATTTTCGGGCATTGAATGACAAGACGGTGAAAGACAAGTTTCCAATTCCGGTTGTTGACGAGCTCCTGGATGAGCTGAGGGGAGCTCGTTTCTTCACCAAGATTGATCTCCGCAGCGGGTATCATCAAGTGCGCATGCACTCGGCCGATGTGGCGATGACAGCTTTTCGCACTCACCATGGCCACTTCGAGTTTCTTGTCATGCCCTTCGGCCTGACGAATGCACCGGCGACGTTTCAAGCTCTTATGAACGACATCCTCAGGCCCTTCCTCCGCTGGTTTGTCCTTGTATTTTTTGATGATATTCTCATCTATAGTTCTACTTGGACAGAACACATGCAGCAGGTTCAGCTCGTCCTCCAGTTGCTTCGCAACAACAGGCTCTTCATTAAGCGGTTCAAGTGTTTCTTTGGACAGCCGACGGTTGACTACCTGGGGCATGTTATTTCAGCAGATGGCGTGGCCATGGATCCGGCGAAGGTGTCTGCCGTGGAGGCTTGGCCACGCCTGCGCATGGCGCGAGCCTTGCGTGGTTTTCTCGGCCTCACAGGGTACTACCGCAAATTTATTGCGGGGTACGGCGCGGTGGCGGAGCCGCTCACTACCCTCCTCAAAGGGTCCTCCTTCACATGGTCGCCGCAGGCGGACGTCGCGTTCTTGACCCTCAAGCAGGCGCTCATGATGGCGCCACTTCTACGTCTTCCAGATTTTTCCAAGCGCTTCTTTGTTGACTGTGACGCGTCCGGCACGGGATTTGGAGCTGTGCTACATCAAGGAGACGGCGCGGTGGCTTATTTCAGCCGTGCGATTGCTCCTCATCATGCCAAGTTGCCGGCATATGAGCGGGAGCTTATTGGTTGGTCAAGGCAGTTCGCAACTGGCGACCGTATTTATGGGGGCGGTCTTTTACAGTCCGTACTGATCACCATAGTTTGAAGTTCATCCTAGACTAGCATTTGACGACAATTCCTCAGCACCAATGGGTCACAAAGTTGTTTGGTTATGATCTTACCGTGGAGTATCGTCCGGGAAAGCATAATGGTGCAGCAGATGCACTGTCCCGGCGAGATGAGGAGGCACTCACGGTTCATGCATTGTCTACGGCAAGATTTGAGGTGTTTGCTGATCTTCGTCAGGAGTTGCTTACTGATCAGCACGCCCAGCAACTTCGGGCTGCGTTGGCTGCTGGTACGGCGCCGGCTGGGTGGACTGATGTGGAGGGATTGCTGCTTTTTCAAGGAAAGGCTTATGTCCCTGATGCATCTTTGCTTTGGCCTCAATTATTAGAAGATGCTCACACAGCTGGTCATGAGGGTATTCAGAAGACCATGCACCGATTGCGCCTGTCTTTCTTCAGTCCTCATCTTACTCGCCGAGTGCGTGAATTTGTTAAAGGATGTGTAGTCTGTCAAAGGAATAAAACTGAGCACTTACATCCCGCCGGATTGCTGCAGCCTTTGCCGGTGCCTTCTTCAGTTTGGAGTGATATTTCAATGGATTTTGTGGAGGGGTTTCCTAAGGTCAATGGTAAATCTGTTATTTTGACGGTTGTTGATCGGTTCTCTAAATATGCTCATTTTATTCCGCTTGGGCACCCGTACTCGGCTACTTCAGTTGCAAAGGCATTTTTTGATGAGATTGTGCGTCTTCATGGCATGCCTTGCTCTATTGTTAGTGATCGTGACCTTGTTTTCACCGGCAGTTTTTGGAAGGAACTTTTCAGATTAGCCGGCATGACTTTACTCTTGAGCTCGGCATTTCATCCACAGACAGATGGGCAATCAGAGGTGACTAATCGCACAATCACGATGTATCTTCGTTGCCTGGCTGGTGATCGTCCTCGTTCTTGGCTTCAGTGGCTGCCATGGGCTGAATTTTGCTACAACTCCTCTTTCCAGACAACAATTGGTCTTCCTCCTTTTCAGGTGGTGTATGGGCGGCCACCACCCAGTTTGTTGCAGTTTGAGCCTGGTACTGCTCGTGTTGCAGCAGTGGACGCGCAACTTTCTACTAGGGATGAATTTCTCTCTGAAATTCGTGATCGCTTACTGCTTGCTCAGGAGGTTATGCGGATTCAGCATGATAAGAAGCACTGTGATTTGGTTTTTGCGGTAGGTGATTGGGTTTGGTTGCGTCTTCATCATCGCACGGCGATTGGCATTTCTCCTGCACGTGCAACCAAGCTGGGACCTCGATATTTTGGGCCTTATCAAGTGGTGGCCCGAGTTGGTGCGGTGGCTTATCGTCTGCAGCTTCCCCCTCAGGCTCACATTCACGATGTGTTTCATGTCGCTCTCCTGAAGCCGTTTGTAGGTTCTCCACCAACAGATGTGCCTGTGCCACTTCCTCCTCTGGTTCATGGGCGTGTGGTACCTGTTCCTTTGAAAGTTGTCCGTGCTCGTTTATATCGTGGTGTTTGGGAGCTTTTGGTCCATTGGGAAGGCCACTCTGCAGCTGATGCTATTTGGACGCCGCTGGAGGAATTCAAGAAGACATATCCTGCGTTTCATCTCGAGGACGAGCTGTTCCAGGGGGAGGGGGGAAATGTTGTGGACTCTTTTTATTTTAAGCATACTTATAGTCGTAAGAAGAAGAAACAGGGAGAGTCCACAATTAATACGGCAGCTTTAAGTTGCTAAGTATTGTTGCCAAAGTTATTCACGGGACAGAGATAGAGTTTGTTAGGGATTAGTTTATTGTTTTCTGAGTTGATTGGTCCTTGCCTATATAAAAGGACCGGTAGTTTGTTTATTAGGGATTTTCATCGAGGAAATAAAGCTCTCCCGTTCTGGGCGAGAGCTGTTCTTCGACGGTGGCGCATCAGGCCGCCGGCGACAACAGCTCTTCGCCTCCATATCTCCTTCGCTCCTGCTCTCAAGCCTCGCTGCTACTGCGCTCTCCTTTGTCACGTACTCCCAGGCGCCCTCGGCGTCATAACAAAAACTAGTCGCACATTTGCAGTATCCCAAGTATCCATCCATAACTGGAGACATCTGAGAAATAATACTGAGAAGCATGAGCTGCAGATAGGATTCTAACAACATTTTGTCTTGATATCCTTGTATCAGATAGGGTCCATCAAAACAAACAAGCACAGGCACAGCACAGTGATCACGTCCTCAGAATTAGATCCCTGATTCTAATGCATCCACTTGATCTGTGAGACCATTTCGTCCTAATATCCTAGTCTAAAACAATTCTAATCTCCACTGGTCACCTCAATCAACACAATAGTTGTAGTCCAAATTAGTGTCGTCTAAGACTGAGTTTAGGAAGAATTAACATCAAGATTTTCAATAAACTGGAGTGCTTGCATCTGAATCTGATTGGCGCTGGGTTTTATGCCAGTTTGTTTGGTGTATACTTAACATATTAGAATATGATCTGCTGCACTTGATTTCTAAATTGTACTAGAGGTTTCACATATCACTCAAGTTTTTATAATTTTACTGGGAAATTGGACAATTCACTATCTTAGCATACTTAATGTGCAACTGATGTACTTTGGGTTGGGTCGATCTATCGGCAATGTCATTTTTTGTTGATTTGTGATATACGTCTGATATGTTTGGAAAATGGGGTGGCGACTCGCCGCCACATCACAAAACACAATTGGAAAGGAGCTCAACTTTTCTGCCAAATTGTTTTCCATTTTTTTAAGTTTATATGGCTGGCAACCTTTTTTTTTAGTTGCAGCGGAGGCTTGTGAATTTTCAGATTAAGGATCTTTTCTAGTACCGATGATTACATTGGGCGCCCTTAGTCAAGGGGCTAATGATTCTGTTCTCTTGTTTAGCTTAGCCTACTAATCATTGCAACAGACTCTGCTACGTGTAGTATTATTGGGAAATGCATAGTGGGCAAATTGTGGATGCATGTGCGCCCCAGAATCGGGGGGAGAAAGTCAGGACAGCCTTTTTGTTCTACGCGATATGCGAATTCGTTTTTTTTTAAAAAAAAATGGGGTAGGAAGAGCTTGAATACACATGTATGCGCTAATATATATTTCCTCTGTCCCAAAATGATAGTTTGTTCTGACTTTTTTTTACTTATATATTTAGACAGTGTATATCAAGATGTATATAAAAATAGTACATAAAAACCAAAACGAGTTATAACTCAAGCGGAAGGAGGTACTTTATTTACATAATGGAGATAATCTTCAACTTAACATATTATAAACCATAGTTATTTTACCTTTTTTCAATAATGTTTTTATGGAGTCATACGACCATAACTCCCAACACCAAGCTCTAGGTAGTTCATATAAAAATCCTTCTTTTATCTATATTATTGAATTGGATCAGGTAAAATGTTAACCTCCGCACGTTTTGTCTAGTGAATATATTTGCAGAATTGCGCGATTTGAGGCATCAATAAGATGTCATCTTCATGCTAAAATATAGTAGAAGCTATCGGGCGGTACCTTTGGGTTTTCTTTACCTTCGCGCATCACAAAGTGGGATGTTCTCCTCTTTCCGTACTTTTCGTCTTTCCATACTTTCTCTGGTTTGTAGGAAACAATGGTGGAATAAGAAAGACATTAGCAAGATGGCGCAGATCGAGGAGGAGAAAGGCAATAAAGAGTCGTTGCTCTTCAGGCCGTCGACTGCTCTCTGACCTTAGGGACCAACCGACGACCTCCAGGAAGTCCTACTCGGAAAGCATGACTCTCTCGCGTTCCACGGTGCAATTTGTGGAAGGGAAAAGCTATTAGAACTTGCCTACCTTGGAATTTTATTCAAAAACTTTTATCATAAGTTACATGAGCATATACAAAATAAATGATAATTAAATTTTTAAAAAAGATGAATGGTCAAAGCAAAATAACTGTTAGGATTAACTAGCAGCAATGCCCGCGCGGCACGCGCGTGCTATATATTGATATTGTAGTAATTAAAATTATGACATAATGATTTTTATATACTCTAAAAAGATATATACAAACACACACTAAGAATATTCTTTAATATTTTGAAGATATTATCTAAATTTGCCTCACTAAACAAGCTACCTTAGTTTGTAAAATGGCAAACATAAATAAGCTATGATCTGTGTAGGTTTGAAAAAGACAAACTTGGATAAATCCACGAACTTTTCAATTGATGCAAACAAAAAATTTCAATACAGGAAATGTTCAGGATTATTGCACGATTAGCGTGTGATTACTGAGAAAGGCTAAGAATTTGATGGAGGTGGATCAGGGGTGGGGGTGGAGGTACCAAGGTAGGAAAATTTCACGGTGAAAAATGTGGTGCCAAAATCTAGAAAACATTTTTCGCATTTGAAAAAAATTATCTAGTAAACAAGTATTTGATATTCACAAAGCCCACTTCCAACTATCCATTGATCCTGTTTGTTTCGGCTTGCAAGAGGAAGTATATTGTTACAATCCGGTTTATCCTCTCCCCGAGTGGCCCGAACCTGTATAAACTCTCGTGTGCACCCGCTCTCAAGCGCAGTTACTTTCCCCCAGGCCGAATCTCTAAAAGGGGGTTCCTCCGAACCCCTGCTCACGGGTGACTCCCACCGTCAACCGCCGCCGAATCTCCCCCCCACCCCCTCCCCCTCCCACCATGATTATACTTAAATTAATGTATTGGATGTGTTCAAATGATGGCTACTACATCTAATTAGAGTTTTTAATTTTAATTTGGCAGTTCTGTCACGGCACATTTCGCCTCTCACCCTCCCACCATGATTATACTTAAATTAATGTATTGGATGTGTTCAAATGATGGCTACTACATCTAATTAGAGTTTTAAATTTTAATTTGGCAGTTCTGTCACGGTACATTTCGCCCCTCACGTACACACCCAACCTTTTATCCTCCACTCGTTGTCAAGCTCCTGTCCCCCCGCCCTACCCTCCTCCCTGCGCCTTCGGCGGCTACCGCCGTCGAATCCGCCTCCCCACCCATACCCCCTTCGCACCATGATTAAAATTACCACCTTATCTTTCAACTTAGCAAAAGCTAGAAATCAGATTTGTGAACAGCACAAGCTAGCTAAATGCACGTGTCACATAGAAAAACTCAATACATGTCATAGCAATCAAAACTCAATACTGATTAGCAGACTCCTAAGCCAAACTAAAATCATTTTCATTCGTCCCTAGCAGCCCCCAGAAAAAAAGAAGGATGACTGACTAAGAAATATTTGTGTGTCATAGCAAATATACATACCGGTGTATGATCCATTTCCTTTTATCAACAAAAAAATCATTTACAAATAACACAAAGACACGATCTGGATATCATTAAATATAAATGGTATTGGCTGCCTTCATCATGCAATTTTTTTTTACAATACCAGAAGAACCGCTGTTAAATTCAGAATCTTAATTTCACATAGCATATACTTTGATGCATCATATATAACTAAGATCAGAAGGGGATGGGGATTAAAAAAATGGCCATAACCCCTTGTGCCATATAGATTCAGTGAACATCTGTTGCCTACTGCCTGCAATGGAAAAAAACAATTTATCATTTCACAAATGGAGAATGTGTGTGACAATCAATCCACAAATAAAAAGAGCTCCACTGAATATGTGTGACAAAGAGCAAATGTAAAGAATCAGAGAGCGATTTGAGATATTCTGAGAGGAACTCTCCACTGTCTAACAAGTTTAAGAAAACTGAATATTTATTCAGAGAGACATTGGAGGTGGCATGGCACAATATTCAGTAAATAGCATGCGCACAATGGGATAAGGGAAACAAAATTCTATACAAGCATCCTTCATATTGAGAAAATATTTAATATTGTACAACTTTACATAGCCATTTTAATTTGTATTTTAATTTATCCTCTAGGCGTCTGGTATACCTTAATGAGCACTGGAACACCAATTCAAATGGAACAGTAAAGCTGTCATCATATAAAGCAGCAATATAACATCAAAATTCAGGAGCTCCAGGTCCTAATCAGTGTAAAGAGCTCCGAAACATGAACAGGACAGCCACACCAATTTCATCTGACTTCACTCCCTTGCCAGGCAGTGCAAACAGCACATGGAAACTGAGAGGTACGAATGTTATATTGTCTTATGGGCAAAATAAATGGTGTACCTGAACAATGGAGGCCTTTGGAGGAGATGGTGAAGTTTACCTGGCCAGCTTCGGCAATGGCACCCATCAGGACAGTCACAAAATATGTAGCTCCCTCAATGAAATGGCTGCAGCTGCTCCCTCTTGAGCTCCTATCCATTGGCAAACATACTTTACATCGAATTTGTGTGAACACCAAAGTTGAAGCTCTTTGCCGATTCTGCACAGTTCTCACTATATTAAAGATTTACGGATTCAAGGTGTAAAGGTATTTATAGGCTCATATAAAAATACACAGAAAAATTATTTAAGTAAAAGCACACCTTTGTTGATAGGCTGAATACACCTCTTTGTCGATAGGAAGTTTAGTTACCGGAAATACCAGTGATTTTCTACTTACCTACACAAAAATCAGTAGAGATTCCCTAAAAGGGAAAACAAGAAATGACAAATGTCTGAATGCAACTGTATGAAATTGTTTATTTCCCTACTTAAAAATATCACTGTTGCACCTGTGTGTGTATGAAGTGATGATGCATGTAGTTTGAGTTAAAGCTTTGAAATGAAAAGGTAAGAATACAGCAAATAAATATATTTTTTCCCTAAATTGAGCTCTGCCATACAGGTTAGGCCTGATCTCTACAATGCCTGTTAGGTTACAGTACAGAGAGACCATACCAAGTATGTTCTTAAAACCATTTTAAAACTGGAAAATGGTTATGATCTCAGGCACACTCAATACATGGATATAAATTAAAGTGCAGAATAAAAATGGAAGAATGGCTTACATCTCGAGTCCTTCAATTTTTACCTACAAGTTCCCATCTTTGTTTGCTTTTGCAATCTGAAGATTGGTTGATGAGTGATAACATAGCATAAAACCAGAGAGATTGGGTGCCAAGAAAGTACACACCTTTCATCTTGCGGCTAGCAGCTCCAGGTTCTTTCTTGGTCTTTCCTAAATTCATCAGTTCCCTTTACAACGGTCAGCAAGTCCAGCAAAGCTACTTTTCCTTAAGTACCCATGACTATTTCTGTCAGGACAACAACATTGAAAATCAGTCAACTATATTTAAGGATATAGATTATATGCCACAGCCACAAATTCTGAACTATTGAATTTTCACTTTTAAAAAAACTGAAAGAGACATGTACAATATTTTCTGAAATGAAATGAAGTAAATTTGAAAAGGTAGAGCAAAAATACACATTTAAGCATTCTAACCACTTGTGGGATCAGTCATACCAAATTAACAATATGAGCATCTGACTCACAAAGGCACAACTTGGACTCCCCTAATTACCAAATTAATAATATGACCATTTTCCCCTGTATATCCCAAACCTTCATGAATGCACGAGCATCTTAAGTTGCAACTGTTCCTGATCATCTTATTTCACTTTGTGAATGCACGAGCATTCCCTTCCATTACCTCATACACAACCAGTAAATCTACAAGAGACTCCTTCCTATTTCCAAACCATTCTCAAGAATAGATATTGCTACCTCATTCCATGGAAAACATCATACAGTGTATATATCTTAGTCTTCCTAGCAACCTTTTCTACCTCATTCCCACCATTCTCAAGAATAGATATTGCTGTATCAAATGCAGACCAATTTTCTTTACCTTTCTCTACCAACTTCCTTGCTGCAAGCTACAGTGCATGAGAGCCTCTGAACTCCTCCCACTACCATCACGTGAATTATATTCAGATGGACATGCTATTGTTGTGCCCACCTCTTCAAAATGTTATCCTGAGGGATCTCCAGCACATCCTGATGCACGAGAACCTGAAACACAAATTCACAACTATGTCAGTCCTTTTTTTTTGGTATTCAGCTAGTAATCTGTTGTCTCAGTTTAAATGTCTGAATGGTATTATTATCTCCTGTAAGAATACGTGTAGTATAAAATTCAATGGAAACAATGTTCTCACCTTTAAAGCATGACAGCATGGCATTCCTACATGTGTAATCCGGCCACAGCAGCAATCTACCCTGGTCATTTCTGAGTTTAATGTAACCGTGTACTTATTTCCACCTTTGATAGCATGTCGCAAAACAAATTTGTCTTGCCCTTCACAGCGTACTATAGCAAATGAACCAGAAGCAAACAGCATTTCTTCAAACTTTTCATACATTGCCCTTGTATACACACTTTTAGCATGGAGCTCTATTGGCACTCCTATTTTCAGATTCCTTTTTTTCTGCATGTTAACGTTGTAACTACCGCCCGAGATTTCATAGTAACAACATTAGTTAACTCAGCCAATTTGTTGTAAGATAGGATATTGTGCATATTACTTTGCAGTGCTGAAGGATCTGTCCTTCGATCGTATACAGGGGCATACAGTAGTCAATTTGCTATTTTCGTCAGCATAGTTTTAGTTGTCGCTAGATATATCACAAGGAAAAACACTTTATAACATATTTCTTTCAGCGAATGAGAAACACTATTGCATTTTATCACCTAAAAACTGTTGTGCCCTCTCAAAATATGAGTAGAACTTTACATTGAAGCAAGTTTTGAGGAAAAGGATGCTGTAGATCTGACCTTGGAGTTCTTGCGTCACTGTCGAAGCAGCAGTTGAGATATTGGTGAAGTGATTCAGCGAAACATACACCTGAAGAAATCAATCGATCGATACTGCGTCTCCAGTGCGGCGGATCGCTCGTCACTTGTAGCGAAGACAGGGGCAGCGGATCCCCAGCCATTCCCAGCAATCGCCCCTCAGATCTGGGGAAGAAGAGCGCGACTGGAGCAATTGATGTCTGGTATGGTTGCTTACCTGCATCTCGACGCCTTTATTACATCCAGCTGACGGACATCGACGGAGTTGCAAACGGACGAATTCCGACGCCGCAAACCAACCACTAACCACATATGTAATGATGCATGGTTCAGGGGCAGCAAGAAAACCAAAAATTCACAGGTGCCGAACCGATTGATTCTCCGCCCTCCGATAACATGGCATAGGTACGCCATGGCGTACGTGCCTACACTCTGTGCCAGCATCGTTGTCCTCCGCACGGTCACATCGGAGGAAGGTAATGCCACCGCCGGTGAAGCCGCTCCATCCGCCTCACCTTGAAAGGAAAGTAACACCACCGCTGGCGCCGCCGCTTTCAAATCGAAACTGACGCCGACACCCAAACGAAATTAGATCAAGAAACACTCGCGTCAGCAACCTGTGTGACCGCAAGGAGAATGGGGGAGGAGAGGAGCCATCGGTACCTGGGAGCCGCCGCGTCCCACCTCGTCCCATCGCCAACGGAGTCTGGCATCACGAGCGCCGCTAGAATCGCCCGCGCAGGCAGGGCCATTACCGAGACGCCCCGCTAGAATCGCCCGCGCAGGCAGGGCCATTACCGAGACGCCCTGCAAAAATAGGACAGGGGGTTCAAGGCCGCACCTTCGGACTGCGGCTGCGTCGAGGGGACGAGGGGGCCATGTCGTCGTCTGCTGCTGCCAGGAGAAGGGGCTGCGCCGCCGTCCGCCGCCAGGGGAGGGTCGCGCTGCCGTCTGCCGCCGCCGGTTGATGGGGCTTGGGGCGGCGTGCAGGAGAATGGAGCGGGGGCGGCGTCTGCTTCGGTGCAGGGCCGGCGACACAGAAAGGGGGAGGCAGACGCTCGACTGGAACAGAAGCGGCGCGGATGGATAGGAAAGGAAGGATGGGATGGTTGCGACAGGGAAGGAAAGCGTGGGAGGAAAGACACGAGACTGACGGGCGGGATTGGATGGGTACACGCGGGCGGGTAAGACCGGAGCCGCGGTAACAAAAACAATCAAACACGCGGGCGGGTAAGACCGGAGCCGCGGTAACAAAAACAATCAAAAAACACTGAAACTATTTTCCTTCCTCCAACTTTTCAATCTCCCCCCCTCCCCTGTCAAGCTTTTGGTCTGTCAGGTAGGACCTCTTGTGAGGGGTAAGGGTGTTTAACTTTGGGTGAAAAATGTTTTCAAAAGTTATTCTCTTTATAGTATAGATATAGATTAGGAATTAATTAATGATCAATAGACATCTTTTGCAAATAGACACCTTTTGGACTTGCCTCTCCGAGCAAGCAACTGCCCCTTTGGGCCTGTAATATATATATGTTTTACACACAGTACAATCAAAGAGATCCATCAGTTTTTCCCATTCATTTTTTCACTTAACACGTTATCACGCACTTGCTCTGTCCACGCTGTAGTTCGTAGGCCAGAAAGAAGGAAGGCAGAACTAGTTCACCGGAGATTCTTGCCGGAAGTTCGCCGGAGTCACTGTTTACCAACGAAGGTAGAGCCATGTCGACTCCTCCTGTTCCTTCCATGAACGCCAAGGTCGACGCCATCACCGATGCCGTCGAGGCCGCCATCGTCCGCGGCAGCATCCACCCTGGAGGCGTTCGTCGCTTCATCCTCCAGGGCGCCATTCGTCGTGTCCTTCGCGACATCGCCGAGCATCGCATCGCTCCTCGCCGTTCCTACGGCGCTGGACCGAACGCCGGCGGTCGTCCGACGACGCCGCGCCAGGTGCCTCGTTCGTCGAGGCTCCAGTACGCCCCCGGCCTTTGCCCCTGCCACGGCCCGACGATGTTCGTCCGCCGTGTTGGGGCGTCGCCGGAGGCTCCGCCAATACCGTCGTCCGTGCCGAGGCCGTCCTCGGCACTGCTGCCTCCACCTCCACCATTGTCGTCGTCGAAGACGCCGACGCTGCCTTGGAACGGAGGCGGTGGCACCATGGCTGCACGCCGTGGCGCCCCTCCACTCCTCAACAGCAACGTCGACGCGGAGGCATGGCCTCCGGGCTTCGCATACGACCTCGACATCATCTTCCCGCAGCCGGCACTTTCTCCGATCCGTACTCCTTCACCGGCTCTGTCTCCAATTGTGACTCCCTCGACCCGCACGACGCCGTCGTACGCCGACATCGCCGCCAACCGCGGCGAGGACCTGCGCCGGAGCACCATCGGAGCGGGGGTTGCCTCTTCCCCTGTTGAGGGGGAGGCGGCTCGCCGCCGCTGAATCGATGTCGGAGGGCCAGTTGGGCGGCCTCGCCTTTTCTCGGTTGGGAGCGACAGCCTCATGGCTGGAACTCGCCGGGGATGCGCGGGGGTCGCCCTGCCGGCCGGCCTCCATGGCTGGAGAGACGGGCATGGGCCCTGATCTGCCATGGGAGGGAAGGAGGGAGGAGGAGCAGAGACGGCTGGACGGCGGCGCGGCGGCGGACATCGGCGGACGGCGGTGCAGTGGCTGTGGCCTAGCGGCGGTGCAAACCGTTGCGGTGGCCGTGGCCTTGCGCTGGTGGCGGACGACGCGGCGGTGGCCACACGACGGTGGGCCAGCGGCGGCGGCGGCCGAAGCGGCGGGTTGGGGTCGGGCGGTTAGGGTTTCATCCCTAACCGCCGGCCTTTTATACTACGCGGCTGGGCCTCTGGCCGACTGGGCCACGCCGGCCTCGCGGGCCTGGCCGGCTGCTGGGCCAAAGCCGGCCGCCTTGGCCTATCTCTGTTTGTTTTCTTTTTTCTTTTATTATTTTCTATTTCAGTAGTAAATTAGTATTATTAGCATATTATTTGCTAGTTAATTTCTGCAAGAACATCAGCATTTTATCTTGATTGTTGCTGCTATGTACTGCTGGATATTGACATTGTGAATATAAGTGTGGTTTATTTATATTACTGTGCAATGTCTTGTATTTCTATCATATTTTTGGAGTATGTGGTGCATCAAATCACCATTCGCACCACATACATATTACATTGTGACTTGCTAATTTTGTTTTTGGCTTATGTTGGTGCACCCAAATCCCCTATTTGGCACCAACATACTAGTTGCAATTGTAATTTTATGATAGAATTGGGTATGTGGGTGCCCCAAACCACAATTTTAGCACCACATACAAATTAAATTTGCTAGTTGACTTAATTGCAAGTTAACTTACAATCTATAGTATTAGAGAATTTTAGTTACTATAGAATTTCAGTTGCAATATATATCTTGTTTATTTTGGTTATATACACAAGGTAATGGAGTTTATGGCATTGGCTGTGTTTAATTCCCCGTGAATTATGCTGCCTAGAGACCGTGCCATAGCAGTGATCAAATCACCCATTACTGAGAGGTCTACATCTTGTTTCTTTGAAACTTGATGATTACCTACATTGTGTTTTTAACCAAAATAAAGGTTTTGGATTGCTATGTTCATCACATTATTTTGATATTACACAAGATAGTAGAGTCCTAAATACACTGGCTGCGTTTAATTCCTTGTGAATTATTCTGCCTTGAGACCGTGTTTAGGCAGCAAATCAATTGCCTACTACAAAGATCTACTCTTTGTCTATGACATCGAGATTATCTGTCTTGTGTCTAACAAATTTCATGATGATTTGTTTGTATGGTCTACACTCTCATGTGATTACCTACTTTAATCCAAAAATCATGATTAGATATAACTTTATTTCAATTTATATATACCATTTTAATATTACAACATTACCATGCTGATCTTCATCCATGGTTATCCATGTAGCACTATGGCCTCTAAGGAGTTTGATGAACTTGCCTTAGACGGTAGCAATTACCCTACATGGGCTTCCGATATCAAGATCGCGCTTGCATCTCGTAGTCTTTCCGCTACAATTCAAGACCCCCAACCTGGGGTTGCACTTCAGGACAGACATATTAATTCCGCTTTGGCTTTACTACGATTTTATATTCATAAGGATCTCAAATCTGAATACCTTATGATTGATAACCCTCGTGATTTATGGAACTCTCTTAAAGAGAGATATGAACAGCAAAAAGAACTCATTTTGCCTGAGGCAAATCATGAATGGAATCATTTACGTCTCCAAGATTTTAAATCTGTGGCAGATTATAACCATGCTGTTCATAAAATTTGCTCTAAATTGAAGTTTTGCGAGAAAGAGCCATCAGATGCGGATAAGATAGAGAAAACATTATCTACTATGCTTCCATCTGATAGAGTATTGCAACAGCAATACAGGGCTAAAAATTACCAGGCCTATTCTCAGCTTATTCATACATTGACTCAGGCAGAAAAACATGATGAGCTTCTTATGAAGAATCATCATAAGCGCCCTGTTGGTTCGGCGCCCCTACCTGAGGTTCACAATGTACAGAAAAAGACTAAGAATAATAAGTTCAATAAGTTCAATGGATCATCTCCAAAGAACAAACCTGGTCAACGCAAACACAATAAGAAGCAAAGACCCCATTCATACACGTGGAAAAGAGAAAATGCGAGACCCAAAAATGACATTAAGTGTCATAGATGTGGTGATTTCTCGCATTTTGCTAAGAATTGTCGTACTCCAAAGCATTTGGTTGCTTTATACCAAAAATCATTAAAGGAGAACAAGCAAGCAGGAGGAACAAGATATGAGACACACTTCAATCTTGCATCCGAGGTCGTCAAGGACAAAGATTGCTCACATCAAGAATCAAAGAAACAAGTGAACGACAACGCTCTCAACATTGAGGAGAGCCTTCCATCCACGGACAACATGCTCCTAGACTTTGAATCTGGAGATATGTTTGGAGATTTGAAATAATCTCGGTCCTGAACTTGATATCATATTAGATATTTGTTGTAATAATTTAGGTTATATATAGTTCCCTGACTTGTACTTTTAATATGTTTGAGTTTGTACAAATTTGTTTATACTATTGTCTAGTTGTACCAACTCATAGTTTTTATAATATCATATTCTTATTTTGATATTTTCTACACCATATGCATTCTTGCATACATTATATTTAAGCATTCTTATTTTATATAGAAATGACTACTGATATCAATCCAACGGAGGAAGAATTATGCCTTGTAGACTCATGTACTACAAACTCTATACTTAGAGAGATAAAATATTTCCAGACCCTTAAGAAAAAGGAAGGAAATATTATGACCATCGCTGGACGTGATGCG
>CM014278.1:81675791-81721090 GCA_004135705.1 Alloteropsis semialata
GTAAAAGATCGAACCGCTCGACAACGTGCATGTGAAAGTATTGATAGGAAATCACTGGGTCCTGTCCATGCCAACTAGTCTCGGTTTTCTGCTCCTTGTAAAAAGAGAAGAATAAACCGTTTGTTGTTTGATCCAAGTATTGTGTGGTGATACTAACTGTACTCCAGCCTGAACTGAACAAATTGGGGGTACTAACAAGCCTGGTTTCTATAAACAGTGCCGATGGCATTTTCATTTGCTCTGAGAAGCTAGCTGACAAATTTGAAGCCTTTAGTATTGTGAACCTTAGCATGTAAAGAGAAATGAGTAGCCTAACAATGCTTTTTGTAACAATGGCACGGCTCCTCATTGCTAATTTGGAATGCATCTTGTATGGAGCTGGTCGCTCAAATGTTTGATTCTATCCCAATCAATCTAGGACAGTATTTGGTGCATGGCTGAAGTGGATTTCATTGTATTCGTCTTCTTGAGTATATTGTTGCAAGTTGAGTACATGCCAGGAAGATAGGCTGACCTCTTCTGAGTCCTTTTTTTAATACCTTTCTTCCTTGGGCAACCGTCCCTAAGCTAGATATCGTTAAGAGTTGAGTAGGTGCAAGTAAGAAAAAAGTACTTTTTTTTTGAAACAAGGCAGCATTATAATTAATTTAATATGTCATTACAAAGGATAGTCCGGATGGACTCCGGGACATCGTTACACCATGTAAAGCTGGCATTCTGAAGAACTAATCTAGCTATTACATGAGCTGCCTCATTACATCCTCTTGGGACGTGGATAAAGACAAAAGAAGACCCTCTAATTAAATTCTTAATATCTTGGATGATGGGGCCAGCCAGGGATCTATCCATCCCAGGATCTTTAATCTTGCTAACAATGTTTAAGCAGTCTGAAGCCACAATGACATGCCGGAGATTAAGGTCTTTTACAAAGACAACTGCAAAACGAACTGCTAATGCTTCAGCTAGCTCAGGATCAGCTAAAATATGCATCTTTTGGCAAGCAGCAGAAATGAATTTCCCCATATGATCACGAATCACAACACCCATTCCAATACAAGGCGGATCATTGAAGATTGCTGCATCCACATTGATCATCATCCATCCATCCGGCGGTGGAGTCCATTTTTAATGAAATTTTTTGACTCACACCTGTGAGATGTTGATGGTTTAAATATGTGCAGCAGGATCATCTCCACATAAGCTTTCACCTTTTCAACAATCCTTTGTGGGTGGATCTCTTTCTCCTTATTTCTAGCTGCATTTCTTGCTTCCCAGATATGCCAAATAGTAACTGTAAATATTGTGGCTTCTTCTTCAGATGCTGCAGCCAAAAAGTCAAAAAGCCAATGTTTAATAGAAATGAAGTTTTGAAACTTAAGTTTAATGCCAAAACACCTTTTAATAAGATGCCAAACTGCAGAAGCATGCTGGCACATAAACATAGCATGTTCTATAGTTTCCTCCCGACCACAAGAGAAGCATATATCAGGAGTAGGAATATGCCTACCCTTTAGTAGAACCCCTGTAGGCAAACAATCATGGGCCATTCTCCAAAGGACAATCTTCATTTTTGCTGGTGCCTTGATAGACCACAGGCGTTTCCAGATCTTGCTTGTCTTTATCTGATATGAGTTTTCACCTTTTCCATTCATACTCTTGGAATTATGAAAATTTTCTGCTCTTGTAAGACAGTAACCAGATTTCACAGTTTTTCTTTTCTTTTGTCCCTGAAGTTGGATACCATGAATGCTGATAAGCTGGCCTCTTCTGTTTTTCTTTTCTTTTTCAATTCACTATGCAACCGTCCCTAAGCTAAAGGTCCTACAGCTGACAAATATATGTATAGAAGCATATCGGCCAGCAGTTAATGCATAGTTTTTATTTTTATTTTCCCTCGTAACAGTAATCTGAGGACGAGATATGTACAGGCATGTCAGCGTACTGCTGCAAGGTTGGAAACTCATCGTTCATGCCAGCTACCCTGCCCTGAAGAACTGAAATACTGAATTATAGGCCCCATGTACATGTTGCGGCATGTATAATCCATCCCACTGGAAGGCAGTCATTCACTGCTACAGTGTTTAAAAAAGAGAGATGAAAACATAGCACCTGTTTTATGCTTTTAGCCTTTTACACACATGGGAAGGAACTCTGGTGAACAGTCAGACACCCCTGAGCAGTGCTTTGCTCTCTTTTTCCACAACTCATGTTACATCCCAAAATGACCAAAGATGGGAAAAAAAAAGAAAGATCACATCTGATCCTACCAATTGTACCACATGCTATTTTATCTTCTATCCATCGGCTACTGCCTTTCTCCCAGGCATCCTCAAGCCCAAACAGCAACTAACCCTGGTGACGTCAGCAGACAGTTGGACGGACGGACCCGGCCCGACCCGTGCCCTGGTGCCGTGCTGCGGCTGCAGGGCTTGGCATCCCAGCCGAAACGGCGGCGCCAATTGCTCCGGTCCTTCCTTCCCCGCGATCCCGTGCACCGGAGCACGGCGCGTCCCGAGCGAAAAGAAACAAACGCGCGCGCTCGCGTCGTGCGTGCCCCGTCACAACCTGGCGCCGGTGCTGGAGAGCAGCAGCCCGCACGGCTGCGACCCGCTGAACTGCACGTCGAACGGGTCCGCCCCGACCCCGACCCCGAACGAGGGGAACCACGCCTCGGCGCCGAGCCCGACCTGGTGCGCCGCGCCCGCGCCGGCCGACTGCAGCACGTCCTCAAGTGCCTCGCTGAGCGGCTGCTGCTGGAGGAACGGGTTCAGCAGCAGGCCGCCGTCATGCGAGCTCGGCGCGGCTGAGAGGTGAACGCCTTGCGGTTGGCCGAGCATCTGCGCGCTCGCCGAGCCCGCGCCAGGCCCCGGCAAGTGCCCGTGCTGGGGCTGCGCCGCGGCGGGCGGCTGGTCCGCGGCGCCCTGCGCCTTCACCTTGAACTCGGCTATGCGGTCCGGGAACTTGTACGCGTCCTGCTGCAGCTTCACCACCAGCGCCTGCAGAGAAAAAAAAAAGGGCTCAGTCATGGGCCGCTCGTGACATGATCGTCGCGCCGTTTCCTGGGTTCAGCTGCTTGCCTTCTGCGTCGGAGTGAGGGAGTTCAGGGTGAAGCAGTTGGTGCCGACGATCACGCCGACGACCTCGTAGATGCAGTTGAAGAGGAGGACGATGCCGTGCCCGCTGCAATAGGAGTAGAGCTTGTCGTCCAGCACGCACTCCCGGGCGTGCTCCACCGTCGACTCCCACATCTTGTTCGACATCCCGCTGCCCAGCAACTGAAAACGGTGGCATCGTGCAGGGCAACGTTCAGTAATCTGAAAGTTCAGAACTACTAGCACTACTGTATGTATATGTGATAGGGTAGGTTTCTTACACTGCGCAGGCCGTACTGATCCATCACCAGGTTCCTGAGGAAGTCTTGAACAGTGTGGATTCCAAAGTCGGCGAGCTTCTTGTGGAAAACGCCATCTTTGCCGATCTTCTCCAGGCGCCACACGTCGTCGGCTAATGCAGGAGGATGGTGCTTCTTGTACACTGAAATTCAGCCAAAAGTTTAGTCAGTAGCTGCTTCGATTCAAAACTACAAGGATGAATGTTTCATGAACACAAATTTGTGACAAGTTTTTTTTGTCTCTCTCAACATTGTGTAGGAGTATAGGTTTACCTTCTCCACGGTGATCCTTAACAAGGAACGGATTGCTGACAGCTTCCTGCACCCGTTCTTCGATGGAGCTGGCCCGGGACATCCTCGCGCCGAGCCTGAACTTACGGCTCCTTATCCAGCTCGAGTTGTCCGTGAAGGAGATGTCGCGGATGGAGGCGACGCCCTTCTCGAGCACGATGATTACCTCGCCGGACAGGAGCGGCCTCTTGCCTTCCCTCTCGAACACCACGCTCTCGCTGAACTCCTTCTCGGTGTGCTCCAGCCGCTCGTCGGCGTTGAAGTCGCCGTCGAGGACGAGGAGCTCCACCTTCATCGACGATAAGGGGCCGGAGGTGACCGTCTGGTTGGTGGCGGCGTCGGTCAGCACGATCCGGAGCGGCTGCTTGCTCTCCGCCTCCACTCTGTTGCCCGTGAAAAGCGTCTGTGGCAGGTTCCCCTGGAACTGAAGCCTGTACCGTTTGCTGCTTGTCTTTAGTTGCAGTGGGAGCCTGAACAATGGAGAACACAAGTTCAGTCATAACATACACCAACTGAAAACGAAAAGAGGTGTATTGGCAGTTGGGGTAAAGCATATTTGACAGTAAAAGTAAAAGAAAATTAAAAGCCTAACACTGCACTGACACTCTGAAAGCATAATTTCTCAAACAACTAAAGCAGTTATTCAGAGGAATCCTAACAGCAATTTGAGTAGCAAATTAGAGCACGATGTCTCCTACAACAACTAAGAATGCACAGCCTGAACTGAAAATGAACAGACTTATAGTGTTCTAGCCATTGTCAGCACTGATGTTCAGCATTAACCGTTTGTAGTAATATGTCAATATGAAGCATGTAAGCCTTTCATAACTCTGAGAACTAGCTGCTATTAGCATAGTATGTAGTATTCCACAAGCTTATACTACATACTAGTGCAGGAGTTTAATAATTCAGGGTCTAGAGGCTAACCTGTGTGCGGAATCAATGTGTCGGATAAGAACATTATGCACCTCCTCCTGCACCTGATTTCCAGAAGGCAAATGAGCATCAGAATTCTGTCAGAGATAAAAACTCCATAGGGCAATGGTGTTCAAATAGCTCCGAGGAGAAGTGCTTACGACTCTGCGCAGGAACGGCTCCAGCTTGGGGAGATGCCTCTGCATGTACTGCGCGCCAATGGCTTCCTGCATCGAGCTACTGCAAATAGACAGGACAGAGGCGAACAGAAGCGTCAGAACTCAAGAACTCAAGCATTGTTCCCGGCGGCCACGCGCCAATGCAGCACGGGAAGCTCACTTGACGAACGTCCGGCGGCGCTTGGCGTCGGGGCAGCTGGCGGCGAGCTCCTCCTCGTCGCCGTCCACCACCTCCTCCTCCACGTCCAGCGCCCTCTTCAGGTCCATGGCGGCGACCGCTCGCTCTGGCCCGGCGGCCACGTGCGAGTCAACAAACACCTCGACAAGTCGAGATCACTTGGCTCACTCGGAATTCACCTGAAGCGGCTTGCACCGTTAGCTTAAAACTCCTGGCAGTGACCGCGGCGGCTATAAATAGCCGGGGGCGCAGGAAAGCAGAGGAAGCAGCGTGGAAGCTTCTTCCACGGGTGTGTGGGGGTCGGTCTCGTCAAGGACACGCTCCCCGGCCGGCAAAAGATCGAAAAGCGCCACCCGCCCGCGCGCGCCTCACAACACCAGGATGACAGAATCCCTAGAAATGCCAAGATTCGGAGGCGGGCTCGCCCACCCACCGGGGGAGAGCGAGGAGGGGGATAGCTTTCGGCTTTTCCGTCCTCTTCCTCCTCGGCTCCTCCTCTCTTTCAGTGCCGACGTACGCCTGCAGAAAGGGCGCGGGATTTTGTCAGACCGGAAAAGCGGCAAAGGCGGGGGCGGAGGCGGAGCTACTACTATCATCGGCTAGCTGTGAGTGAGCGAGCGAGCGCCATGCATGGCCGTGCGGGGGAGGAGCCGCCGAGCCGATCGGTGACGGGGATGGAATGGGCAGCGGCGGGGCGCATCGGGAGACGGGCCGCGCCGGGGTGGTGCGTGGCTGGATTGGAGAAGCTTCCAGGAAGCAGAGTTGGAGCGGTGGTTCGTGGCCATGGACGGGGGGCTGGGCCGTGGGCGGATGCCCTCGGCGGGTAGGCTTTTGGGGGCTGAAAGATGGGTACAAAGGAGAGCTTTTCACCCCGGGGGTGAGGCCGCGCTCGGAGCGGGGGAAGAAAGGGATCCCAAAGCGGCGCGGAACAAAGCGAGCGAGCCAAGGGATTCGGCTCCTCCGCGCTCATGATGAGTTTTTGTGTGCCTCTGGATCGTGGAGAGACGAAGGTGAAATGATAGTGCTTTTCCATTTCCTTTCCGTCTTTCTCTGATCGAACAATTCAAGCTGTGAATGAGCTGCTCGCAATGCTCGTGCACGTCAACCAATGTCCGGCTGTTAATCATGCAAGAGAAAAGGTGGATGTTCAGTTAAGAGTTGTTCAGGGTCGCAAAAAAAAGTTAAGAGTTGTTCAAATGATTAAACCATTTCTCTCGATCGAGCTTGAAGTGCTGGTAGCACTGGACATAGAAAATCGAGCTTATTCTCTTGACTTGCAGAGATGCAGACAAGCCTGCAAATACGACAGGCAGGTAGATAACCTGATTTCCCAATTGCCCCCTAATTCCCGAAAAGGAATCCTATAAAGTGCGAGATCAGGGCATCTGTCCGGCTGCAGGCATTCACACCAGGATAAGCAGCAAGATAGCGGGAGCAGAGGCGCTGCTCTGGCCTGTGTCTCTGGTGGCTCAGCTCTACAATCGCCTTTGCTGGCCCTAGAAAGAGAGGGCATGCTCACGACATCATGCCCGTCGGGGCCCTGCCGGGCTTTCGCCGCTGCAGCGCCTGTGCAGGCTAGTGCCGTCTTCAAATCCGCCTCGGAAAGCTGGAAGCGGCACACCCCGTCCATGTGAGCAGAAAGGGAGCTTCTTTAGCACACGATGCTGATGCCCTGCCGCTTTGGGCGTGTGTGCGTCAGGGCGTGTGCCCTGCGCTTTGTCCCTAGCTCTCTAGCTCGCGCGCATGGGGTATCCGAGGCGGCAGCGCTGGGCTCTCGTCGGCTAGGGCTGACGAGAACGAGACGCAGGCGCACGAGGCGCTCCCCCGATGATGCTCCATGTAGCCTCGATGGAGTCTTGGAGATGTGAGGATGTTCCTTTTTGGGCATATGGGATCTGAGAATTTAATTTCACAGCTTTAATTTGTTCGGCAACCCCTAAAATGAAGTTCGCGCACCTAAATTCTACTAGAATTTCACAAATTGCTCCAAAGAAAAACTACTGTCCAGGTTCGCTACACTGAGCTCTCCCCCTCAAAATGGGAAAAAAAAATGAATAGCCCACGACTGCTTGCAGCGCAGTATCTCTCGCTTTAGGGTCAAAGCTCCTCTCTGCATTGCGCTGCCTTTGAAACGAAATCTTGCATGGCGCGTCAGTCCTCTAGCGCACATGCAAACAAGGAATTAGAAAAAGGTCATGAGGTGACTCCCAGTGGGCGGTGACTGAACACAGTTTTCTCGAGAACAATGTTTGTGCAGTTGTGCAGTTTTGCTCTGCAATCTGAGTCATCATCAAACTGGGGTCACGCTGCCAGTTGCAGATTCAGGGCGTGTTTAGTTCTGACATTATGCATAGTATTTACAAAGAGAAAAAGTGTATTGAGAAGCACGTATTATACAAAATGTTATGCAAAATGGATGAAGTAAACAGGCCCTCACAGGAGAACAGAAGCATCCAGCACGGCATCTCCTTCACAACGGGAAGGCTATACTAGAACAATATCACGGCAAGAAAAAATTAAAAGAAAAAAAAACACAATTCAGGTTTTGGTGTAGAAGATGCATGTCCTAAACTCTTTTTTTTTTTGAAAGATGCCAGGAGCACTGGCCGTCATGTAAGAGCTCAATTGGGCACCCGCGCTGACCGCACGCTCAAACGCAGGTGGGCTGCTGAGAAGTCTGAGAACGAGCCTACCGGGGGACTCACACACACACACACCCTAAACACACACAACGCACACACCCCCGGTATACATGGCCAAACGGGCCATGCCCGCTGGGCCAGCACGGGCCCGGCCCTATTGAGCACGGCCCGGACACGGCTCGGCCCGATGGCCTTAGTGCCAGTGCCGTGCCCGTGCCTGGCCCAGTGCCGTGCTTGGGCCGCAAAGTCGGCCCGTGGCACGAGCACGGGCACGGCACGGCTACTGGGCCGGCCCGGCCTCGGCACGATGGCGGCCCGGGGGAGGCACGACGGCCGTTGGATCCCGACCCCCGGCTCCATCCGACCGTTGGATCCGGCCGTTGAAGGGGGGCCTATATAAGCCGCGGCGCCGGCCGACCCCCCCACGACCCTAACCCTAATTCATTTTCCCTTCCCCTGGCCGCCTCCCTCTCGTCTCGTTCTCCGCCTCGCCGCCGCGCGACCGCGTCACTCGCTCCTGTTCGTCTTCTTCGCCTCGCCCCTCCCTCGATCTCCTCTCCTCTCTCGATCTCCTCTCCTCTATCCGGTGGTCTTGCACCGCCGGGGGCCGGCACTGGCACACGGCACCCCCGTCGCGCCCTGTGATTTCGATCTCGGGAAGACGATGTAGTATCGTCCTCTCCTTGTCGTCCTCGTCCGCATCTCCGCCGCCGCCGTCTGGATCCGTACGTCGTCGTCGCCGGTGTACCTGGTGCTCCAGCTACAAAGGTACGAGAAAACCCTAACCCTAACCCTAGATCCGTGATTCTTTCACTGAGACAGTGAGACCCTAACCCTAGATCCGTGCTTCTGCAGCTGTTGAGGGACCAGGTCGCCTGCGCGTGACGATGGACGGCTCCGACGATGAGACGGTTGAGATCGGTATGAACGAAGAGCGGCGGTTGTGCGGACTGGCCGGAGATGATGACGAGGATGACTTGCGCGAGGACTGCGAGGCGCTGTTTGGCCCTGGCCGTGGCGTTGATGATCCCATTAACGTTGACGGCGCCGAGCCAGATGGCGATGAGGCTGAGGCCCCTCCTACCTCTGGCTTGGAGCGGAACAGCACCAAGCGCCTACGTCCCTCTACATCTAAAGTATGGGATGACTTCGAGAAGCTCATCAAGGTGGAAAATGGTAAGAAGATCAGGTATGGTGCTCGCTGCTTGCATTGCGGTAAAGAGTACTCTGCACTCTCCTCTGGTGGTACTGGTCATCTTGCCCGCCACATTAAATCTTGTGTTCAGAAGTGTGAAAAGACTCGCATGTCTCAGTCTCAAATCTCTTTTAATCCTGATGGTTCTGTGCGTAGTTGGGACTACTGTCCTCTTGTTGCTCGTAATCAGCTTGTGCGATTGATTGCTAGACTAGATCTTCCTATCTCTATGGGTGAATCTGATGCTTTTGAAGAGTACATTAAAATTGCTCATAACCCTAGATTTGCTAGAGTTTCTAGGCAAAGCACCAGTAGGGACATAACCAAGTATTTCACTGAGTGCAAGTCTAAGCTGATTGAAACTTTGAACACCTCTGTTAGCTGTGTCTGTTTAACTTCAGACATATGGTCTGGTAATGCCAAAGAGGACTATCTCAGTGTTGTTGCTCACTACATCAACTCTGATTGGCAATTAGAGAAGAGGGTCCTTGCTCTTGTACTGATTGATGTGTCCCACAGTGGACAGAACATTGCTGAGCGTGTTTCATCTGTTCTTGCTGATTATGGTTTAACTGATAAGGTGTTTGCTGTTACTTTAGACAATGCTTCATCTAATACATCAGCTATGAGAAAGCTGAGACCTATCCTGTCTAAATATCTTGGCTTGCCTGTTCCTATAGATGATGATGAAGATGAATCATCTAATGCAGTTAATTCCATGTTCTTGCATCAGCGTTGTGCATGTCATATAATTAACCTGATTGTTAAGGAGGCCATCAATTCTCTTAAGCCTTTGATAGAAACATTTAGAACTGCAATATCATTCATAAATTCATCTAATCAAAGAATTGCTGCATATAAAAGCTATTGTATTGCAACTGGATCAACCCCTAGAAAGTTTCAGCTGGACATGGATGTTAGGTGGAATTCTACCTATCTGATGCTTAAACATCTGATGCCTCATAAGGGCCCTTTCACTACTTTCATCCATGCTCAGTACCCTAGGGTTGAGGGTGAGGCTTTGCTATTAACTGATGAGCATTGGACTGTGGCAAAGAAAGTCCTATCATTTCTTGAGTTGTTTTATGATGCAACAGTTGATTTGTCTGGTGTTTACTATCCTACATCTCCTATTATGATTCATTATCTTGTTAAATTTGCTCTGCATCTAAACAAATATGCAAATGATGTGCACATCAGACATGTTGTTCAACCTATGATAGATAAGTATAATAAATACTAGAGAGACATACCTGTGCTTTATTCTTTTGCATTCATCTTGGACCCTAGAGCTAAAATGAAAGGCTTTGGTAGGGTTCTTAGAAGGTTGGGCAATCTCACTAGTACAGATTATAATGCTTATATGCTTGAAACTAGAGCAAGACTAACTGATGTTTACAGCAAGTATGATGATAAGTTTGGTGCTATGAGGCTGAAGAAGTCTGACCCTCCTGAGATTTCTGGTAAGTCAAGGTCTGCTTGGGATGAAATATATGATGATGGTGAAAGTTCTGGTACTGGTTTGGGTGGTGGTACCTTGCCAGCTAGTCTTAACATGGCTAGAGCTACATCTGCAACTTCTCTACTGCATGCTGTAAGGTCTTCATCTTCTAATGCTTCTGAACTTGTGTCCTACTTGGACTGTGACACTGTCAATCATCTATCTGATGACTTTAACATATTGAACTGGTGGCATCAGCACAAACTAACTTATCCAGTACTCTCTATCATGGCTAAAGATATTTTAACTGTTCCTGTGTCTACTATATCTTCAGAATCTACTTTTAGTATGACTGGCAGGATTATCGAGGAGCGACGAAGGAAGCTGAAGCCTGAAATGGTGGAGATGCTCACCTGCATCAAGGACTGGGAGGCAGCAGAATCAAGGTTGCAACAAGAAGTGGAGGACAAGGAGCTTGAAGATGTCTTCCAAGGAGTTGAACTTGATTCATGAACATTTATCATTTATGTAATGGTGGTCTGTAATATTTAGGACTTTAGACTGGACTGGACTTGTTGTTGCTGTATGAGACTTGAACATTGCCCTTTTTATTGGAGCTTGGCTGTACTCTTTTCCTGTGTAGGGTTTCTCACAAGGGTGAGTTTTACCTACACAGGTTTTTAATGAGGCAGCCATTGCACAAGCTCCCAAATGAATTATTATTTTGTTAACTTCCTTGTGTTTGTGATGTCTGTTGGAGAATTCTGAGTTGAGGTTGTGTTTGTGCATTAAATTCTGAGATGTTTGATATGTAATCTGTGTTTAGTGCCGCCACCGGCACAGTGCCGTGCTCGTGCCTGCACTTAGGCACGGTGGCACTAAGTGGCACGGCACGGCTAATTAGTCGTGCTGCCTAGTGCCGTGCCACTTAGTGCCGTGCCTAATAGTGCTAGTGCCGTGCCGGGCCGGCACGGCCCGTTTGGCCATGTATAACCACCGGCACCCCTCTGGGGAATAACCCCGTGCGACACCAGCGTCCGTCCCAGCAGGGGATCGAACGCGGGCGGGTGGTCTGGCCACTGCCAGCGCCCCACCACTGGGCTACGAGCCCATTCGCATGTCCTGAACTCCTGATCCAATAACATACAGAGCGCCTTATTATGGGCTATTCTCGGACGACATACACGGCCAATTTGGCCCATCTTCTTTTGTCAGCAAACTTTGATATAGCTACCCATTTGGCCCATCAATACGAACCATCATTGGGCCGTCAACAGTAACCCATCATTGGCCCATCACTTGGCCGTATTACATTATTAAGCGAGCTAATTTGACCTTAACAACAAATGCATGCAGCATGCTGCTACTTTATTTAGCTACAACTGATCTAGTATGAATGAGAGGCGAAGCAGCTCCGAAACTAAACAAAAACAGGAGAGTAGAAGAGGGCATTGCGTTTACGCGGCGGCAGTAGGCGGCGGACGTCGCCGGCGGCCTAGCAGGACTCGGCAGTGGACGGCAGGGAGTGGCGGAAGTGGCAGCGGTGGCCGTAGGGGCAGCCGGAGGCGGCGGCGAACAACTGGCACGCGAGGGTCTTGTAGCGCGGGTGGCGGATCACCGGGCGCAGCTCCTCCAAGCCGTGCGCGAACCTGCACCGTCCGTTGTAGGGGCACGCCCCGCGCTCCCACTTGTTGCACAGCTCCGTCTTCGTGGCGCCCTGCCGGTACGCCTCCATCTCCACCTCCGCGTCATCCTTCTCCTTCTCCCCTGCGTCCTGCGATCGCCATTCGCAGTTACGAGGTCAAACAAAGAAGCCGTGTAAACGAATTGTAAAGTTCGCATTTCATTTGCCGAATTAAGCCCAGGCCTATCAGATAACAGAGACTGCTGATCGGTTTGTAACCAAAAGGAAAAGGTTATGAACTGACGAATTAAAGCAAAACCCGTTTTTAACTGAACCTGCTGCTTCTTCAGAAGTTCAGATTGACCAAACCGAAGCAAACTATAACATTGCCATACTGTTGTGCTTTCCCTAAATTAAAGCTCACAGAATCAACATCCAATTGCAGCATAGGCAGATGCAGAGCATGAGTAAAAATTGAGGTGTAGTTTCGAATTAATGAATTCAGCATTGCTGAACCATAAGCTGCGTACTTACGAATTGAAGTACACTATTATGAATTAAACCCATTCAACATAGCCTGACATTCCTGCAGTTGTAAATGCAAGATGATGCTAACAGAAATTTACCAGATCTCGTGTGATTTTGAAAGCTTAGTGTTGAGTTTTTTTCATCATTTAATTGCAGCATAAGCCAAATTGCTTCCCGATTAATACCATTTTTCAGGAACTACTGCTTTCTTGTGCAAATTCTAGCGAGATGAACATCGAACAGACAATGTTCTGGGCGGTGTGAAATTGCGGCAATTGAATAGTGGGATTTGAGGTCTCACCTCTATCGCTGGAGATGCGCGAACACGGAGGCGCTGTGGTTGGATCTCGCGCAGCGGCTGCTTCGGCGAGAGGAAGCACTTGAAGCGTATGGAGATGCTCTTCGGGGTGCATCCGGATGCTGCTTCAGCCTGCACAGGCTTCGGCGGCGGTGTCGGAGCCACCGCGGACGCCTGTTTGCTCTGCTCGGCGGCCTCGAGCTCTTCGAGGAGGAGGGAGAGGTGCAGGTTCTCGGCGCCGAGGCGGATGCGCTCGCGGCGGAGGTCGGCGAACTCGGCCGTGGCGTTGCGCAGGCGGAGGAAGCAGTCGTCGTAGCGCTCGGCGATCGTGCGCAGGAGCCTCTCCGCCTTCTGCACCTCGCTGTCCCGCTCCTTCGAGGCCCTCAGCGAAGAGCTGTTTGCGCAGCCGCGTCTGTCGGAGACGCACGAGGACGAGTTGAGAAGTGTCTCCAGCGTCGACGCCTGCTTCATGGGAGCGCTGAACCCGGAGCCATTGCCGCCACCACGGCTGTCGGAGATGCATGACG
The DNA here is from genome assembly GCA_004135705.1 of Alloteropsis semialata. Taxonomy (NCBI): domain Eukaryota; kingdom Viridiplantae; phylum Streptophyta; class Magnoliopsida; order Poales; family Poaceae; genus Alloteropsis; species Alloteropsis semialata. Next base: position 81,689,001 of record CM014278.1, read on the forward strand.
AGGGCGAGTCGAACAGCGTCTCAAGCGGCGACGCCTGCTTCGGCGTGCCGAACCCGGACCCGGAGCCGTTGCCACCACCGAGGCTGTCGGAGACGCACGAGGAGGGCGAATTGAACAGCGTCTCCAGCGGCGATCCCCATGTCGGCGAGCTGAAACCGGAGCCGTGGCCACCGACACCGACACGGCTGTCGGAGACGCGCGATGGGGGCGAGTTGAACAGCGTCTCCAGCGGCGATCCCCATGTCGGCGAGCTGAAGCCCGATGCTCCGTTCCCGCAGCCGCGGCCCTCGGAAACGCACGATGAGGGCGAGTCGAGCAGCGTCCCCAGCGGAGACGACCATGTCCGGGAGCCGAAGCCGTGACCATCGCCGCCCTTGATCTCGGAGGAGACACGCGACGGCCTCACTGGCGAGAGGAACCCCAGTTCCCCCTCCATCGCCTCCACTCGAGCTCGAGCGTCCAAGCTGCGAAGCAATAGCAGCAGAGTTATGAAGCTAGGGATCGAATCCTGAGGAAGACGATGAGGAATTGAGGAGGTCGCGGTAGCGGGGTACCTTGGTGTCGCCGTTTGGGTTGCGAAGTTGGAGGGAAGCGGGGGTTAGTTGGGGTTTGACTGGCCCGGTGGCCCCGGCTTATATAGAGTCCGCGGCTCCGCGCTGACCTTGCCCGCTGAAGAAGGGCAGAATCCAATTTTTCCCCCTTCTTCCTGTCATTACCGAAACGATCCTGATGAAGCTGCAGGACAACCGGTTGATCATACTCCGTAGTAAATAACTGACACCATTTCTTGTAAAGAAAGAAACATTGAGGCACCATAGGTTGTATCTGAGAGATATTTGTCATGTAGTATGATCACAAGACCAACTTATGGTTGAATATGTAATGCATTCGTGAATGATCTGATGCACTTGTGCAGAGGCTGGTAAGCTCAACAAGGTTCAGAAATAGAATTTCAGTACGCCAGGACACCCCACAGAAGCTGTCATGAACATTGCATTTCTTCGTGGTTGGTCATAACACAAGTAATTTTGCAATCAAGTAAATGAATGTTGAATTAATATTCAGTAATGTACACAAGCCTACAAGGGCTGAGAATCAGTGATACTGATTACTGTACTACTGATATGAATCAGTGAGACAGTGACAATCAGGTTGGTTTTATTCTGTTGTTAGAAGGCGCACCAAACAAATCAGAGCTGGGGTATCCAACAACATCTCTTTAATAATACAACATCAATGGAATAAATCTGGGGCGGGCTTCGGCCAATCTTTCGGGCAAGGCAGATGTAGTTATTTTTCAGGACGACTCGCTGGAAGATCTGATGCTCGGAATGACTTTTCGAGCAGCTGAGGAACAGTTAGTTTCAGCTCAAAGGTCAACTTCTGAAGCACATAACATAGGGTTGTCACATCCTGCATGGCACGGTGCGCGCTCCCTGTGAGGGGAATCTTGTAGCGTTCTCTCAGCTTCTCCAATGACGCAGAGCTGAGTTTTGACCCTGCAAACCAAAATGAAAGAGCTTCTAATTTGAATCACCTGCTCTATGGTAATATAATATGCCTTCTTGTTCTTGCACTAAGCACACGACAGGATCCAGAGATAAAAGCTTCAAATACTTTCTTACAGACAACTAAATGCATCTTACTTACTGAATCACACGAGCACTTAAATTACAAAACTATAATACTATAGACAGATGCAGTAGCAAAACTAAGTTTAGCTTGCTAGTTCATCAGCAATACCAGGGTATCGTACAGTGTTGTATTTCACTAATTTATTACCAAAAAAGAAAGCTCTTCAGAACAGTATGTCTACGCAAGGAAATGGAAAACTTGAAGAGAGAGCGTACCATCAGAATCAACCAATTGCCTTGCGATTGGAAGAGTATCAACAAAAAGCCAGTCACCAGGCATCTCTACTTTACACCGTCGAAACTCAAAGATGAGAAACGGTACGTCAAAGGAACGCCCATTATGAGCAACCCACAGAACTGGTTTACCATCCATTTGACGACTCCAAACATACTGCAGCAGAATGGGGATAAGCTCTCCAAATCTGCATAAGCCATACATGAGAGCTCCATGACTATAAAAACAAAATTCAAGGAATGCATAAAAAAAAATAAGGGTAATCATGTTTTGAATGCATTGTAGTTAACAAATTAAGTTTAACTATAACAGGAACTCAGGAAGGCTTTTACATTAAAAAAATATAACAGGTAGCAAATTGCCTCTTAAGACGTAACACATGGGAGACTGATCCCAGTACATGGTTTTTTTTTCTTCACATAACTGCATTTTCAGAACATAATACAGCAGCCTTACTCCCTCATCTCATGGTTACCAAAAGTAAGCATAAGGCACAGGGAACCTTTTTTCAAATATATCACAATAAAGTAATACTCGTAACATTTGAACATGTTTGCAAGCAAAGAAAAATATAAACAAAGGATAGAGAATGCGAATCCACAATTTCAGTCCTACTTTAGTGCCCAACAGTGGACTTCAGACCGTGCCTTACTGCTAGTGAAGTAAGAACAATACCTGCGATATCTGGCATAACAAAGCATGAACATACCTTGGAACTTCAGGCCTGCAGAGCATGCTGTTACTAATACCATGAACAAATGTATTTCTCACTTCTTTCTCAGGATTTATGAGTGTCTGGAAAGTGCTATTCTTCCCCCCCATAAGATCACGAACAGCAAACTCAATAATTCTGTCATCACGACGTGAGAAGCCAGTAGTTTCAATATCAAAAACAAGGATGGTTGCAGGCCACTCGGTCTTGACTCCAGAAAACTTTTGCTCAACATTATAGCAATGTAATGATTTAAGCTGCTCAAGCTCTGACTGCTTGAACACTTCAATCGATGATTCAACTGATTCACCATGCAAATGACGGCTATTGCTAAATGACTGCTTACTCCCTTTTCTTGTGCTTCTTGCTAGTACTGTTGTACTAAGAGGTCTACTTTGATGCCTTCTGATAGAGAGTAAAGTTTCATATATTAATCGGCTATGATATTTAAGCAATCTGATACCACAAGTGTTTCCTATTGAGTTCCTCAGTAGATGGAAATTCCCACAGCAAATAGAAGACAAGGACATTGCAAAAATGGAGCAAATGGCGCATCAAAGGTATTGTTGCTCCTATTTTCCGTACAGCTCGATTTGACTGAATATTGAATGCACCTTCAGTGTTAATCCTGAAATGATAAGCAAACAATCAGTTTTAGTTGGAAAAAAGTAGTTAATCCAGGAAGAGAAATGAAAGAGAAATATCAGTGATGTAGCCATCACGTATATCACACCACACATCATGTCAACACAAGCAATCATCCAAAAGTACAAAGCAATACAGCAAGACAGTTTTACATGGCATGCATTGGAAAACATAAAAGCAGTGAATACACGAGAAAACACAAACCAAGCAGAGAAGGTTTTGATCTTGATCTCACTAATTACTTGTAAAGCTTCATTTCAATGCTTTGCAGGAGTCTACAATATGCATGTCTGTCGTCAAGCCCTTCTTGGAGATGTGCCAAACAGCTAAACTGGTAGCGAAGTGTCTCTAGGAATATTTTGTCATTACTATGCAGCAGTAGCACCAAAGTCTCCATGTGAAGAAAGTGATTAGATCATTGTATCCCCCTGGAGCGGCTCATTTAGTATTAACTGGGTCACATCTGTATTGCTCCTGAAAAGGCTTACCAATAATCCTTGCAGGAGCAGCGTCCGCTTTCAAACCGGTGAAATCGAATTCTATCCCTCATAATTATGACACGGCAAAGTACCTTTGAGATTATCTTCATCCATTCATGACAGTCACCGCAAGTCTGCAAATTCTTAGACACCAGTATCTCTGTCCCTGGACCAGTCTTAAGCACACTATAAGCCACTGCTAGCTTCTCGCTGTGGAAGGAAAGATTTTCTTCTCTTTCCTCCTCTGTGACATCTTTTGTTACTAGTTCAGTCAATGGAGCATAACCTTCAACCTTGGCTCTTTTAGATAATCCATGCAGAACTCGGTATATATCCTCGGTGTCAGGATGAGATCGATCGCCAGCTTTAAATTCATGTGTGCTTCCCCCTAACTCAACCCAACTCAAGCCTTTGCTCTTTCTAATTTTCTTTTCTTTCCTCAGTTTCCATAGTTCCTCTGAATCATTCCATCTATTTGCTGATGAGTAGATGTTTGAAAGAAGGGTATAATCCCCACTACCATGGCATGCCATATGTTCAGCAGTGACCTCACCTAATTTGGTTTGGCGATACCTGCGACAGGCACTAAGTAACGCCCTCCATATCACAGCATCGGGCTTTACACTCATCGACCTTACCAAGTTGTATGCTTCATCCAGCAATCCAGCCCGTGACAGTGCATCCACCAATGCACCATAGTGTTCAACCTCTGGTGTGAGACAATACTCTGTAGTCATTGATTTGAAATATTCGCGAGCCTCTTCAACCATGCCACAGTGGCTGCATGCTGTCAAGAGTGCAACAAATGTAACACCATCAGGAACCACTTCTTCACGTTTCATCTTGTGGAACAAAACCACTACGTCGGATCCAAGACCATGCGCTGCTAGGCCACTAATCATTGTATTCCACACAGAAATATGGTTCCTCTTGACTGTATTGAATATATCAGTTGCCACATCAATTCTTCCACATTTGGCATACATGTCAACCAGTGCTGAGCTTAAGATATGATTCATTTCCACCCCCAGTTCAGTCATCAGTTGATGCACCCACACTCCATATCGGCGAGCACCAGCTCGAGCACATGCTGACAGAACTGAGGAGAACGAGAAGCCATCAGGCACAAGACCTGAACTGACCAACCTGCTAAAAAGATTCATTGCATCTTTCAGGTGCGAGCTCCTAACTGCACCTGCAATCATTGAATTCCATGAGACTAAATCCTTGACAGGCATCCTCTTGAAAATCTGATATGCTTTATCTAGTTGTCCACTCTTCAAGAATCCCATAAGCATCAAGTTACCATGGAAGGGATCTGTACTCAACTCCAGCATTGACCAAAATAATTCACGTGCTTCCAACATGCGATCGTGAGCAATATATAACTTGAGGAGAGGAGGTGTTATATGTTGATTACATAGCAACCCAACTTTAGTGAGATGACAATGGATTTCCATAGCAGTGCAGAGGTCTGAGCATCTTGCACAGGCTTTGAGAAGAAGAGAATAAGTTCTGTAATCAGGGCAGAAAGCATTGAAATGGAGCAAAGCGCCATAGTCCATTAGTGACTTTTGTGGGGAGCCTTTCTCTAAAGAAGCCCTGATGATGGAGTTGGCATATCGAAAGACAATTCTATAGGGATGTTTCTTCAAACAGTTCGTGTAAGACATAGTGCAAAGAAGCTTCTGAAGTGGGTTCACTAGAATGCAGGAGAAAATTTTGAATTTCAGACAGCTAGTTTTTAATGTCCTCCTGCGACCTAATTTATCCAGAATGGTTGGACAACACCTTAAATCACATGGCAGCAGCTAAGGTAATCAGGCAACATGAACTCTATGCTCATTGACTATCCTGAAATGAACGAACAAAATGGCCATCAATTCTTCTGCACGAATTTATGAAAGCTACAAAGTACTAAGTATTAAGAATATTGCACGTGGATCCACAACTTCCTGGTAACTAACTATCATCTTTGCGCAAATGAATCTCGTGGAGATTGTTTATTAGTAATGCCCACTAATCATGCTTCTGTAACATGAGATGATTTGAGATACTTCTGATAGTTAACGATAAAGCCAGACCAAATCATTTCACACTTAGCCCTTGTCTTGCTCCTCTACACTGTGTACCATTATGTGAATCGCTACATGTTGCGGTTTGATAGCAGTCACATGCTCAGCAACGCACCAATTTGCAGAAATGTGTAGTTAACGCGTATAGCAACAGTGCCTCTGAGGACGGCAAGAAGTAGGGGGCATAAACAGCAACACATGTGGCCCGATGCAACTACATGGTAAAAACAGCAACCATCCCCTGAACTCTCTAAACAGTACATAAACACCCGTAATGTGCGAAGGAAACCAACGGAACCAGCTAAAAGTTCTAGCAAACAAAAGTTCAACAGCAGTCAGAGCCACGCATCCCAAGTACTCGACGAAATGCCCCGCCGAAAAACAACCAAACAATGCATCAATGGGGTCCTGGCAAAGATGAGAGCAGGTACCTGCGAACCCGCCGAGGCGACCAAGATCCAAACCGACGGCGAAAGAGCGCAGGGAGGCCGGCAAATTAAGCGGCAGCGACGGACTAATACAGGATGGGGCGGAAGCTTGGGACGCTACGGAAGGTATATTCCTTGCGGGGATGCGAAGGCGCGGGGGCAGGGAGGGAGGGAGGGAGCGTGAGAGGCGTCGAGGAGAGGAGCGGCGGGTGCGGCGAGCGGAGAGGGAGGAGGAGTGGGGGCTCGGGAACCGGAGGCCGGGCGGGGAGGGGGCGGGCGCCCGGTGTTGGCGGATCAACCGCACCGCGGGCGTGGAGTGGTGGTGGTGTGGTCTGCGGTTTCCGCAAGTGGCATGTGCCTGCTTGCGGCCTGATTAGAACGGTTTGGTTCGGCTCGTTCAGTGGGTCAGACCTCGGCCCCGCTGGGTTGCGGCCTGCGCACGTGTGTGGATCGGGCCGTATGTGTTATGCTCGACGTCAGATCTGGGCCTCCAGTTTTGCCTTGCTACCGAACTGGAGAGAACAATTCTAAGAGGCCCATTTGTTTCGAGGGAGCCCATTTGTTTGGATGGAGGCCCATTTAGACTACTGACACTGGAGAGAACAATTTTACATCCCGGCTACAAAAGCAATCAATCAGAGCTGCAAGTTCCACATTGGAAGAATTCCCTGGCAATTTGTTTTTTTTTGAGAAACCTCGGGATTCCATTAATTAGCCATGAGCAACATTACAGTCATTGTCCAAAATTCTACTCAATCCTTGTGGAATTTCAGATTGCCACTCCTCCACAACTAGACTACTAGAAACCAGTTTAGCACACTCATGGGCTAACCTATTACAATTTCTGCTAATGAAATTTAGCTTAAAGCCATCACAATCCCGGGCAAGATCCGCTACCTGCCGTAGTAGACCTGAGATTTCTGAGCGTTGATTATCCCGCTGCTCCCAGAGTTGGACAAGAACCTGGCAGTCAGTCTCAAGATGCAGTCGCCGCACTCCCTGGCGTCGGGCTAGCATCAGACCATCTCTGCACGCCATAGCCTCTGCGGTTAGGGCATTCAGGCAATGATCATACCATTTGGCTCCTCCACTACAGCATCTTCCATTGCTATCTCTAAGCACAAAACCAGTAGCACCAGTACCGTCTCTCTCGTTGAATACAGCATCCACATTGCATTTCATCCACCCCAACTCAGGTAGCTTCCACTGTTCCGATTGTTTTGGTGGCTTCCCCTCTTTCTCCGGATGCACAATATTCTAGAGATCAAACGCTGTCTATTGATCACTGGACTGCTTGTCTCACTGGAACACCAATTTGACCATGTCTTCTCTTGTTACGCGCCATCCACAAAGCCCACATCCCACACAGTATTACTGCTGCTTCCCTCTCAGGGATAATGTGGGGATCCAGTAGATCATGCGCCCATGTATGTGGGTGTAGGTCAGGTATTTTAATACCGACCAATTCCTTTGCCAATTTCCAGAATTGATTGGCAACTGAGCACTGGAGCAGAGTGTGCACGATAGATTCCTCATTAGCTCCACAAACCTCGCAATTAGCAACAGGTTCAATGTGCCTTCTGTGAAGAACCTGCCTAGTTGGCTTACCCATTTATCACTCTCCACCGGAAGACTCTCACTTTGGGAGGAACAACATCTTCCATATCCTTTTCCATGTCCTCCCATCCGATGCCGATGCAGTACCGGCCTCCAATTGGGCTTGCCGATAATTATAAGGCAATCGATACGCCGAGTGAACAGAGTAGATGCCATTCTTCTCATACGCCCAGGCCCATGTATCTTCTCCAACTCCACCAATCGGGGTTCGCAGGATTGCATCAACATCAACTCGAGCAAAAACAGTTGTAATTAAGTCCTCATTCCAGTCACCACTTGGAGACAAAAGATCAGCAACTACATGAACCTCTGGTTCCTCCAGACTTACTACCGGTCGGCCTGAAAAATGTTGGGGGATCCAGCGATCTCTCCAAATGTTCGTCGAAGACCCGTCACCAATTCTCCGAATTAAACCCATGTTCAGAACATCTCTCCCTGCCAGGATCGCCCGCCATGTGTGGCTAGCATGTTTTTTCCTGGTTGCCGAGAGAAAATTAGAGTCATGGTAATACCGTGTGGCAGACCGCCCCAATTAATCCGGTTTAAGAGCATGGGACCACTATCACAGCAGTGCGCCACGCCCCTAAACCGAGTTAATCGTGCAATCCGTCGGATACCTTCTCGATTACACCACATTTTTCTCTCGACCGAAACAAAATAGCAGCAGTCCCACTCGAAGATGGGCTCAGGCAGTACAACTCATCGCATATTTTACATCACATGGTGCACGTAGATAATTATACCAATACAGTACATATGTTTTATCTTCTTACAAACCAGAGTTATTTACAGCGGAAGACTACACATCGAAGCAAAAGACATTAAGCGGAGCCTTCGCTTAACATCTACTCACCGCGGCCCGAGTCGGACTCGGACGGCACCCGCTCCACAACCCAGCCGTCGGGCAGGACACAAGGCCAGGTCAAGGCAGCAACGGGGTCGTAGCCATCACAATTCTCTGCAATAAAATTTAGCCACAAGCAAGGCTGAGTACTAATTACTCAGCAAGACTTACCCGACAAGGATAAAATTCTAGACATGCAAGGCTTTTTGGCTCTAGGGTTTGTTTTGCCAAAAGCATCTACGATTTGATCCTATTTTCAATATTTTAGCCAAGTTTTAAGTTGTGACTAACCATTACTACGTTTGCCAAGCTATCCAACCACAATCCATGTTGTCAAATAATTAATCATCAGATTATCCATATTTCTCATCTAGCCACTTTTCTACTTAATTGGCCCAAGAACCTTGATGTGCAGCGAGCGATCAAGCAGCTTCATGTGACCGCGAAGGACGGACAACTCGAGTTGATTTTACCATGCATGGGACAACCTAATCGCACGACCCGTGAGAGACACCCAGGACCTCACGGGGCAACCTTTCCCATCTCTCCCTGCCATCTGCCATCGGGGACCACTCCGCCCGAGTGCACGCCCCAACTGACCCCAGGTGCCCCAGGCAAACCTGTGCCGCGACTACTGCTACACTCGCCATCAACCCCTCGCCCAAGGGAGTGGAAAAACCCGTCAGATGTCAGTTTGCATCAAGTACTAGGTTTACCAGTTTACCATATTTCCCGGCATACGATTAGTACCTTCAAAAGCTTGACCAACAAGGCCACACACTCAAAGCCTTAGCCCACCATTTCTTTCTGCGCAAGCGGGACATTCAACCAGACATGAATATCGCACAAGCCCCGCTTGCCGCTCCTCATTACTGAAATAAAGTAAAAACTTATACCTCGCGAGTGATAAAGCAATCACTCGACTTCTACCGGTCCTATTTAAGCATAGCATTCTATACGACCTACACATACTAGTAGTGGGACATAGGTACCTAGGGATCATGCAACTAAGGTTTCAATCAACTCCTTAAAACTTAAATGCACAAAAATAAGGCACAGGTAAAGAGAGTTAGTCAAACAGTGGGTTATGCTCCGGGGCTTGCCTTCTTGATCAGCGGCGGCCTTGGGCCCTTCCGGATTTTGGTCCGGATCTTGCGCAGTCGTCAAGTTCAGCTCAGCAACGGCGGGGTCACTCTCGGGCTCAACCTCAAGCTCGTACACGCCGTCGGTAATGGTGTGCTCTACATGATATGCAAATGAACATATGAGATGCATGAATGCAGAAGCTATCAAACATAAGAATAACCATACCAATTCCTAGCACAGGACAACTGTGGATGAAATTTAAATAACCAAGAGGTTCCTTTTTCCAGGAACCGGTCTGACCGGTTTTGGAAACCGGTTGGACCGGTTTGGCCGGCCTCACACTACTAACTAGAACAGAAATCCAAATCACACTACTAAACCACATGCAATCAAGGGCTAATTCTTTTGTAAAGGTTCCTAAACTTCAGGGTAATCTTAATAAGAATTTCCAAGTTTCCCTAAGTATGTATATATGGATTACTCTTTCCACCATATTAACCTAACCAAACTTCTTTTCCCCAAACCACAAATACACTCTAGCTTTTTAGCTACTCACTTAACCCTATTCACAACAACACCATTGGAAAGTGGTTTGTATCTCTAACTCAAGCCTAAGCTTTATGAAATTCTGAACACAATCTCTAGCACACACATGTGTATGAAGCAATGTACTAATCAAACCTCCACCTTGCCCAAAACTCCGAGAATCCTATGGAAAAACATCCTATCTTTTCCCCACCCCTTACCCTTGAGTTCTTGTGGCTCCTTCACCCTCGAGCTAAAGGCCGAGCTCGGCCCAGTAGTGGCCGGCGGTGGCAGTGTGGCTCGGGAAAAGGCGAGGAAGAGGAAGAAATGGCCGGGGATGGCTTGGACGGGAAGAGGACGAGGGGAGCAAGCTCGGAGCGCCGTGAATCGGGGAATAACGAGGTGGAGAGAAGGGCAACCGAGGGAAGGAGCCGAGCTCGGTAAAAGAGAAGGACGAAAGTGGTTGAATCGGCCCTCCACGCTCGCGCCACCGAGGCTTAAGCCGCCCACGAGGCAAGAGCATCCCCGGACACGTGTCCCCAACGCCTGTGGATGACGTAGGAACCGCACGGACGCCCATACCGCCGCCGGGAAGGCCCATACCGGCGCGGTGGTTGGGCACCGACTGTTGCGGTGGTGGGGTAAAACTCCCACCGCAACAGTCCGTGGGGTCGAAAAACACTGTGCCGACGAAGTAAAATTCGAAATCCGCGGGCCACCGACTGTTGCGGTCCTGGCTTTGGCCTAGCACCGCAACATTTGGTGCTATGAATTTTTCACGTAAGTAATTCAACCATCTATTGTTGCGGTGTGGCAAAAATGACAGCCCACTGCAACAGTCTGTCAATCCAGAGAGGATTTCCACTGTTGCCCGAGACCACCGACTATTGTGGTGGTGACCTGAAGGCCACCGCAACAGTCGGTCATGCAGTGGTGAATGTGTTAAAAAATTGCCAGGGCTCGTATTTGTTGCGGTGACCATTACCTTGAGCACCGCAACTTACTGTCCTAGCGGCTATGGCACTTTTTAAGTTGGTTTTGATTTGAATTTTTGTGAAATTAAGCCTTATATCTTATGATGGTTAATTTGGCCACGCATACCCACACATATGTGCAAACAATATTGTCGAGGTTGTACTCGTCAGATATTTGTCCGGCAGGCACCCCGCTTCGTGCGAAGATTGATCACGGTGATGAACAGAAAGACATGGGATTTTTATACTGGTTCGGGCCCTCGAGATCGAGTAATAACCCTACGTCCAGTTGTTGCTTGTATTATTTCGTCGAGTACAGATTACAATGCGTAACAAGTACCCTCGGGTGGACTGTCTAAGATTGTAGATCAATGGACATACCCTCTACGTACAGGACCCCCGCTATTTATATCCAGGGAGACGTGCCTTACAAGACAAAACAGACCTAGACCTAGTAGGACTCTAACTATCTTCGGGCTTCCCTTCTGCGATCAGGCCATCGTGTCTTGCTCGGAGTCTTGGCAGCTTGGAGTCGGTAGTCGGTAATCCTCGTGATCGGGTACCCTGGTATTATGGCCTCAACAGTAGCCCCCGAGCTTATCTTGTTCAGAAAAGGTTGATTGTTCAATAGCCTTCGGGTCTTTTTGCTCTTCGGGTGATTTCTGGATATGTTAATACCTCGTCAATCACTTTTGTATGAGAGCCAGAAAAGTTCCCGAACTCTTGAATGTAGAAACCTGCATCTGAATGATAAGGTCAAAGAAAAATATCAGCCATAATAATAAAATAGAACTGTTCCGTCTTGGAAAGTGAAACGCCCCAGGATTGATGTAACTGCTGCCCAGTGCATTAAAAACCCACTCCGCACGTCTCCCGGAACTTTAGCAGCGCAGGTGATACGGCTCTGCTCTGGCTCCTCGATTCTCGCGCGAAGCGTCGCACCCCTGAGTCTTTAAATATCAGATCTCCTGGATTGACGTGTACTTGAAACTTCCATCCTAAGCCTTCTTCCTCCACTCGCCATGGGAAAGAAAAAGCTTAGCTGCAGGTTCAAGCTTCCTCGCCTCCTTTTCGGAAACTCCCCTCGCAGCTCCGGCGAACAACCGCCCGAAAAGCCGGAGGACCCGCCGGCGACGACATCACCCACTGCTCCTCCTCAGGCTCCGCTCCTGGCTCTCCCCTGGTATGGGGATGACGGAGTCGAAGTCGAGCCACCAGAGGAGGAGGCTCCGGCGATGGCACCGCCGTCTCCCGAGGCTGCTCCTTCAAGCATTGCCGCCGGGAAACGCCCTGCGTCTTCCTCCCCAGCCACGGCATCTCCTGTCTCCCTCTCCTCCGATGACGAGCCAGAACAAGGAGGGAGCGGAATCCGACTGAAGCCAGAGGCGGCGCACGCAGGCGCATCTTCGTCTTCTGCTCTGGTGGACACCAGCGGCGACGAGGAATTCGCCCGGCGCCTCTTCGTCTCCCTGAACCGCGACCTGATCGGGATCCCTGGAGACGGAGCGCTCGTGGATCTCGTCAGCGACTCTGAAGAAGAGAACGCGGTAGATGATGATCCACCGACGAGCACGCCATCATCGCCCTGACCAGATTGGTTGTCAATCGTCAACCCAAGATCAGGGCGCTTTAGTATTTTGATTTCAGGATAGTTATCAATCCATTGTGAAATGTTCCCTCTTTTGGATTTAATGAAGAAATTTCACTTGATGGATGTAACTTAAATCCCTTGAGTTCTGGAATTTTATCCGTGTTAATCTGTTCACGAAATTGCTCATCCAGAAACAAAAAATTCCCGAATGAAAAATTTCTTCCGACCAGACTGACCATCTTTAGTGTGGTCGGGAAATTTGACCCTGATCAGACATGATCGGGGCATTTCCTTGATTCACACCGATCGGTTGGTCATTTAAAACTGATAACTTACCAAATAAGCTAACAACCCTAAATGCATTGAATTGGAATTACACATTTTTCGAAACGACGCGTGCCGTAGAAAAAGGAAAGAATCTTTTTGACCCAACAGTCACTGCGGATTGCGTGGCTTAAGGGCAGGTTTCTCGGGGTTCGTGCTCCCTTGCAGAACCATAAAGCCCCCAAGCGCGACCGCTTGAGATCTATTTGGGACTTCGTCTTCCTCGTTCGCATCCACAAAATATTCGCCATTTTCAACCGCTTCTTCCTTCGTCCACCTGCTCCTCCAACCCTGCTAGCTTCCAATCGCCATGGCGTCCACGCAGCAATCATCTTCTGGCACTGAGTCCACAGGGGACCAGAACAGCACCGCCGCCGGACGAGAACTCCGCAGTGGGAACTCGATCCCCACCTCGGATGAGTACTGGTACAGATCAACCACGACGGCCAAGCAGCTGCAGAAACTGGAGGACCTTGGACTACTCCCTGACACCGCACTTTTCCCTCGTCGCCATGCCAAAGGTCAGACGTATCCAACCCCCAACACTCTCGAGATGGTGGTGTTCTTGGAGTTCTTCCACTGTGGATTCGGGGTTTTTCCTTCTGATTTCTTCCACAGCGTCTGCGAGCATTACTAGATAGAGCTTGTGCACCTCAAGCCCGGCGCTTTGACAATGCTTAGCGTCTTTGCCTTTCTGTGCGAAGCCTGGTTAGGGATTAAGCCTTCACTGTTGCTGTGGAGATATTTCTATAGCCCTTCATACTACAAGAACCAAGTGATGCTCGGGTCCATCGGTTTTTTCTTGAGAAATCGGGAGATATACATCCCCTTCCCAGTTAAGGATTGCTGGAAAGGATATGAACATCATTGGTTTTACATCACCCTTCCCCAAACCTCATTGGCAAAAGGGAAGTATCTGATGCCCTATCTCAAGGATGAGGCCAAAGCCCTGCCAAGAATCACCCCGGAGATGCAAAAGCACATTGATCGAATCTTGGAGCTCCGCAATGCTGGTCTGACGGCGGTTCATGTAGCAGAAATCTTCATTAGATGGAGATTCATTCCACTTATGACTCACGACCGCTACGCTTGGACATTTAGGGGCTACAACGACCCGAACAGAATGAAACCCGATGGTGAGCATTTGTTTTTCTGTTCGATTGTTTTTTCGAGTTTGTTCGGTCATTTGAATTCATGACTCTTAACTAGCAGTTGTCCCAGAGACAGAAGTGGCTGCGCGCCTGAAGAAGATGTTCGGGGCTGATCTCCCGGACTGGGAAAACGTCCCAGCACCCTACAGCGCTGACAACCCTCCTCCAGAGGTAAACTGTTACTCAGAAAAAGCTCTGTCTTGTTTAATAGTGATATGATACACCTCTTTTTTTTCGACCAGGCCCCAGCTATTGTTGATGCCACCGCCCAGAGCGGTGCCATCAATGTTGAAGAAGAGGGAGATCAGCACGTTGATCAAGGCACCGGGGCCCCGACCAGCGAACAACCTGAATTATCACCTGGTTTGGAGAAAGAGGTCCCACGCAGCCCCCAGGCGATTATCCCCCGAACCCGAAAACGCTCTCGCAGCGTGGAGGGGACAGTTCTAGATTCGGGAGTCTTTGGATCGCCGGGGTCCGCCAACCTGCAGCCCAATTGTGATCAGCCTCGTCCTGTTGCCCAGGTATCGAGCATGATCGTATTCGGGCGTTTATTCGCAACTTTTGATCGCATAACCAAAGCTAAACGTGATCGGGAGATTTCTCGACAGGAAATCCGTCCGACCAGACAATCATCAAAGCTTATTCCTGGTGCCAAGAGATTTAAAGTCAAAATCCCGACGGCCGAGTAAGAGCTTTGACAGCCTTTGATTATGTATGAGCATTTTTCTTAAATGTTGTTTTTACTGTATTTGAATGTTCGGGAATTCAGGCATCCCGATCCCACGTCTTCTCCTCCCTGTCAAACCATCTGTCAGAGAGAAAACTCCCGAGCCAGATTCGACAGCACAACTTGACCGCTCAGAGAAGACTGCAGAGATCGTGGAATTCATCCCGACGCCCCTGGGCCCGATCATTAGTGCGCTCTCGACAGCCGAAGAGCAATGGCGTTCGTTAGACGCTCGTGCCTCTGCTGCAGAAGCGTCTGTGATCAGACTGGGAGCCCAGGTGACTGTTCTCCAGTCCGAGAAAAAAGGTACATGCTTTAAATCTCATGCCTTGCTTATTGAGTCTTTATCTTCGAACTTTTGTTCACATGCTGCCTTTGACCCTGTAGCTGACTCCAAGAGCATTGAGGTGCTCAAGAAGAAAAACTCGGATCTGGAAGGAAGACTGGCTGTTCGGGATAAAGACGTGGCTGATCTGACCGCCCGTCTTGAAGCATCAGAGAAGCGCAGTTCGTCCTTGGAGTCCAGGCTGATGGAAGGTGCCTGCGTTGCTGCAACTCACACCATCGGGGCTTTGAAAAGCCACCTCCCTGATCTGGATGTTTTTCTGCTCTCAAAAGGCTTCAAGTGCTCGGAGTCAGAAGCTGAGGTAATGTTTAATAGCTTTACCCCACTGGTGGAACCGTTTGTCAGAAAACTTGATCTCCATCTGAGTGATTCGGAGGAATCACCCTGAACACTGTGCAAAATTCCTGTAATAGGGCAAAACTTTAACAGTTTAGAATGCGGTTACATTTTGCTAAACATATGCTTGCATGTTTTTTGCGTAAATCTTAGAGCTGATCGGTATTTTCATGGATCTTTTTAACTGATAGCTTTGTCATAGCCAAAAAGTCCCGTTACCATAAGCTATTCTGGAATTGTTTAGTTGCTGAGACACGGGCGGCCTTCTGAACTGTGTAATTCCTTGTAGTCATGGTGTTCNGGGAGATCAGCACGTTGATCAAGGCACCGGGGCCCCGACCAGCGAACAACCTGAATTATCACCTGGTTTGGAGAAAGAGGTCCCGCGCAGCCCCCAGGCGATTATCCCCCGAACCCGGAAACGCTCTCGCAGCGTGGAGGGGACAGTTCTAGATTCGGGAGTCTTTGGATCGCCGGGGTCCGCCAACCTGCAGCCCAATTGTGATCAGCCTCGTCCTGTTGCCCAGGTATCGAGCATGATCGTATTCGGGCGTTTATTCGCAACTTTTGATCGCATAACCAAAGCTAAACGTGATCGGGAGATTTCTCGACAGGAAAACCGTCCGACCAGACAATCATCAAAGCTTATTCCTGGTGCCAAGAGATTTAAAGTCAAAATCCGACGGCCGAGTAAGAGCTTTGACAGCCTTTGATTATGTATGAGCATTTTTCTTAAATGTTGTTTTTACTGTATTTGAATGTTCGGGAATTCAGGCATCCCGATCCCACGTCTTCTCCTCCCGTCAAACCATCTGTCAGAGAGAAAACTCCCGAGCCAGATTCGACAGCACATCTTGACCGCTCAGAGAAGACTGCAGAGATCGTGGAATTCATCCCGACGCCCCTGGGCCCGATCATTAGTGCGCTCTCGACAGCCGAAGAGCAATGGCGTTCGTTAGACGCTCGTGCCTCTGCTGCAGAAGCGTCTGTGATCAGACTGGGAGCCCAGATGACTGTTCTCCAGTCCGAGAAAAAAGGTACATGCTTTAAATCTCATGCCTTGCTTATTGAGTCTTTATCTTCGAACTTTTGTTCACATGCTGCCTTTGACCCTGTAGCTGACTCCAAGAGCATTGAGGTGCTCAAGAAGAAAAACTCGGATCTGGAAGGAAGACTGGCTGTTCGGGATAAAGACGTGGCTGATCTGACCGCCCGTCTTGAAGCATCAGAGAAGCGCAGTTCGTCCTTGGAGTCCAGGCTGATGGAAGGTGCCTGCGTTGCTGCAACTCACACCATCGGGGCTTTGAAAAGCCACCTCCCTGATCTGGATGTTTTTCTGCTCTCAAAAGGCTTCAAGTGCTCGGAGTCAGAAGCTGAGGTAATGTTTAATAGCTTTACCCCACTGGTGGAACCGTTTGTCAGAAAACTTGATCTCCATCTGAGTGATTCGGAGGAATCACCCTGAACACTGTGCAAAATTCCTGTAATAGGGCAAAACTTTAACAGTTTAGAATGCGGTTACATTTTGCTAAACATATGCTTGCATGTTTTTGCGTAAATCTTAGAGCTGATCGGTATTTTCATGGATCTTTTTAACTGATAGCTTTGTCATAGCCAAAAGTCCCGTTACCATAAGCTATTCTGGAATTGTTTAGTTGCTGAGACACGGGCGGCCTTCTGAACTGTGTAATTCCTTGTAGTCATGGTGTTCGGTAATTTTAGCGTAGCCTAGCTTTCTTGAATTAAAAAGTCCGTTTCTTGCATGGTAGTAGTACCATAGTAGGCCCCGAGCTCTTTTACAGCCATGCTGGCATGCTGAAAAAGAGTCTAGAAGTACAAACTGCAAGAAACTTCCCGATCAAATGGGGAGCCCCCGAGCATAGAGCTCGGGACGCATAGAATAGGTCTGAAAAGAAAATTTTCAGCATGGTAGTCCCCGGCTCTTTGTTTGTGTATGCAATATGATAACAAATAGTAGAAACAGAATAGAAAATAGAAAACCCAGCCCCCGAGCATAAAAGCGAGGGTGAGTAGAGTATATAGAACTTATCTTTTTGTTTTGCTGGCGCTGTAGGCGACGCAGACGACGGTTTATACCTGCCAAACCTGATGGTTGGTCTAGAACTGTGCACGATCTTCATTGTTTAGGCGTAGAACCTGCGTAGTTGACCTCTCGAATGAAGCCGGCTTTGAGTAGTCGGTTGATTTCTTCGTTAATGGCGTTTCGCTTTTCCGGGGTATATCTCCTTTGCTTTTGCTTGACTGGTCGGACGCCAGTTCGTATGCCAAGCTTGTGCTCGATTACCTCCCTGGGGATCCCGGGCATGTCAGATGGTTCCAAGCGAACACATCTGCGTTTGCCCGGAGGAAAGCAATGAGCTCGAGTTCCTATTTGTCACCCAAGCCAAGGCCCACCTGGGTGGTTTTGGTTGGGTCTGCCTCATCAAGGATTACTGCCTTCGTGCCCGGCTCGGTGCGCCTGGCAGGTGGCTCGATTGGTGAGGCGTTTTCCATCGACTCGCCAGCTGCTTGTGGCGGCGTCCCCTTGAGTGGGGTCTGATCCACCACAAGCTGCCTTTCAGCGGCACGGTCGTCAGCTCCCTGTCTCCCGATGAGCTCCTGTTCCCCGATGAGCTCCTGTTCGGGAACTTCTTTCCCCTTGGCCCTTGGTCGGTTCTCAGCTGCTCGGGAGGTTTCAGCCAATGTACCCTTGGCGGCAGCCTTTGGCTGGCTCTTTGTCTTTTTCTTGGCAGGTTCGGCAGCCTTGGCTGGTTCCTGCTCGCCACCCTTGATCATGTCCAGGGTCTTCATGTCGCACTGGACTGCGCCCTTGCGATCGCCACAGACGGTGATCGGACCCAACGGCCCCGGGACCTTAATCATGGAATATGCGAAGTGAGCGACCGCCATGAATTTCTTCAGGAACGGTCGGCCCAGGATGCAGTTATAGGCCGATGTCACACCCGGTTTTAAGGACAGAACCAGATGACTATCATATGTGCGCCAGGATCAAGTTTACACACATATGAGACTTCATCAGTGATATAAAAGACAATGCAAAACGTAAATAATATTAAAGAATATTATTACACTCACGCGAAGCGAATAACTAGCAGCGAATCTTCAACACTTCACCACAGGCAGCTGACTGGAGGAACACGTACGCCTAGAAAACTCCAAAATACTCCACCAGGCTCTCCTGTCTTAGCCTGAGCCGCAGATAAAGCAAGGTTGAGTACACTTATGGTTGGTACTCAGCAAGTGTAGAGCAAAAGCAAATGACATGCAAGGCTTAACAAGGAATAGCTGGCTATTTAATTTAGCTTAAGCACTTTAGTTGGTCATATTTTAATTAGCAGCATAATTACTAAATATAAGTGTATACCAACCCAATTAAGCATAAATATATACCATAAACCATAACCATATCTAATGCATGAATGATCCAGTTTAATTCATCTTCAAGTTCAATTATCATGCGAGGGTCCAGGCCGCTCTTGACCGTGAGCACGGCTGATATATCAGTTTTTAACACTCTGCAGAGGTTGTACACTTTCACCACAAGTCGTGATTCCCATTGCCAAAGGCATGTACTCCCCTCACACCACGTGAACAAAGTACTGGGTTTCACTGCGAGGCCTTTCCAAAGAATTTCTCAATGTGTGTGTGCTCCCTTACCATGCAGGTCTCTAGAAGGAAAACCTTCCTCTCCCGCGCCTCTGCACACAAAACTTGCCGGTAGCAACCAGCCCCATCCAAAACAAGCAGTGCCTCCACACAACATTGAGATCCTCTAGTTACTTAGCCAAGACCATAGCCCGTTAGTTCTTGTGGTTGTACTGTTTTCCTGGGTGGTCACTCCATGTTCCAATTAAGCACAAGTGGTCTTATTATCAAAATGCATAGGAACATGAATAAAATGATGGCACAAATTCATTATCTTGGATCTTAGTGTAACCATTCCCAAGTTAAAGCAACTAAGCATCAACTACCCAACATTTAAATATAAACCCAAGGTTTGACAAGGTATGATAAGTAAAACTATTTAATCCTTAACATAGGACCCATCATATTAAAGCATGCAAGCGTAGCATAGCTATTAAATGTGAGCATGCCATTTGGTTATTAGGACTGAAGAATATGATCAAGAATACACTTGCCTTAAATCCAAATAATAAAGGGTACTGCTCAAGTCTTCAAAATATTGCTCCTCAAATTCCACGAACAATCCTTGAACACCACAACTGTTGCACCATCTAAACGCAGCACAGGGGCACATACAAGAAAACATTACAACAAAATAAGAAATAATACACCAAACATGAACAACAGTACAAAAGATCAGTCTAAAGCTATATATCATGTCTTTAGGGTCACGCGAGCGAAAGAATCACTCGAAACGGAATTGAAACGACCAAGATATGGATAAAACGGGAATCCAAGGGCTTATCTGTGAATAAACACAAATTCCAGGGGTTAGCTTGAAGGAAACCGAGGGCATACACATAATTATGCATATAAACTCAGGGTTTAACTCGTAAAAGATGAATAAAGGATGGCGGGTGCAATATCTAGAAAGATCAGGGGCTAAACCGATAACAATAAGGATCTCTTCGTAAATACTTTACATAAGGCATGGTCGGCGGGTTGATTACAAAGATATGCAGGGTCTCTTTATCAAAACATGCAGGGCTGACCGGTACCTTGATCCGTTGACTTGATCTGGGACGTTGATCGCGGATCGAACGGTCGAGGGCGCTCGAGGAAGTCTTCGCCGGCGTCGGTGAGCTCAGGCGGCGGCGATCGTCGGCGCCGGGCGGTGGGGCTCGCCGGCATAGGCCAAACTCGGCCTACAGGGCACCAATCCAAGCAAAACTTGGACCAGGAGACAGAGGAGACCACGGCGAATTAATCCAGGGAGGTCTCATCGGCGGTTGGTCGACGACGACGACGGGTGGCGCGGAGGGGCGGCTCGGCCTACACGTGGAACTCCGGTGAGCTAATCTGCAGTAAAGAGAGCTCGGCCACGAGTTCAAGCGGCGTGGGTAGCTTAATTACCTCCTCGCGAAGCTCCGCGTCGTGCTCAGAAGGGTCGAACGGCGGCGCCCGAAGAGATCAGCGGCGGCGGCGGCCGGCGGAGGTTCTCGACTCACGGGCGCTAGGGTTTGGAGAGGTCCAGGGGAGGGCGGCGGCGCCTATTATAGGAGGGGAGGTGGGGCCTCGGCGTGCGCGCCAAGGAAGGCTGCGGCGGCGCGCGCACCCGAGTCGGGCTCGGCTCGGTCTCCAGGTTCGAGTCGAGGGCGAGTCGGAGATCCGGGACGGGTCTGACCCGCGGGACCCACTGGTCGGCGACGGAAAAAAAATAAGAGAGGGAGCGACGGGCTGGACTGGGCCGGGCAAAGTAGAGCTGGGCCAAAAAGGGGAAACTGGGCCTGCTGGGCTGGAACCGAAAAGGGAGAGAGGGAGGGAAAACAAGCTTGCTCAGGAACTCGAGGTGAAAAACCAAACTTAACAGAAAAGGCACTAACCTAAAGATCAAACAAATTCAAATAAATTCGAATTCAAACAATTTGAACCCAAATTTAATTTGAACAAGCCATTACAAAAATAATGCAACAGCATGAAATGCATCAAAAACTTATTGAGTCTATTAATTAATTATTTAATCGAATAAAATCCTAATAATTCCACTTAAATCACAAAAATTCATTTATACCTAAAATAAATCCTAGAAAATCATAAATTATTTCTACAATTTTTTTGTGATGAAAATTAGGGTGTTACAGCCGACGTGATGTCAGCCACCTCGAAGGTGAGGAACTCTGATCGGATGTTTTTGCCCTCTACGAGGGTCACCTGCAGATCGATCCTCCCCAAGGGAAAGGCTTGAATGCCTGGTATGACCCCATAGAAAGGCTTCTCCACGGGGGACAAGGACCTTCTTGGGATCCCAAGTTCGTCAAAAGCGTTGACAAATAGGAGGTTGAGGGCGCTTCCACTGTCGATCAGGGTTCGCCCGATCTTGCGGGGCCTGATCCATGTCTTGATGCACAGTGGGAGTAGCGGCCCGTCGTAAAGCGTCTCAGGGTGATCCCTTTGATCGAATGTGATCGGGATTTCTGACCACCTCAAGAGTTGCTTGCAGGGCTCGGCGCTGTTTATCTGCCTCTCGACCATCTTGAGCTGGGACTTGGAGGTTCGGGTTGAACAGCCACCGAAAATTGTGGCGATCTCCAGATCTTCGGGGAGATCTGGCTCATCATCACAATCCATGTAGTTTGCCGTGCGAGGGTTGTGAGCTGCCTGGTCACGTGGAGCCCCCTGCTGCTGGCTCTCCTCCTCCTGCTTCTGCTTCTTGTACACCGTACAGTCCACGAAGTGATGCTTCGTGGATCGGTGAATCGGGCAGTACATCGGGAGGTTCTCCGGTTTGCCTTGACGCCTGTACGGGGGCTTGTTGTCCACGGCCATGACTTCGTCACCCTCGGTCTTGCGCTTCTTGTTTTTGTGTTTATTTTTCTTCTTGCCTTCCCCGGCTGGCTGGCTTTGTTCGGGCTTTCCGTGAACCCGTGCTCGGGCATCCGCCATCTTGGCGGTTTCTTCCAGGATCCCGTATAGCTCTGCCACCGTCTTCGGGTTTTTCTTGGCAAGTTCCTCCGCCGTTCGCTCATCTTTGCAACCTTGATTAAAGGCCACAATCACCCGATCATCCACCATGTCGGGGATGGTGTTACGGGTGTCGCTGAACCTGCGGATGTAGTCCCGGAGGGATTCTCCAGGCTTCTGCACGCAATTGAGTAGATCTCCCTCATGTCCGGGGCGTTTATAGGTGCCTTGGAAATTGGCTTCAAACGTCTCCCGGAGATGAGTCCATGACTTGATGCTGGCCTCGGGCAGGTTCATGAGCCACGTACGGGCTGATCCCTGCAGAGCAGTCGGCAAGTAGTTGGCTTTGACATAGTCGTCACCCCCGGTGGCATCGATGATCGTGGAATAGATCTGAATCCACTCGCGGGGGTTGGTTGTTCCGTCATACTTCTCGATGTTAGTAGGACGAAACTTTTCGGGCCACCTGACCTTGCGCAGGGCTGGGGAGTACGCAAGGCATCCCCCCGTGCCTGGTCGGGAGTCACGTGGCGGCGAATCTTGATGGGACCGATAGTAACCCTCACGTGCTCGGTAATCTCGATTGTAATTGAGAGTTTCCCGAGCGTCGCGAGTGCGACGATTGCGCTCGAGTTGTGGCCTCATGTCGCGCCCCTCGTGTGGGCGATAGTATGGTCGTCCGTTAACAGATCGAGATCGAACCGGCTGTGGTTCACGTGGTCTATTTGACGGAGCTGGTGGTGCGGCAGCGGCGGCTTCGATGCGCTCTTGGGCCTTGTCCGCTGCTTCCTGAGCCTTCTTGGCTATGGTGGCCATCGGAGTTCCTTCGGCCATTGCTTCCATGGTCTCCAAGAGGGTTCGGATCTGCAGATTGTCCTGTTCGACGGCCCGAAAATCGTTGTTGAGATCTCGGGGAGCCAATGAGGATGCAACCTGCTGTGTACGGGTTTTAGCCGTTTGAAGTGTCGGTGCGTTACTCAAACGTGGAGGAGGCACGGGTCGACGCGAGCTAGATGACTCGGCAACGGCCTCTGTCCCGTTTGCGTTTAGCACATGGATGCGGCGGTCTTCGGATTGTTCTGTCCCATTGCTAGATCCACTGTAGTCGAGATCCAACTGCGCAATGCGATCTGCAATGTCTTCAGGAGTTGGCTCCGTGAAGGTGGCGAAAACTTCCCGACCGGCGCATGTGAGATCGGGATCATGGATCCCTGTCATCTTGAGCTCGTAGTCGCCTTGGTGCTCGAACACGAGATCTCCGAAGCGGATCTCCCGTGCAGGCACTAGATGGCGGTGAGCGTAGAGATCGGAAGCGGAAGTAGAACTCCCGATCGCTTCCGACTTGACCGAACTGGGCATGTAGGGCATCGAGGAACTCGACGCGTCGGCGATCCAGACTCCGTTGATGATCGGCATGATCTTTCTTCATGCAAGGGCCCCTACCTGGCGCGCCTCTGTCGAGGTTGTACTTGTCAGATATTTGTCCGGCAGGCACCCCGCTTCGTGCGAAGATTGATCACGGTGATGAACAGAAAGACATGGGATTTTTATACTGGTTCGGGCCCTCGAGATCGAGTAATAACCCTACGTCCAGTTGCTGCTTGTATTATTTCGTCGAGTACAGATTACAATGCGTAACAAGTACCCTCGGGTGGACTGTCTAAGATTGTAGATCAATGGACATACCCTCTACGTACAGGACCCCCGCTATTTATATCCAGGGAGACGTGCCTTACAAGACAAAACAGACCTAGACCTAGTAGGACTCTAACTATCTTCGGGCTTCCCTTCTGCGATCAGGCCATCGTGTCTTGCTCGGAGTCTTGGCAGCTTGGAGTCGGTAGTCGGTAATCCTCGTGATCGGGTACCCTGGTATTATGGCCTCAACAAATATTATAATTATGGAATGATGCATGCCACTAGGGATTTAATTACGTTCACTATGGTACTTAATTGAAGTAGTGACACCCGAGGTGTCACAGCCCTCCCCCCTTAAAAAGAATCTCGCCCTGAGATTCCGGTGCATAGCTTTAACGTGGAAAGGAGGTTACCTGGGATGGAGCTCATGAAATCCGGATATTTGGACCTGAGATATGTCTCCTCTTCCCAAGTAGCTTCATCTTCGGTGTGGTTACTCCATTGGATTTTATAGAATTTAATAGCCTTTCTCCTCGTAACTCTATCCTTTTGATCAAGAATCTTGATAGGATGATCCTTATACGTGAGATCGGGTTCCAGGGGAAGTTCTTCATAAGGAATGGATTCTTCTGGAACTCGAAGACATTTCTTGAGTTGGGAGACATGAAACACATTGTGCACGGCTGAAAGATTATCTGGAAGTTGAACCTTATATGCCACGGGTCCACACGTTTCCAGAATTGGGAAAGGTCCAATATAGCGAGGAGCTAATTTTCCCGTCATCCCAAATCTTTGAACGCCTTTGGTCGGTGAAACCCGAATATAAACATGATCTCCCACTTCAAAGGTCAAAGGATTTCTTCTCTTGTCATAATAGCTCTTTTGGCGAGATTGTGCAGCCTTAAGATTTCGCTGGATGACTTGCACCTTATCCTCAGCCTCTTGAACTAAATCTGACCCAAAGAAATTCCGTTCGCCGGATTCGGACCAATTCAAAGGAGTTCGACACCGTCGCCCATACAAGGCTTCAAATGGTGCCATTTTGATGCTTGCTTGATAGCTATTGGTATATGCAAACTCAGCCAAGGACAAGCATTGATCCCAAGTTTTGTCATAATGCATGACACAAGCTCTAAGCATATCTTCTACTATTTGGTTCACCCTTTCAGTTTGGCCATCAGTTTGGGGATGATACGTGGAGCTACGGATCAACTTGGTGTCCAGGGAAGCATGCAGTTGTTCCCAAAAGCGAGCAACAAATTGAGTGCCTAGATCCGAGATGATGGTCCTTGGAGTTCCATGGAGACAGATAATCCGATCGATGTAGATTTCGGCGTACTTCTTGGCAGAATATCTTGTGTTGACCGGAATAAAATGAGCGGTCTTTGTGAGTCTATCAACAATCACCCAAATAGAATCATGCCTCTGGGAGGTATTGGGCAAACCCACAATGAAATCTATGGATATGTCATCCCATTTCCAAGATGGAATCGGTAGAGGTTCTAAGGTTCCAGCTACCTTGAGGTGACTTGCTTTCACCCTCTGACATGTATCACATTCGGACACATATTTTGCAGTCTCCCTTTTCATTCTAGTCCACCAAAAATTTTCCTTCAAGTCTTGGTACATCTTATTGCTACCTGGGTGGATAGAAAATTTGGATAGATGAGCTTCATCAAGAATTTGCTTTCTTAACTCATGGTCTTTAGGTACCACAAGCCGTTGCTCAAACCAAAGAATTCCCTTCCAATCTTGTCGGAAGCATTTATATTTGGGCAACCCTTGAGCTAACCCTTGCTTGATATGAGCAACTCCTTTGTCTTTGGATTGTGCCATGATAATCCTTTCCCTCAAAGTGGATTCCACCATCATGTGGCCTAGTGAGCCTTGGGGAATAATATCCAAATTCAACTTGGACATCTCATGGCAAAGGGTGTCATTAAAAGACGCGATGGTGAGACAATTGCACTGAACCTTGCGGCTTAAGGCATCCGCTACCACGTTGGCCTTTTCTGGATGGTAATGCACCTCAAGATCATAATCCTTGATTAGCTCTAACCATCTTCTTTGGCCCATATTTAAATCGGCCTGGGTGAAGATATAATTGAGGCTCTTATGGTCGGTGTAGATGTTGCAATGAGTGCCCATAAGATAATGCCTCCAAATTTTCAAAGCATGGACCACAACAGCTAACTCTAAATCATGAGTGGGATAATTCTCCTCATGAGGCCTAAGAGCTCGAGAAGCATAAGCAATGACTCGATCTTCTTGCATTAGCACACAACCAAGACCCGTGCCCGAAGCATCACAATAAACATCGAAGGGCTTGGATGTGTCCGGTTGAGCTAGAACCGGTGCTGAGGTTAAAAGTTTTCTCAGGGTGTGGAAAGCTTGCTCACATTTCTCGCTCCACACAAATTTCTCTCCTTTCTTGAGAAGTTCAGTCATAGGCTTGGCAATCTTGGAGAAATCCGGGATAAAGCGGCGATAATATCCAGCTAAACCCAGAAAACTCTGAATTTGGTGGACTGATTTGGGAGGCTTCCAATCTAGTACTTCTTGCACTTTTCCTGGATCTACAGCAATCCCTTCGGCTGAAATAGTGTGCCCCAAAAATTTTACACTGGACTGCCAGAATTCACATTTGCTGAATTTTGCATATAAATGATGATCACGGAGGCGTTAGAGAACAAGGCGAAGGTGCTGAGCATGCTCTGCCTCAGTTTTAGAATATATGAGAATGTCATCAATGAACACGACCACAAACTTATCAAGCTCGGGCATGAAAACCGAATTCATGAGATACATGAAATACGCCGGAGCATTGGTGAGACCGAAAGACATCACTAAGTACTCGTAGAGTCCATAGCGAGTTGAGAAAGCCGTCTTCGGTATGTCACTTGGTCGAATCTTGATTTGATGATATCCAGAGCGTAAGTCAATCTTTGAGAACACTCTGGCTCCAGACAACTGATCAAAAAGAGCGTCAATGCGGGGAAGTGGATACTTATTCTTGATCGTCACCGCATTGAGAGGTCGGTAATCAACGCACAACCTCAAAGTTTTATCTTTCTTCTTCACAAATAGAGCGGGGCAGCCCCAAGGTGAAGAGCTAGGACGAATGTAGCCCTTGTCTAGCAACTCTTGGAGTTGGACTTTTAACTCAGCTAGTTCTTTGGGTGCCATTTTATAGGGCCTTTTGGAGATAGGAGCTGTACCAGGTTGCAACTCAATTACAAACTCAATCTCTCGATCGGGTGGCATCCCTGGCAATTCATCAGGAAATACGTCCGGGTATTCACATACAACCAGAATCTTCTCCAAAGGAGTCTCTATAGCAGAGAAGGCACAAGAATTTCTGATGTCTTGGCGAGGCAGATATAAAGTTGAATCACCAAGAGTGGGAGAATGGATTTCCACACAACGGGAGAGAATATCTAAGTTGACCCCGTGTTTTTCCATCCAATTCATACCCAAAATGATGTCTATCCCCTGATTCTCCAGGAGAATGAAGTTTGTCTCATAGACTTTACTACCCAACTGGAGAGGTATATTCTTCACAATTTGATGTGACCCGATTCTACCACCAGGTGTAGATATGACATATTGTTGAGTAGAATGCACAAAAGAAATTATGTTTGGTAGCAAGTCTATTGCTCATGAAACTATGAGACGCTCCAGAATCAAATAGAACATATGCAGGTGTTGACACCAGATTTTCGCACCTGATATGCTGAGTCAGATGGTGACGTGGTGAGGTTGAAACTGTGCAGTGGGCCCGTTGAATGGTCAAACAAATGGTGCCGGAGAAGGAAGCCGATGCAGGGGAAGAGTCCGATGAAGCAGGGAGTCCGATCCGATGATGAGTACTGGAGAATGTGCATCGGCCAAAAAGGAAGCGTGGCATGAGCAGGGACTATTTCCTTTTCAGAAGGCTTATTAAAAGTCCCATTCTATGTTAAATATTAGATTACTTTATCTGTAAGTTAGTCTGGTCCGATCGGGACTCTTCATGACCAGGGTATAAATATAAACCCTCGTCCATTGTAAAGAACTATTCTCACAATCAATACAACCCGGCTTCACGCCAAAAACCCTAGGAGTAGTATCTCGACGAAGCTTATCGGTGGACGGGCTGCATCAGTTCTGATCTCCGGCTTACCAGTAAGTTAGTCAATTTATCGAACTAGTATAGGCTTTGAATTGAGGCGCATCGCCCTTTCTCGTTTATACTGTTCAACCGATTTATCTTTGAATAAGCAAGATTGATCTAGATTCCCTACGTCGGAGCTAGATCATTATTGATTATTCAACAGTTGATTGTTTATCGGGTTGCACTTTATGTCTAGATTCCCTACGTCGGAGCTAGATCATCAAGATTAGGCTAGATTCCCTACGTCGGAGCTAAACTCATCTTGGTTATTTAAAGGCAGCTTTTGCGGTTTGTTTGAAGTTGCTAGATTGGTTTAGATCTACGCCATGTGAATTAATCTACTTCTTCAACGGCTTTGAGCATCGGTCTTGGCCCGATTCAAGCAATATTTATCTTACAGCATCGTTCTAGGTCTGATCCATGCTTTGTGGTTTAATCTAGTTGTTCTTTGAGTATTGTGTTTGTTTAGATTCCCTACGTCGGAGCTAGATGTTCATAATATGATAAGATTGATCTTTGATTGTCATGCTTGGTTTAGATTCCCTACGTCGGAGCTAGATTCATCTTGATTAGTCAAAGGAAGCTTTGGTTATACCTGATTGCTATTCGAGCGTTAAGTGTGATTTAGATTCCCTACGTCGGAGCTAGGTCTTGCTTGATTATTTGATAGCATACTTTAGAATCAGAACGATCCTGTTAATGTTTTATCTGCTTATTTGCTTAATCTGATTAACACTTGTGCGAGCATCTTGTTTAGTTGACAGGTTGGTGAGTTGAGTTTGATTGTTTAGCAACCTGATCTGATCATAGTTGGAGAAATCTAGATTCCCTACGTCGGAGCTAGATTTCTCTGAAAAGGTTCTGGTCCGATTGGCTGGTTAGATGGTCCGATAAGATAAATCAAACTGGTAACTAGGCAAGATGGACGATGTATCGGCTTACACTTTGATTATTTAATATCTTGCTCAAAGGCATAGCTGACCCATTATTTACATATCGGCCATGTTTTACGCTTTATTTCATTATTTAAAGGCTGATCTGTTATAAGGTCCGATCCTGATTGGTCCGATTCTAAGGTCCGATTAGATAACTGATTGAGGTCCGATTATATTGGTCCGAATGAGGTTGTTTATGAAGTCCGATTTTGAGGTCCGATTGGCATCGGCCGACGCAAGTCTGATTGGGTCTTGGCTGAAATCCAACATGCCTATGCCGTTTGGAATAGAGCCGGCACAATCAAAGAGTAATTTAACTGTTTTATCCCCTTGTCAATTTCAGGTCAAATTGACTGGCACGCCGCGAACCTGAACGAAGTTCAGGCTGGCACTGGAGTGAAGCAGATCTCCCTGGTCTTCTTGTGTTGACTGCTGAGGATACGACCGCCGATTTTCCGCGTCAACACATTTTTGGCACACCAGTGGGACACGAGAAGCAAATTCCAAGATGTCGTCGTCTGATGCTGAAAAAGAAACCGCAGCAAAGCTTGCCGCCAAGAAAGAAACTGCAGCAAAACTTGCTGCTGAAAAAGAAGCTGCTGAGAAGGCTAAGAATGACAAGAACAAGACGCCTGAGACGGCCATTCCAATTACAAAGGCCGATCTGTCTAAAGCTCAATTAGATGCAGTTCAGGCCCAGATTGATGCATTTGAGAAGCTCTGCCTTGGCCAATTTGGACGTAATCGTTCAGGACCTATACTCAAAGGTGCTCTCCCAGATCCAGAATTGATCAAGAAAACGACTGATGCTCGGGAGTACCATGTCAACATGACAGAGATGATTCACCAAGCTGTTCATCATTCATTGATCAACCAGTCAGGCACTTTGGTGAATTCTTAAGATAATCTCATCAAGAAGGCGGTGGATGATTCCATTTGTTTGAAAGGCCCAGTCTTTATAGTAGATTCTGCAGGGGCATCAGGATCAGGGAAAGACAAGGAAACTGAAGATAATGCCATGACCGTTGCTCCGCAGAATCCAACGATTCCACTACCTATTCAGCTGGCCAACGGTTTTCTATTGATGGCCGATGGAACGATTGTCGGCCCGCATGGTGAAAAATATACTAGGACTCTGAACGAAGAAGAAAAGCAACCTGCAGCTGCAAGGCTATGTGCAGAGATTTCTCCACATCAGCGTATGGTCGGTGATTACAACAATTACATGACGGATGTGAATCAAGCTGGTGGAATGCCACTCGGAGGACAGGAATCCGATTGGTCACGGAAAATAGCCGAGGTGATCCAGAATCAATTCGGCTTGAAGCCTAAAGATGAAGCGAGGTTGTACCGGCACCCATACCCATCTTATTTGATGCAGTGCCACTTTCTCCACGTTATAGAGTGCCGGACTTTTCAAAATTCTCCGAGCAGGATGATATGACCACCATCGAACATGTGAGCCGATTCTTGGCTCAATGTGGTGAGGCTGCTTCAGAAGAGGGACTCAGGCTTAGATTCTTTCCTCTGTCACTATCAGGGCCGGCGTTTACTTGGTTCACGTCGTTGCCAGCAGGATCAGTCACAGGATGGTCCGATATGGAGAAGCAGTTTCATAAATACTTCTTTTCTGGTCTCAACGAGATGAAGATTTCCGATTTGATTGCTGTCAGGCAAAGGAATGATGAGTCTGTTAAAGAGTATATTCAACGGTTCCGTGAAATCAGGAATCGATGCTACAGTTTGAGGCTGTCTGACATGCAGTTGGCCGAACTTGCATTCCAGGGTTTACTTACGCCGACCAAGGAAAGGTTTTCAGCTCAGGAGTTTGAGACGTTGGGACAATTAGTGCAGAAGGTGTCAGCCCATGAGGTCCGATATCAAGAGATGAAACGTACAAAGTTTTCAAAGCAAGTGTCCTATCTCTCTGATTCTGAAGAAGAGGCTGATATCAAATAGCTGAATGGACCAAGTCCAAAAAGCCAGTATCATTACCATGGAGCAAACAGAACCCTGAGAAGTTTGGTTTTGATATAACAAAGGCCGATAAGATTTTTGATTTGTTGCTCAGTGAAAAGCTTATCCAACTCTCTGCAAATCACTCAATTCCATCGGCCGATGAGTTGAAGAAACGCAAATATTTCAAATGGCACAACTCAACTTCTCACGAGACGAATGAATGCAAGGTGTTCAGGAGGAAGATCCAATTGGCTATTGAATCTGGCAAGATCAAGTTTGAAGATAACAAGAAAGCCATGAAGATCGACGGTCATCCTTTTTCTAATAACTTTGCTGATTTCTCCTTTTCCATTAATATGGTTGGTGTTGATGAGAAGGGGAAGTTCAAGGTGCTTACATCGGACCACGCCAAGAGTTCTAGTGCCGTTGATCCTGCAGTTCAAGTCACTGCTGAAGAGCTGCGGAGGAATCATCAGGCATTTGGGCGTGGATCTAATGCTCCTGGTGGATATCGGCCACGTGTGACTTCCCAGATGCTGATTAACAAGTACAAAAGGCAGCAGGCAGCAGCTCGAGCATGGGAAGAGCGCGAGGAACGACGGCGTCAGAGGCGCGAATATCAGGCGAGGCGGTTTGATGATGGGTCTGATGATCGGCGCCAATACAATGACAGGTCCGATGGCTGACGCCGATTTGATGATACGTCCGATGGTCGACGCCGATATGATGACAGGACCGATGGCCGACGTCGATATGATGATAGGTCCGATGGACGACGCTGGTGCGATGATAGGTCCGATTGGCATATGGACAGACATCAGACCTATGAGCAGTACGATCAAGATGATGGTCACTGGAGATGTCCTTTCTTCGTGTTCTGCTGGAACGAGAAGCTCAGATTACCATCCAAAGCAGATTGTCCTGAATGCAGTCTCCAGTATGAAGAATACAGAGCTTTCAAGAGAAGTCGACGATCAGTTCATGAACGGATCGGCGTCAGGATTGATGATCATCATCAAGGAGATGAAGGCCGAGTTGGTGCTCATGGCCATAAAAATATCGAAGGC
>CM014278.1:81722090-81742715 GCA_004135705.1 Alloteropsis semialata
AGGATCCAGGCCGCTCTTGACCGTGAGCACGGCTGATATATCAGATCATAACACTCTGCAGAGGTTGTACAACTTTACCCACAAGTCGTGATTCCCCTTTGTCATAGACAAGTGTACCTCCAAAAACAGGTACGGGGTTTCACTACGAGACCTTTCAAACGACACCCTAGCAGCTAGTGGCAGTGTGAACCTCTTCTGCTCCCACCAAAAGTAAATATCAGCCCATCCGAGACAAGTGAGGGACCCAAAGGCCCTCCCTGCTCCCACCAAAATAAATGTCAGCCCATCCGAGACAGACCGAGGCCACCGCTCCTGGCCCTCTCCTCCGAGTCAAGCCAGATAGCCACTTAGACAAGCTAGAGCCGTACAATTTACTTAGTCAAGACCAGAACCATTTGATCCTTGTGGTTGTACGGAAAGCCTGGATGGCCACTTTAAGAACCGGACCTTAAGGAGAGACACTAGAGCAATCCGCACATGCTCTAGCTCCCTAAACCATGTTGCTAAAAAGCACATTTACATTCATTCCATTGAACCATTAATCAAGATTAACCATTATCATCGATCATTAGAGTTTGAGCAACTAAGCAAAGCTAACCTGTCTACCCACATGCATAAACCCAAGGTAGTCAAAGTATAAGGTAAAAGATACTAGTCATCCCTATGGTTTCTCAAATTTAGACACATGCATGAATGAATAACATGATTAATAGGTGAATAGGTATCAAGGATGAATCATGTTACACTTGCCTTACCCAAAATATTGCTGCTGATCTGAGTCTTCATGTTCTTGATCGTAGCCGGCCTCGAACTTCTCGCACTCTAAACACGCATTCCAATCACCACACATATATCCATCACAAGCCAGCACATGCAAACAAATATAATTCTATTAGAACAGTACACCATACAGTAAAAACAGAAGCAAAAATCTATTCTACGCATTTCTACGAACACAACAACGTGAAAATCACTCTAATCGGATTTACGGTGATTAAACTACGCTAAAAACAAGACGAAGGTCTAATCTGCGAGGAACCGAGGGCCTAAACGAAATTAACCCTAGACAGCAGGGGGTAGCAAGGAAGTTTCGCAACACAGGGAGTTGGATGGCGGGTTGATTTGCTGTTTTTCCAGGGACTCTTTAACATAAAACGAAGAGGTATCTTAGAGTTTAATCTGGGCTGTTGGATCAAAGATGAAGGGCTGCTGCTGTTTCCCTTGACCTGTTCGGTCTGCACAGGAAGGACCGACACTGCCTTCGTCGTTTCACGAACAGAGGCGACGGCGGCCATGGTTGTCGCCGTTCTGCTCGCCGGCGACAGGGGCCCCAAGGCTATGGTTCACGGAATCAAGTGCCGAGCAGCAGAATGGAACGAGAACGACGCCGCGAACTCGCCTTGATGCTTACCTAGGGAAGGCAGGCAGCAGAGACGGAGAATTTCAGAGAGGGGCAGAGCAGGTTACGTTGGCATGTGGGAACAGTCTTGTGGCTTCGGTCTGTAGCTTCTGGGTGCCGGGGGCGTGGCCTTGGTTTCCTGTGCACGCGAGGTAGAGAACAGAGAGTGAAGACGGGGCCTCAAGGGTGCAAAAAGGATGTGGCGGCAGCTTTACCTTGGCCAACTCCGGCGACGAATTCCGGTGGCCACAAGCACTGGTGGCGAACAAAACGGTGTGCAGGAGTGAAAGGGGAAGGAAGGGGGCTCGGCCACTGCGTTTTGTAGAGGAGGGTAAGGCACTGGTGGCCGGGAATTTGGAACGGAAGGGACGACGGGCGGCCATGGATTGAATGGACAGCAGCTCGGTGCCTCACCATTACTGCCACTAGAAGAATTAAAGGCTGGATGTTTCATGTTTGGGTGGAAGAGGAAGGGGAAGGGGCTGCGACGCTTGAGTGGAGAAGGGAGAGGCGCTGCTTAGGGGAGAAAGAAGGGCGACGGCCTTCTGTTCCGGCGAGGAAGAAAGAGCGACGGTTCTTGCGTGAGTGCGTTCTGCGTGAGGGGGAAAGGCGTGTGTGGCCTGGCTGATTTGGGCCAAGTGGCGTTTGGGCCACAGGAAGAAAAACGAAAAGGGAGCCGGGTTTGCTTTGGGCCTGGGTTGGATCTGTTTGGACCTGAGTTGGATTTGTTTGGGCCCAAGGGAGAATAAGAGAGGAGGGAGAGACTTGGGTTGGGCCCAGGGAGAATTGAAAGAGAGAATGGGCCTGCAAGAAAGAAAGAAGGAAGGGAGGGAAAAACAGGTCGGGCTGGGTTTGGGTCTTCGGGAGTTTGGGCGCACATGGATTTTGGACTCCGGAAAAGAAAGAAAAGAGAAAGGAAAGCTGGACCGGGTTTAGTGGATAGGGTTTTAGGGCTTAGGACCAAGGGGGTTTTGGACTAGCACACAAAAACACTCAAACAAGAAAAATGCATCGGCATGAAATGCATGCAAACAAGTTTCTAAACCTATGGTTGATTTTAATTTCCGAAAAAGGTTTTTATTTTCCTAAATTTTGGGAATGCTCACACAATAACTTAGCAAATTAATTACTAATTTAGAAAACGAAATATTAGGGTGTTACATCACAAAAGCTCTGCTGATAAAGGTATGCGATGCACCAGAATCAAAAAGTACAACTGCGGGGTGTTGGTTGACAGAAAACATACCAGCCATCACAGGTTCTCCCTCGGGAATCTCCTCCACGTTCATGAAATGATCGCGTCCGGTACTGGTGTTCAGAAATTTCCTCATCATGAACCTTGGCCTTGCATTCTGGTCTTGAGCTAGTGCGGATGGTGCTGCTCCTGCCTTAGGAAGACGACAGTCCCTGGCAAAATGTCCCGGCCTACCACAATTGTAACATGGCTGATTATTGGCAGGGGCATTGCCAGTACGGGCACTGGGGCCTTGAGTAGCATTGGAGCTCTGAGCATTGGTGGAGTTTCTAACCACCCACCGCTGTGTCTGCTGCCCCTGTGGTGCCTGGTTATTAGGCCTTGCAGGCCCACAGAACACCACCCTCATGCGCTGTGGAGGTGGAGCACTGCTGGAGCTTCCAGTGGGTGGGGCCTTCCTCTTCAACGACTCATCGAGCGCCAACATCTTGCTTTCAGCAGTGATGGCAGTACTCACCGCTGCATTATAGTCAGTAATGGTACTGACTGACAACTTATCTTGCATACGGGGATTCAAACCCCTCAAATAGCACCAGATCTTTTTGCGATCCGTGTTTACCTGATCCTGGGCATATTGAGCCAAATGCTCAAACTCGCTAGTGTACTGGAGTACACTCTTATCCTTCTGTTTCAGCTGCAGGAACTCTTCTAGCTTCATGTCCATAATGCCTTCCGGAACAAAATGGGCATGAAATGCCTCCTTAAACTCCCTCCAAGTCACTTCAGTACCAGCAGGGAGCCTGGCGAGGTAACTTGCCCACCACATACCTGCAGGACCTTGTAACTGCAATCCTGCGAACTCCGCCTTTTGCACCTCTGTGCAATTTGGAACAGCCCGAAACTTCTGCTCAATGGTATTAAGCCATTCATCTGCTTCCAATGGATGATCAGGCTTGGTGAAGACCGGCGGGTGGGTCTCGGTGAAGTGGCTATACCTCACCGCAGGATCTGCCTCACGGCGCCCTCGGAGCAATGGCGCCGTATTCTCCACCAGACGTAACAACAGGTCCGTGTGCTCCTGATTGGCATTCAAAACATAGGCCAACGCCTCGGCCACACTCATTTGGCCCTGCGGAGGTGCTGGACGGGCACCGGACTGCTCTGGGGTCTCATCTACTGGTGGTGCCATTCTACAAAATGACAAAGCTTCCGTCAGTGTCCAAATCTATCTGACAGAACTTCATCTAAGCTGGTAAGTAGAATAACAATCACATAGGATTGTAAAGGCCTCAAAAACCATAACAACTGTGGCACTGTCAAACTGATCAAGAGAACGATAAGACTCTAACGTCACTCCCCAAAAGAAACCCAAAAACAACAAAACAAGCAAATGCAACTAGGATGCAGACGTTTGCCTACGTTCCTTACAAGACGAAGACAAACGTACATTTTTAAAACTGGTGGCAACGTACGTCTCTAATCCCAATATAGGGCTAATCGCATCTATTCGATTCGCGGTTATGTTAGGGTACCTGCACAAGACCATTCATTACCATTCACTATAGAAATGGCATCCATGCGTTCCACGCTGCATGAACAGCGCTTCATACGTTAACACGTATTCACTTTTCCCATACTCACCACCGTATGGTCGGCGTTTGCATGTCCCATATCATTGTCATATGGGATGCCCCTGAGTAGGCCGCTCCTCAGGGTTAAGCGACCGTGATTAATAAGATCACACGGCAGGAACTCCGCACTCCACATCAGGCGGCAGATGTCGACAAGCCTCAAAGACAAGCCCAACGGGCTAGCCAATGGACAGGTCGCCCCCGAACAATCAGTGAACGGGCCCCTCACACAAGCAAGCTTGTGCAAGTCAGAGTCATAATATTATAGACCTCACGCAAGCAAGCTTGCGCAAGTCAGAGTCATAATATTATATGAATTGTAACAACAGCTTACCTACTTCACCTGAGCGAAGGTGCATCGTTACTGAATCGTAAATTTAGCAGTATGAAATACCATAATAACAAGTTAGTCTTATTGCCACCTTACTAAACCAGACTAAGTTTTTATCAAAATAGAGCCAAGAAAAGGTCTTCTAGACAATTCCTCTGCTGTTATCCCATGTATGTGCTCTGATACCAGCTGTGGTAGAACCGTCCAGCTTAAACCGGCTCAAGTGCGTCGGATAGTCATTTTACTGACAATCTCGGCTTACGCACTTCAGACGGTATAAACCCGGTAGTCCGTCAGATATCCACAGGACATCTGAAACATCGACGAACTCAGGCACAACTCACATACACAGAATTGCGCCACATAGGAGCACAACAGAAGAGTTCACAACACAGATAAATACACAAGGAGTAGAGTTATTACAGACTTAGAAACAAACTTAAGTACAAGTCAGGCTACAGAGTTCCAAGAAAAACAAGGGTAGGTCATAACAAGAACAGTTTGAGAGTAACTCTCGATCTAAACAAAACAGGGCAAGTCAAGAGAACATGTTGGGCTCATCAACATGTCTCTTCTTCTTCTGGAGTCCTTCCCTGCCTTACTGAAAATCTTCGGGCGACTCTGCAACAATTATAGTATCTTGAGTACAAAAGTACTCAGCAAGTCTGACCCGTCTACAATAACATATAAATACAGACACACAAGGGCATGCAAAGCTTTGAGGCTGTGGATAGGTAAGATTTTTGCATAAAAGCTTACTAAACTCAATCCTAAACTTTTAGAGTTTCTAGCCAATTAGGTGATTACCTGAAAGACTAAATTTGCTGCAGAAATTAAATCACTCATGTAGTAATTAAGCAAGCCTCAGGTTTCTCAAGCATCAACAATGTTCACTTGTTACTCTAGTGTCTATCAGCGACCAAGCGGTATTCATACCGAGAAGTGCGGCGATCCGGACCAATTTTTATCCCTGCAGGGTAAACCTAACCACACGCGATGTATAGACTCCGGATAGTCCACACAAAGCAACCGTTCACAATGGCCATCCATGCCCTGAATTGCCCTCGCTCAAACCCAGGGACGCCCTCCCCCCCCACACCGGCCCCACGTCTGGCAGCACCCGACATGTGAGTTTACGGCCACGTCCCCGCCACCAACCTCGACTAGCGGAGCGAACCACAATTCAAGACATGGAATAACCAGAGTTACATAGGCTTACCAGTTTCCATTATTTCTCGGCATATGGTTAGTACGTTCAAAGCTTGATCACAGGTAAACAACAACTCCTAAGACGATCGAGGCGATGTGTCGGCTTGAGACTCCTTTCTCAACCTTCACCCCCACACCCGATCTCCAGTTCATCTTTATAAACTCAAGTAAAGGTGATAGAGCAGTAGCCTGAGCTTACTAATGCTATGATGGAACTGTGAGGAATCTAAGCATACTAAGCTTCATTAAACAAGGGTGACCTCTAGTGTGGTCCGAATCAAGGAAGGATTATGCAATCAACATTCCACACAACTCTTAGCACGTAATGCATACAATACCATAGTAATACATGAATTAATACTTAAAATAAAGTTTGGATGCTCCGGTGCTTGCCTTGATCTACTGTAGTGTTCGTGTCAGCAACAGCAGCAGCAGCAGCAAAGCTCTGGCTCTAGCTCTAACTCCACCCCTTCTGGCTCCTGGGGTCCTTCAGGTGGAAGCTCAACAAACTCAACTCCTGAAGCTTCTCCTATTTAACGATATGATGCATAAGTTAGCACATCCAAACCTAAAACAGAGATAGACAGCACTGCAAAACTCTAAATAGATTATTTCCTATTTATTTCTATTTTTCTAGAATTTTTAATAATTTTCAAAGCATTAATGAGTCATTCTAAGCAAATAAAAGAATTATCCTATTTATTATTATTAATTTCTTATTATAAATCATTATTCCTAATTTTATTTATACTTATCCTATTTATTTATTTAAATACCAAAAAGAAAGGTATTTAAATAAATAAACTAATTACTACTAACTATTTCTATGTTTACTTACTTCTAATGCATAAAGGAAAATAAAAGAAACCTAATGAAACTTATTCATAAACTAATTCTAAAAACTAAAACTAAAAACCAAAACTATTTTACATAACACCCCCTAGACCTCCTGCTATTTTAACCCGCAGTCCTACTCTTCTCCACTTGGGCTGACCCGTGGGCCCGGCCCATTCTCTTTCTCTTCTTTTCTTTCTTTTTCTTTCCTTTTTCCAACTAACCGGCCCAGCCCACTATCTTTCTCTCTTCTCCATTTTCTGCTGGCGGCAAAAGGGCCCGGCCCAGTTGCTCGGCGTCTCCCGGCCCAGCTGCCCTCTCTTCCTCTCCCGGGCGCACGCGCGCGCACGCGCTCGGTCCGGTTTAACCGACCGAAGCAGCGGCGGCGGCGGCTCACTGAGCGTTCTCGCCGGCGGTGAACCCCTAGGGAACGCCCTCCCCTACAGAAAGAGCGGCGCACCCCCAAGCGATCCTCAACGGGCTTAGCCCCTCCCCGCGGAGCGAGCGCACGGCGTCGACGGTGGCCACCGGGAGCGGTAGCGGTGGCTTACGGTGGCGCACGGCGGACGGCTAAACGGCGGTGACAACCCGGACACGAGCTACCCTACAGGCATAAGCACGACGAGACCGAGCTGCTTCACCCCTAAACCCCAGCGGACAAGACCTCTAGGCGGCTAGCACCGGCGGCGGCCATGGCTCGGCGGAGCTCCACGGCGACACACACGTTCCGGCGAACCTGGCCGGGGACTCGGGTCATGATCACTCCTACGAGCGGCGCACGAGCCTAGAACACAAGGCTACAGGGTCGGACAGCTACTAGGGCGACGGGAGGAAGCTTCTCACCGTGGAGGTGTTTTCGGGCACGGCGGCGACCGGAGTGGAAGATGACCTCAGTTTGGTGGCTAGGGTGGACGATACCGGGCACGAGTGGGTCGAACGGGAAGGTAGAAAGCTGAGGGGGTTGTGGCCGAAAAGAAATGGACGGAGAGGCTTGGATGGCAACGGAATTTGGTGGCGAAACGGGCGGTGGTCGGCGGCGAACTAAGGAACAGCAAGGAAAGAAGAAAAGAGATGACCGGCTTTGGAGGTTTATCACCTGACGTCGCCGCTTAAACTTAAACACGTCCTGCTGAGCACGCATCGGCGCTGGACGTCAGGCACGGCGGCGCGTGGCTCGGCCAAGGCAGTCGGCGGCAAGCTCCTGCGTGTCAACGTCGCGCCGGCCCGACTGCCTGTTCTGAACTCTGTCTCTCACTCCGAAAATCATTCAAAACCGACGAAAACAGCCTCATTTTTCCCCGTAT
Organism: Alloteropsis semialata; assembly: GCA_004135705.1. Taxonomy (NCBI): domain Eukaryota; kingdom Viridiplantae; phylum Streptophyta; class Magnoliopsida; order Poales; family Poaceae; genus Alloteropsis; species Alloteropsis semialata. The sequence continues at coordinate 81,729,994 of CM014278.1, forward strand.
TTCAAATGTAAACACTCCAAACTCCCAATACAACAATTATAGCTGAAACTTGGGGCTTCCATTCCCTTGTAAACATCAAAGCTTAAAACTCAACGAATCAAAAGATACAACGCAGGAAACTTGGACCTATTTCACTGAAATATCTGAAACTCTGAAACTTATTCAAGACTGTCATCTTTACCTCCAAATTACTCTCAATTTCATATGTAAACTTCAAAAACTTCAAATACCAAACTTGTAGATGGTATATAGGGCTACATTTTTCCTGATATGCACTTGAGCTGATTCTTCCTAGAACTCGAGTTAAATTACACTGAATTTGACCAAAACAAAGGGATTTCAGAAGCTTCAGTTAATCCTTTTCAAAGTTGCTACCTTTAGGTCTAATTTTCTCCAGAATCCAAATGTAAACTTTTGATTCTCCAAATACCAAAGTTGTAGTCCTAACATAGGGCTACATTTCTCTCAATTTGACCTTGGGCTAAATCCTTCTAGTTTGAAAGTTATAAGCCCATGAATTTGGATAAAAAATCATCATCACATGCGCTTCAACACTTAACCCAAAATCCAATGTTCAAATTGATTTCTTCTCAAATTTCACCAAATTCAAACTTGTTTGATAAATGCTTACTATTTAGGGTCCATTTCCAAGTTTGACTTGGTCAATCTTTCCAGGGTAACAAAATTACCAAAATGCCCTTAAGGCTAACTTAGCTCAAAGAAAAGCATTTAACTCTTAACTTTGGTATTTCTCTTTATTAGGGTCCTAATGATCCTCTTAGTCCCTCACTAACACCTGTGGTGTTACAGCTCGCCTCCCCCACTGCCCCATCGGGGGTGTCCGCCATGAAGCATTCGTGGGACGGGTGGTGGCTCTCTCCGACGAGTTCGGTGTCCGAGGCTTCCGAGACGGAATCGTCCAGGAGGTCGAAGACCGACTCGGAGACGTGATTGATCATTCCGACGAACTCGCTGTTCGCCGGGGTGTAGCTCAGAAGTCGCGTTGCCAGTCGTGACACAACTTCAGCCGCGTTGCGTAAACCGTATGGGGTCGCATATGGCGGGATGGAATCCAGCATCTCCGTGGAGAGCGGGACCCCTCCCACAAGCTGAGTAGCAACGTTCGCCAGGGCGAACCTGACATATCGCGTATCCTCCTACATGGGCCGTGACCCCAGGAAGGTCTCGAGCTGCTTGAGCAGCAGGGCCTCGTTGGCCTCCGGACGAGGGTCGCTAGCCTCGTCGTCAGGGGTGTTGACGTTGACATTCGCGAGAGCCTCGGCGGCGGTCGCGACGTCAGCGTCGGGGACGCTGACCGGGGGCGTGGGAGCGACTCTCGCCAGGTCCCCATCGGTGGAGATGACGAAATCCAGACTTTCGAGACGCAGCTGTGTCCCGGGAGTCCAGCTCGAACCGTGGGTGGCCATCCGAAGCCTGGTGATCGCCGAAACGCACAAAGGCCCCTACCTGGCGCGCCAACTGTCGGTGTAAGAAATGACCAACTAGTAAATTAAGTGGATTGCGCGTTTGGGCTTGGATGGTTTGCGAGAGGACACAAGGAATTATACAGGTTCAGGCACTAACGCCCTACGTCCAGTGTCGATCTGCTCGTGTTACTCGCGTTGCTCGTAGTAGGGGTTACAAGCCGTCGAGAGAGAGGAGAAGCCTCAAGTCTCTGTGAGCGTCTAAGTGTGTGCGAGTGTGTTTCTGCCGGTTGTTTTTTTCTCTCCCCCTCCCCTGAGGCTTTGTTTTTCTTTTTATACCTCTGAGGGGAGAGCTGTACAAGGCGTGTTCAATGAAATGATGAATAATAAGAAGCTTGCTGGAGAAGCTCCGCCGCCTACGGGACACTGTGGGCGCTGTTGGAGTAGGTCCTAATCCCGAGCTTGTTAGGGTCGTGCACGTCGCTCCGCGGCGCCTGCGGGGCAGCTAGAACTGTTGCACCCTTCTGCCACGGCGAGCGGCGCGGCGTGGCCCGTTAATGCTAGTAGGCGGCGCGGTAGATATGCGGCGCGTTCTTCCGGTCCCCCCTCGTTCCGGGTCCCCCTTGTTGACCCATGACATCTGGCCCGGGTAGGGTCGGGCGAGACGGAACTGGGTCGGCCGAGGCTGAGCCAGGTCGGCCGAGGCGGAGACGGGTGGGCCGAGGCGGAGCCAGGGCGGAGCCAGGTCGGCCGAGGCGGAGATGGGTCGCCCGAGGCGGAGCCAGGTCGGCCCTCCCCCTATCTGATGTCCTCCTTGTTTATGGGTTTGGTTACGCTCGTCTCCTTTCCGAAACAGCGAGGTCCCACCCGTCGGTGAGAGGGTCGGATATTGATATCCAACAACAATGCAATCATCCGCGAAGAGTAAGTGCGAAATCCAGGGTGCATGGATGCCCACGCGAACTCCTCTGGATAGGTGCATTGGACCAAAAGACTTCAACAGGCAAGAAAAACCTTCAGAGCATAGAAGGAACAGATAGGGGGAGATTGGATCCCCCTGCCGAATCCCCCTAGTTGGCTTGAAAATTTCAGATAACTGCCCATTAACTTTCACAGCGAAGGACACCGAAGTGACACACTGCATAATCTTGTCGACAAAAGCTTTAGATATTCCCAATTTCAACATAATTCCTTCCAAGTACCGCCACTCGACTCAGTCACAAGCCTTCGCCATATCCAATTTGATGGCACATGCTCCTGTCTTCCCCTTCTTCCTTTTCAAATAGTGCGTGCACTCGTAAGCAATTAGTACATTATCTGTTATCAATCGCCCCGGAACGAATGCACTTTGCTCCCCTGAAATAATCTTATCCAGAAAAACTCGTAGTCTATTAGCCAACACTTTAGAACAAACCTTGTAGATTACATTGCAGAGAGAGATTGGTCTGAAGTGCTTCATGTCCTGTGGATTTTTTATCTTTGGTATCAACACAATAGTTGTCTGGTTGATAACGTCCGACATGTGGCCTCCATTCAAAAAATACAGCACTGCGCGAATAATACTTGGGCCGACCACCTCCCAATGGATTTGAAAAAACCCTGCCATGTACCCGTCCGGCCCAGGGGCCTTGTTGGCACCCATCATAAAGATTGCCTTCTCAATCTCCTGGGCTGTGAAGGGCTGCTCTAGGGTCTCATTTAACATAGCCATAACCTGGACCGGCACATAATCTAGGATCCCTGTTCGATCGGAATCTGCCTGGGCCGTGAATAATTCCTTGTAAAAACCCACTGCCATCTTCTCAATTTCAGCCTAGTCCGTCACTATTGATCCATCTTCCGCTCGAAGCGACTTGATGGTATTGCACTTAGCTCTTTCCTTTGCCTTTGCCTGAAAAAGAGCAGTATTCCGATCTCCTTCTTTTAGCCACAAAATTCGTGATCTCTGTCTCTCCATTATTTCTTCTCTAGCCAGCAGTTCTGCTATCCTTGACATCAATTGGCATTCTCTTCTAGATGGGCCAGACCAAACAGTTCTGCCCCTCTCTTCCTCAAGTGCTCTGCATAAGTACGCAAGGTCTCGTTTAACAGAACCAAAGACCGAATACTCCCACTCCTGGAAAGATAGCTGCATTCGTCCCAGAGCCTCAGTCAGCTGGTTCAGATCATGGATGTCATCATTTGCTCCCCACGTCTCCTTAACTAGCTTCACATAAGAGGGGTCACGTCGCCACATGTTTTCATACTTGAAGTTCCTTCTCCTTTGACGTCTCCCCCTCCTGTTTCGTTGGCATTCGATGACCAGAGCACAATGATCAGACTCTGTCGTCTGAACATGCCACACCTTGACATCCCTGAACATGTCAGAGAAAGCTTCATCAGCCAAAGCCCTGTCCAGTCTGTGACACCCCTGGTGTCACTAGTGTAATTAAGATCTTTAATAAACTTAATTAAACCAATCATGACATGCATCATTTCATAATCGTGTTGTTTGTGCATTTGTGTGTATATGTTGACTTAGTCAACCAAAATAATTAAAATAGTCAAAATATAAAAATTATACCCAAAATGTCACAAATAATGTCAAATACATGTTTATGAACTCAAATGAGTATGAAAAGTTCAAACAAAAATTCAAAATTCAATTTTGAACGCGTTCGATCGTCATTTCATGTGTCGCGGGTATTGCTTTTTACCCTTTTTCGAGAGGCTAATATCTTTATATTTTGCCTACATACTTGAAATTCCACCAATATAAAAGTTGGAGTACAAAGTACCCTCTTTACAATGGTGGTGATGTGGATCAAGGAGAACTTGGTTTGGTCATTCAAAATCTTGACCAAATTTTGGTAAAAACTCTGAATTTTCGGCACTTAGGTGATTTCGACTAAGTCTGAAAACATGATTTTGCCCATATTCGTCGCCCCGTAACTTTCAAATCGTGGCCCAAAAGTAGTGATACTCTTTGTAAGAATTGTAGCCTAATGTACTAGCTACAACTTTTGTATTGGACGATCTCGATGTTTGTATGTAAATCTTAGAGAAAAAGGTCATCGAAGTCGGGTCAAAAACATTCGATTCATACTTAGGATTTTCAGTTCGACAGTTAACAGCATTGTTGGCCGGATTCTCCACGATTTATCTCTCAAACCATTGATCAAATACTATAACTCCCTTTGTAGAAGTTGTAGCCTGATGTACCATCTTCAACTTTCGTATTGGTCGAATCAACTTTTTATGTACAAAAAGTGGAGATTAAAGCCGATAAAGTTGGACCCATGAGCTGCACAAAACTCTGAAATTTCGGGAATTCGAATTTTGGCTGAGATGTAGGGCCTTGCAACTTCCAAACCGTTGAGCAAATGGTATAAGTTCCTTTGTAGGAATTGTAGCCCTATGAATCCTCTACAAAGTTTGTATTCGTTGCTCCTTGAGTTTATACACGGAATCGTGAAAAAATTCGAAAGGTAGCAGCTGCATCGCTAGGCCACGAAACTGAATCAGAAGCTTCAGTTCGACGCCGATCGACAGACCGACGGCCGGAAGCTCGGCCTCGGCTTCGTCGACGCCAAACGCCGGCCTCCAGCTGTCCCGCCACGCGTTCGCACCTCACTCGTGCCTCCTGGCCGGGCCAAGCGGGCTCGCTGAGCTGTCCAACACGCTGGCGAGATAAGGATCCGCGTCGACCGAGGACAGTAAAGGACCCGAGCTTCACCGGCCAAAATTCACTCCACCTGCCCCGCCATTCCTCGATTCACTCCTCCCAGACCTGCACCACCTCGCCCTCTCCGCCCTCGACCGCTCCGTTCCCTCCGCCATTGCCCATACTCCGAGAAATCGAAGAAATCCGGCCACCATTGTTAGAGCTCGGCCGAGTTCCTCCATTCCCAAAATCGTAGCTCTACGTCCATTCTCCTTCCAATTCAAGCCTCAAGACGCAATCCCCATGGTCCCAGGATCCTCCCCGACCTTTTCCCCATCCTATCTTGGTCACCAGTAGGCCGCGCCACCGCCGCCGTCTCAGTCCAGGGCCTGTGCCCGTGGACAGGAGGGCCGGCGCCCCTGCTGGCCGCCAGCAGCGGCCAGGCGTGGCCAGGAGGGCCGGCCGCTGCTGCCTGGCCGTGCGCCCAGGCCAGGGAGGGGGTGCGACGGGCCGAGCAGGCCACCACCGGTGATTCCTCCGTTCTGTACGTGAGTGACCGGAGGTTGAAGAAGAAGGGTAGAAAGGTAAGAAGTAAGAAGCTTAGGGGGTTATTCAAAAGATTTCAAGGGCTTATGTGTGAAATGGAAAATTTGCAGGGACCTGGTTGTAAGTTCCCGAGGACCTATTCATGAGAAAAGGACCGATCTGCAATTACTTTCAGTTTTCCGAGGACCTGGATGTAAATCTCGATTTCACTATTCATGAGTTCTTCCCTTTTGAATTCGGCTGAGACTCAATAAATCACCAAAAATCACAAAAAAATCGTAAAATCACAAACTTGGACTTTCTGGAATCCTTGAGAAATTATATTTCTAGTGGTCTAACATATGCATGTGTAATCTGTGTTATTCTCAATGTATTTTTGCATGTATGAAGATGTGTTTGAGAGAGTGTTTATTGCTCTATAAATCATAGGAATGTGCTAAAAATGTAAAACCACTTTTGATGGATCTGTTGTGATTAGTAGAGTTGAGTTGAGTATATGTTGGCCACAGTTTCTTCATGATTTTGGTAGATTTGGAATTAAGTTGTTTCTAGCTAGTTAAGAATGGTTAAATCACCAAATATTCTATGCAACTCAGAAAAATCTGAAAAATTCACATAACATGCCTCTAGTAGAATAGTAGTTACAGTAAAAATTTTAGCTGCAGAACATTTTTGTAGAATTTGTTATGATTTTCTAAGTGGTGATAAATGTTGGCTGTTAAGAAAAATAGGAAATAAATAGGTAAAATGCTGAAAAATTTCTGAAAAATATGTTTAACTGTCAAGAACACAGAAACATGTTTACCTTAAGTTGTGTTTATGAAAATATATTTTCTAGGCTTTATTTGGTAAGAACTAGTTAGGAAATGCTTATTTCATAAATAGTTTTCTTGTGGTAAAAATAATTTTTGCAAACATGTACAGCAACCAGGAATGTTGAATGTTAGATTTAGCAATTGAAACTCTATTGTATTACTAGTGGTTATTTATAGATGTTTTGTTTAACTTATGTAGTAAGATAAGTGGTTATAACACATTTAAAAAGAGTTAATAAGATTTCTTTACATGTTATTTCAGAATTGAGTTAAGTTTAATTAGCAACTAAAAGCAACTCACCCCGCTTTAATTGTGAGCTTCTTAATTGTTTATAATCCATAAATGATTGTCCAATGATGTATTAGTGAGTTGTTGCTGTAATTCTGTGATCGATTTGTTGTGCACTGCTGCATCTCATGCATCCGCATTTTCATGTAGAGCAAACCCTTGTCGACGGGATATACGAGATCGAGGTCGAGCCCGCGGATGATCTAGCTACCGCTGAATTGAACTCTGCTGCTGCACAGGACCCGAACCAAAGTTCGGAAGGGCCCAAGGCCAGCGGTGATCAGAAAGGCAAGCCCCGGAGCATAACCCGCTGTTAATTCTAACCCTCTTTAATTTGTGCCTTAATTTGTGCATTTAAGTTTTGAGGAGTTGAATGAAACCCTAGTTGCATGATCCCTAGGTACCTATGTCCTAATACTAGTATGTGTAGGTCGTTTAGACCGCCATGCTTAATTAGGATCGGTAGAAGTCGAGTGATTGCCTTGTCACTCGCGAATAGGTTTACTGTATTATCGGTTGAGGAGATTCAGCAAGCGGGGCTTGTGCGGTAATTATGTTTGGTTGAACACCCCGCTTGCACAGAAATTGTTGGCTAAGGCATTGATTGTGTGGTCAGTTGGTCAAGCTTTTGAAGGTACTAATCGTATGCCGGGAAATATGGTAAACTGGTAAACCTAGTACTTGATTCAAACTGACGTCTGACGGGTCTTTCCTACTCCATCGGGCGAGGGGGATGATGGCGAGTGTAGCAGTGGCCGCGGCACAGGTTTGCCTCGGGCACCTGGGGTCCGTTGGGGCGTGCACTCGGGTGGAGTGGGCCCTGATGGCAGATGGCAGGGAGAGATGGGAACGGTTGCCTCGTGAGGTCCGGGGTGTCTCTCACGGGTCGTACGATTAGGTTGTCCCATGCATGGTTAAAATCAACTCGAGTTGTCCGTCCTTCGCGGTTACATGAAGCTGCTTGATCTCTCGTTGCACATCAATGTCCTTGGGCCAAATGAGGGAAAGTGTTGTTAGGTGAGAAATGTTGATGATTTACTAATCAATTGTTTTTCGACACTGAATGTTATTGGATAGTTTGGCAAATCTAGAAATGGTTAGTCTCACTTTAAAACTTGGCTAAAATATTGAAAATAGGGATCAACTTGTAGACGCTTTGGCAAAACAAACCCCAGAGCCAAAAAGCCTTGCATGTCTAGTATTTAACCTTGTCGGGTAAGTCTTGCTGAGTAATTAGTACTCAGCCTTGCTTGTGGCTATCTTTTTCAGATTATGTGGATGGTTATGACCCTGTTGCTGCTGTGACTTGGCCGTGTGTGCTTCCTGATGGTTGGACTGTGGAGCAGGTGCCGTCTAAGTCCGACTCGGGCCGCAATGACTAGATGTTGTGCGAGGGCTCCGCATAATGTCTTTTGTTTCGACATTTAGACTTCCACTGTATTATAACTCTGGTTTGTAATAACTAAAACATATGCACTGTATTTGTATAATCATCTATGTGAACCTCGTGTTGTAAAGTTTGTGATGAGTTGTACTGCCTGAGCCTATCTTCGAATGGGACTGCTGCTATTTCGTTTCGGTCGAGAGAAAAGGTGGTTTAATCGGGAAGGTATCCGACGGATTGCACGATTAGCTCGGTTTAAGGGCATGGAGCACTGCTGTGATAGTGGGCCCATGTTTTTAAACCGGATTAATTGGGGCGGTCTGCCACACAGTCGACCTTTTATGTTGTCCCCATCCTGTTGGCGGTTGTCCCATGTGTATGGTAGACCAATAAAACCAAGATCAGCAAACCCACACATGTTGACTGCATCACGGAAGCCGTTCATCTGTCGTTCGGGTCTCGTGACACCACCAATCTGTTCTTGGGCATCTAGGATCTCGTTAAAATCTCCCGCACACAACCAAGGTGAGGTACCTTGCGTTTTCAGATACCGTAAACATTCCCAACTCCTGTTTCTCAATTCCCTCCTCGCTTCACCATAGAAACCAGTAAAACACCACCAGACCTCCCCAGATGTTGGGGCCACTATATCCACGTCTATGTGAAGTTTATCATAGCTCTTTAACTTCACACAAATATCATGTGACCAGAGGAGAGCAAGACCACCTCCCTGGCCAAAGCTGCCGACCCCAACTCCATTCGCAAAACCAAAAGAGTGCATGAGCCCTTCCACATTATTATTATACAATCTTGTTTCTGATAAGAAGACTAACACCGGGCGATGTAGCTGCACCAAGCTATGAACTTCTTGAACTGTCGCAGGCTGCCCCAGTCCTCGACAGTTCAGACTTAAGATTTTCATTGTGCTCGGCGAGGGCTGCACTCCACAGCCGTCGCCGATCGCGCATTTGTTTGAAGGTCTGAAACTTTCTGCTTTTTCGACAGTTCATCCATATTAGCACTGTCACCAACCTGTGCATTTGCCAATTGGTTCATTCTGGCATTGACTAAAACCGGCGGGATAAGAGGCACCACCTCAGCGACGGAAAGGTTCAAGATTGGTGTCGCATCAAGGCTAGAGTCAGAGTCCTTTGATTTTCTTTTGCGCACCACCATCTGTTCACCACCCGCCTTAACTTTGAAGAGTGGCCGATTTGCTTTGGACACCGGCCTATCTTCCTCTTTTTCCTTCCCCTTGTTTGCCTCCTTCAAGGGAGATGTCATCTCCTCCACATCACCATGTTGTGCCTCCTTGCATTGGTCCGTCGATCGCTTATCCTCCGTCCTAGCAGACGAGCTTCAGGACTGCTTGGAACTGGATGACGTGCCGCTGCCGAAGGACTCAGCTGCTGCATTTGGGAAGCTTTGTAGCATTCGTCGCCTTTCATCAGGAGTCCTAAGAAGGACATCCCATGGTAGCTTCCCCAGGGCATTGCGTTTAGCAGGAGTAGGACACTGTAGCTCTGAGTGTCCCAAGATACCACAAGACTTGCAGAAAAAAGGAAGCTTCTCATATTGGGCGTCAAACCAGTCGGGCGCCCCCCTCCTTTTTTGTTCTCAACAACACTCCTCTACTCACTGGTTTGGTCACATCAATGGCCACCCGAGCACGGAGGAAAGGCCTACTAGCCCTCCCTTCATTATCCACATCCATCTTGATCACTGTTCCAATCAAACTCATCGCACGAGCACCGCAATGTTCATTCATCCAGCCGAGTGGAATATTCAGTAGGCGAACCCAAATTTCCATCGGGTCAAACCTGATTTCAGAGGGCTTGAGACTCTCATCATACATTTGCAGGATCACAGCATGTCTCCCGACCATCCAAGGGGATCCTCCCAGAACTCGTTGCATATCCTCCTCACAGTCAAAAGAGGCAACAAACAGGTTATCACCTCGCTCACCAACAGCCCTTATCTTCATGCGTAGGGGTTACCCCACATCGGCTTCATGGCCTAGTGGATTGCGGATACATGCAGCGTCGTCGGTGATAGGACTTTACCGACGAGAGCCCATTCCATCACCCCACTCCTTCCATCACCTTCATCGTCGCTGAAAGCCGCTACTTCCGCTTCACCTGCCGTCAGGTTCGGGTTCCCTAGGAGATCAGCAACGTTGTCCTCAGACTACCCAGAACCCGGGCATTTCGCGCGTCTGCCGCGCCCAAACTTCCTCCACCAACCGTAGCCATAGTGCCAAGATCAGCAGGGAAACTCACAGAAGTGCAGCGCACAGAAGACACGCGCACAGAAGCGATCCCAAAACTAGGTCCTAAGCGACGCTTACCCCTAGCAGGAAGTATAAGCGACAAGTCGTCACGGGGCCTGGAGAAGTTTGGTGACCGACCCGACAAAATCCCGCTGGTTCTCCTGGCTCAGAGTTCGGGAGGGTTCACGACATCCCTTCGCCGCCTCGCAAGACAGGACTCACGAGCAGAAACGGGAAACTTCTCGCCGGTGCTCGGACTCGCGCGGGCCAAGAGCCCAAATCCCGTACGCAACGCAACCACCTGCTCCGCCGGTCTGCCCGGACTCTGGCCTCGCTTACCACCGCCTGAAGCTTCTCGGGTCTCCTCGGCTGGCGCTCCGTCCCTCGATCCTGTACTCCACGCCGCCGACCGGGATGGCGCGCTGAGTCGTCTCGTCGGCGTCCACCAAGGTCTACTCTAGGCTCCCGCCCGCCTCCCCACCCGCTGGTGCTGCTCTGCTCTAGGCTCCCACACGCCTCCCCGCCCGTCGGTGCTGCTGCTGCGGCGACGGCGGCGCTGGCAAGCTCCCTCGTGCTGGGCTCCGGGATGAGCGCCCTAGAGAGGCAGCCCGCTCCCCCAGGCGCGGGGCTCGGCGACACGGGGAGGAGTCGCGCGGCCGACGCGCGGTCGCCTTGCAGTTCGTCCGGCGACGGAGAGGAGCAGCCCCGGCGGCGCGCGGCCGTTATGCTGGCGGAGGGGATCGGCAATCCCGCCGGCGGGGGCACAAATCCACTAGTGGAAAAACCGCCTTTAGTCCCGGTTGGGAACGGGCTTTAGTCCCGGGTCCCCAACCAGGACTAAGGCACCGGGACTAAAGGCTGTTGCTTTTAGTCCCGGTTATTTATCCGGGACTAAAGACATCTTTAGTCCCGGTGGCTAACACCACCCAGGACAAAAGACTTCCAAAAAAATAAAAAAAAAAGTCTCCTGTCCGTCGCGCCGCCGTCCGGCCCTTCCAGCTCCGCCTCCACCTCCACCTCCAGCTCCATCGCCACCTCCGACTCCACGAGCTCAAGTTCTCTGAATCCAAAACCAGATCATCATATTCTCGAACTTCAATTTCACCATAGACATACAATCAAACACACAATCGACACTTCACAAATTGAAACAAAGATATGATTCAAGAGATGAGTTCGAGTTGATTCACAACAGACAGAGGATTCATCTCAACACAATCAAAAAAATCACTGGCAAACAAATCTCCTGGATCATGAACGGAGCTCCTTAGTCCTCACTGTGTCGTTGCTCGGAGGCTTGCCGGACCCCCGCCCGACAGCGCCGTCGGGGCAGCATGCCCGCGCCGCCGGGGCCCCGCCCGCGTCTCATTTGGACCCCCTCCTCTAGTGTTTATAGGCTGTGGAGGTCGGTAACTCGAGGGTAGATTCCAGAGAATATTCCATAGCCACCTTCAGACTAGACATGTGGAAGCTGGAGACGAGGGGAGCCAAGGGCGGTTCGACCAAACCCCTGGTTCGGCCGACCCCCTATGGGCCCCACTCTCCTCCTCGTTTGCACAGGAGGCTGACACGTGTATCCATACTTGGGTACAGGGGTGCCTTGGGTGTTTCTTGGTATTTTACCCCCTGATGTGGGCCCTTCAATCCGTGTGCTTGCACGTGATTGGTCAGAAGTATGTTTCTTTGCTCTTGCGGGGCCATGGATCCGTGAGAAGCCTATGTTGCAGCCTCTAGTTGGCTTGAGTTGTGCTAGTTTAGCCACTTTAGTGCATTCCTACTTCATTTCCATAGATAAGTGACCTGCACACAAATATTCACCAACACTTGTGGAACTTGTTAGTAATAACTCCTACCTCTAGTGTTGATGTTTGCATTTCGTACATTTATGCAAGAGTTGACGGCCTTAAAATGGCCCTTAGTAGCCGTCAACAACACCCCACACTTAGCCTTTGCTCATCCTCGAGTGAAGGAGAAAGGACTAAGGTGTACTCCCAAAGGTATGAAACAAGCATAAGAGATATTCCAAACTTTACCTTGTACCTGTGAACTTTGAAGTGTCTATCATGTCATCTTGAATAGTTGTAGAGTGGAACGATCTTGAATCAAATCACTTCAACTCTTTTTGTCAAGTAGCTTGGGATTTTTGCAATAAGTTTTAAAACAAAACTCCTGCTTAGCTCCTCAATTGATACTCTCAGATCACTCATATATGTATGTTCTCACCGAGGCATTCATTTTGCCTTTTTGTCATCCTATTTCTATTGATATCTATATGTGGAGCTCATGGTAGGATATGAAGAATGGGGCTTACTTGCATCACTTATGTTGCAAAGTCAAAAAGCGGATCCAAGC
>CM014278.1:81743715-81761251 GCA_004135705.1 Alloteropsis semialata
TCGTTGTGGGCGAACTCGATGAGTATGGCCCACGACTTGAGCGGGCGGGTGCCGCCGTTGAGCACGGTGACGTTGGCGCGGAAGGCGTAGGGCTGCTCGTTCTTGTCGCTGACGAAGGGCCGGATCTTGGTGCGGCCCTGGAAGTTGTAGGTGACCTGGATGCCGTTGCAGCCGGCGTCGGGCGCTGGGGCGGCGGCCGCCGGCGTCGGCGTCGTCCCCCTCTGCGCCGCCGCGAGCCCCGCGAGCAGCAGGAGCCCGAGGACCAGAGCATGAGGAGCTACGGAGCCAGCCATCGCTGGATCGGGGGCGCGCGCGGTGTGGATCGGCGATTGGGGCTGGGCGGGAGCGGCGTGGCGAGGTAGATGAAGCGATCGGAAAGCGCGTGCCCAGCTGGGGGATGGGGAGACGAACGGGGGAGGACTGAGGAGGGGTGGTGGTGGGTTTGAACTGGGAGAGCGGCGTGCGCAGCTTGTCTGCTGCTTCCTTCTCGTCCCGCTGATGTTTATTCCCCCAAAAAATCCAGAAAATGATCGGGTTTTGAACAAAAGAGCGTGGAAAGCGACGCCGGCCGGAAAGGAGAAGGAGAACGAGACGACGTCGGGGGAGAGGAGGAGCGGGGGTTGACGTTGATTGGCGACGGCGCGTTGGCCCGGACCCGGGCCCAGCTGGTAGTGACGGAGCGGACGCGGAGAGGCGGTGACTGGTTGAAACGGTAGGGTTCGGTCCGGGCAGCGGCTCCGCCGCGGGGGGAGCGAGATGCGCTGCGGGCCGTCCGATTGTGGCGTGTACGGTCGCGGACGGCGGCGGATGGGGGTTTCTGTCTCTTGTGGCGTGGGGCCCGCGCATGTGCCGAGGAGACGTTCTGTATGGCAGGCCTGGGGACCGGGCCGTGGGCCGCGGCGCTTGTGACATGTGAAGTTTGTGAAGAAACGAGAGGCTGGCAAGTCGGTCCAGGGTCCACCATGACGCAGAGAGCGTGAAGCCGCGGAGCACGATGTTTCCAGTCGAGCACGCTCTCGATGGACGCGGAATTGGTAAGAAATCGAGCAGTTTTCTGTAAACAAATCGGACGGCTCCGCAGTCTGTTACCTTACCGTTTTAGTTGTAGCGTTGCAGGTCCCCTATTACAGCTTGACGCGGTGCTGCAACTGCAACCGGCAAATCGAGGAAGAACATGTCCAATCCCATGCGTGTTTTGCTGGGTCCAGGTACGCCACGCTGTTGGTCGCCCCTCGCCTCGGATATCCCGGCCGATGGCTTAACATACACGAGCTGATCGGATTCTACATGGAAATTTTGAAAGACGGTCATTTGATCTATAGGATTTACAGTTATTTACGTATTTGTTTATTTACTCGACAGCATGACACATCGACGTGAGCTCACGTTCATGGCTGCGTGATTGTCGCTGGTGGGGCACCGTGGCTACATGGGACAATAATTGCAATCTGTTTCTCCAGCCTCGTGCGCACTACGCTTTCGTCACTTCGTCAGGCCAAGGTCTCTCAACCCAAATGTAACAGCCCATGGGCTGGGCCATTTGCTGGGCCACTTGGGCCAAAAAATGGTGTGCTTGTGTGCTAGCAGCGGTACAGATTAGTTGGGAGCATAGTTATTAGGACCGGATTCAACCGCTAAAAAATCAAATTAGAGCCTCTAACGATCCGGTTCATTTAAAAGACTTTCTATACAATTAAACTGCTAAAATTGCACAAACCGGTCTGTTTTTATGAAACCGGTGAACCGGCCAACCAATCAGCGCACAAGCAGCTAGGCTAGCCCACGTCGTGGCCCAGGGAGCGCAGGCAACAGCAGGGCGTAAGACGCGACCCACGTGGAGGCTCACGAGTCGTCATGGAAGGAGCACCGCCAGCCGGATTTTGCTCCTTTCCATTCCTTTTCTTTTTTCCTTTATTACATTTCTTCTTTTTACTTCTCCAAGTTTTTTATGACCATTAAGAACAGGTTCCTATATTCTATGCTATATGCAACGTGAAAAATCCATGCGTAATTTACTCGTGTACCAATATACTCGTGTACCAATATATGCAAGGCAAATATCAACAGGTTTATACGGATTGATAAACTTATATATAGTTCTATCTATTTATCTACATGTGTATTATTTATAGTTGTATCCGTCAAATCTAGCTGAACGTTTGAAGCAATTTCTCAAAGATCTATATGGGATAGTCCTAATTGAACAAATTGCTACTTGCTGTGTGCACAAATTTGTCATTCTCACTATTGATTTGTTTTCAGACTGTGGATTTTTTAGTTAGAAACTCCAAATTAGTTAGGCCTTTTTTAAGTATAAGCTTCGTGGTGCTGGCTTTTGATTTAATCCTAATAACTAATATACAGCGGTGTAACTACTAAGGTTATATAATTGTGTTTTTAATGAGCATATTTTTTGTATGATCAGTTGTTTTTATACAATATGCACAGTTAATTATCACCGGTATATTAGACCAGTCCAAACGAATTTGTGGCCGGTTCACTAAAACGGTTCAGAGCTATTGACCCAGCAGTTCAACCGGTTTCTAACGGTTGAAACAGCGAACCATTGAACCGAGACTTTCATCGGTTCGATGACCGGTCCGGTCCTAATGACTATGGTTGGGAGTGTGCGGCGGCGCTCGTCCAGTCGGCACCGCAATGAGAGACGAAGGGAGCGAACGGGAGAGAAAGGAGGGGAGGGAGAATGTCCATGGTGTTAACGGGCTCTTAGCATGCTAAGGTTGTTACCAAGCAATGGCAGTCCTTAGATCGATATTCGACGGATAGATCAGTGTGGGAGCATCGACATTTAAGTATTTATAAGCACCGGTACCCCATGAAGAAATGGTCTTTCTCAACATTTATAAGCTGGACTTTCTCAACATTAGTAGGTAACTGATGCACTCTCCTCACGACCTCACCACGCCACCAGCCGCAACCCCCCTCCACCACCGTCACCAGCCTGCGCCGCCGCCGGAGCCGCCCGCCGGAAGTCCGGTGGGCTGCGAGGAGGGCGGCGGCGGGGCAGCCCCCTCATCCCCTCCTTCTTTCTCCCCTCGGCACCTTCTCCATCTCGAACCCTAGCCATGGCTGGCGGCCGGAGCCGCTCCAGGGAGGCCAGAACTGCTCCGAGGGTGGCCGGATCCGCGCCACGGTGGACCAGATCTGCGCGCTGCTGGCTCATCTCGACCGGCTCCGACGAGGGCGGCGGCATCGGCGGCGGCGGGCGGACGGGCTGCGACGTCGCGGTGGCAGTCGGCCACCCGGCTCTCCGTCGCCTGTTCCGCGTCCGGGGCCGCCGGATCTGCCTCCCTGGGGCCCGTGGTGGCGGATCCGCTCGGAGGAGGCGACGCCTCATCAACGGGCAGCTCCGCTCGGTGGCGTCACCGGGAGGCTACAAGGACAGATCCAGGTGAAAACCTAAGAACCGATTCGCTGGTTCGGGCGGCGGCAGCATCTGGATGTTGCTTTTCTCTTGAGGCGTCATCTTGGAGTCCTTGATGGCGACACCATGATTAGCTTGGAGCAATGGTGGTGGGTGGCAGATCGACACCATCTACGTCCAACATATTTCTTTCGAGGTCACTTCGATGCTTAGATAATAGCCGATGCATGGTCCATGAGGTGGCAGCCAGTGTTGGTCGGATTTGCTCTTGCTTGGCAAATCAAAGCGGAGGTGACCACATTCTTGGTTGCCGATCCGCTGGAGAAGACCGCCGGGGAGCGACGACAAGATTTGTATGTCTAATTCCTTACTCAACGATGACCGAAGATAGGAGATCAGCGTTCATGGTGGCTACAAGTGACCTCAATAGATTTTGGACTAGGCGGTGTTTAGTACTGATTTTCATGTACTAAAGTTCTTTAAGATATTTTCTTAGATGTTTGTAATAAACAAGGATGTGTGCGGTCACGCAGAGGCCAGAAGGCTGTGTGCGTTACTGCAGAGGCCGGAATGCAATTCTATTTTCTAAAAAAAAATGAAGAAATGGTCAATTTTCAAGTGCATCCTGGACCAGGGTCATGGTACATTCATATCCACACCCTTGGATTTGTTTCCCTTCAACTTCCACACCCCTACCGAGTCCCAACTCCAGATGACGTCAAAACAGCGACCGCCCCGCGCACTGTGCTGGAACTGGAACTGGAAGGCTGGAGTATTCACTTCCGTTTTGGCTCTAGCAGCCGTTTCGGTTGGTATTTAGTTATTTACTTCACGGTATCAATATGATTCCTCACACGAATCGGTTTGTAAGGTTGGCAACAATGCTACTCCATGAAAGATGTGCTAGCGACACGGCTTTCGGATCAGGAGCTCCTGTAGCTGCGGAAGTTGCAGACCTAGCAGCCTCATGCGAGGGCCATGGTATTGGGCACCCGTGGAGGTCAGGGCACCGTCTCCTACTAATTCATTCAGGCAATCAGGTTCTTCCAACTTCTGCATTCCCTCCCATACGTTATGTGTGCCACATAAATTGATCGGCAAATTCTTTATTTTCTCCTGCAAATCGTGACCCCCGCATGCAGAGAGAGCGTGGAGAGGAAACGGCAACGGGAGGTTCATCCGTTCAGGGCTTAGGCGTAAGGTTGGGCCGTCGGAGGAGTTTAATGGGCCTCAACCTGGGCTGACCGGTCACCCCTCACCCGGCCCTGTTTGCACCTCCCATGGCCTTGTGCCCTTGTGAACTGGCATGGGCCGTCCGGAACAATATGAAGCAAAACCCAACATGGCCGACGGCCCTCCCTCGCTCTATTTGGCCTGCTACAGCTTGTTGGGCTAGCAAAGACTGTCATCGGAGCTTGTTGGGCTTTGCTGGTCTGGAAGTCTCAAAGAATTAGCCTTCAACAAACTGCAACAGCTGCAGACCTGCAGTGTAGGGTAGTGCGCGTGCGCCACTTCGCATTGCGATGGCGCAGCAGGCAGTAGCAACTAGCAAGCCTCCATTCAAACCTACGCTTGGGATCAAACCAATCCTGCAAATTGATCTAATGTCGAGAAGCCTACCAACACGTCGACAATTCACGTAACCTCATTGCTTTCTTTTCTTCATCTCGGCTACAAACACCGCACTAAACGGGTAAATCAAACATCGGCCAAACGTTCAAGTCTATAATAAAATCCTAATCCGCGACGCAGGCCGATCGCGGCGGGCAGTCTTGATACTTGACTACTTGAGAAGCCGGTCAACCTCGCTCCACGGCAGCTCGCGGCATGCCGTACCTGGCGCCGTCAGGCACTTTTTGTCCTGCCCCCTTGGATCCAAGGTCATGCCCGTCGGTGCATCCCGCCGACAGAAAAGGCCGGCCCGCTGTTAGTAAAATAGACCACGAGAGAGGCCGGGCCCAGGGCCATGGCCATGCGCGGGCGTAACCGCGTAAGATCCACGAGCTGACGCCACGACGCAGACGCGCGTCGTACGTGTTCTCTGCCCTGTGCCCGTGCTGGTTTTCCATCACGCCCCTCCTCTCCCCACCACAAAGAGAGTCATCGGCCGGGCCGGGGGCCGTGTCGGTTGCCCCGTTGCTGTTGCGAGATCGCTAAACAATCGCTAGCTTCAGCTGTGCCTGCGGCTTGGTCTACCACAGCCGGGACACGGCGCTGTCAGGCCGTGTGCGTTGATCCGTCGCTGCGGAGCAGCTCTACGCAACGGCTTCGACTTCGAGCTCTGCTCTGTTACGCGCTATACTATATTGTAGGAGTGGTACTGTTCGTAGCTTTTCGCATGATGTCGTTGGTGTACGCTTACTCCTGCCTGCACTGGCCGCTTGCGCGAGCAGCATCCATGCATGATGCATGTCCTTATACGTGTGGCGGCCGTGCCGGCCGTCGGCATCATGACATGTGACAACACGGGAATGGACCAAGCCGGCCGATTAGGGGTCAGTGGGTGACACGAACGTCGCAGCTACTCTGAAACACTGGTTGGTGTCAGACTGTCAGCACGTGCCGTGAGACATGCTGATGAGTGATGAGCACCTTCTTATCTAATGGATCGGAGTAGCATGGGTTGGCTCGCTAGCCGTCGGCGTCGTCCACGGCGATTCGTTTGCGTTTGCACAAATGTGAAATGATCGGTGCTTGAATGGGTAGGCCATCGCGAGTCATGGGTTGTTTTAAGAATGGCATCGAGCAGCCAAATTAGGCCGGTTCGTACAATCGTACCCCTCACTGCACAGCTCCATCTAAGGCCCTGTTTAATTCCCCAAACTTTCCATTCTCTTTCCACCTCGAGAACCGTGTCAGTTCATTTCTTCTCTATGTGCACGTGACTCAATGCATAAATTTTTTACCACTTTTCATCCTTTCACCCCAATTAAACAGGCCCTAAGTGTGAAACCAACGAGTAGATAAAAAACCATCATAAGAATTCAGTGTAGCCTCGCTTTCGCTTGTTACAGCCCAGCTCAATCGGTGTTCATGCGGACATGCGGTTCTCTGCACCAGCCGTCCGACGTGACGATCTACGGTCCCGGATCCACAAGAGCCAACCGTTGATCACCTCATGGACGGCTAAAAAGAGACAGACAGCCTGTTCGGTTGGCTGGTGGCTGGTGGCTGGTGCTGATTTGTTGTGAAATTGAAGTACTGCTGGCTGGCTGGTGGCTGGTGGCTGATGTTGATTTGTTGTGAGACTGAAGTACTGCTGACTGGTGCGACCGGCCGTACGACATGGGCGCTATCAGGAAAAATGCCAAATGGGACCCCTACAATCCTGCCCACCCCTCCCTACGTAGCTCTAGAACAGCTCGAACGGATGCAATACTCAAACGACCCCCCGTGTGGGAGTTGACACGCACACCGAATTCCAGCGCCTTGTGTTAATGGCTTCCCTTCCCAGGAAGGACTAGCAGGTGGCCTTGATCTACTTGCTCCGACGAAGATGAAATATCTAGCAGTAGAACGCATCTCATTTCTGCGTCCATCTCTGAAATCGTATAGCTCGAGAAAGAAACGCCACCCCGCTACGATACTGACCCTGTTGTACAAATACGAGCAGCAGAGGGCCCGATGAGCTCGACGCAATGCCGCATCAACCAAACTCTCATTTATGCACCAGAAATTCCCCCAAGGGGACCAGGGTGAGAGTGAGCTCGATTGGACTGTTTGGTTCTTGCTATAAGTATATCGTTCCATCAAAATCCTCCTGCAGAGTTTCCATCAAGTGCGAGACTGTAGCGTGCACAGCGAGGCCGTGCACGTGCTGTACAGGTGGTGAGATCGAGAAGAGGACGGCAGCTCGCTGCTCGCCGCGGCCATCACCAGACACCAGCCAGCTGGCTTCACTGTTGAGAGTTCAACACACAGCCTGGTCCGCCCTGTACTCCCTGCCGCCGCAAGCGACTTCGAGACCCCCTTTTCCGAGGCACCAGGGACGACGCAGCCGCACGGCGGCACGCTGTGCTTGCTTCCCACTAGCCTCTCGGTCCTTGCAGCCTCCTATCCGCGAGCAAGATGCTCAGCTGACGGTTGGTGGCCATGGTGCACTGTAGGATGTGGCGAAGCAAGAAGGGAGAGAACTCAGAGCCTCCCATTCGACACTACCGGAGACAACAGGACAGGAGTGTCAAGTGTGTCCTGCTCAGCTGTAGCTGTAGAGAGACCAGAGAGTCTACTCCGAAGCAAGGGAAAATGCAGCAACGGGCCAACGGCCCAGCTTGGAGCTTGCCATGTGTCTGCGAACCGTGATCTAGCAGCGGTCCATGCCATAATTAGGGCATGAAGGGCTGTGTGCACTAGCATGTGGGGAACAGAGCTAGATATCGTCGTCATCATGTACACACGTCTGTCTGGGCAGGAAGATGTTCCTGTCCGATCGAGTTCCAGTCAGGTTCGGGGTGACCTGAGAATGGCAAGGGTACTAAACTGAGAGATGCGATATGGCCTAGTAGATCCTCATGACAAACCTCGTGGCTGGAATCATTGGAGCACGGAAGGTTTGGCGAGACTTGGTGACTTGGTGTCGGTGGGTTCGATCTTTTGAGGCAGAGAAATGGTTGGCTCATTGACGCCAGTGACAGTAGCTCGGCTCGCACATCGGCACACGTGGATCACACATTTGGGGCCCATGCACAAAGTCAGAAAGGACTAAAGGAGTATGTAGCGTTACTGCATTGTGCGTATGACCCTACCAAGAACAGATACACAGCACTGATCTACTGCACCGTATACATTCACTGAATCACTGTTAGTCTGGCACGTAGTTGTGTACCAACAAAAAAAAAATGGTTGTACAAGGGTTGGTCACAAGGACAGAGCAATGGCTTGCGCACAGCAACATCTAATAATAGAGATCGACCATCACACGGGGATCGGATATTGGGGGCTAGCTGTTCGTATGTTCTTCGATTCCTTCAAACTCCTACTGATTGCCCGAACATATGCTGCCACGTCATCCACCTACGCAGTTCGCTGTTACAAACAGTACAAGTTCTTTTAGCATCGTTGACAGAATCGCTCCAGCGTGTGAGTCAAGCAACAATCTCTTTCTTAGCGGTACATGCATACGGTGCATAGAGCCGGAACAGTGCCTGAACATTGACCTATCCCCTAACCCTGCAACGACCATTCATTCATTCATTCATTCATTCATTCAACCAACAAGGCCGATGATGGATCGTCTCCATCTCAGATGCCATCTCAGATGTCGCACACGATTGACGACCCATCCCGGGAAGCTCTGTTCGTGCCGAGAAGCTCCCGTGATCCCGTCAGGCTGACACCGTCTGAGATAAGCTAGCTTATGGAAGTAGGTAAGCTCCCCAAACAGAATTATCCTTTCTTAACAACCAAAGCAAAGCAAAACGGAACGGAACCCGGACCATAGAATACAAAGCCACAGCCCTGCAATCTTATCCCCACCCTAGGAATCCCTCTTGCCCGGGGCAACATGCACGATATATACTCGTATATAAGGTCAACAATCCAAGGACCATGCTTTTCGGGGTCCATACGCCGTCTTTCTCAGGCATATTAGCGGCAGCCCCACCGTACGTCACTGTTCGAGCGGGCCCGCCCCCGTAGCCCCGTAGCACGCAGCGGCGGCACGTCACGCCCGTTGCCCCAAGGACGCTGCGCCACCGAAAGCCTCAAACGAAAATCCTCGCGAAAACGCAACGGCTCCGCGCCTTCCGTCCATGCCATATCCGCCTCGTTTCTCGTTGCGGTTGCGGCCCTCGCCCTCGCCTCTCCACCCCCGTCTCTCGTCTCACCAACCACCGGGCACCAGCGGCCATCCAGAAAACGCCGTTCTTTAAAGCCCACGCGCGCCGCCGATCGCACCTCCACGGCTTGACGTGTAACCGGAGAACGGTAGGAGCCTCAGCCAAAGGGGGGAAAAACATGAGGCAGGCGCACGGGCTTCGCCTTGCCGGTCAGCTTTTCCGGTCGCGATGGAGGCCGTGGCAGGCTCGGCGACGCTGACATGTTAACCGACGCCAGGAGGCGCTACGATAGGAGGAGCGCACGGCCGCGCGTGATCCCCCACCGGAACACCACCGCGCGTCTCATGAGATGCCGTCGCATCGGCGACGAGGACCACCCCGGTCCGGCTCGCTCTCGAGGTCGCTCTCGCCCTCATGAGATGACCAATAGAGCATTGGCGACACGGCACCACTCCAAAACGCAGCAGCGGACAGCAGGGTATGCTACGCCAGGAAGGGGGTTCCAGAAAGGCCCTAGCGTTCCGCCTTTCTACCATGCCAGGAGGAGAAACGAAAAGATCTTGCCGAAGCTAGGGCATAAAAGGTAAAAGCTTCCGGCGATAAAATACATGGCTTGGCATTTGCTAGCCTGATCTGCAGGTGAGACAAAGACCAGGAATGATCGATAGCCAAATACTCTCATCAGCACCCACCAATTTGACAATACTGACATCGGTGGCTAGTGAAAAGCTAGCGGCTCTCTAGAAGAGTGAAGGAATAAAAGGGTTCCCTTCTTTGGAGCATCACAAGCGATTGACACTGTGGGCAGCTCAAAATGAACTTCAGATAATCAATACGTGATAAAATAAAAATTGATGGTAACTGGTAAGGACATTAGGTGCACCAGAATTCCGAGGTACAGAAAGGCAATCAGATCATCAGCAGAGGCTTTAGCGTTGCGGGTGAAATCAATTTCACCCATGTCTCTCTCCAGAATGGAACTTGCAAGTAAAAAGGTAATTCGATCGCACGCCGTGCAAAGCAGAGTTCTGAGCTCTCACACAACACGAATCTCGCATGTAAGCAGCTGATTAGCCGTGGCTAATGGCTTGTAAAGGTTAAAAGCCCCAGTCGGTTGGACCGTCACTGTCAGCCAAATCAAACCGACCCGAGCCTTGCTGAAGCTGAACCGCGTGCCTGGCGGGGGCAGAAACCGACGCGTGTGGCGAGCACCGAGCGGGGCCCGGCGGCCCTTTACCACCTCACCGCCGGCGGGGCCCGGCTGCCAGCGAGCGTCTCGCACGAACGATACCATGCGCCTAGTGACACGAAATGTTTCTTTTCCTCCCACATTGTTCACAAAATATTGGCTGGACCTGGACGCATTGAGCGGAGGGCGACAAGTAGATGCTAAGTGGGAGCTGGCAAGGAAAGTGAGATGATCAGAGAACAAAAGGTTCTTCAAGGAGAAGGTGAAGGTGCTAGCTTGGAGAAAAGAAGAGACTAGAAGAAAAGGGGAAAAAAATTGTTGATGGATGAGGTCTGGACTCTGGAGAGAAGAGGAGAGCAGCAGCAGCAGCACAATAATGATTTGCAAAAGAATAAAGCGGCGAGGAGTGGCGAGAGGCCCCACCGGAGGAAAGGGTGAGGACCCCCGAAAGGAGAGGCGGTCTTGGGCGGTAGCTCACAAGTCCCGTGTTGCTTGCAGCCACCGAGTCCTCAACCCCACACCGGCCATTTCCGCCTGCTTTAATCCCAGCGAGCTTAGTTAACAGCAACCCCTCTGCTTATCTTCGGCGAGTGCTTAAGCCCCGAGCGAAATGGTTGTTAGCGTCAGTCAGTTCGTGCACGGCCACAAAGCTGAGGATTCCAAGTTACTCATGTTTGTGAGCGACTGACGGTGACTCGGCCATTGATGGTCCAAGGAACCGGTCCATGGTGGAAGTGGTGGTGGTATCCTTCGAGTCCAGCGGCAGGCATTTAGGGTTGTGCAGGTGCTGCATTGGACTGACTGACTCTTCATTGAGATGGATGGGCGAATTGGATTGATTGCAAGAGTGAATGAGAAGACCCCCCGAACAGCAGAAGGTGAGGGATGGATGAGAGGAATGGAAGAACAAATGCTGCAAAGTGCAAAGTCTATTTCTCTGTGCTTTTATTTATGGTGATGTTGAGGCTGCAACACTGCACCTCTGTAGAGTAGCATACAAATGACCTCTGTTTTTAGTAACAAATCGATCAAAAAGAAGTGGGAGAAGAGATCACTAAGAACAAACAAGAACAATCTAGCACAAACATTTAATCGAACTGATGTGGGGGGGGGAAAAGAAAAAGGGATGAAAAAACATATAGGTTTGAACAGGTAATTGAGACCAAGAATTAGAAGCTCAGGATTTGTACGGGGTCGGCCAAAGAAGGAAAAGAATCTTTCTTTTTCGAGTGTAGCGGTTACCGGGACTCCTCGGCGCCGGCGCCGGCGGGGCCGTACAGGTCGAAGGGCGCCCATAGCGCGTCGAGCGGGCACGGCCGCCCGGCGCCAAGCCGCGCCCACGGCTTGCCGGACCCGGACCAATGCAGCAGGCTCACCGGCCCCGGGTGGAGGTCGCGGCAGCTGCCTAGGACATTGTCGCCGCCGAGGCCGTGCTGGTTCCACCGATGCTCGATCGGCGCCACGTGCCCCGCGAACACCAGCAGGAAGGGCGGCAGCGACCCCAGCTCGTAGATGCGCCCCGGCGGCGACTTCTGTATCTCCATCCACCGCTCGATGCGCTGCGTGTAGCCCGCTTGTCGCCACCGCTCGAGGTCGAGCACCATGACCCCAGTGTTGAAGTAGCACGGCCGCCGGCCCGCGAACGTCCCGGCGAACCGCTGTTCCGACCAGAACCGGCCTGTGAAGTACTTGGTAAAGTTGGCGTGGCAGTACTCGGGCGCGCCGACGGTGCGGCCGCCGAGGTCGGTGCGCCAGAGCTTGGCGACGTCGTCGACGAGGACGAGGTCGGAGTCGAGGTAGATGACGCGGCGCACGCAGGGCTCGAGGAGGTCGGCCAGGTAGTTGCGCGCATAGTTGAGCGGCTGCTCGAGAGCCTGCCGCACCGATGTCGAGATGAGCCCCCGGACGCGGTCCGGGTCGAAGTAGTAGACCTTGAACCGGAGCTGCGGGAACACGGCGCGGACGAGGTCCCCAAGGCCCGGGTCGGAGACGAGGAAGTGGAAGAAGACGCTCTCGGGGCACCTGGCGTGCTGCACCACCGAGTGGACCGCCGCGACGGAGCCCCTGAGGTACTCCTCATCGAGCGTAATCGCGATGTGGACGAGCGAGGGGTCGCAGACATTGGCGGCGGTGCCGTTGCCCGCGCCGCCGCCGCCGCAGTCGGCGGCATTGCGGAAGGACGGGGCGCGGCGGAAGGCGATCCCCCTTGCGCCCCCCGCGATCTGGCCCGGGAAGCGGACGCTGCCGTCGAACTGCGAGGATCGGATGGCCTCGGCGGGCGGGAAGGACTGTAGCGACGGCGACAGCACCACCATCACCATGGCGGCGGAGAAGAAGCCGGACAGGCGCGCCACCCACAACATCGCGCTCCCCCGGCTGGGCCACCGCTTCTTCGCGCCGGGTCGCCCGCGTGGCGGCGGCTGTTGCTGCTGCTTCGACCGCCCCAAGACGCCGTGCAGGCGCGCGATGGCGTCCAGAGGCAGCGCGGCCTGGCTGGACGGGAACGAAGGGGTAGGACGCAGGCAGCAGGCGGGCACGCCCGGCCTCCTGGACCTCAATTGGATCGCGTCGCGCTCTCCTGGCAGGTGGCGGATCGGCGCGTGGAGTGGGGGAGAAGCGAGCGGGAATCCATGCGAGGCCAGGCGAGGTGAATGGGGGTGGGCTGGGGAACAGAGCACAGGATGCGGAGGCGGCAGCCACCAACCCACCGCGGCAGGGAGGCAGGCGATTTCCCCCTTTCGTCCGTCGCCTCGCCTGCCACCGCTCGCCTTTTCTCTCTCCCTCTCTCGGCGCGGTGGCGTGACGGTGGCGGCTGCTGCGGTGCTGCTGCCTGCTGCGGCAGCTGCTTATTGTATCCGCCGCTCCGGTTTTGTTTAATTTCGCGCTGCGATTTCGGGGATTTGCGGTTTATCTCTCGGCCTCTCGCCCTGTTTTTTCTCTGGACTTCGGGGAGAAGGGAGCGGAGTGGGAGAGGAGGACTCGGAGACAGAGGAGGAGGCTGGCCTGGGCTCGGCTGGGCGGCCGCGGAAGAGGACGGCGAACCCAACTGTTTAGTTTTACCGCTGCCCCTTCCCTTTTCTCCCGAATCCGTGGTTGTTTGTTTTTTCGTGTCCATCGGTAACAAATTTTCGAATCTGTATGATGTTTCGAAATGCTGTTCGCTTTTATTGTCTTTTTTTCCTCAATTTATACAATTTATAGTAAGCTAATTGGGGAAGATAGTTCAAACTTCAAAGCGTAATTGGAGAGGGATAGAGTTTATTTGATATTTTGAGACTTAAAAGTGTAGTGTTTTGTCTGTGTAAGTGTGTATTTGAAGTTCAATGTACCCAACAAATAGTTTTTGGGCGCGATTCTTAAATGGATAGAGCATATGAGGGCATTAATTTCAAAATAATAAGCTTGGTGTCGGTGTAAGAAATAACCAACAAGTGAATTTAGTGGATTGCGCGTCTGGGCTTCGGATGGTTCGCGAGAGGACACAAGGGGTTATACTGGTTCAGGCACTAACGCCCTACGTCCAGTGTCGATCTACTCGTGTTACTCGCGTTGCTCGTAGTAGGGGTTACAAGCGGTCGAGAGAGGGAGAGGCTCCCAAGTCTCTGGATGCGTCTGAGCGTGTGTGTTTCGTGGGTTATGTTTTTTGTGCGTGCGTCCGTCCCCTCTCCTGAGGCTTGATTTTTCTATTTATACTCAGGGGAGGTGACGCTGTACAAGACGTGTTCAACAAATAACAAATAATGGAAAACTTGCTGGAGAAGCCCCGCCGCCTACGGGACACTGTGGATGCTGTTCAGGACGCTGTGGACGCTGTTGGGGTCGTGCTTCTCCTCGCGCGGCGCCTGCGTACGGGCAAAACAGTGGGAGTCACATCCTTTAGCCATACCGGACAGTGCTCGGTAAGGCGGACAGTGCTCGGTAAGGCCAATTAATGCTGATGGGGTGCGGCATAGCCGTGTGGCGACACGTCCTTATGCCGGGTCTTCCTGACACTCCACTCCGGCCCGGGCCCACACCGATTCGGGCGAGGCGAAGAGAGGTCGGGCGAGATAGCGTAGGGTTGATCAGGACAGAAGTGGGTCGGCCGAGGCGGGTAAGGGTCGGCCGAGACGGACGGGGGTCGGCCGAGACGGACGGGGGTCGGCCGAGGCGGACGGGGGTCGGCTGAGGCGGACATAGGTCGGCCGGGACAGAACCAGGTCAGTCGAGTCAGGGGAAAATCGATCCTCCCCTGACCTGATATTCTCCTTGTTTGCGGGTTTTCCTATGCCCATCTTATTCCCGAAACTGCGTGGTCCCACCCGTCGGTGAGAGGGTCGGATATTGATATCCGACAGTAGCCCCCGAGCCTGCTCGGAGGACAGGTGGTTCTCCGTGCAGGCTCTTTCTCGATGCCTGTTCAGATGTCACTCGGGGGTGCGCGCGACCGCACCCACCGGGTGTAGCCCCCGAGCCTGTAGGGGAACGGTTGGTTCGCCTATAGGCTGGAGTAAAGTTTATCCTTTTTCCCGCCGGGGCGCGCGAGCGCACCCGGTGGGTGTAGCCCCCGAGCCTGTAGGGGAACGGTGGTTCGCCTATAGGCTGAAGTTGGGTTTGCCATCTCTGTGCGGTCCCTACAGGATGACACCGCGTTTTGTCCAATGGACCGGAACATGATCCGCTTTTTTCAGAGGCACTGTCTCCCTTCTGAGTCGTCATGTCGTCCTTTCTGAGCTCACTGTTCGTTGGTGATGCTCTGTCGCTTTGCATGGAGGGCCACGCGGCGCGTTCTCGTACCCGGCCTGAGTGCTGACTCAGGTTCCTTCGGGCTATAAATAGGGTCCCCCGGGCCGTCTTCCTGGGCACGCAACTATCCTGCCTCTTCTTTCTCTTGTTAGCATGAGATCCCTGGTCGGTGAACCGCCTCGAGGGCGTCCCCCTGGTCCGGGGGGCGAGAGACTAGTCGCTTGATGCCACAAGAATGACTGCGACCTCGGGGAGTTCCGGCATGGAGGAGTGCTGCTCGGCGTCGCAAGTGAAGGACGGCTCTGGCTCCGACGACTCCTCCCGTCCGTTCGCCTTGCCTCGGTGGCGGTGGAACGGGTTCGAGGGGGAGTGCATGAGCGGAAGTGTCGCCGTTCCCCCGACTCGCCTCGCCAGGGCAGTTGCAGGGGTCGTGTACAGCCACCTGCGCGCTCCCTCTTCTTTCCTGGGTGCCGATGTGATGCCGATGCCGGCGACCGTCGGCCCCAGAACGCTGGAGAGAGTCTGTGGTGACGCTCCGTTGTCACGGCACCACAGCGTAATCCTCCGCCGAGTTCCCCTCGTGGCGTCGGCGGGCGGGGAGATGCTACAAGAAGGACTGCGATGTTCACAGTTCGGCCCTTCTTGTTGCATCGGATCTCCTGCGCCCTTCGTCGCTTGATTTCGTCACCGAGGGTGGCGAAACCCGTTTGTGTTATCTCACGGCCCTTGGCCACGTGTACTTTTTGCCCTTATTTGAGAAATAAAGGAATCTGGTTGACTCGGGGTGTCTTTCTGCGGCCGCGCAGTCGGCCTCTTTTTGCGATTTCAGCTCCCCCGTGCGCCCCTGAGTCGGTCGGGCGCGAAGCCGTTTCGTCTTTTTATCGTTTTCCCCTCACGCAATCCCTCCGCGGGACGGAAGGTAAGGGCATGCCTCGTGTTTTACCGCGTAGGCCGAAACACGGCTCCCGGTGAGCTACTAACGGGCTAGATCGAGCGAGGCCTCGGTCCCCCTCCGAGAGAGGACCGTCGGATCAACTGGTGATCGACCTCGGATAATCCCCAGAGTTCCCGACCCCCTTAGTTCCCGTAGTCGTTCGACCGACCACAGGGGCTCGTCGCCTCTCTTCGTGGAGATACATGGGGTCAGGAATCTTAGGCTCGAACGCAGGTCTGGGCGTCCTCGACACCCGTGTGCCGAGACTACGGCCTCTAGTGGGCCCGCCCATTTCTGCCCCTTCGCTCGGACGCTTCAGAGCGGCCGTCGGACCCTAGGGCCGGCCTTCGAACTCTTGGGCTGCTTTTTCGATTTCGCGTCGAGTCCCTTGGGCCTAAGAACGGCCCGGGCTTGTTTTGTTTTTCCTGAAAAATAAACGCGCAAGAGAAGGAAACGGGAATAGACGCAGAATAAATAAAAGAGAGGCAGGATATGGAATGCGAAGGGGTTGAGAGAGAGAGAGCGCCTGGGCGTGAATCTCGGGACGTGGGAGACGTGGGAGACGTGGGAGATCGAGGGCGCGCGTCGTGGGCCGCGTGGCCTTTGCGAGCCGAGGCGCAGGTGGGAGACCCGAGGCGTCGCGCCTACTCCCTCACCTGCCCATTTAATGCAGAGGGGGGGCCCGGACCTTCTTCTTCCTCCGCTCGCCTGTCCTTGAATCGCCGCCGCCGCCTGCAAGGGAGAGCCTTTCTTCTTCTTCCGCCCGCCTGCCCCCAAATCGCCGCCGCCGCCTGCAAGGGAGAGCCCATACCTTTCTTCCCCTTCCGCCCGCCTGCTGGTCATGGCCTGGTCCCGTTCCTCCGTCACGGAGAGCGAGCACGAGCGCCTGGTGGGGCGCGGGCTTCTATGCCCGCGAACCGACCTGGTGGAATGGATGGCGCCGGGGAACGAGGAGGTCCCTGCTCCGGCGGACGGGTACGTGGTATCCTTTGTCCCCTTCCATGAGCGGGGGTTGGGACTTCCTCCTCACTACTTCCTCCGCGGGCTCCTGCGTTACTACGACATCGAGCTCCATCATCTCAATCCCAACGGCCTGCTTCACGTGGCGGTCTTCGTCGCCTTGTGCGAGGGGTTCCTCGGCATCGAGCCCCACTTCAACCTCTGGAGGTCCTACTTCCATGTCGAGGAAGTGAAGGCGGAGGGGCGGCCGAGGCCACACGGCTGCGCCGGGGTGCGGCTGCGCACCGGTCAGGGCGAGAGTTACCCCTCGCTCCCGTTGATCTCCAGCAACAAGGGGTGGCAACCGAGGTGGTTTTACTTGCGGAGCGATCCGGGCGCTCCCTTCCTGGCCTTCACGGGAAGGCTTATCGAGGGGCGGCCGGACTGCTGGCACTGGGGCCCGACCCAGGAGGAGCGGCCTCACCTGACCGGACTTCGTGACGCGGTCGCCCGGCTTCGCGAGCTCGGAGTTACCGGTCCTGGGGTTATCGCGGCGTACCATTCGCGCCGCGTCCTCCCCCTGATGG
>CM014278.1:81770128-81876538 GCA_004135705.1 Alloteropsis semialata
GCGTCAGCGAGGTTGGGGAGTTCGTTGCACTGCCGGGAGAAACGCCTGATGTACTCCCGTAGCGTCTCCCCCTGCTTCTGCCTGCAGCTCCTGAGATCCCATGGGTTTCCAGGGCGGTTGTAGGTCGCCTGGAAGTTCCCCACAAAGACCTCCCTCAGGTCGGACCAGCTGCCGATTTGTCCGGCGGGGACATGCTGGAGCCAGGCCCGCGCCGAGTCGGCCAGATGGAGCGGCAAGTTGTGGATGATAAAGTCATCATCGTCGGCTCCTCCGGCTCTGCAGGCGAGTCGGTAATCCTCGAGCCAGAGCTCGGGGTCGGTTTCCCCGTCATACCTCGGGAAGTTCGACGGGGCTCTAAAGTTGGCGGGACGAGGAGCCGCACGGATCCGCGGGCTGAAAGCCCGTGGTCCCGGCGCCTCCGGACTCGGCATCCTCTCGTCCTCGTCCTCGTCGTCGTACCGGCCGCCTCGTCGGGGAACGCGTCCTCGCGGTCGCTCGGGTTCGCCCGCGGGGGGTCGTCGCCGGCGGGCGTCCAGTATGCTCCGAGCATCCTGGATCGGGCCGACCCATTGTCGGACCGGAAGCGCGTCCCCGGGGGGACGGGGCTGGTGCACCGAGTCCCCTTGTTGGGCGCGTCCGCCGCGCCCGGCGGCCAGCTGCCTCGAGGCTCCGCGGTGTGCCATCTGCGATGCTCGTCGTCGCGACTGCGAACTCTCGGCCTGCTGCGCTGCGGCTCGCTCCAGTAGCTCGCCGAGTTCCCGCTGCGCCTTGCGGGCCTCCGGGGTCACCGGCGGCGGGAGCCCTCTCACGAGCATGGCTGCCGCGGCTATGTTCTGTCCGGCGTGGGCAAAACACGGGGGCGGGGCACCGTCATCGTCGACGATTTGGCGTTGCACGTCCCGGGCGCGCTCCCGCGCCGGAGCCGCGTCTCTGACCTGCAGGAGCTCGCGCTCGATGCGTTCCCGTTCCTGCTCGATCCGCACCCGCTCCTGCTCCAACCGGCGGCGGGCTTCTTGGAGCTCCTCCCGGCGTTGCCGGGCGTCGTCGGCTTGGGAGCGTCGTGGCGGTGTAGCCGCTCTTTGCGGGGCCGGCTGCCTTGCCACTGCCGCGGCTTGGGCCGCAACCGGAGCGGGAGCAACGGGCGCGTCGGCCACCGGGTGACCGTCGTCAGGGCCCGCTGGCCCTGAGCCGCTCTCACTCGCTTCTCCCTCCGCCCCGTCGGGGGTGTCCGCCATGAAACATTCCCGGGAGGGGTGGTGGCTTTCTCCGACGAGCTCCGTGTCGGACGCCTCCGAAACGGGATCGTCCAACAGGTCGAAGACCGATTCGGAGACGTGATCGATCATCCCGACGAACTCGCTGTTCGCCGGGGTGGGGCTCAGGAGGCGTGTCACCAGTCGGGACACGACTTCAGCCGTGTTGCGCAGACCGTATGGGGCCGCATACGGTGGGATGGAGTCCAGCATCCCCGGGGGGAGAGGGGCCCCTCCCACAAGCTGAGTTGCGACGTTCGCCAGGGCGAACCTGACACAGCGCGCGTCTTCCTGCGTGGGCCGTGGCCCCAGGAAGACCTCGAGCTGCTCCCATAGCGGGGCCTCGTTGGCCCTCGAACGAGGGCTGCTAGCCTCGTGTCGGATGTTTGGACCCGGCAGTCCACACAGGGTAGCCTACGTGGTTGATTTGTTGAGGGACAGATCGAGGATCAGAAGTCGATGGTAACACAAGACGCAAGGATTGAACAGGTTCGGGCCGTCGAGATGACGTAACACCCTACGTCCTGTGTTGGCGGCGATTGTATTGCTGCGTATGAAGTTCCTGGAAGGATCTCCGTAGTTGGGTTCTGTCCTAGGGTTGTAGAGGTTGTAGTTTTTCGTAGATGTTGTTGTGCTCTGGAGGGGGGTCTCAGGGCGCCTTATATAGTCCGGCTGCCTTGAGTTACAAGTCGGCCAGAGATCGTAACCTACCCGGAATACAAGGATTTGATCCCATAACGATTACAGATATCTTTCCCTACAATTCCGGCTAGTCTATCTTGATCTCCGATCTTCTTGCGGGATACGCCGTGTGCTTTCCTTGCCGCGCGCGTCGTCGCGCCCATCCGGTTCGCCCGACTGGTGGGCCTTCCGACTGGTGGGCCACCTAGTCCGACAAACCGATCCAGATGTACTCGGATTGGGCCGCCCTTTGATGGTTGGGCCAATCCGCCTGCTGGGTACCCCTGGGGGTCTACCCCCGACAAGCCCCCGAGTAGTACGTGGTTGAGGGACAAGTCGGCGAGGTCGTGCTGCCCGATGAGCGTCGAGCCTGCTGCAGTTGGAAGCGAAACCGCGTGATACTGGAGAGAAAAGAGCTGTCCCAACGGATGCGCCGCGAGGTGCGTCCGTTGGCCGTAGCCCCCGAGCCTTGAAGCGATTCCGAAGGAATCGGTCCAAGGGTTAGTAGCCTTGTTTTGAAGTCGTCAGACAATCAACGGATGCGCCGCGAGGTGCGTCCGTTGGCCGTAGCCCCCGAGCCTTGAAGCGATTCCGAAGGAATCGGTCCAAGGGTTAGTCAAGGAGCGTCTGGCTAAATCATCCGACGTTAATTTCGGCGTCCAGCCCCCGAGCGTGAGGGCCGGCGGAGTCCTGCGAGACACGCCGAGTGGTCGTCCCGGCGCCAGCCCCCGAGCGTGAGGGCTGAGCACGCCGAGTAGTCGTTCCGGCGCCAGCCCCCGAGCGTGAGGGCTGATCACGCCGAGTAGTCGTTCCGGCGCCAGCCCCCGAGCGTGAGGGCTGAGCACGCCGAGTAGTCGTCCCGGCGCCAGCCCCCGAGCGTGAGGGCTGAGCACGCCGAGTAGTCGTCGCGGCGCCCAGCCCCCGAGCGCGAGGGCCGAGCCGAGTAGTCGTCCCGGCGCCAGCCCCCGAGCGTGAGGGCTGAGCACGCCGAGTAGTCGTCCCGGCGCCAGCCCCCGAGCGTGAGGGCTGAGCACGCCGAGTAGTCGCCCCGGCGCCAGCCCCCGAGCGTGAGGGCTGAGCACGCCGAGTAGTCGTCCCGGCGCCAGCCCCCGAGCGTGAGGGCTGAGCACGCCGAGTAGTCGTCCCGGCGCCAGCCCCCGAGCGTGAGGGCCGGAGCACGCCGAGTAGTCGTCCCGGCGCCAGCCCCCGAGCGTGAGGGCTGAGCACGCCGAGTAGTCGTCCCGGCGCCAGCCCCCGAGCGTGAGGGCTGACTACGCCGAGTAGTCTTCGTCTTCCTCGTCATGCGGTAGCGCCAGCCCAGTACTCAAAAGCACTCAGCTAGCGATCCTTGTGGAGTGTAGCGCCAGCCCGAGTGCTGCAAAGCGCTTGGCTAGCGACCGTCGTGGAGTGTAGCGCCAGCCCGAGTGCTGCAAAGCACTCGGCTAGCGACCGTCGTGGAGCGTAGTACCAGCCCGAGTACTGACTGACTCGAGTACTCAGCTGGCGGCGATGCTGGAGTGGTCCAGCCCCCGAGCGTAACAGGCAAGCTCGGGATCAAACCTGTGCCCTGCAATGAAGATACGAAGGATAGGTAGTATATGGTGTAGCAAACACTAATTCTGGAGAAAAACATTCGGCGCTGTATGTAATAGAATTTCTACTTCCAACTCTTTAAGTCTATTAATTTTCTCGGGTAGTTATCCTGTTACGTTTATGCACCTGATCCCCGATAGCCGTAGTCCATAGCGCAGGGAGCTGGGCCGCATGCACGCGTAGGAACGTAGGCGTACGGAAGAGTCGAGGTTTCACGGATTAAGGCGTGTGCTTCCCAAGTACTTTAGCGACTTGTACAAGAGTGGAAAAAGAAATAAACGATGGAGAACAATGCAATATGCGTCCGTTGGGTGTTGCCCGACTGCTCGTGTAGCGCTCGGGCTGTATAAGCAGTCGGGAACAAACCAAGGGTAGTCGGCGATGATCATGGAGAGATATGGCGAAGTATGGAGATATGCGGTGACCGAAAAAATATTATGAAAGTATTAAAGTATAACTTAGCTTGATTCGTGGACGATTGTCGACGAAACCGTGCGCGGTCGTCGATGGAGCCGACTAGTCAAAGTTGATTCCGACTAGTTGTTGATGAAGCTGACTAGTTGGAGTTGATTCCGACTAGTTGTTGGAGGAGTAAAACCCGCCCTCGACTAGAAGAGTAGTCGAAGTAGTCGATGCCGAGTTGATGCAGCCGGAGGTTGACGTAGTCGTACTCGCGTACATCTCTTATGTTCATCAAGCGAAGATCTTGGAATCTTGGGGTGGTCTTCTATGTGCGTGTAACCGCAGCACTTAATTTGGACGTGAATTTTCACGCACATGACAGCAAAGCTGCTCTGATTCTTCTCGATTTCCATGATCTGCCTGCTCGTTTTGGAATGGAAGCGACATGAGGGAGGAAGGTCTTCGACTCGGATTCGATCTTGGCAGCCGCAACATGTATGCTTCGTCAGGTTCTCGACACCTAGTTCAGCAAGCAGCATCTCCACGCCTACGGATTAGATTTCGCCTCGACGATTGATGTGCCAGGCGCCGCGATGACTCGGAGATTGATGTACAGCGGTCGCCCGGATCGGCGAGTTCGACGCAAAGAGCAGCGACTCGGGAGACGTAAACGCCAGATTGATGGCGAGCTCGGCGTGCGGTGCCAGGAGGGCTTGCGCAGCACCCATCACCGCCGCCGCCACCAAGCCTGCTCATGAAGACGAAACTGCCATCGAGCTTGTAGATTGATCTCGTCGATCAGCCCCTACCTGGCGCGCCAACTGTCGGATGTTTGGACCCGGCAGTCCACACAGGGTAGCCTACGTGGTTGATTTGTTGAGGGACAGATCGAGGATCAGAAGTCGATGGTAACACAAGACGCAAGGATTGAACAGGTTCGGGCCGTCGAGATGACGTAACACCCTACGTCCTGTGTTGGCGGCGATTGTATTGCTGCGTATGAAGTTCCTGGAAGGATCTCCGTAGTTGGGTTCTGTCCTAGGGTTGTAGAGGTTGTAGTTTTTCGTAGATGTTGTTGTCTCTGGAGGGGGGTCTCAAGGCGCCTTATATAGTCCGGCTGCCTTGAGTTACAAGTCGGCCAGAGATCGTAACCTACCCGGAATACAAGGATTTGATCCCATAACGATTACAGATATCTTTCCCTACAATTCCGGCTAGTTATCTTGATCTCCGATCTTCTTGCGGGATACGCCGTGTGCTTTCCTTGCCGCGCGCGTCGTCGCGCCCATCCGGTTCGCCCGACTGGTGGGCCTTCCGACTGGTGGGCCACCTAGTCCGACAAACCGATCCAGATGTACTCGGATTGGGCCGCCCTTGATGGTTGGGCCAATCCGCCTGCTGGGTACCCCTGGGGGTCTACCCCCGACACCTCGTCGCCAGGGGTGTTGATGTCGATGTCCGCGAGGGCCTCGGTGGCGGTCGCGACGTCAGCATCAGCAGTGTTGACCGGGGGCGTGGGAGCGACTCTCTCCAAGTCCCCGGCGTCGGTGATGACGAAATCCAAACTCCCAAGACGCAGCTGCGTCCCAGGAGTCCAGCTCGATCCGCGGGTGGCCATCCGAAGCCTGGTGATCGTCGAAACGCGCAAAGGCCCCTACCTGGCGCGCCAACTGTCGGTGTAAGAAATAACCAACAAGTGAATTTAGTGGATTGCGCGTCTGGGCTTCGGATGGTTCGCGAGAGGACACAAGGGGTTATACTGGTTCAGGCACTAACGCCCTACGTCCAGTGTCGATCTGCTCGTGTTACTCGCGTTGCTCGTAGTAGGGGTTACAAGCGGTCGAGAGAGGGAGAGGCTCCCAAGTCTCTGGATGCGTCTGAGCGTGTGTGTTTCGTGGGTTATGTTTTTTGTGCGTGCGTCCGTCCCCTCTCCTGAGGCTTGATTTTTCTATTTATACTCAGGAGAGGTGACGCTGTACAAGACGTGTTCAACAAATAACAAATAATGGAAAACTTGCTGGAGAAGCCCCGCCGCCTACGGGACACTGTGGATGCTGTTCAGGACGCTGTTGGGGTCGTGCTTCTCCTCGCGCGGCGCCTGCGTACGGGCAAAACAGTGGGAGTCACATCCCTTAGCCATACCGGACAGTGCTCGGTAAGGCGGACAGTGCTCGGTAAGGCCAATTAATGCTGATGGGGCGCGGCATAGCCGTGTGGCGACACGTCCTTATGCCGGGTCTTCCTGACACTCCACTCCGGCCCGGGCCCACACCGATTCGGGCGAGGCGAAGAGAGGTCGGGCGAGATAGCGTAGGGTTGATCAGGACAGAAGTGGGTCGGCCGAGGCGGGTAAGGGTCGGCCGAGACGGACGGGGGTCGGCCGAGACGGACGGGGGTCGGCCGAGACGGACGGGGGTCGGCCGAGACGGACGAGGGTCGGCCGAGGCGGACGAGGGTCGGCCGAGGCGGACGGGAGTCGGCTGAGGCGGACATAGGTCGGCCGGGACAGAACCAGGTCAGTCGAGTCAGGGGAAAATCGATCCTCCCCTGACCTGATATTCTCCTTGTTTGCGGGTTTTCCTATGCCCATCTTATTCCCGAAACTGCGTGGTCCCACCCGTCGGTGAGAGGGTCGGATATTGATATCCGACACTTGGCATATGTGGATCTCAATTCAACAATAGTAAAATAGCTAGATATTAGAGGACCCAAAGCAGGCAATTGGTGTGGACGTGTGGTTCGGTTGTGCAACAGTGGAAGAGGAGAGGACGACGAGCTCACCTCATTTCAGTTTTACCAATTTTCCTTTCCTTATATAAATTAGGTATGATGCACCTTTTTGGGTATCTTTTAAAAAAAACATTTTCCTTTTGTTCATTTGCTCGTTTGTTGTTCCCCAAATATTTTGATGTCATGTATGTTTATGTGGTCCTTAGAAATGGTGTTCGATTTGATTCAACATGTTTTCACAACTTATTTAGCTTTAATTAGTTGTGGCTTGTGAGACCGTCAGGCGAGGTGCAGATATTGCATCAAATTGTTCTATTGTGCAAAAGAATTCATATTCTAACTTTCGTTCCTATCTTATTGTATAATTCCACCTGCGGAATGTCTAACCACACGAAATAAGAAAGAATTAGAGATATGAGTTTTTGATTTATCGACCACTCAACCATACCAAAGAATTCCTATTCCAGCTTCTGCTCAAATGCTGATTTGTAGAACGTCACATGATCACGATGACAACAAAATGAACATTGTCGAGAAACTTTAAATGATTCTAGAGAGATTATATAACAAAAAGGCTATACAATTACTGGTACACCATATGTTTCCCCCCTTAATGCATACCATGTTTTGAGTCACAGCATGTTGGCCCACTCATTTTTTTTTTGAAACGAAACGGCATGAGAGCTGCCTATTATATTAATAAGAAGAAGACCCCGGACAGGGCAAAGCACTCTATGTACAAAAAAAACTTCAACGAAAAGAAAGAAACTAACTATGCACTAGGGCCGACAGTTTCTTTGCTCCTGCCATCAATGTTGACGACTCATGAAATTGTTCAAAACTCAGGTGCACTAACTTAGATCCCAATATTTCTTACACTCTTCAATGGTACATTTTTTTTTCCGAATTTACTCTTAGCTTTTTGCCAAAAAAACATTTTTCTATTTTATCCATATAGAATGTCTTAGTTTCTCTCTATTGATGTCTAAGGTATTTTGTAACTTTGGAAAATTGTAATTTTATACTAGAGAATAGAACAGCTTAACATGCATGCTGTGGTTAAAAATGTCCAATGAAAACAAAGCGAAGTACAACATTGGGGCCGTTTACAAAAGAAAAAGAGAGGAGAGAAATTCCTAAATATTACCACCACCGGATGTTCAGGTGAGCACATGTCGATCTCGATTTGCCAATAGTAAACTAGCACGGGCCGTGGGAAAACGAAATCATTATTATATATAGTGCTCAAGCAATTATGATCGCCACAATCATTTCTGACCAAAAAAAGAAAAATCAGCAGCGTTGCAGTCGAAAATCATTTCTCTTGCTAGCCATGTCGCCTCACCCTAGTCCCTAGAAAACGATATCCCAGCTATCTTCCCGTGGACCGTTGACCTTCAGCCGGTGGCACGTCGGGATACCCTTGCCGTTTCAAGTTGTTTGAAGGCATCCACCTTTTTCTCCAAAAAAGAAAAAAAAAGGTTCGGGACAGGCCGCCTGCGATTTGTCCGTTTCACGTCGGGTTTTTACAGGAGCGTGGCGTGCGTGCGTGCGTGCGACTGCGAGGCTGCGAGCGCCGCAGCGAAGCGAAGGGAAAGACGACGGCCAGCCGGCCGCCAGGCCACGAGGCAACGAGTTCGTCGATGGCGTCAGTCCACGTTGCCTCGGTCTCCACGTTTTAGCCGTTGGCGGGCGGGCGTGTCGCTGCCAGAGGAGCCCCACCGCTCCTGACACCTCGCTGCCGCCTGCCGGCCGGCGATGACGCGGTCGGACGGCGCCGGGCGCCAGGCTGTGAGCACGGGCGAGAGGGCCCACCCCCAGGCCCGCCGCGATGGCCATCCCGGGCCGTGGCGCGCTGACACGTCTCGGCGAAGCCCGCGCCGCGGCCGGGCCTCGTGTCCCTCCCCGTCGTCGCGGCGCGTGCGCTGCGCCCTCCTCGCCGCGACGTGCTCAATTGTCTGCGCCCGCGGCTGGGCTGATGTATACGCGCCGCCGCGATTTTTGCATGTTCTCTCCCTCCACTAGCCCGGACCGATGAGAGGGATCGAGAATACTCAAAGGGCAGCATGGCGCGGCCGCTGCAGAACAGCTGGCCTCGACAGCGGTATACCTGTCGCCCCGGAGTTGCCATCGTGACACGTACTCGCGTGTCCTGTCTGAAAGAGCCTTGTCTTCTGCCAATGGAAGACGAGACGCGGATGTGCTAGTTTTTTCAGAGCCTGCACAAACAAAAATACGGTATTGGTAGACCCATGATGGACCTACGGGTATTCAAGAGAACAGGCGGCCTTATCCGTCTTGCTGATGAGCTCTATAACTAATCGGCCGTGACTTGACTTGCTGGCTTCAATTCGTACACAATTTCCAGTTCCTTCCCATCAGAGGAAGAAAGGAAATCTCTAAAGAACGAAACCTCACCAGTGAAAAGGCCAGAGATCGCGCCACGTCACCGGCCGTTCCCGGCCGTCGGATCGGCCCGGTGGACGGCCCGGATCGGCCGGAAAACGTCCATTTTGCAAAAAAGCCCTTCCATCTAGCAAAAAATTATACCCGCGGTCCACGGATTTTTACAGATAAGTCCCTACACTTTTGGAAAAATATAGTTGCAGCACACAATTTTGCTAAAAGAACCCTGTACTTCGCAACAACCAATCCCAAAGCCTCAAACTTTTACGAAAAAACCTCCAGCTATCTAGAAATCAATAAATAGCCCAAACTTATTGCAACAACCATAACCTTTACAACAACCACTCCATAGTACACGCGCAAAAAAAAAATACCCGCGGTCCACGGATTTTTACAGATAGGTCCCTACACTTTCGGGAAAACATATTTGCAGCCCGCAATTTTGCTTAAAAAACCCTGTACTTCACAGCAATCAACCCCAAAGCCTCGAACTTTTACGAAAAATACCTCCAACTTTCAAGAAATCAACAAATAGCCCCGCAAAAAAAAAACCGCGGTCCACGAATTTTTACAGATAAGCCCCTACACTTTTGTGAAAATATATTTGCATCCCACAATTTTGCTAAAAAAACCCTGTACTTTACAGCAATCAACCCCAAAGCCTCCAACTTTTACGAAAAATACCTCCACGAATTTTTGCGCATAAGTCCCTACACTTTCAGGAAAATATATTTGCAGCACACAATTTTGCTAAAAGAACCCTGTACTTCACAACAATCAATCCCAAAGCCTCGAACTTTTACGAAAAAGACCTCCAACTATCTAGAAATCAATAAATAGCCCAAACTTATTGAAACAACCTTAACCTTTACAACAACCACTCCATAGTACACGCGCAGAAAAAAATACTCGCGGTCCACGGATTTTTACAGATAAGTCCCTACACTTTCGGGAAAATATATTTGCAGCACACAATTTTGCTTAAAGAACCCTGTACTTCACAACAATCAATCCCGAAGCCTCAAACTTTTACGGAAAAGACCTCCAACTATCTAGAAATCAATAAATAGCCCAAACTTATCGAAACAACCTTAACCTTTACAACAACCACTCCATAGTACACGCTCAAAAAAAAATACCCGCGGTCCACGAATTTTTACAGATAAGTCCCTACACTTTTGCGAAAATATATTTGCAGCCCACAATTTTGCTAAAAGAACCCTGCACTTCACAGCAATCAACCCCAAAACCTCAAACTTTTATGACAAATACCTCCAACTTTCAAGAAATCAACAAATAGCCCAAACTTATTGAAACAACCTTAACCTTCACAACAACCACTCCACAGTACACGCCACCAGACTTCTCCCGGCATTCTTGCAGAAACACCCTCGCACTTAGTCGAAATCCCACACGTCGTCCGTCCCTTCTCCCAGGCACCTTTTGAAACCACCCCCCAGATTTTCAAATCAAAAGATTTGCAACACAAAAGTTCCCCAAAATTTAAAAACTTACAATAATTTTGCAACCCAAAATTCTAAATTCCAATCATCCACCTCATCAAGTTCAAGATACTATTTTTATCTCCGCTAGCAACAAACCATATCCACCTCTACACACAACCTAACACTACTCATAGGTCATCCACTGGGCTACCTCAAGCTGGCGCGCCAACGGCGCGCCCCAATTTCTAGTTCAGTTCCGAGTTTCCAACTGCAGGTGCGAGTACGGAGCTCCATGTGATGCCTCGCGGCCGCTGCGTTTACTCGTCTACTTGGCGAGCATGATTGAGCTGTCCAGCTCTGGCACTAAGCGGAAAGCGCTTGACTTTTTTTCGAGGTTAACATGGCAAATTGCGAGCCTGAATATAATCAATTAATCATGCTCGTCCACCTGCTCATGATTGGGCCGGAAAGGCTGGCTGCGTTTAGCTCGGAATGTTCAGGAATAAAGCAACCGGGGGCCGCACATGGCGCCTTCGTGGAGGCAAAGGCAGGTATTATCCTTTGGCCGAGGGCCGAGGCCGCTCCAGTCTTGCAGATTGACACGAGCTTAGCTTTGCCGAGCTGCCAAAACATGTTCCATCGAGTTTCCTTAATCACCTGATGTTGCCCTGGCAACAGCTAGGGAACTGACTGACAATTTCTCTGTAGCATCTCAGTGTTCTGCTGCCAGATCTGTACTCCTATGTAATAGGATCACGTGGGAACTTAGCGTCGCGGAGGCAAAGACGCAGAATCCCGATCATGTGTGCGGTGAATGCTACGTTTGCACAGCTTTTTCGTGGGACTGAAGTCTGAAGGGAAGGAAAGGAAGGCTTTTATCCCTAGGCTGCTGGGCCGAAGCATTGTTTGCACAAGCAAGCATCTGCTGAAGAGTGAAGGTAATATAATTCTGTCCTTGAGAATTTGAGATACTTGGTCGGGCGATCCGCTAGAATTAGCTGCACGAAAATCATGAGAATCGGCAAGAAAAAAAATGCTTGTACTGATCACGAAGGCCCAGTATAAAATGGACTTAGGTACGGTGGGCCTGGTCGAGTTAGCTCTATGGGCCATGGGCCGTGTCGTATCGCTTTGTCTCAATGTCTCAGACCAGCAATAAGGAAATTCTCAGGTCATCAAAGGGACATGAACGGGGAATGCTATAGTATCCGAATTCCGAAACGACAATACTCATGATGATCAAAATTTCCATTCATGTTCATCTTCAGAATTTAGGAGATCGTATTAGTACGTCTGAAGATTGAAGTCTTCTTCTTTGGTGCCCCAAAGCTTGGAACCGCGGAATTTATAAATATCAGATAGGCTGAGAGTAATGTTATTAGATGTATTTGTGACCTTGAATATGGCACCCATTGGCCCGGAGAAATTCGGGGATGTGGCACTCTCAGGTATCAGTGCCAGCGATGCTAGCAGTATCTTGAGAGTGTCACATCATGGTTGATATTAACATAGTATGGTGTTATTTGCTGCTTCTGAATTTCATAAAAGTCAGGCATTAGTCTTCGTGCTGAATTTGTGCAGAATCAGTATCTTGTTAAAACTTGGTACCCTGTAACCCATTACTAGTGGTAGTGCTTGATATATATTTGTCATTCTGATTTCATGATATCTTGGTTCTTGAAAGTTGGTTGGTACATCAGGGATGTTATCAGAACTGAACATCATCATGGGTAGTGTTGCCTCATGCGATAGGAAACTACACTTAGATGTCCTTGATCAGTATATTTATGCATTTTGTTCAATTTGGAAGCAGCTTATGCTTTGTGATTTGTATTGTTTCCGGTCAGTGTTTTCACAGTGGTGATAAGTTTGACCAAGTTCAACAGTAAAAAATGCCTCCAGTAATGGCTGGGCAGTTTGTTTCAGAGGCAAAAGTTCTAAAAAAATCTGAATACCGCAGTGAGTCAAAATTTGCATCTCCCTGAGTCT
This sequence comes from Alloteropsis semialata, assembly GCA_004135705.1. Classification (NCBI taxonomy): domain Eukaryota; kingdom Viridiplantae; phylum Streptophyta; class Magnoliopsida; order Poales; family Poaceae; genus Alloteropsis; species Alloteropsis semialata. Next base: position 81,782,628 of record CM014278.1, read on the forward strand.
CAGTAGGTATGCAATTGAGGAACTGTTCGGGCTTTTGATCAGATGCATGCTGTGGGTAATTTCTATGTTTAATCATTTTTAAGATTTCTGGACTGCACTTTTACAAACAAACTATAGCATTTTGAGATCTCTAGCATTATATATCGCTTTCCAATCAAGTCCTTGCCATTGTTATTGACTTGTTGTTACTTTTCGTTATATACCTATGTGTCTGAAGCTTCTGAAAACTGATGTTCTGATTTAACTCTGTTCGATTCAGGATCTTATCACTTCACTAGCGGATTTTTGGAGTGACCACATTGTAGGATTTTACCACAGTCAATTGCATTTTGCGTCAAATCGATGGTCATATCAAAGAAAGGGAACAAAACACAGCCAAAACAGCCACTTCAATTTGAGAATCAAACTTTCAGTTCCATAGTTCTACTAACAGAGAAGCAATTCCCAAGTCATGCTAAAACAATTACCATCATCAGCAAATTTCAGGAAATTTCAGGAAACATGCATATAGGAAATGCATCAGAACAACATAGATGCTCTCCTGGAAAATTTAATCAACGTCAATGGGAAACAGCAAACATGTTCTACAGCCAGCCTACTCAACAGCAGCACCTTAGTATTTCAAATTCACGTCGAAGAATTAAGCAAAAACATCCAACATACAGAGTAGAATAGAGAAATGTAAACATCTCATCATGATTATTCCTACCTTCAGAGAGTGGGAAAAGGAAAGCTAGTTGATTCAAGCTTCATCTACAGAGACTGCGGTATTCTGCATAGCGCAGATGCTGAAAAAATGCAACCACCAGCACGGACTAGAGCCCCTGGAAGAATGGCGGCTCAATAGCATCATCGGGCTTCGGCGTCAGAAAGATCGCATGAGGAAGAAGGGTCTCCTTGAGGGAATGCCTAGCCAACGGTGTCTCCTCACGAAAGTGAAACTTCTGAAGCAAATTCCCACTCCTGTCGCAGTGTAATACCTTGTTGTTCGAGCACTCGATCAGCACATCACCTTCTGGTGAGACAACACGCGGAAACCAGTCCTCATAATGCAAAGCTGGTATCAGCGGCACTTGAATTGTGATCCGGTATACTTGGTTCCAAATCTCGTTGTGGTAATCATCGAGACGCCAGAGCTCTAGCGTTGGCTTGCCATTCTTGGAGACGGACATGGCGAGCTTTTGATCCATTTCAAGCAGTTGCATCCTTCCGTTTCTGATGGGATTGGGAGCGCTTTTCCAGCTGAACACCTCGGCCTCTGTGTCGAACACCATTATCTTGTATCCTTGGCGCTCCTGCGGCGGCCAGTGCAAGTTGCAGCCGAGCTGGACGGGCGGGCAGACCGAGGCAGGTTCCAGCCCAATGTTCAACCGAAGGAACCCCACTTCCCTGTTTGCCCCAGGCGAGATGGGGCACCCGATGCTCCTGGCCTGCTGAGCGCCCACCGTGAGAACGTAGTAGCAAGTCAAGGCCTCCATATCATCTTTGCCTGTGATGTACAGCATACGGTACTCGCCGGAAGAGACGTGTGCGTAGAGCCCGATCACGTCGCAGCCGATGAGGAGGTCCGGGTCCGGAAGGGCAACCCACTGGCGCGTGGCGGGGTTGCAGACGTACCAGATGTCGACGAAGGAGACGAGAAGGAGGCCGTCGATGGAGGCGTGGATCATGAGCCGGGGATGAATGACCTCGTCGACCTCCTCCTCGCCGTACTTGATATGGTCCTTGCTGAAGACGTAGATGGGGGGAGCTTCAAAACCGTCGACGTTCTCCATGTAGTCGTAGTACTCGTTGTCGGTGAACCGAAGGATGGTGCGCAGCGTGTCGGAGCGGAGGTCGAGGGCCTCGACGCAGTAGTCCCTGAGCTGGATGTGGCGGTCGGGGCAGGCGTCGTGGCCGAAGCAGAGGAGCGGCTTCGGCGGCTGGAGGAGTTGGACGGCGGCGAGGAGGGCGCGGTAGGACGTGATCTCGCGCAAGACCGTGCAGGCCGCGCGGAGGCGGAGGACCGACTTCGCAGGAAGGCGGCGGACGATCTCAATGATGACGCGCGGGGGAGCGTCGCGGAAGAAGGCGGCGACATCGGCCTGCCCCGGCACCGCTTCCTGCGCCGGCTCCACCATCCTCGGGGCCTTCGCCGCACGCCGGGTGGTAGGGTGACAACTGCTCCACCGACCAGCGACTCCTCCTTCCTGCGAAACGCAAACGCGGCGGAGGGGTAAGCGTCAGTTTGGCGGCCGGCGACGCCGCGCTGCGTGATTCGAAGACGCGAGAGGAACGGGACGAAATCGGGATCCCGGTCGGCAAAGCACGCAGAAGGACAAACTCCATGGATGGGTGATTCGAGAGCTCACCTCTTCTCGCTGCTCCGAGTCTGCTTCTGCGTCCCACCGTTTCGGTTTCTACCCCGTGGCTGCTACGCCAACCCACAAGACGAGAACGAGATGGCGAGGCAGGTGCGCAGGTGGTTAGTTATAGACAGCTTGCGTTTGACAGCTGTCGCCGGCGTGGATTTGCACTGTGGGCCTGAACCTGGGCCTGGGCAGTCCCTCGGCCGAACCGCACATTGTGTTCGGCCAGGAACTTTATGGGCTTTATGCTTGTTGACGAAGGCCTGGCCCAATTGAAATCTGTGCATCGCGCAGGCTAGGGGACTAGTCGTCTCTCGTTTGTTCAGTGCTCATTCATCTCTGACGCGTAAAGCTACGATCTCGCGCCGCTGTCTCCTCCCTTCTCTGAATCGAGGCGGATTGAGGGTTCCGGATGCGCGGGAGGAAATTCGTGGGGGAGGAAGATGAATGGAGACATCCGGAATGAGGTGCTTCGACATCCATTCTTGAGATGATTTTTGGTTTGATTTCTTGTCCGGTTGGAACCCTAATTTCCCCCCTTTCATTGGAAACGGTAATGCATTTCAGGGTAAGGGCGAATCCATTGTATGGTCGTAACCCGACTCGTCGTTCGGTAATTGGTGTTGCCGGCTCTCGTCTGGATGCAATGGCGGAGTCCTCGAGGTCGCCAGAGCAGCGGTGCAGACCCCTCGCCATCGCCAACCTCCCCGAAGAGATCCTCTCGGAGATTCTGCTTCTGCTGCCCCCGAAATCCATCCTCCGATGCTGTGCCGTCTGCAAGGCCTGGTGCGCCGTCACCTCCGACCGCGCTTTCCTGCTCGCCCACAACCGCCGCCAGCCGCCCCGGCGCCTCCGCACCTTCGTCCGCGACGTGGGCGGCAACCACGACGACCTTGAGGTCTTGGACTATTGTGTCGAGGTTCTCGACTTCCGCACCCACGAGTTCCTGTCCGTTGCCCGGTTCACCGGCAAAGATTACGACTGCTTACTGGACAGCCCATTCGTCGTCCCCGCTGCTTGCGATGGTCTCCTGCTCATGTCCCACAATAAACATTGAGCAAATTTCCTATATGCCATTGAAAATTTAACTCATCCCTTCTATGCCACTGAAATTTAGGTCATCCCTTATGTGCCATTAGATTTTATACTCCATCCTTCCTATGCCATTCTGTCACATTCCACCGTTTGCTGCTGTTAACACGGCTGTGGACCCCACATGTCATTGAATGAAACAATAAAACTTTTTCCTGTGGTATACCTGGCACTCCTCGCGGCACTTTCGAGGAACCAGGAGAGGAGCTGGTATGTGCAGCCTGAGGGCCTCCTTGATTACCAACTTGAGGTAGCCGAGCCCCTCGAGGTCACCTTCCGTTATGGTCATCTTTCCCTTGAAGGCCTCCCGTACCTCGGCCTGCGCTTTCACCATGGTCTCTGGGTTCCGGACTAGCTCCGTCATGCACCAGTTCAGGGTGGTGGACGGCGTCTCACTGCCTGCAGCAAACATGTCCTAGAAGAAACAACCAGGCTCTCTCTTTAGCATGCCATGACTGCAGGGCAGAATATGTTGGAGAAGGGCAGACCGTGACTTACAAAAAGAACCGCAACCATGGTGTCGTCGTCGAGCGGGATTCGCGTGCTGCTATCCTTTTGAAGCCTTAGAAGGACACCAATGAAGCCTTCGTTCCCGGTTCCGGCCGCCATCTTGTCACTGCGCTCCATGGATTCCGTTTTCTCCTTTATGACCTGCTCGAGGATGCGCTGCATCCTGTTGCGGCAGGTAAGCACCTTNCCGCCGGCCGCCCCGCCGCAGGCCGCCATGGGCGAGCCGCCCCGCCCTAGGTCGCCGTCTCGCTGAGCTTGGGTGCCGGTTCCTTGGCCTGTGCTGCAGCTCCGGTGGGCTTCACGGCCTTCAGGGAAGCCATTGCTCAACTCTGCTGCAGCACTGCTTGAAAATTGATGCTTTGGACTTGATGGACTGGGAGCGCACCTGCGTGCAGGAGCAGCAAGCCCCGCCCCGACGCCGCCCCAGTCCGCTGCCCATCTGCTGCTGCGTGCCCCATGTCGTACCCGCCGGCCGCGCACCATCTCCGCCTGCCGGCCCTGTCCCTGTGCTGCTGCGGAGGCGCGCCACGGCCCTGCCTGCTGCTGCCGCGGCAGCGAGCCCGAGCCGCGCCCTGGACACTGGCACGTGGGGTCCGCATCGCTTTTCAATAGAGGTAACGGCAAACTCGACGGAATGGCATGTAGGGGATAGAAATGTAAAATCCAATGGCATACAGGGGATGGTCTAAATTTCAGTGGCATATAAGGGATGAGTTAAATTTTCAATGGCATATAAGGGATTTGCTCATAAACATTTGCATCTCTGCAATCCCACAACACGTCAGTGGCTTTGGGTCTTCCCACCAGCCCTTGAACATGACAAGGTCGTGGGGCTCTATTATGCTCAGGGCCATTCATCCAACTCCGAGTACCGAGTATTGTACTATAGAAAAATTGGTCTGGGACCTATTACATTCCACAGCAGCACTGTGGGCTCAGGGAAGGAGAGGTTCATTTGGCCCCTTTCATTGTCGGCATCCCTGAGAACGTGGTTGGCAAAAGGGTCAGAGGGTATTGAATTCGACGAGCCTTTCCTTTTTCATGGAAACTTGCACTGGCTGCCACACTTAGGCCGGCAGAACAATATAGTGGTGTTCGACACGGTGGATGAGGTGTTTCGGGGGTTACATTTACCCTTCAAGATGCGCAATGTTGCGTCATTGCTTGAGATTGAGGGCACACTTGCCATGTCAAACAGCTATATTGAATCGTCAAAGGTGGATCTTTGGCTTCTTCTAGACTACAAGCAAGTGGTGTGGGTTCACAAGTATTGCATTGAATTGCCAGTGATTGAGATCCGCCGTTTTGAAGAACATGGAGGTTGGTGTTCTCATATTGTGTCTGAAGAGGGAGATGTCTTGGTTGATGGATTTGATTGGCAGTTGCACTATGATATAAAGGGAAATTTGCTGGAGAAATTTCGATGTAATGGCCGCTTGCTGAACTTTACTGCACACATTCACCGAGAAAGCCTTGTTCCAGATGCGGTGTTCCAGAATGTGGATAATGAGAGTAGACATGCACCACATTTCTTCAGTGGGCTGTAGAGCATACTTTGTTTCCTGTGAGCCTATTTCACAATTTTGATTATCTATTCATTGGATACTGTTGACTTCGAAAGTTTTCACTGGTGGATCCTTGCTCTATTATAAATTATAATGTCTCAGTCCAAGATTTGGGAATTTGCTGCTGTGCCCCTTTGGACCATGGATGGACAATTCTCAGACACTGCAAAGGGCAACATCCAGGTTTATCAAGATTTTAGAATCTGATGCCCTGTGTGTCATCTCCAGAATTGAGGAAGGGTCGGCCGAGGCGGAGAAGGGTCGGGCGAGGCAACGCGGGGTTGGCCGAGGCGGAGAAGGGTCGGGCGAGGCGAAGGTGGGTCGGCCGAGGTGGTGGAGGGTCGGCCAAGGCGTTATGGGGTCGGCCGGCCTCCTTATTGCTCGGCGCTTCCCTTGCCAGCCCGGTTCATGGGTTTGCTCACGCCTATCTCCTTCTTTAAATAGCAAGGCCCCACCCGTCGGTGAGTGGGTCGGATATTGATATCCGACAGTAGCCCCCGAGCCTGCTCGGAGGATAGGGGATTCTCCGAGTGGGCTCCCTTCCCGCGTTCGGCCAGATATTGCCCGGGGGTGCGCGCGAGCGCACCCACCGGGTGTAGCCCCCGAGCCTGTGGGTGAACGGATCGTTCATCCGTAGGCTGCGGCGAATTTTCGTCTCCTCCCTCACCAGGGCGCGCGAGCGCACCCGGTGGGTGTAGCCCCCGAGCCTGCGGGTGAGTTGTCAAATCGCCTGAAGGCTTTCTGTCACTTCCGTTTGACTTTCGGAGGATGGTGCCGTGCCTGCCCAAAGTACTGGGGTACGGCCCGTCTTTCCAGAGGCACTGTTTCCCCTGGTTCAGGGGCGCACGCCCCTGCTGCGCCGGACAGGGCTTTCGTCACACCTGCTCTGCCCCCCTCTCGAGCCGTCACCTCACCCCTTTCTTTTTTAGGGCGAGTTTACTGTTCGCTCGTGAGGCCCTGCCGGGGATGGCCACGCGGCGTGTTCCCATGGCGGACCTTCGCCTAGCTCCCTTTAGGGTGCCGGCGGGCGGGGAGATGCTACAAGAAGGACTGCGACGCTCGCAGTTCAGCCCTTCTCGTGGCACCGAAACTCCCGCGCTCTTCGTCGCCCGATTTCGCCACCGAGGATGGCGAGACCCGTTTGTATTGTTCCACGGCCCTCGGCCGTATGTACTTTTTGCCCTTATTCGTGGAATAAAGGAATTTGGGGCGTTTTCCTGCGACCGCATGGTCGGTCTCATTTTCGCGATTCCAGCCTCCCGGTGTTCCCCAAGGCGGCCGTTTTGGGGTAGGGAGGTCGTTTCGTCTTTTTATCGTCTTCCCCTCACGCAATCCCTCCGCGGGACGGAAGGTTAGGGCACGCCTCGCGTTTTGCCACTTAGGCCGAAACACGGCTCCCGGTGAGCTACTAACGGGCTGAATCGAGCGAGGCCTCGGCCCCCCTCCGAGGGAGGACCGTTGGATCAGCTTGTGACCGACCTCGAAAAATCCCCAGCGTTCCCGACCCCCTTAGTTCCCATGATCGTCCGACCGACCACGGGGCTCGTTGCCTCTCTTTCGATGAGATACATGGGGTCAGGAGCCTTGGGCTCGAACGCAGGTCGGGACGTCCTCGGCACTCGCGTGCCGAGGCTACGGCCTCTAGTGGGCCCGCCCGTCGCTGCCCCTTCGCTCGTGCGCCCTAGAGCGGCCGTCAGACCCTTGGGCCGGCCTTAGAACTCTTGGGCTGTTTTTCGGTTTGTGTTTTCCGTCGGACGCGTCCCCCGTGGGCTTTTCGCCATGGCTTTCCGGTCCGAGAACGGCCCAGCGCCGTCTTCCTTTTCCTGAAAAAATTGGATCGCATGGAAAGACAAAGGAAGTAGCGTTTTCAACGGGAGAAAGTGGGGCGATAAAACGGAATGCGAAGGGTTCGGAGAGAGAGAACCGGGGCGCGAGTCCCGGGGCGTGGGAGACGTGGGCGAGCGGGAGCGCGCGTCGTGGGGCCGCGTGGGCCCTTCGACCTGCGGCACAGGCGAGAGACCCGAGGCTCCCCGCCGCCCCGCACCCTTACCCATCTATTTAAGAGGGGGGAGGTCCCTTCTTCTTCCTCCTTCGCTCGCCTGCTCCCGAATCGCCACCGCCGCCTACGCCATTACCTGCCCAAATCCGCACCTTTCCTCCTTCGCTCGTCGCTCTCCCCGCTCGTCGGCCATGGCCTGGCTTCCTTCCCGCGTTACCGAGGCCGAGCTCGAGCGTCTGGTGGAGTGAGGGCTCCTGTGTCCGCGGACCGATCTGGTGGAGTGGATGGCTCCGGGCGACGAGGCCGTCCCCTCCCCCGCCGATGGGTACGTCGTGTCCTTCGTCCCCTTTCACGAACGGAGTTTTGGGCTTCCCCGCCATCCTTTCCTCCGCGGTCTCATTCACTACTACGAGATTGAGCTCCAGCATCTCAACCCTAACGGGCTGCTGCACGTCGCCGTGTTCGTGGCCCTGTGCGACGGATTCCTCGGAATCGACCCCCACTTCGACCTCTGGAGGTCCTACTTCAATGTCGAGGAGGTGAAGAGGGACGGGCGGCTAACGCCGCTCGGCGGTGCGGGGATCCGGCTGCGCCCGCGTCAGGACGAGAACTACCCCAAGCTTCCCTTGACAACCACCAACAAGGGGTGGCATCCCCGGTGGTTCTACCTGCGGAGCGACCCGGCCTTAACGGGGAGGATCATCGAGAATCGGCCGGATACTTGGCATTGGGGCCCTCCCAGGGCGGAGCGGTCGCACTTGTCCGGCCTCCACGCGGCGGTCCTGCGCCTTCGGAGCGGGGGGTCACCGGCCCTGGGATCATCGCGGCGAACCACACGCGCCGCGTTCTTCCGCTGATGGCTCGCCGGCTGAGGCTGGACCAGATGACCCTGGCGGAGGACTGGACGGGGTCGGTCATGTCCGTCGGGGTCCTCTCGGATGAGGAGGTGCGCGCCCGTCTTCGCGAGGCTGTGGTGCGCGAGTCCGCGGCGTACTCGATGCGGGACCACCCCGTCATGCGCCCCGTGGGCGAATCCCTCATCCCGGTGAGTTTTCGGGGTTTTTCCGTTTATCCTCGTCGTGTATTTTTTAGCCTGACAAGCCCTCCATGTTTCTTTGTCTCCAGCAACCCCTGGTCTACAAGCCCTCTCGGCCCCCGCTCCCTGAAGACGTGGCCGTCCGGGCTCTGAACCGTGAGCGAGCAGAGGCCGCTCGTTTGAAGAAAGTGGCCGTCGAGAGGAAGAAAGAGAAGAAACGGCAGGCCCGTGAGAAGGCCGAGGAGGAGTACCGTCAGCGGCGCCTGCACGCCCGGCAGGAAGGATTGTGGAGCGAGGATTAGGGTCCCTTCGAGGGGGGCTTTGATTTCGCCTCGAATTCTTCCGACGAGTCCACGTCGGGCCTTCCGACCTCCTAGCGCGGGTCCGCGGTGGACTGGGGAGCGCTGGATGCTGAGGAGCCGTCGGACAGCGGCGACCCAACGCCGACGCAGCCGCCAACTCGGCCGCTGCGCGAAGTTCCTCGCGGCGCCAGCTCTCTGACCTGGGGGCGGACTCCGCCAAGGGGTGACCCGAGCAAGCGGCCGCGAGAGGAAGGGTCGGGATCAGGAGCGGCTCTCCCAGCTAAGCGACCGTCTCGGGGTTTTCCCGTGTCGTCTCGGTAAGTCTTTTTTTTTCTTCTTCGTCCGTCTTCCCTACCTTGGTCAAGGCGCGTGTGTGAGGCCTTCTTTTGTTCGCAGGAGGGGAAGTCAGGTCGTCCCTTTGGGACTGGCGCCGGTCAAGCGACTCGCGCGCCGGACTTCCGAGGTGGCGACGAGCCAAGGGACCGTCTCGAGCAGCTCTCCGGTAGGAGGGGTGCTTGACCCGCTCCTTCCCCAGCAGCAGCTCGTCGCGGCGTCGGACGCCGAGGCCGTCCCCACAGCCGGGGCCATTCCGGAGGCCCTCGTCGGGCTGTGCTTTCCGCCCGCGGACGAGCCGGCCGAGACGGGAGATGCCGCGCCGCCCGAAACGGACCGCCGACCGGGGACATGGTCGGGGAGGAGGTGCCAGTACTTCTCCGCGGCCGACCCTGACCGGGAAGATCCCGTCCTCCCGGCCCAAGCGGTCGGACATTCTGCTGAGGATGGGTCGGAGAGGGCCGAAGAGGTCCCGAGTCGCTTGGCGCCGGCGGACGGTCGGGAGGAGGAGGAGACGGGGCCGATTTCTGTCCCGCCCGAGCGCCCGGGCGGCTCGGCGGACAGCACCCTGCTGGGAGGGCCTGCTCCGGAGCCAGCCGGGACTCCGAGCGGCGCCGACCCTGAGGAGGAGGTTCTCCCTGCCCCGGCCACCGTCGCTGTCGCGGCCGACCCGTCGCTCGGCTTAGGCGGACACCCGGTGCTCCCTTCTCCCGCGCCTTCGACCCCTGCGGCGGCGATGTCGGCCACTCTCGCGGGAGGAGGGGCGGCGGGATCGAGCTTGGGTCAGGAGATCCATCCCGGAGCCGCCACCCTATCGGGCCACGAGGTCGTTCGGGCCGGGGCGGATCCCTTTGCGTTCGGGGGTCCGCGCCTTTCTTGGACTGACCGCGCCTCGGGCGAGGTCGTCTTCTCCTTGGACGACGCCGAGGAGAACGACGAGGCTTCCCGGGTTCGCGCCGGGATCGGGCTGGCGGTCCGGTCGCTAAACTCCGCCCTGGACGCCATTCGCGATGTCACCATTCCTTGCGGGGAAGGTAACTTTTCTTTCATCCCGTTTTTCTTTTTCTTCTTTTCCCAGTTGATTCTGACTTTGGCTTGGTTTTTGCAGTCCTTGATGGCTCGCAGCCGGGACAAGTCCCTCTTCCTGCGCCGGGAGAGAGATTCGTGGGACCGTCTGTCCTCGATCACCGCCGAGCGCGATGCCTTGCGGGAGCAGCTGGTGGCCGCCCGCCGGGAGATCACCACCGCCCGTGAAGATGCGCGGGGCGAGTTTGAAGGGCGGGTGACCGCTGCCCACCAGGAGATCGAGTCCCTGAAGGGGCGGCTCCGAGAGGCGTGCGAGCATGCCGAGGACGTCGAGAAGCTCAAATACGACGTCATGGTCTCCTGTGAGAGGGACTCGGCGGCTCGGGAGCAGGTCAGACTGGGCCTGGCCCGTGAGGTGGAGCGTCTGAAGGCCGACCGGGACCGCATCAACGCCGTTCTCGACGGGACTCGCACTCAGCTGGCCCAGGTGGCGGCGGAGCGCGATGAGGCCAGGCGCCTCAGCGAGGCGCAGGCCCGTGACCTCGAGGCCGCGCAACAGGCTCTTGCGGCTAAGCGGGGTTCCCGCGTGGCAGCCGAAGCGATGTGTGCCTCCTTGGGCGAGGCGGCGGTGAGGGATCGCGCGACCATCGAGGGCCTCGAGGCCGAGGCGCACAACCTCGAGGGGCTTCTGCGGCAGGAGGGAGACGAGTTCGACGCCCTCCGCACGGAGGTCGGTGTCGTTCTCGACGACCTTGGGATGAGGTCGCAGCGAGGACCGAGCTCGCTGCTCGTCGACACCGGCCGCATCCCGGCTCGAGCTCGGGACATGGCGAGCGATGGCCTCTTCCTCAGGGTGCGCCGCGCCTTCGCAGTCGCCCGCTCCCACTACGTTGAGATCGCCCTGGATTGCCTTGCCGACGGATTCGCTCCTGGCACGATGCCGGCGGGGGTGGCGGCGCTTGAGGAGGAGGTGTCGTCGCTGGCCTCTGTCCTCGCCACCAAGACTGCGGAAGAAGAAGGGCCGTGGGCGCCCTGACTAGTTTTCTTTTCTTTTGGTTTTCAGACAATCATATTCATTTGTGTAATGAACTTAATCGTCTGTGTCGTTAACGCTTGGCCTTTCACATTTCCTTGGCTAAGAGTCCGGGCGCGTCTGAAATGAAGCGAGCCGTGCGGTTTGCTAGTGAGCTTTTGAGCCATTGCCACTGGGGCCTTTGCTCTTTTAGCGTTCCGACTAGCGGGCGCATGTCGTTTCATTGGCAAGTACCCTTTTTCCTTAGTCTTGGGTACGTGAATTTGCCGAGAGTCAAGGACCCGGGGGACGCATGTTAGCCCCCGAGTGACGTCCGACCCTTGGTCAGGAGACTTGGGTCGGGTGTCACTTATTGAAATGAAAGGAACACATTCGAATAATAATATGTAGCCTAGAATAATCAAGGATAGAAGCGACGTAGCTGCTCAATGTTCCAAGCGTTAGCGTACTCCTCTCCCTGCTGGTCGCGTCCGCCGTGCCCACCGGACGGCTGCCTCGAGGCTTCGCGGTGGCTCACCTACGACGCTCGTCGTCGTGACTGCGAACTCTCGGCCTGCTGAGCCGCGGCTCGCTCCAGAAGCTCATCGAGTTCCCACTGGGCCTTGCGAGCTTCAGGAGTCGCCGGCGGGGGGAGTCCTCGCACGAGCATGGCCGCGGCGGCTATGTTCTGCCCGGCGCGGGCGAAATGCGGGGGCGGGGCGCCGTCATCGTTGATGATTTGGAGCTGCACGTCTCGCGCACGGTCCCGTGCCGGAGCCGCGTCTCCAATCTGCAGAAGATCGCGCTCGATGCACTCACGCTCCCGCTCGACCCGCGCGCGCTCCTGTTCCAGAAGGAGACGGGCCTCTTGGAGTTTTTCCCGGCGCTGTCGAGCGTTGCCGGCGTGAGATCGTCGCGGTGAAGTGGCCGCTCTTCTCGGGGCTGGCTGCCTCGCTGGCGCCGGGGCTGGGACTGCGACCGCAGCAGCCGCGGGCGCGTCATGCGCCAAGCGATCTCCTTCCGGGCCCGCTGACCCCGAGCCGCTCTCGCTCGCATCTCCCACCGCCCCTTCGGGGGTGTCCGCCATGAAGCACTCCCGGGAGGGGTGGTGGCTGTCCCCGACGAGCTCGGTGTTCGACGTCTCCGAGACGGAGTCGTCCAGGAGGTCGAAGACCGACTCGGAGACGTGATCGATCATTCCGACGAACTCGCTGTCCGCCGGGGCGCGGCTTAGGAGACATGTCACTAGTCGTGACACGGCCTCGGCCGCGTTACGTAAGCCGTAAGGGGCCGTATACGGCAGGATGGAATCCAGCGTCTCCGCGGGGAGCGGGATTCCTCCCACAAGCTGGGTGGCAACGTTCGCCAGGGCGAACCTGACGTAGCGCGAGTCCTCCTGAGTGGGCCGTGGCCCCAGGAAGGTCTCCAGCTGCCTCCACAGCAGGGTCTCGTTGGCGCTTGGACGAGGGTCGTTGGCCTCGTCGTCGCTGGTGCCGATGTCGAGATTTGCGAGAGCCTCGGTGGCGGTCACGATGTTGGCGTCAAGGGTGTCGACCGGGGGCGTGGGGGCGATCCTCGCCAGGTCCCCATCAACGGTTACGACGAACTCTAGACTTCCGAGACGCAGCTGCGTCCCGGCGGTCCAGCTGAAACCGTCGGTGGCCATCCGAAGCCTGATGACCGTCGAAACGCGCAAAGGCCCCTACCTGGCGCGCCAACTGTCGGTGCAAGAAATCACCAACTAGTAAATTTAGTGGATCGCGCGTTTAGGCTCGGATGGTTCGCGAGAGGACACAAGGGATTATACTGGTTCAGGCACGAACGCCCTACGTCCAGTGTCGATCAGCTCGTGTTACTCGCGTTGCTCGTAGTAGGGGTTACAAGCGGTCGAGAGAGAGGAGAAGCCTCAGGTCTCTGTGAACGTCTAAGTGTGTGTGATTCGTCTCTCCTCTCCCCGAAGCTTCGTTTTTCTCTTTTATACCTCGGGGAGGGAGCCCTCTTACAAAGTGTCCAATGAAATAATAATTAACCAACAACTGGAAGCTTGCCGGAGAAGCCCCGCCGCCTGCGGAGCACTGTGGGTATGGCCGGGGCACTGTGCGGAGCAGTCCTGCGCCTGCTACGATCCTGTTCTCCCCTCGCGGCGCCCGCGGAGAGGCTCGAAACAGTGCACGTCACGTCTTTCTGCCACTTCGAGCAGCGTGCGGTAAGGCCAATTAATGTCATAGGTCGTGCGGTAGATATGCGGCGATGCGCCCTCCTTGTTCCCTTCCGCGCCGGGCCCCCCTGATGTCCCACGCTATCCTGGCCCGACGTCGACCCGGGCGAGGCGGAGAAGGGTCGGCCGTGGCGATGCGGGGTCGGCCGAGATGAAGGAGGGTCGGCCGAGGTGACGCGGGGTCGGCCGAGGCGGAGAAGGGTCGGGCGAGGTGACGCGGGGTCGGCCGAGGTGGAGAAGGGTCGGCCGAGGCGGAGACGGGTCGGGCGAGGCGACGCGGGGTCGGCCGAGGCGGAGAAGGGTCGGGCGAGGCGAAGGTGGGTCGGCCGAGGTGGTGGAGGGTCGGCCGAGGCGTTATGGGGTCGGCCGGCCTCCTTATTGCTCGGCGCTTCCCTTGCCAGCCCGGCTCATGGGTTTGCTCACGCCTATCTCCTTCTTAAAATAGCAAGGCCCCACCCGTCGGTGAGTGGGTCGGATATTGATATCCGACACCATGATTCTTGGCTTATGTCAATTTATTTCTGTAAATCTGGTTACACTATGATAATGATGTAAATATTCCTACTTATCCTTTTTTAAAGCTGATTACATAGCATTTCAGAAGAAATGTGGTCATGCATGATCTAAGAGAGATATATATTTACGTTGGCTTTCAGGCATATCATGAGTCAGTAAACAATTCTTTACATTTGCCAAACAAGTCTTGGATACGTACATTATTGTTAAAGTTTTTTGCTATCTGGTGTACTTATATCTGTAGCTTGTTGAAAATACAAAATGTGGCTCGGCAAAAGAACAACCCCAGTCAGTACGCCAAGTGAGCCATGGTGAGCTTCAGGGGGGAAAGATGTCGCCATCTCAACACAGCAGCGAATGTTATAAGCTAGCTAGTGTATAGGGCGCCATGCATATGTGCGCAGAGCTCATGGTGCAGAACTAAGTCTTCGGTTATTTGTTTTGGAAGTAATTTCAAAGATTACTGGTTATATTTCCATTGTCATCGACAAACACATTTATTTTGCTAAACTGTTTATGTACATTTGCCTATGATTCGTACAACTATGAGATGAAGATACATGTGTGTGCCCGCGCGCGTGTTCTATATCTGTTGAATTTCATTTGGGAAGAGTATATAGACCGAGGTCTTTGGATTAGTAAACCCCCATACGCCAGAAAAAAAAACAGTGGAATGCCATAAGCTGGATGGATTTAAACTGCTGCACGTTCAGTGGGCATCATCAGACTCTGAAGGACTGGTGGGTGCACTCCAGGAGGCTGCAGGTCAAGGAGAGGAGGAAGGGGTTCGACTTCCTCTTATGCTGGTTACTGGCTCCTTTGTAAAGAGCGAAGCAGGCGCTTGTATGATCACCGCGCTTCAACGGCACAGCTTTCAGACTAGGTTGTTTAAAGCAGGAGTAATTAGCCAGGTTAAACTTGTAGCCGTAGGCCGTTGTCTTGTGCGGTTGTGCCAGCTGTTGCTGGGTCAGCATGCCCTTGCGCCCCATTTCATTCGGTTATATCACCTGCCCCCTCAAGGCCTCAATCTCTCCCAAAGCCGGAAGCGAGCCACGCAGGGGTTTAGCCTTCGTCGTCCCGGCCCCTCCCCTCGCATAATCCACCGCGCGCGGCTCATCTCAATCGCCGGCGACGAGCATGGAGGCGGACGGAGATCTGGGATTGCTCTCGGACTTCCTCCCCGGCGACGTCATCCGCGCCATCCTTCTCCGGCTTCCGGCCAAGGATATCGTCAGGTTCCGCGGAGTGAGCCGGGACTGGAACCGACTGCTGACCAACCGAACCTTCCTGGTCGAGCACCACCGCTTCCAGCCGCTGGACCCCGTGGTCGACTTCATCTACCACCGTCACGCCGATGGAGCCGGGAACCAGGTCCAGTTCTTCGTTCAGGCGCTCCGACTCCGTACCGGCGAGCTCCGGGAGGTGATCGAGAGCTCCATCAGCGCGTGCAACAACCTGGACGAGGACCAGGCCTCCAAGGTCCACGGCATCTGCGGCGGTGTCCTCCTCTTCCAGTTCCTCGACGCACTGTACGTCTGCAACCCCGCCACGCGCCAGAGAGCTCTTCTTCCTAGTCTCCGATCAGCCGAGATTGCTGCGATCTACGCTGTCGATGATCAGCACGGCGGAGGAGAGTACCGGGTACTCTACCACCGCGGCCAGGGCGCCGACAAGCTCTACTATGTCGTCAACCTGTGTGCACTCGGAGATCCGCGGGCCGGGACGCGATGCATAGGGCGCTTCGCGTCGTCATAGCCACTTGACAGGGCGCTGGCGAGCGCTCCTCTTCCTTCGTATTCCAGCCCGCCGATTCTCATCCGCAATAGCCTGTACTGGCCGCCGCAGCGGTTCGTCGACGATCACCACCACATTCTGGTCTTCGACACGCTGACGGAGACATTCTGGTGGATGGCACCTCCGGTCGTGCGCGAGAATCTCGAAATCCATGCGGTCGACGGCAAGCTCGCCATGTCTGCGAGCGTCAGGGGAGCCGACACCATCGAGGTATGGCTCCTTCGAGACTACCCTGACCATCAGTGGTACTTGGCCCACCGGATTCGGCTGCCCATTTCCGAGATTAGTGACCTCGGGGAGGGCCAAGAGTGGTCTGCATCGGTGAAGACAGAAGAGGGCAATGTCCTGATTACTACAGCGTCGAGGGTCTTGCAGTACGACAGGGAGGGAGGGCGTCTCAAAGTCTGGGATGAACAGGTGTGGCCTCATGACATAACTCCCCATCTGTATCAGGAATCTCTCGCTTCATGCAACATCGCATGGAGCTTGGATCGATCGCATTGGTTCTGAACCCAATCTACAGAACTCTTGGATCCACACCCCATCCTACAGGATGCTGAGTAAATTGTCATAATACTGGATCCATTTTTGCACTTGCGACAGTTTGGTTGTTCTTCCATTGTGACAGTTTGGTTGTTAAGATGGACCAATTTACTGGTCATCTATGCTTCAGTACCTACAAACTCTGGTGTTCTGATGCATTTTTTTACACATCAGAGTATTTGTCTCTGTTCAAATGATCAGATTTATTTTTGGTATCATTCAGTTGTTTCCAATTGAAAACTGCAATGTATATTTTCTGACAAAACTGGAAATGTAGACTTGATGTCGCCTTTGTTTGCTGTTGTTTGTTAGGAAGTTTTCTGCACTCGGTTCTAGTTCTTAATTTTTTGTTTATGACTCATTTCCTTACAAATCTGGAAATGCAGAATTTACAATGTGGTTTTTCAGACGAACCCCTTTGCTGATCATCTATGCTTTGACTTTGAGTACCTGCAGGCTTCGGCGTCTGAAGTCTGTCTGTATTGCCAATGTAGTCATGTAGATGAAATTGTTCATACCGGTCTCTCGATATCAAGTTTGCCAATGTTCAGTAAATGTTTGAACACTTCGTGTTGCTTTGTAGTTTGCATATTCTTGAACATGAATGTGAGAGCCAAGGCTCAAGTACTTAGCTACCTTTTTCCTATTTATGTCCTTTTTGTTCAGCAATATCAATATGTTTGTCTTGTAGGGGAAATTCCCAGATATCATTTGTTGGCCACAGTTCGGTAAATGTTTCAGCACTATTTTGTTGTAATTTCTATATTTCCTGAACATGAATGCGAAATGCTCAGCACACACTTCTAGTGATAATAGTGCCTTTCCATGTGGTGGATATTCAACTCGCTTTCCATTAGCTGTTCTGCTATTTCATCAAGATGTTCTGCTGTCCAGAATTTAGAATATTTTTTTAAGAAACGAATTTAGGATATCTGTTTGATAATACTTCAGAATTCCCAAAACTCGTCTGTTTACTGAGACCTGGAGCTGAAGAACCGGCTCTGGCACCTTCTGCTCCCTAATCAAGATTCCTAGGTTACTCAAATAGTACATTTATTCCTTATGTTATTTTAACTGCATTCTGTTGCTGAGATATTGTCTATAGAAGTGTGGTATGCTATTTCCTTTTTACTTCTTAGGTGTTGTTAAAGTCAGGTTTCAATGTTAACTGTGGCTAAAATCAGAAAGTGCCGGGAATGAAACTGCTTTATATGGAAAGTGACATGCTGGTTATCCTTGTTTTGTCTAAATCTCAAAGTAGTTCAACTAAGGAATTTGTTTCACGGTAGCTGTAGCAGTCATTCGATGTACCTGAAGCCTCAACTGTACAACACTAAGCTTTATGTCAAACCTTACTGAATGTTTACCATGAAACCATTTATTTCAACATGCTATCTCTAATTGGTTAAGGTTCTAGACATTCTGCACTTTCCAGATGTGGTTTCATGCATTAGTATTGTTATGAAAATTCTGAAATTTCATGCTCTTTGCTGAATGCTTTTTGGATGCTTTCAGTTTGTTTGACTATGTCCTAAACAAGCAATGTCACACTGCAAGTGTGCCCGATGTGCTCCTTTTAAAAGTGTTTGATTTCTTGAATTCTGATTTCTCCATAGCTTGACAGCTATGGTCCAGGGAAACTTGCAATGTTGCATTGATCCAAATAAGTCTGAGGTATACAGTGACTATTGCTTAAAAAGCTGATACTAGGTGGGTTGACAAATGTTTGCTATATTGATATTGAATCCGTGACTAGGTCTGATGTCTGGATATCGGATGGTGACCTTGACAACCTAATTTGTTTGGGTACTGTTTTCGTGGAGATGCAAAATACGTCGATTAGTAGCAGGATTTTAGTGTTGTGTGTGGATATCTTATCCTTAATGGCTGACGAATCACTCTGCAAAAGCTAATCAGCGTTTCTCTTGCCTCGTTCAGCTGCTCTAGTTCCATCATTGTGATCTGCTAGCACTACTACAGAAAACATTTGTAAGAGCCAGGTGTTTTTTTTAAGGGCGGACTTAAAGGCGACGCGCCCCTACAAATGCGCACGCGCTACTGTAGCTAAGGGCCGCTCCTATAGATGCATTTCTAGGGGCGGGTCATAGCATGAGCCGCCCCTACAAATGCTGCCCTTTCTAGGGGCGGGTCATGGCATGACCCGCCCCTAGAAATACATGTTTGTAATTTTTCAATTGAAATTTGAGATTTTTTAAAAGACCTCGAATGGAGAAACAGTCAAAATGAAAGTTGTAAATCACAATGAGTTATGAAATTTTGTAGTTGACAACTTTTTCCTTTGAAATCATCTTGTCAATGAAAACTAAATTTGAAATTCAAATTCTGTAAATGACCTCGGATGGAGAAACTACCAAAATAAAACTTGTAGATTTCAAAAAGTTATGAAACTTTGTAGTTGACAACTTTTTAGTTTGAAATCGTTTAGGGCCTCAAACAAGTAATTTACTCTTAGTTTAGTATAATATGGTAGGAACCAAAACAGCATCTAGTCATAGGTGAGAGTGTGGTGCAGTGGTAGAGGAGGTTACGCGCGAGGGAGAGGTCGTGAGTTCGAATCCCACCAGCCATGGAGCGCGAAAAATAGCGCGACTTATTTGAATTTCTGGTCAGCAAAAATGAATTTGACGTGTGCCGTAGCATTTCCAGGGGCGGGTGATGGCATGGCCCGCCCCTGAAAACACCATCTTCAGGGTGCGGACCATGCCATTACCCGCCCCTGCAAACCATCTTCAGGGGCGGACCTTGCCATTACCCGCCCCTGAAAACACGTTTGTTGGGGCGGGCTACTAACCCGCCCCTGCAAATGGCCATTTTTAGCAGCCAAAAGCAGGGGCGGATTTCGGCGCCGCCCCTACAAACGTGTTTTTACCCGCCCCTACAAATGTTTTTTTAGTAGTGTAGGTAAGATTTTACAAATATCAGGTCAACAGATTTTCAAAAGAAATCGGGTCAGTATCGGAAATTAGGAGATGGGGATTTAAGGTTTACTACCTTACCTCAGACGCGGTGAAATCCTGTACAAATGCTGACGCGGCGGCGCTCCTGTTGACACTCCTCGAGTCATCTTGTATTGTCGCCTTGGTGGTGTAATTTCGGTTCTCGAGTACAACATGCTATGTTTATTGACGTTTCTTCTTAGGTTTTAGACTTCACTGTTAAAAGTGTTGCGCGAGTATGCCACATATGTCTTGTCTACAGATTTTTTTTTTAAAAAAATCATGTGCCGAGTGTTGTCGGTGTGTACCAGTCCTCCAATAGAGCAGGCTTCAAGAAACTAGAAACGATTTTTCATGTTTGCTACTGCAACCGGGCTTTTCAGTGGGCTCGGCTCAGTAAGACATTCATCAAGAAGCCTATTAGGCCACGGCCCACACATTGCCAAACCAACCCATCACTCCCCTTCTTCGTGCTCGCTGGGACAATCGCCGAAAGAAGGCGGTCTTTCAGGGCCTCCCACGGGCCACAAGAGGGTCAGAGTAGGCCACACATTTCCAAAGGAAACCTATCGCCCGCATTACTCCGTCCTCGTTCTCGCCGGTAGAATCGACGGGAAGAAGGCGGTTTCGA
The DNA here is from genome assembly GCA_004135705.1 of Alloteropsis semialata. NCBI lineage: Eukaryota > Viridiplantae > Streptophyta > Magnoliopsida > Poales > Poaceae > Alloteropsis > Alloteropsis semialata. The sequence continues at coordinate 81,802,510 of CM014278.1, forward strand.
GGGAGGGAGTCGGGCGGGCCGCTGGCAGCGGGTTCCTGGACTCCGGGACCGGAGGGAGGCAGAGGTGAGCTCGCTGGAAGAACCCACACCCTCTCGATCTCGGTGTCTTTGTGGCTGAATCTCCTTTGTCTGATCGATCGATTTGGTTGGTTAGTCAGTGGAGTGCGTTGATTTCGTATCCGTTGATCTGTTCATGTAGATTTTGAGGGAATTTTTGGTTAGCGAACGCAGGCGTGTGCGTTTCGATGGCGCTGGCTAAAGCGTTGAGGATTTTGCAGGAACCGCTCGGTCCACGCGCCATCGCCAATTCGCGATCCATGGCAGGCACCACGTGGGCGAGAAAGAGGAAGCGAAGCGCCTCTACCGCCGCCCCTGTGACACGCTTCATCCCCGAGGACGTCGTCCACAAAATCCTCCTCCGCCTGCCGTCCAGGTCCGTGCTCCGCTTCCGCGCCGTGTGCAAGGCCTGACGTGACCTCTTCTCCGATCCGAAGTTCATCGTCGAGCACCACGACCTCTAGCCGGATCTACCCCTCGTCTCCTTCCTCCGCGATGCCAGCAAAAAGATAGGCGCCGAGGATTGCTGCGTCGAGGCCCTCGACCTCCGCGCCGGTGACTTTCGGTCCGTCCTTCCGTTCAGCGACATCAATCAACAATGGTTCAGAATCCATGGCTCCTGCGACGGCCTTCTCCTCTTCAGCTTTGATAACTGCCTCTACGTCTGCAATCCAGCCACGCACCAGTGGACTCGCCTTGGGAGGCCTTCCTACTCCTCCAAGTTTGTGGCGTTCTACCGTCACGACAGCACCGGAGAGTACCGAGCCCTGCTGTACTGTGGCAACGGGCCATCGAGGTACTACTACACCATAGTGGCCGGCGGGATGGGGAGGAGTCTCGGTCCGCTACCATCAGTGGAAGATGGGTACAAATTTGATTCAAGCCCAAGTGGTAATGCAGCCCTGCTCCGTGGCAACTTCCACTGGCCACCAGAGCCATGGGAGAACCACAGAATAGTAGAATACTGGTGTTTGACACGATCACAGAGGTGTTCAGTTGGATGCGGCCTCCACCTCCACCTGTGATACGTGAACATATGCCAGTGCTTGAAATGGAGGGCATGCTTGCCGTGTTTAGCTGCAATGAGGATGTCAGAGTGGTTGAACTCTGGCTTCTGCAGGATTATGAGAACCAGGTGTGGGTCTGCAAATACCACCTTGAATTGCCAGCTTTGGAGATCAGCACCTTGCCAGACATGGATGTGGGATATGATGACGAATACTGGCTTAGATTTTTTATCTCGGAAGAGGAAGACTTGCGGTGGTTATCCCCCAACAGAGGCTGTTGCTGTATGACATGAATGGGAATTTGCAGAAGTGGTTCCACCGTGATGGCCGTCTTCTCAAGATTACTCCGTATACCCTGAAGGAAAGCCTTGTTCGGCACGCGTTCTTTGAGATACAGAACAGTGGGGACAACAGTGAAGATGAATCACCAACTATCTTCTAGGGGCTGTAAGCTGTGGTGGCCCTTCTATGGTCCTGTGTTGCAGATCAGCAGTTCAATGATTTAGAGTTTAAATATACAAGCTCCAAAACAAGCTTTAGTGGGCTAGCTTTTCCTATGCACCTCCTTTTTTGTTCAGCGATATCGCTATGTTTGTTTTGTTAATGTAGGCAAAATTATTCACTTTGTTTTGCATATCTCAGTAAATATTTCAACACTATTTTGTTGAAATTTGCATATTTCCTGAACATGAGTGCGAAATGCTCAGCAGGCACTCCTAGCGATAATAGGTAGGGCCTGGCTGTGGTGGTGGCTATTCAACTCGTTTTCCCTTTAGCTGTTCTGCTATTGCATCAAGATGTTTTGTTCTCCATAATTTAGGATATCTGTTTGATAGTACCTTAGAATCGCAAAGAAACTCTGTTTACTGAGATCTGGAGCTGAAGACCCCGGATCTGACACCTTCTGCTCCCTTAGGAAGAATTCCTAGGCTATTCAAATAGTGAATTTATTCCTTTTGTTAATTAACTGCAGATTTGTTTCTGAGACATCTTCTATAACTGTGAAATAATCAAATAAGTATAAAAAAACTGTGAAATGTGGTATGTTATTTCTGTTTTACTTCTTTGATATTGTTGAAGTCAGGTTTCAGTGTTCACTGTGCCTAAAATCAGAAAGTGCAAGGCATGAAACTGTTTTATGTGGAAAGTGGCATGCTCTGCTATCCGAGTTTTGTCTAAATCTCAAAGCAGTTCACCCATTGAATTTGTTTGACTGTTGTCTGTAGCAATCATTCCATGTGCCTGAAGCGTCAACTGCATAAGACTAAATTTTCTGTCATACATTACTGAATGTTTACCATGAAACCGTATATTTCAAACATATTGTCTCTGACTGGTTATTGTAATAAAAATTCCGCGGTTTCTGGTTTTGGTTTCTCTGATTATTATTGTTATGATAAATTCTGCACTTTAATATGTTTTGCTAAATGCCAGATGCTCCTTGCAAAGTGTTTGATTTCTGGAACTCTATGATTCATCCATAACTTGACAGTTATGGTGGTATGGTTCATGAAAACCTGCAATGCTGCATTGATCCAAAGAAGTTTGAGGTAACACTGATATATGGTGATACACTGACTATTGCTTAGAAAGTGATGCTAGGTGGTGTCGACAAAATGTGCAAAAGTTGATTTAGTACTTTGTTATGTTGATATGCGAGTCTGTGACTGTCTTGAGTTCTGAATATTGGATGATGAGCTCGACAGCCTAATTTGGTTGGTTGATGTTTGCTTCGAGCTGAAAAATACGTCAATTGGCAGAAGGATTTTATGTTCAGTGAAACCCTTATGACAATTGACGGGCAGGTTGTTGGTGCAAAGATAATCGGGGGGCTCCTATACAACGAGTGGAAGCAGGGAAGACGAGATAGATTAGGCCCGCCACGGCCCATTTATCCATCGTCTTCCACCTCTGGCTCCGCCTCCCCCGCCGCTGCCCTAGCGCGCGGCAAGCCGCCACGGCCCGGCCACCCTGCCCTCCCTAACGCCTGGCCTCGTCGCCCTTGCCACCGGCACCGCCCACCGGGGGTTCGGCCCTACCCGGCCGGCGATGCTCCCGTGCCGCCGCGTCCTCCGCCGCCCCCCGGGCCTCTCATCTTCTATGTCTGGAGAACATTGGAGCCCCGGACCAACCCCAAACCCTAACCCTAAGTTCAATCGCCTCCCCCGGTCGTNCCTCCCCTCCTACCTTGGCGTGCGGCACGCGGGGCAAGCGAGAGGAAGAAGAAGATGAGAGGAAGAAGAAGACGAAGAGAGGATCGGATATACGGGAGAGAGAGAGAGACGACGTAGATGATGCGGGTTCTCCGAAGATAATCAGCAAACCTTCAGTCCGTCCGGCCCAGCCTCGATGGACCAAAACATCACGAGCCCCTCGGTGGTGGTCTGTCAATCAGGCCCATGTAACGTCTCTAGAAGGCAAAGATTCCCACATCCGGAAGGGATCCCAATCTCGTAAATAAGCGCGAACCCTGGTGGCGAAGGCCGGAGAGGCGCTCGAAATATCTTGCCTCGGCACGAGCTCTGGAACCTTCACTGGCCCCAACCCCCGACGACCAAAACATACACTCTCTCTGTTTAGAAGAGAGATATTTTCTCACGCCCTCCCCGCGAATAAATAACTTTCTGGCGTCCCTTTGAATCCATCCATCCATCCATTGCTCGTCTTCCCTCCCGAATTAGATGCCTTTGTAGCTGCTGCGTCGCCCCTGCGTCGCGCCGCGTCGTCCGCTTGCTGCTGCGCTTCCCATGGACGCCGGAGCCGGGGCCGGATCCGGCAATGCCTCCGGCGGCGGCGGCGGCGGCGCGTCCGCGTGCTGCTACTACGCCCTGCTCGGCATCCGCAAGAACGCCTCCGCCACAGACATCCGCACCGCCTACCGGAGGCTCGCGATGGTGAGAGTTCCGCTTCTGTGCATGCGCGTGCGGGCGCGCGGTGTTTGATCGATTGGCCCCCTTCTCTCTGTTTTGGTTCCCGAACAGACCTGCTGACCCGTTCCGATCTCTTGCCGTGGGCGCGCAGAAGTGGCACCCGGACCGGTGGGCGAGCAACCCCGGCGCGGCCGGCGAGGCCAAGCGGCGGTTCCAGCGGATCCAGGAGGCCTATTCCGGTAAGGCGCCCGCGTTCGTTTCGCCCGAGGCGGATTGGCTGCACGAGATTTGATCGAATTGTTCGCTTGGCGCAGTCTTGTCGGACAAGGGGAAGAAGACCATGTACGACGCCGGGCTCTTCGATCCCCTGGACGACGACGATCAGGTGAAGCAGCGAAGCCTCTGTTCCTATCCTTCTCTTCCTTCTATCAAATTCCTGTTCCATTTTGTGTGCGAATATTGTTATACTAGTATATAGTATTTGAAGAAAATAAATTGTCTGCTCTGCTTTGGACGGCCAGGATTTCTCCGACTTCATGCAGGAGATGCTGGTGATGATGGATAACGTGAAAAACGAGGTAGGCGCAACCACCAACCGCACAGATTAATTAACCAATATACTAATCCCAATCGTAATTGTGCTTTAACGCGTTCGCTCGCTCTCGGTTCCGTGCAGAAGCCGGACACGCTGGAGGACCTGCAGAAGATGCTGGAGGACATCGTGAAGGGCGACGAGGTGAGCCGCGGCGTGGGCGGCCGCGTGCCGCCGGACGGGGCGCGGCGGGCTCGCGTGGCGCCGTACCCGCAGCAGCAGCGCAGGTGACCGGCGCGCCGGTGTACGGGATGTACACGCGAGCCGCGCCGCGTACTACGCTTTTGGTGTGAGGAGGACGAGCCAAGGAAGCAACGGGAGGCTCTGGACAAAAGGAAGAATAAAGTTTTGCCAAGTCGGTGCCGTCTGATAATTGACAGTCGATTGTGTAGGCTTTGGGCTTGGGCTGGGTTGGGCGCCGCTCGATTCCGGCCGCGCCGCCACAAGAACTGGCGGACGCGTGGCCGGGGATTCTGATTATTTATCTTGTCGACATTTCGTGCCCCCAATTGTCACTGGAATTCTTAACTTTCTTTTGCAACTTTTTCTGTTGCATTCCTACTAGTAGTGTTGCCATGCCTGTTACGTGTAGTGTGTTACCGTCTCCGATGAGTTCTTAATTTTGTCCTGTGTGGAACAGCGTCTTCCCGTAACTAGAATTCTATAAAGGAGCCCTCGTGCTCGACGCTCTTGTCGTCCTGTGTGGGACAGAGGCCATGGCTCCAACCGTGCCCGTATCTCTACAAGACGAATCGTGGGTTATTCCCCGAGCAGGCAGCGGGTCCATCGGATTTCTCTACAAGGCGAATCGTGGGTTATTCCCCGAGCGGGCAGCGGGTCCACGTCGCTAGTTATCCCGCTGGCCGTCGGATCCAGCACGAAAGTGAGGTTGACCGTTCGATGCGTCGCGGGTTCTTACCCGTTAACATTGCAAAATTGGGCTCGCGAATTGTTAGGAACCCACTTGTCCCTTCGTCTCTCCGCGTGCTTGGCCGCCCGCCGTGTTCTCCGCTCCGTCCCCCACCGCCCTCCCCTCTGGGCACCGGCCGGCCAAGCCCCGATCCTCCCGCACCGCCGCTAAATCCTTGCGTCCGTCCAAGCCAGCCAGGTAGGGCCCCATCTTACTTCTCCGAGCAGCGAGGCCGACCATCTTCCCGCCTGAGGTCCCCGCTCGCACCGCCAGTCCGCTTCGTAGATGTACGACACCTCCGTCGTCGGGCCCGGCTACCTTCACAGATCCGCCCCCACGGCTGCGCGGCCTTGCATGGTCCGCAGCCATGCACGGTGACGGATGTGGCAGCGTGGCCCAGCATGGTTCGCAGGCCCGCGCCGGCGGATGCGGAGATGCGGCTCCGCACGGCTGCACACGCGCGCAACATTGCATGGCTCGCTCCGAGCTAGATCCCATGAGGGGATGCAGCGGCTCAGCCCTGCAGGGCCTCAACAGATGGAGAAGGATCGATCTTGGTTTGCTGGGTGTAGGGAGATGGGAGCAGAGCCAGGGATCAGTTTTGATGCTCCTTCCCTTGGTGGCGCTGTCTGTAGGTAAATGGGAGCAGAGAAAGGGATTTTGCTATTGCTGTGTGTAGGTAGATAGGCAGGGAGATGAACGGAGAGGATTTTGCTGCTCCTTGATGCTCTAAATTGCAAAACATATTCCTTTGAAGTACCAACACAAACCTTCAGGTCATACAAATGGGCTATTGGTGATTTTAGATTTTATACAAAATGAATTTGCATATGATAGGAGTTGGATATACTTGATTCAGTTCATATGCAAAAAATGGAAATGGCAGAGAAACTACTATGTTAGTTAACTGTACCTACTGCGTATTGTAAAAGAGTTACCGTGTGATTGTGCAAGTCATCTATGCAATTTTGCTTATAGTATATCCATTTATGTAGTGCCATTAAAAGTTTGGTCTTTGGCTCTTTGCTAGATGTAATGGGTGGCTTTTGCTCTCAGCTAAAGGGGACGCAAAAATAGAGTTAAACAAGAAAGAGGTTTGCGCTTCATGAAGTCAGAGGCTAACCGATAGCCCATGGCCAATAATTAAGCACGATTCAGTTTTTGCATGCCAAAGTGCTGCAGTTCACCTGGACCTTGATATACAATTTTTTAGTTGTAGCGAAAAATTGAGACCCTGGACCGGGAAGGGCATTGCTTTGCTGCTAAAAATCAAGGCTAAAGACAGTGGTACAATCTATTGCAGTTACTAAGTGTTCTAGCAGCATCAACAAATATAGTCATTAGTATGTTATGGTACTCACGGTTTTTCCTCAAGTATAGTATTTTGAAAATCAAAAATTATTGTCATTGATAATGTTTTGTCTGTGGCATGCAGGGAAAAAGTGATATCAACATTCAACAACTGCAAAGCAAGGAACTCAGGAAAAGAAAAAAAAGGTAAAATCAAGGTGGTGCTTATGATCTTCTGTGATCTTTCGCAAAGAAATCACGAGTTAGAAATAAATGTGACCACACAAATGAATTATGTCACTTCTTCTGGAAGACTTGAATTAACAATCAGTGAACATATGAGTTCCTATGAGAAGGCCAATATTTGCAGCTATGAAAACTAACCAGATCGTCACCCTTGTCATAGCTTTGATACAACATTTTATTCCTTTCTTAAAGCAGAGCATGTTGTACCTTTGTAAAAGCTATTACCTTTGCTGGTTTGCAACCTTATTGGGTAAAAGATCGATAGATCAATTTAGTTATAGCTGAAATGGTGGCAAAAAGAGAGCCAAAATGTCTGTGTTGTCGAAACAAAAAAAAGGGTTTACCTTATCCCACATGTTAAACTGGATGCAATTACAAAGCAATAAGTTTGGTGTCATTTGCTATAGTAGGAAATAGACAACATGGTAAATTCTATCTTCCAAGCAAAAGCTAAGGAAAAGCTAGGATTTTCCTTTCCCACAATACTGTGCTCAGTATGCAATGTTTCAATAATTTTCAGTGTACAATAACATTGACTGCAAAATAACGTTGCCTATTTGACTGTAAAATTTGTACAGCAACTTTTACTTCAAGTGTCTTTTTAATCAGGCTCCAGTATAGTCTTCTCACTTTTGCTACTTCGCACATTCATATGGATCTTAATATTTTCTCTTCAGGATGATGTTGTTATTTGCAACTTTCCAAGATGAGGTTCATTTCCTCGATTCTATATCTGTTTGATTTTCAAATTTATTCAGTGCCTGCAGTACATCTCAGTTACGAGCATACTCCTATATGCTAACGTGAAAACATATGACACATATGGCTGAACTCGACGACGGCACCCACAGTAAACCTCAGCCTGTCATTGGAATCAATAACAGCCAGATTGGTTGCATACACCTTAAAATCCTAAACGCTAAACCTTAACTCTTAAACCTTAAACACTAATACCTAAAATCTAAACCCTAAACTCTAAATCTTCAACCCTAAAAACCTTAAACACTAACCCTTAATGTTAACTGTAGACGCTAATGAAACATCGTTGGATGCAACCAGGCACGAATCTTAAACCAGATCCAACGGTTCTGGGTAGGGAGGGCCCGCCACCGCGTGCGCACCACAATAGTAGCGATCAGTCATGGCGCTGGGTGATAATTCTAGCTATACGACTACGACCACGACCACGATGTATGCAGCAGGAACGCTCACTTGTACCTTTGCCATAATAACGTTGGGATTTGCAGCTTGTTTGGGGTCGGCGTCCGCGTCAAGATCGGCGGCGATGGATTCGGCCGGCGTTCTGGAGTTCTCCTGGATCCGCAGCGCGTACGAACGAAAGCGAAGCGCGGCGCAGTAGCGCTTAGTGACTGCAACGAGTGAGCCACGGTGTTTGGTGCGGAGAAAATCGCCTGGCTGCGCAGCGCCATCCATCTTCAGCCGCGAGGGGGACGGAGACGGCCACTTTGCCTTTTCCCGCTCCAAGTTGCCGGGGCCAAGCGGCCAGGTCGTCGTCTGGACCAGAGGATCTTTTCTTTTCCCCTGTGCGTCGTTGGCCGTGGAGAGCTCGAATCCGGAGTGTTTGGTGCAAATATCAGGTCCCAGCTGGACAGGGCCGGGCGGGCGTTCCGCGCTGCGTGGCCGATGGAGCGTCGCTGGTTGTGGTGATCCATGGAGGGACGGGCGCGGTGGTCCGGACTCCGGAGAGAAGCCTCACGCACGGAGGAATGCGCTCTTGGTCCCTGTTCGCTTCCGGAAACGGTGGAACGAACGGGCAGAGAGGGTCAGGGGCGCCACCTGACTCGACTCGAGATAGTTCCGGCGCTCGGCATCGGCTGTTCCTTCCTTCTTCCCCCGACAGCTCGGCTGGCAGCTCATTGCTTAATCCGTTAAGCTCATGATTCGTGACTCCTGCTGTGCCGCGACATGGTCACGGACGTCGAGAACACGATCCAGGCTTTGTTTATTGAGAGGTGTAAACACCTGCGTTTGCTTCCTGAAGTATCCGCACACGTCAGAGGGAAAAAAAATATCTGCTCGGCTGGAACAGTCCGGCAGGCAGGCACTGACCTTACATCAACAGACCGAAGCATTTTTCCCAAGGGAAAGAAAGGGCATAGCAACTGGGGGAGGAGAGGCTCTGGAGTCCTCCACCCGCTTTGTTCTGGCGTCCATCCATAGCCCGATTTGGTAAATTCGAATCGATCTTGTCCTTTTGTCCGGCAGCGGCAAGTTGTTATCGTGCGTCGGCACGTCGCCGGTGCGGATGCCACCGGAGGCCGCCGTCGGCTGCGTCTCGAACCACACGCAGCGCGCTCCCTTGAGACCGATCGATCCGCTTTGTTCTGTAGCAAAGCAGCTGACGTGATGCGCGCCGTGTAATGCGTCGGTCGCCCTTGGTTTCTACGGAGTACAATTTGCCAGGCATCTTTTGGGGGGAAATTGACGCGGCCCGAGTTTGCAAGCCGAGGCCGCCGCCCGCCGGGCCGGCTCACGTTGCTGTCCATGTGAGCGCGGGCTCGCGATCCATGTGAGGGCCCGCCCGTCTGTCCAGACCAGCTTTGCCCGAGGGCACCACCTCACTCGCGCGCTTGCCTAGTTTGTGGTGTGGGTGTGCGCCTGCTGTTTCCGCCACCGCCACGGATTGTGGGCTGCTCATCCCTGTGCCGCTCGAAGCAATCTCTCTTCCGTTCAGGCCTGTTTGTAAAGTTGTATTGGAGTGTAATGAAAGAGATTGAAGGAGAAATAAACTAATTTTTCCTTCAATACCTCTATTTCCCCTCCAATACACTGGTTAAAGTCCTCAGGAGGATTTGAACCGTAGCTTGATGGGGCAGATAGCCAGCGCTCCGTTCAATGGCAGTCTCGTTAATTTGGAAGGGAAGCATGGAACTTGGAGGGGGGAAGTTCTGGAAATAGGGAAATGTCTGAAAAGGCAGGAACTGCAGGTGATCCTCCTCCGACAAATCTAACGACACAAAATAAAAGCGATGCTACATGCTTGAACACAGCAGCCTCACGATGGTAGTTCCCCTCTATGTCCCCCGGCCTGTCGCAAAACATATCCTGTGGTGCCTTAATTCTTCGAGGGATGGGAAGAATGATCGTGAATAACAATGAAAAAAAGGAAAAATGCAATAACACCGCTTTTACTCGGTGTAAATCTCCAGCTCGGTGAACACACAGAAAAGCGAAAACTATAGTTAGAACGGATAAAATATCAGTACATTCCGTTCATCGTTTTTTTGTCTTTTTTCACCGTAAACACATCACATTTTATATCAAGTTAAATTTTTGCATGATAGATCGTTTGACTGCATCTCCTATTAGGCCATTCTTAGTGGGGGTTTCATCAGGAGTTTTATCAGCATTAAATAGCATGCCACATCAGCAATTTTACTGACATGACAAGGCCTTTATGAGGAGAGAGGATTTCATGATTTGTGAGAAGAGTTTCATTCTCATGAAACCCATCAGGCACAGTTACCCATGAAACTGTGCACTGACACTGGCCTTAAACACATGCTTCACATTTGACACTGATTGTTTCGGACTCAGCACAATTGCGTAGTTGGCGGTATACCTTCGACAGCAAAAATTCATAGCACAGTGTTCGTGTTTAGAAAAAAAAAGGTCGTCAATACTCAATAGCTATAGCTATGCGGCAAAGGTTTGCTAGTAAAGAAAAATAATAATAATTTAACCTTTTTCCATTTTATGGGCCTCACCCCACCCAGGCCAGCTTTGCTGCATGTTGGGCCAGGCTACGCGAGGCCTTCCGAAACGTCGTAACTCGCAAGGTCCTGAATAAACACCCAAACAGCACAAATGAACAACTGGATATCACAAAAAAGAAAAAGAGAACTTGACGCTGCTGCATTGTATCGTTTGTATGCTCATGTCATCTCCATGCTCTCGCAACCAGACTCTAAATCACAGTTGCAAACAGATAATTTCTAATTCATGGCATTCCAAGTTTTCAACGGAGGGGCTTGCCAACAAAACGTTACTCATTCTTGAAATTTCAAGTATTTAACGGGGCAGCAACCAAACACGCCGGATCCCTGGCTGGATAACAGGTTCTAACCATGCACCCCTCCAAAAGCATCTTGCGTAAATGAATGAGTAGCAACTCTCAGAAAGTGTTAGGATTTTACATTGGTTGTTATTATGTCAAAAACGAAATGATAAAACCATTGCTTAAATGGAATCTAATTTCATGGGAAGTGACATCCTGGAAGTCTGAGCTCCAATGCTCTCATTCTTCGGCTGGCCTTTGGCCCAGAACTGGTATATCTTCGTACCTTTTCTGCAAATTCATATTACAAAGAACGGTTAGCTGAGCGTGAAGCATTTTGAAAACCAGAGTATGACAACATATACAAGTGTGCAAGAGGGAGCTTTCCATATAAGCAGCAGAAGAAAATGAACTGGGTGCGTTTTCATTATGACATGTAGGAACAAAAGCAATGCGGCGTGACAGTGATTGGTAGCAATTTATTAATGAAATAACTCTGCAAGGTTAGGCAACTGTAATAAAATGCTGCTGTAACTAACATGTTACTAGTTGCACAAAACAGGTTAGGCAGAAAACCAATACAAAATAGCGCAATCATGTGTTATACAACACATACAAAGCTATATCCAATAAGACTGGAACTGATATTACTAGTGCAAAATTCTGTTCGATCAAGACTCCAAACAAGAACAGAATTCTGTTTTCATTTTTCCATTTTGAGGCTAACTGTTCATGTAAGAGCATCTCCGGCAGTTCCCCAATAAATATTTCCCAATAATTACCTAATAGAGATGTCCCAATATCTCTTTCATGATTATGGCTCAGACACAAAGATAAACAGCATGCCGACCATAAAACATCTCAAAATGAACGTTAATTTGAATTATTCAGTTCTTCATAACTGAAACATAATGTAAGTTCACCTAAGCATTGATAAAACATTTTTTTTGTGCTCAACATTGCAATTGGTTATTCACGCAATCAGAAACTACAAGTTGAGTTGCAAGTCAATATTTATCCATGTTTGGATATAGACAGTTTAATGGCATTCTACATTGAGCAAGGTGCAATTCAACTGTCTTCTTCCTAATCAAAGTCAAGCATTCATGATATATGCCTGTGTCATGCGATGTGTAGAACTGGAGATGCAGTTTGGTCCTGAACGATATGAACTGTGTATTCATAATGAATCAGAATTGTAACACACATGATCTGGTCCTCGTGATTTTTCTCCCCAGTATAGCATCCTTTTGGATAGAAAGGGATCTCACTCAATACATTGGGGTTGGCAGGGAAATTATTTGCTAAAAGGACCTACAGAACAAAGGATCAAGCACAATGACAACAAAATTCTCTACATGTCCAACTAATCTTAAGAGATTTTCTCTCATCTGCTTTCTAAATGCTGTAATAGTGTAAACCAAAAAAGAAACACTACCATGGCCTTAAACCCTATAATATTGAGCTTTAATTAAGCACATTATTGCACATCGATGAGTTGGCAACATTCTATACAATGCACAAAGCAGGTAACAACTCAACTCTTGCATCAAGATCGTGCATTCATGATTGTATACCATGCGAGCAGTTCTTCTTGTACAGCCATACACATTTGCTATTGTTCACTAATAATGTCCAGCAGTAATTCCAATTCTCTTATCACAACATTAGATCATACATCACACAAAGAACTACATAATGAAATCCCTACAAAAATGTGAAAACAGGCATAATGAAAACACTACTCAGTACATGAACAACTAATCCAACAGATGCCCGCTTTCTTTTGCGGTCTAAATGCTAACCTCGTGTGCTGGGCACGAGATGCAAATGATTGAAGATGCTACTTCCCTATGGTTATTTGGACCCAGTTACTTGGAAAAAAAAGTGTCCTGTAGTATTTAATTTGGTGTAGACATTGTTTCGCTTAGCTGTAGTAAAACTGAAAAACTTATTGACAAGTGCATGACTGTGAAGAAAATACACAACTACTAAGAAATAAATGAGTATGGTTATGAAGCTGTGCTTGTGAAGGTAAAATGTAGAGAGAAAAAAGCAAAATATCACAGAACGCATGATAGACTGTGGAAACCATGCTGCCTACTAAACAAGAAAGCAGCCACTAGAGGTGCTCCGTGCTAGTCCCATATACTCTCTCAATTACAAAATAAAGGTTGTTTTAGTTTTGTCCTGGGTCAAACTTCTCTTACTTCGACCAAATTAACATCAACATCATCCAATTACTTTCCTTAAAAACACCATGAAATACAACTCGCATAAGAATTTCTTCATATCATACAACAACCACATCAATTATTTCAGGTTGGCGACTGAGGTAGCAGTGCAGCACATAAATGAAGGGGAATAACTGCACTCCAGAAACAGAAAGAAGAAATGACCTATCAAGGCATCAAGGAATGCTATCAAGCAGCCCTAAGACGTGACCTATTTTGCATAAACAACAAAAAATCGCTTCATATATTGAGATCCGATCTTCACAGGCGCAACAAGCACACAGGTTCTGAACTTCTGATCAATAGAACGTCGATTTCCTTCTCTACTGGTTGGATCACAAACGCAGGATCCAGTAACCCTACCCCGAATCAAGAGATACTCAACAGACAACGCAAAAGGAGAGGTTGCAGAGAGGGGGGAAACTTACCCCGACGTTGTTCATCTCCCAGACCTTGTGGACTCCGTAATCCACCGCCTGCAACCAAACCAGACGAATCAAATCAATCATCTAGAGACGGCGAGAGCGAATCGAAGAGGAAACACGAGGTCTAGGGTAGGGTCGATCTGGGAGATGTGGATCGGGGGGAGGGAGGGCGTACCCGCTCGCCCGCGAAGGCGCCGGCGACGACGAAGGTGACGTAGACGGCGTTGCGGCGCATCACCACGCGGTAGAGCACGTCGACGAGGCCCATCGCGGCGTCGCGGGCGGCGGCGGCGGCGGCGGCGGCGTGGTGCGCGAGAGGAGGAGGTTGAAGAGAGGTGGAGGTGGATCCGAGCGACAGAGGCACAGGAATGGGGGAGGTGGGCGGCGCTTATTGGGCAGCAACGCGTCTGGTAGCTTTCCCCGTGGTGGGCCTTCGGACGCATGCTAATTAGCAACAGAAGAAGGGCCGATGCGGGCCCTTTTCCGTATTTATGGGCCTAACACTTCCCATCAATCTCGAAGCCCAAGATTGTTCAAAAAGAAGATCTCAAAGCCCAAGGCCGTCGCTTGCCTGGGCCAGGCTAGGCGAGGAACAACATAGGAGGCCTGGTACTTCCAAAAGCCCAAAACATGACGAACCTCTCTCAAGTCGCAAACGTACAGAACAGAACAGTGCAAAAACAAATCCAAGCAATCTTCCTAAAAAAGCCATATAAAAGAATCTTCCTAAAAAAGGAAAGAGAAAATAGAAAAGGGTGAACAAATTCCTCTTTTTGAGTTCCTCTACAAGAACCAAAAAAAATAACTGAAGTAGAGGCAATGCAAATAACCACCGCCCGTCCTCGTCGTGTGGCTGTCCCTTCACCTCGGCTGCTTCCCAGCTCCAGCGCCAGTAATTCAGAACCACCATCTTCGCGCCCTGTCCCAAAGCTGAAGCTGCCTTGGTATAAGTACTCATCCTTCACCCTCTAGCTCGGTACTCCAATTCACACCAAAATACAGAGCATCGACCCTTCCATTGGTGTGGTTGGAGGCACCAAATACCTAAGCATTTCCATTTTGTAAATCTCGGTTTGTGTGTGTGTGTGTGTGTGTTCGTGTATGCAAATAGGACATCTATAGATCGTAAGGTGGTGTTGCGGAAGAAGCTACCATGAAAGGCGCCGTCATCGGCGCGTCGACCGTCCTGGTCGTGGCGATCATCGCCGCCGTCTGCGTCGTGTCCTTCAAGGGCAGCAGCCATGGCGGCAAGAGCGAGGGCGAGATGTCGACCTCGGTGAAGTCGATCAAGTCCTTCTGCCAGCCCGTCGACTACAGGGAGACGTGCGAGAGCGCGCTGGAGGCGACGGCCGGCAACGCCACCAGCCTGACGGACCTTGCCAAGGCCATCTTCAAGGTGACGTCCGACCGCATCGAGCAGGCCGTGCGCGAGTCCGCCGTGCTCAACGACCTCAAGAACGACCCGCGCACGTCCGGCGCGCTCGCCAACTGCATGGAGCTGCTGGACTACGCCATCGACGACCTCAAGACCACGTTCGACAGGCTCGGCGGGTTCGAGATGACCAACTTCAAGGCCGCCGTCGACGACCTCAGGACGTGGCTGAGCTCGGCGCTGACGTACCAGGAGACGTGCCTCGACGGGTTCGAGAACGCCACCACGACGGACGCGGCGGACAAGATGCGCAAGGCGCTCAACAGCACGCAGGAGCTGACGGAGAACATCCTGGCCATCGTGGACGAGTTCTCCGAGACGCTCGCCAACCTGGACCTGCCGAGCTTCCACCGCCGGCTGCTGGCGGGCAGCGGCGGCGTGCCCTCGTGGATGCCGGACGCCAAGCGCCGGCTGCTGCAGGTGTCCCCCGGCGCGCCGGGGTTCAAGCCGAACGTGACCGTGGCGGCGGACGGCAGCGGCGACTTCAAGACCATCAACGAGGCGCTGGCCAAAGTGCCGCCGAAGAGCGCCGCGGCGTACGTGATGTACGTGAAGGCCGGCACGTACAAGGAGTACGTGTCCGTGCCCCGGAACCTGACGAACCTGGTGATGATCGGCGACGGCGCCACCAGGACGGTGGTGACGGGCAGCAAGAGCTTCATGATGAACATCACGACCAAGGACACGGCAACCATGGAGGTGATCGGGAACGGGTTCCTGATGCGCGGCGTCGGCGTGGAGAACACGGCGGGCGCCAAGAACCACCAGGCGGTGGCGCTGCGGGTGCAGAGCGACATGTCGGCGTTCTACGAGTGCCAGTTCGACGGGTACCAGGACACGCTGTACACGCACACGTCGCGGCAGTACTACCGTGACTGCGTGATCAGTGGCACCATCGACTTCATCTTCGGCAACGCGCAGGTGGTGCTCCAGAACTGCCTCATCCAGGTGCGCAAGTGCATGGACAACCAGCAGAACATCGTGACGGCGCAGGGCCGCAAGGAGAAGCGCTCGGCGGGGGGCACGGTGATCCACAACTGCACCATCGCGCCGCACCCGGAGTTCGAGTCCAGCGCCGGGAGGCTCAGGACCTTCCTGGGCCGGCCGTGGAAGGAGTACTCGCGGACGCTCTACATCCAGTCGGAGATCGGCGGGTTCGTCGACCCGCAGGGGTGGCTGCCGTGGCTCGGCGACTTCGGCCTCAACACATGCTACTACGCCGAGGTGGAGAACCACGGGCCCGGCGCCGACATGAGCAAGCGCGCCAAGTGGAGGGGCGTCAAGAACGTCACCTACGAGCAGGCGCTGCAGAAGTACACCGTCGAGAGGTTCATCCAGGGGCAGCAGTGGCTCCCCAAGCTCGGCGTCCCCTTTATCCCGGGGCTGCTGCCGCAGCAGGAACCCGGCAGGATACACTGACTGCCATGACCGGCGGTCTGCGTTGTCCATGTGGCGCCAACATTTACCATTGCTTCTAGTTTGTTACTCAATTGATTGGCTGCAATTGCTTGATATTGTGACTACCGTTTGCCTGGGAATGAAAATGCCGTACATAACTTACTGATGCGTGAACACTGTTTTCCGTTGCCTCTGTACTCAAAATTGACCACCAAAAAACAAAATCCTCAGAACCTGTCTACTAGGCATCCGGTTTTGGCCATCCAATACAAGCCCTTCCTTCTCAAAAAAAAAAAAAAAAAAAAAACCCTTCCAGCCAGGAATCCAAAAACAGTAACCATTTACGCATCCATACGGGAATAGAAAATGGTACTGTGAGAGACAAGCTATAATTGATGACTTGCCCTGAAAAGGATGACTTTCAGACCAAATACAGATTGTTTGGCTAATAAAATGTATGATTGATTGCAGACAAAAAGCTGAATAAGAAGTCATAACTATGTAAGCCAGATATAGAGAGGAAGATTTGCATAACTCAGAGAAAGCTGTAATACGTTTCAGGAGGTATGTATCAAAATAATTATTACTGTGATATGCTTCAAAACTATATTACTGATGATAGTATATTAGTATCAATATAAGTTAAGCCGGAAGATTCTAAAAAACTTAGGTGATGATGTCATTCAATCACTGCAGAAAATTCAGTTTTTGTTGAGATAATGTATGTGCATACTGAACATGACATTCCATTTTTCTTGTCTATAAATGTGATTATATATAATTGTTTCTCCTAAATTTAATGTGGGCAATTCAAAAAGAATTTTATAAACCAGCATGTGTGGTACTCCCTCAATTTCAATTATAAGGCTTATTTCGTTTCATAAGGACAAACCCTTGACCAACAATCACTCTGGTAATAATTAATTTTATTCTAAGGTGATGTCACTAGATTTGTATTCAAATAGTTTTTTTTATTATTGTACTATTGTATCACATAGGCGTACTATAAATAGGGTAATTGTTTGTGAGTCTTATCCTAACTAAACGGAATATGGTACTTTTATGGCTGATTAGAAAGGAGGGAAATTTCATGCTCCAATTCGGTTAATGCAGCATCCAAGAAAAAAAAAGAAACTTTTAGAACATGTATACCGTGATAATTCCATGGAAGATTTATAAACAAATTATAGTTTTTTCAATACCCTATTAGAAATCGAGCTCATTTTATAGGCTTCTCAATAATCATTTGTGGTCTGCTTGTAATATTTGATGCCTAAAATTTGGCGAGATAATGCCGCTTATAGATGGGTTATGCATGAGGTTATATTATGATCTAACAACCAGAGATAACTTAGGAATCTATAAACATTTTTCTACTTCTGATGCTTAGTTTAGAGTATAGCTTACTTTAGTGTGCTAAAAGGTCTTAATGATCAATGATGAATCCAAATTTATAAGATTATAATTCTTAACTCTTTTGGGCTTTGGAGTGTTGGCTACAACAAGCCAGGTGAGCGATCCAGACAAGCATATCTGAGTTTTTACAATATGCAGACAGCATGCATCAGTACTACTGCGCTAGTTACAACTTGCAAGCTTCCAATCTCATGAGGTCCATATCAAATTGCTACTGAACTAATTTTAACGATAATCCATAATGGGTCTCTCTGGTGCAGCAGGCCTGATCCAAAAGCAAAGAGCTAATATATACTGGAAAATTGTTTGACCATAGGTCTCCTCCATCATCAGCACTATCAAAGGAGGGTGTTACCAGACCCTAAAAATTTAAACACGCCATAAAGAATTAATTCAAGATTACAAGCTGATCTAAACAGAAAATGGCCCATAACCTGAGAAATACACCATAATAGTTGTCCATGACCTATTTCTAAAGTGAAACTATTGTATTGTTTAGTAGCACAACAAATGAATAGAACATATATATCAATGTCATGCAGTAAAAGTTTTCGGCGCTAAAACTAAAAAATGTAAGATAGATGCCTACCAAGAAGGTATGTCTCAAAATAAGCAAATATCAAGCCTACTGATCTACTGCCTACCACTACTGAATGTTTCTTCCCAAAAACTGAGGGTTGGAAAATAGGAATGGTTAGGAAGCACGTACCAACATCTATTTAGCACTTCTTATACCGCTAGATGGTATCCCAATGCTTGAAACATATTCAAGTGAAAAACTTCAGTAATCACCAAACTTGTTTTGCCCTGATATTAGAAGTTGATTATGTTGGGTGATTGCGCTGGGCACCTGCCACACCTATATTTTAGATTTTCCCATATTAGAAGTTGATTTAGAAGAGATAACTTATAAAAAGTGCAAATCCTTGAAACCTCTGGCAATCCGGGTCCATTGCACCCATGTTCCATGGCATAGTCTCGACAGCCTTGTCACATGCCCATTAGTCCATTATTACCAATTTATTGCGGGAAAAGCTGAGTCCAAGAAGATGAAGTAGCCACGCCGCCAGTCCTGCTGAGCCAAGATTAAACTGAGAGGAATGATGTACGCTATTAGTTTAGAGTTCAGAGGGGCAGTGAGGGACATACCAAAATCTGTGTCATACAACATAAATGTAACTATGAGAAGATAGACCAGGAGAGCTGTGCATCATTGTATTAAGAAGAAAAGTTGTTAAACTTTTACATCGTGGGTCTATACATCAGGCGCACGCACATGATTAACATTACATGATGGGGTTATACGGCCACAACAAACGACCTATGGCATTGGTGCCTATCTACGCTAACTTGTGAGTCGAGCTGCGGGTACTCGGGCACCTTGGCATGGCTTGCCATCCATGGCGCGGGCCACCCGAGCACCGCCATGTAAGACACGCCTGCTTTTATCCAGAGGTTTCCTTCCTCGAGGATGGATGTCGTCAATTGGCTGGTTGTGCTCTCTGCCCGGCTGTTGAAAGTCCTGCCGTATCTCTCCTTCCATATGCTCCAAGAAATCAGCATGAAAACTAAGTCGATTCTGCGCTGTATGTTCAAGAAGATTAATCTCCAACATGTAACATGGTTATTCTTCCATCGTAAAGGCCTGTGCCAACAATAATGATGGATTCAGCAATTGTGTTGTTCATAAGAGAAGAAACCTTAATAAGAAGCCAAAAGAGCATACCTTTATGTCCATCTTGGTAACCTTGTTCGGACTCTTTGAATCAGCATGTCACATGAAGTGGTCTGCTAGCCACTATGTAGCTCCTTCTCACCTGAAAAGTTAGATGGAATTGACATCAAGATACAATAAAGCATATCAAGACAATTTTGTTGCTATCAGTGCCAACTGACCTTGTAAAGTACAAGTAGTTCAATCTATCAATGGACATCTAAGTTAAATAACTTAGGAGGATCAGGTAACAAAACTAGATTTTCCATGATCATGCTGTTGCTGTCACATACCTGATTGAGTTATGTTGTTTGCTGGAGAGACATTCCAGCATACTGTCAAGTATAAGCGAAATTTCATAGAAACTCTCATGCTTACAATACCCCTCCCAGCAATATATTCTAACCAATGAATCAAATAAGCAAACATCTAGTACAAGACCTTTAGAACGTATTTTACTGAGTAGGATCAGTACATATCCTAGCCCTTCTGCTTTTGCCAACCAATTATTCAGGTGAACAAAATGATCAGAAACCAAACATTCTTTTGAAGATTTAAGAAGAAAATTGATTGCTCCAAGAAAGTTTTGCTCTTTGCAGTAACTGTCAATTATCAAACAAATAGTAAAGTTATTTGGAGTAATATTCCTATTGCCCATATTGATAGAACTTAGAAGCACTCCCTTTAGGTTTCCAGCCATTCATAATCCATGAATCAAAGTATTGAATGCCACAACATCATATTCAATCCCCTCATTGTCCAATAGGCACTTTGCCACCTGGAATTTCCCAGCCCCACAGAGGCTCCGGATTGCAATAGTAAAACTGAACATATCTGGCCCAATTCCCTTCTTCACAAGATCAACCAACAGCTTCAAGACCCTAGCAAAATCATCAACATCGCAGAGCCTACTCATCAGAGTGTTATAGCAGAACACATCAGCATCCCAGCCCAGTTCTTCGCTGTATTCCAGCAAGCACGCTGCTTCTGAAAACCTCGAGTTCCGGCACAAGCAATCGAAGAGAATATTCACTGTCACAACCGTCACGGACACTCCTCTGGTAAACATGATATCTACTTGCCGAAATGCCTCATCGGAGAAACCCATTCTGCACAGGGCAGACATGTAAATATTGTAGGTAATAGCATTCGGCGTCCACCCCTTCGCATCACTCTCCCCTAAAATTTTTTCCACCTTGCCGAATTCCCCTACACGGCAAAGTCCATCGATGAGCACGGTGTATGAAATGACATCCGGCAGGCACCCGACTTGGATCATGGTGTCAATTAACCTCTCTGCCTCTAGAACCCTGCCCTGCTTACAGTATCCACGCAGGATCGTGGTGTAGGAGCGGACGGTAGGGTAGATGCCGCCCTCTAGCATGCAGTCAAGTATGCCCCAGGCCTCCTCCACCCGCTGGGTGTCTCAGAGCATCCAAATAAGGCAGTTGTACGCGGCGGCGTCAGGGGCGCAGCCCACGGCGGCCATGGTTCCGAAGAAGCGGTACATCGACTCTGGTGAGGCGGCGCCGTGGGACTTGAGCATTGCAGTGAAGGCGGGGGTGGTGGGTCGGAGGCCAGAGTTGAGTAGGGAGGACAAGGCGTCGCATGCAGCGTTGTGGCGACCAGAGGCGGCAAGGGAGGAGATGAGGGTGGTGAAGAGAGGCGCGGTAGGCGGGAAGGGGAGGGAGCGAAAGAGGCGGATGACCACGTCGGGGTGGCCGGCGCGGGAGTAGGCGGACATGAGCGCCTTGTAGGCGGCAGGGTTGGGGACTGCAGGCACTGCGCCGGCGGGCGGCGAGGGCGAGGGAGAAGGGGAGTTGGCGAGGGAGGCTACAGCAGATAGGAAGGAGGCGAGCTTGCGGTCGTGGGGGCAGAGGCGCGGAAGCGTGAGGCGGAAGAGCATAGGAGGCAGCGGCGGCCGGCGAGGAGCCGAGGAGGGCGGGCGTGGGGGAAGGAAATTGCAGCTTTCGGCTCGACGAACGGAACTATGGATCGTTGGGCCGGGCCGGGTCAGTCGGGGGTTTCGGCCTCTATTGACTTTTGATCCACGTATACATTTTCTCTGTTTTTTTAATAAGGTACTACTACATTTACAAGAATGTTCTCAAAAAATTACATTTACAAGAAGGGAGCAAATCGACATATCAACTAACTACACGTCTCAAACAAGTTACCAATGTACTTCTCATCCCGACTGAGGCGGTATCGCCACCGCCGTCCACCGTCGCTGTGCATCTGCGCCAGCATCTGTGAACCGAACGCACCACACAACCATCTGCAAAGCCCGCCGTGGACAAGAATGGAAGGAAGACCACACCGACACTGACGTGAGCTCAACTAGGTCATGGCACATGAGATGGCTCCAGAGGTAGATGCTGATGCCTTAGGGCCTGTTTAATTCCCAAAAGTCACTAAAAGTTTTTACACTGACAACCGTGTCCCCTCTCACACGACACGTTTCTCAGTGTGAAAATTTTTCACCACTTTTCACCAATTCACCGGATTTAAACACCCCCCGATGGATTCTAGGAACACCGTGGTGGTCGATGACTCGATGAGCAGGCTAGAGCCCTTGATGTCGCGGTGCAGGATGCCGCGCTCTTGGCAGTGCACAGCCACCAGCAATGTTGAAACAGATTCAAGATGGGGGAGATAGAATTCAGCAATCAACGTTGGAAAAGCTAAGCTAGACTATTTGCTTCAGATTCATGTGCAAATTTTCAGCTGGACAAATTACTACACCAATCCACAAAATTTAGGCTTTTACTGTTCGCTGTTCAGGAAATCAGAGCGTAGTCTCTGCCTTCACTCTTAGGATCAAGAGTTACTTGTCATTCCCGCTCCTATGGTCATCACACAAAAAACAAGGAGATTGGCCACGCGACGAACGGCTGCATATCCAAGGTGTGGGAGGAGGACGGCCATTGGCCCGCAGTCATCTACCGACACGATTACCTGCCTACCTGGGGCTCCGTGAGGTAAGAGCAACTCCAGTGGAGGCATGCAAATTGAAGCCCCCAAAATCCATTTGCAGGCCGGGTTGCAAAAAATAGGGGCCCAAAATTACTTCTCAACTCCAGTGGAAAATCAGCCCTGACCCCTATTTTCTTCTAAAAATAGTGGGATCCATGTTTTGAGGGTGGGATTGGAGGCCCCTAGGAATGGGGGCTTGGAGCTAGAATTTGGGTGGGCATGAAAAATGCATTTTCATTTAGGGGCCCTGCTGGAGTTGATTTTTTGGAGGAAGACCCTAAAATTTAGAGTAGGGGCCCATTTAGGGTCCTCCACTGGAGTTGCTCTAAGGCGGTGGCCAGGGCGAGAGATGAGCTTGGTGAGGTCGAGTACATGAAGTAGAGGTAGATGCTGCGGCGCACCAGAGGAAACGCATATGTCATAGGCTCGTAGCACCGGCGATGAAAAATTCAATATTAAAGATTTTGGCACGAATTATATCAACTTATTAAACATCATTATTGCACCAAACAAACCAAATCAAATCCAATATTAAGCACACACTTCTCAATTCATACTCAGCTCCGTGCTCTCTCTTACAACCTAGAGCAGTTTTATTTTAGCCGTATATTAGAAAATAAAACACACAAGATGGTGCACATCAGCACATGGAGATCTGATCCCACTCCATCGATCTTTAGTTGTACGCGTCCGGGTTGGCGACGAGGAACGCCTCGGCGGCCTTGAAGATGGCGGTGACCGACTCCTTGGCCTTGGCGATCTCGTCCGTCACCTCCACGCCCGGCAGCAGCTTGTAGGTGGAGTCCACCTTCACCACGCTGCCGCCGTCTGCCGCGGGCTCCACCTTGATGTGCGACGCCGCGGTCTCGATGGCCACGCCGATGCCGCCGCCCTCGACGAGCGTGGACTTGCACTCGCACTTGCCCGCGTCCAGGAACTCGAGCCTCTCCTTCATGAAGCCGAACGGCATGGCTGCACGGAGCAATGTGCGACATGAGTTGCTTGATCGGCGGCGGCGAGAAGTTTACAAGGTTTCAGTGTGCAGCTGCTTGGTATGTGGCACGAACGTACCAGAGGTGAAGTTGAACTGCCTGACGCTGCCGACGCCGCCCTCGCCCTCGACGGGGTGGGCGCCGGCGACGACGTGGGAGGCGACCTTGGGAGCCAGCGTGTGCCAGTCCATCACCGCGGCGCGGAACAGGCGCGGCGCCGCGACCGGCGACACGATCTCGAGAGTCCAGCTGTTGGTGGAGGCCATTGCTGAGAGAGATCGATCGAGTTGGCTCGGAGCTTATCAGGCTGTGCTTGCTTAGCTGATGCAAGTAGTTTGAGCTGCTGCTGCTGCTGCTGCTGCTTGTGTTGCCGAAGCGAGCGGCATCGTGGGATTTAAATAGGAGGCTCGGAAGGCGGGGTTGGTGAGGCTTGTCTTGCTGGAGTCCGGCGAGTGGTGTCCGGTGGAGGTCTGAATTTGAGTCGCCGGGCTTTTCCAAATTGGACGGCGTTGTCGGCCGGATGACCTTTGTCTAGTGTTTAATAAGGCCGGCGTGCGAAAACACACGTCAGAAAGTGTGTGTCGTGCTCTTGTCAATGTTCAGTTGAAAGACGATGGATATGTTGACGGAAGGGCTTCCCGCAGACCTACCTGGGACTCCCCTTATCCTGCGACAAGCTGCGCATTTCGGCGTTCGATCCCTACATCGCCCGCGCGGATCGCCACCTTGCTGGCTGGCAAGCGTCGCTGCTCAATGCCATGGGCCGTGCTGTCTTGGTGAACTCGGTAATTGATGGTCAACTCTCCTATGTGCTGGCCGCCTTGCCGTTGCCAGCCGGGACTCTTGCCAGGATCGACCAACGCCGCCGCGGGTTCCTATGGACCGGTGAAGACAAGGCGCACGGTGCGTCGTGCCTCATCGCATGGGACAAGGTTCGGTGGACGAAGGATAACGGCGGTATGGGGATCAAAGATCTGAGCGTCCAAAACACGTGCCTGCTGCTGAAGCTCGTCCACACCATCTACTCCGGCGAGCAGTCCTCCTGGGCGCTGTGGGTGCGCCGGAACACCTGCCTGGTCACGCTGAAGGGCACCCTCTCCGGCCATCACTGGGATCACATCAGGGAGCTCCTGCCGCTGCACCGGGCAATCACCACCGTCCAGATTGGAGACGGTCGTGCCGCCTCCCTCTGGGAGGACGTCTGGTGGGGCGACGACGCCCTCGCTGATCGGTTCCCGGCACTCCGATCACACTGCAGCCGGACAGATCAGAGCGTGCGCGAGGCGATTACCGATGGTCTCCGCGGCAACCTCGTCCCCCGGCTCACCACTGAGGCCAGAGACGAGCTACGCGAGCTTGAAGGTATTCTCGCCAATGTCGCCCTGACGGACCGCCCGGACAGACGCTGCTCACCCTTCGTGGACGCCGGCGGCAAGCTGCGGACCGCGCCTATATACAGGCTCCTCCAAACGACGCAAGGAGGGCCGGACATGGGCGCCCAGTTCGTCTGGCATTGTCGCGCGCCGCCCCGGGTTCGCTTCTTTGGCTGGCTGCTTATCAACGACCGCGTTCAGAGCAAGGTGGCGCTGAAGCGCCGCCATGTTCTCACCGACGACATATGCGACATTTGTGGTGAGGCGCCGGAAACTGCGGACCACATCTTCTTCGACTGCGCGCCAGCTCGGTGCTTCTGGCGCGCCATCGGCTCCGACCCGGCGTCAATGCACGTCGCCACCATACACTGCGCCCCGCCGCCTCCACGCATCCCTGCGGCTCACCTTGCCGTCTTCCTACTGCTATGCTGTTGGGAGTTATGGAAGCGCCGTAACAGGAGCGTCTTCCAGCAAGAGGACATGCCCCTGCGACAGCTGCTGCTGGCCTGTAAAACTGGCGCCGGCCTGTGGAAAGAACGCCTCCCGCGAGATGATGTATGCGTCGCCGACGCCTGGTGCTCTGCTTTTGCTTCGGCAATGTAAAAACCCTCTCGCTTTGAGATTGTACCTCTGACTCTGTGACGCGGGCCGTTAGGGGCCAATGGAAATACAAGGTGGGGGATCCTCTCCCCCCCCCCAGCAAGAGCATCGTTTGCCCCTTGGTTGGTGTGATCACAGAGAGAGAATAACAGGGTTAAATTGGATCATGGTCACGGCTTCTGCTACCCTCTGCTACTTGGGACAGTAGTCGGAGGGGGCAGAGGATATGAAATCGGCGGCTCTCCGGCACACGGGCCACAAGCAACAGCCCACAGGATCTCGCTCACTGCAATTCCCACCCCACGTCGGCCCGTTAGAGCATCTCCAACAAATTCCCTTCCTCCTTTCCTCTTTTTTGGCCTATACTAGCAAAAATGCCCGTACGTTGCTACGGGCGATAAAAATATGCTCATATAATTACAGTGCTGCTCCTTCATCGTTCTAGCCTTAAGCATGTGGAGGAGCAGACCCGCCTCAGCAACCACTTGGGATGCTAGCATTAAGGTGTCACATCATCTAAGCGTGACAGCTTGCCTTGCTCGGTGTCACGCTGAGCTCAATGACGATCCATTAGATGTCCTTGCTCATCTACTTGAGGCGGACAACTTCCACAGATCAGTTTGAGGCTAGAAGAGACAACGGATCTAGGACAAGCCTCGCAGCCTCGTCGGTGTGGTCGAGCTCGAGTATGACGATCATTTGTGATAATGGTGTTGCATGATTTGACGTGGGGCAACTCAAGGCAAGCGCATGGCAAGGCTCGATCTTTTTATGCGGCAAGATGCAGCAGACAATACTATCAGTGGGGGAAAACTCACTCGGACCCTAGGGACCGTGTGCGGTGCTAGAACTGTCGTGGGTCCAAGGAGGGGAGGATAGGCAAAAAGAAGATTTAGTTGCTTTAGAAATGAAATGTGTTGCTAGACCAAGGGCTGAACTATGTCGAACCCACGCGAACTAAGTGTGACTTAGTTGGTTATATTTCTTATGGTGGAACCTGTCCATCAGGTTCGAGTTCTCAACTCGGCACAGGTACTATTTTCATTAATCAGAACTATTCTTTT
This sequence comes from Alloteropsis semialata, assembly GCA_004135705.1. Classification (NCBI taxonomy): domain Eukaryota; kingdom Viridiplantae; phylum Streptophyta; class Magnoliopsida; order Poales; family Poaceae; genus Alloteropsis; species Alloteropsis semialata. The sequence goes on from CM014278.1 coordinate 81,829,124, forward strand.
CCGTTGACAGCGAGACGCCTACGATGACTTAATCTTAAGATGAGAGGTGCTTATAGAGATAGGATTTGTGTGCATCTATTCAAAGAGGTGAACATGTGTGTACGTGCGAGTATCTGCGTAAAAAACCACATCGAACCCACCTCTCAATGACATAAGTTGAACCAAGCAAAAAAATAGAAATGAAACCTTGTGTGCTTAGCAATGGATAAAGACAAAGATATATGCAATAGTATTGCTAAGCTAAGCAGATCGAAATAGCTAAAGATAAAAATATATAAATAGTATCGCTAAGCAGTTTGATTTTGTTTCTTGTCCAAGGCGTATCCTGTTCCATATCCCGTACGAGCTGCCCTTCCGTGCGTTTGTGCACGTGATGCGGAGTCCAAAGACATGTCTCCTCTTTTCTATTTTATATGTAGAGATAATAATCACATGTTTAATTAGAACTCTTATCCAATACGGAAAGTTATGTGTAGAGTTAGAGCTGTGGGTAGAATTCGACGGTGCGGGTGGGACCCACATGTCACGACGGACCAAAAATAGGGAAGAAGCAATCCTCTCTTTAGAAATAGGTAAAGATAAAGATAAAGATATAGGGGAATCCTCTTTCACAATTGAAAGATATCAGGGAAGTGCTGCAGCAGATCTCCTTTCCTCTTTTTCCTTTCTCTCTCTCCTGCCATGCGGGCCATACATGTCAGCGTGATTTTTACCTTCTTCTCCCTTTCTCGCTCGCTGCTTCCCAGTCTCTCGTCTCTTCTTGCTCGGGGTAGAAAGACCGCCACAGATCCCGGCAGCGCACGAAGGCCTCGGGGATGAAGGCTACTGTCTCCTTGAGGATCTTGTGCTCCCGCAGCTCCTCGACGAGGCGGACAAGCTCGCCGAGATCCGACGCCGGGCGCGCCGGCTGCACCTGCGTGGACGAGCTCACCGGGCTCCGCTGGAAGCCCACGGGCCGGTGGCGCGGCAGCTCGGGCCCGTGGCCGGTGGCGCGCATGGCCGATGGCTCCAATGGGTGGCGCGTAGAGGGTCCATGCAGGTGCAAGTGCGACCAAGCAAGCGTGGCCCAGGGAGGCAAGGCCACGGCAGCTAGCGTGGCGGGGCCGAGGGTCCATGCATGGCGCCCAGGGAGCTGGGGGCGCGTGGTGGTGGCACTTGCGTAGAGGGCAGGCATGCGCATGGCGAAGCGCGAGCAGGGCCCAGCAGCGCGGCGCGTAGAGGCCCTCGGCCGGACTCCGGCAGTCACGTGCATGGCGAAGGGCGAGCAGGGCCTAGCAGCGCGGCGCGAGCATGGCTGGTGGGTGAGTAAGACCCCGGCGGCGCGGCACCCGCATGGCCGGCATGCGAGCAGGGCCAAGCTCCGGCAAGCGGCATGGCCGAGCTTCCACCCCGCCGTAGCTGCTCCTCTCGGAAAAAGAAAATCGGACGGCCAGGAGATTTCATATCACACAGATCCAGCGGTTGGGGAGGAAAAAAAGGAAAGGAGAAAAGAAAAGGAAGATAAGCAAATCCCCTTTAAAAAGAGAAGAGTGGAGATAAAGGGGGATTGAGAAAAAATTAAAAGGAAAGGAAAATAGAAAGAGGATCCATTGAAAAGATTTTTTTTCATCTCAATCCCTTTTAACCAAAAATAAAAAAAGAGATTCGTTTTCTCAGTCTGTTGGAGGGCAACGTATCAGGTGCAAACCAACCTCCCCGTGCAAACTATGCAAACTTCAATCTGGACCACATGATCTTGATCCAAGGGAGCGCGTAGAGAGAGGTGGGAGGAGAGATTTGCAAAATCACCGCCCACCCTTAATCACAGCAAGATCACTTTTGCAAATCCCCCCTCCCACCTCTCTCTACGCGCCCCCTTGGATTAAGATCATGTGGTCCAGATTGAGATTTACATAGTTTGCACGAGAAGATTGGTTTGCACGTGATACGTTGCCCTGTTGGAGATCCTAGCTCCAAGCCTCCAACACGGCATCGTATCCCCACGCCTCTTTTAAAAAAACCATCCACTCGCCCGTACCGTATACGGCACCGCAGTCGTCCCCTTCCCGAGCTCCGCCGCCCCCCACTCCACCCCCATGGACTCGCCGCTGCCCTCGCTCCCGCCCTCCACGCTCCCCTGGCCGGACCTCCTGGCCGGCGCGGCATCCTCCACGCGCCGCCTCGTCGCGGCCCACTCCCGCCACTTCCTCGCGCTCTCCTCGCTCCTCCTGCTCCCGCTCTCCCTCATTCTTCTCGCCCTCCCCTGCCCCTTCCTCTCATCCTCCGCCTCCTCCACCGCCGCCCCCTCCCTGTCGCTCCGAGCTCCGCCGGATCCGCGGCAGCACCCGCTGCCCGTCCCGCTCGCGATCCTCGCCCTCGTCGCCGCGCTTCTCTACCTCGCCGCCTTTGCCGCCGCCGCAGCCAGCGCACACGCAGGCTTCTTCGGCCGCCCCGTCAAGCTCCTCGCCTCGCTCCGCTCCGTGCCGGCCTCCCTCGTCCGCCTCATCCTCACCGCACTCCCGGCCTTCCCGCTCGCACTCCTCCCCCTTCTCCCGCTCCCCGCCCCGCTCCGCGCTGCGCTCCCCATCCTCGGCGCCGTCCTCCTATCCTCCTTCTGGTCCCTCGCCGGCGCCGCCGCCGTGGTCGAATCGACTGTCGGTTTCGCCCCGCTCCGCCGCAGCTGCCGACTGCTCTGGGGGGCGCGCCTCGCAGCGCTATTCGTGTTCCTGGTCTTCGCCGCTGGAATCGGCGTCACGCTCTGGGGGTTCGGCGGGGTGACCGAGGAGACGTACGACGCTGCCGCTGGGTTCCCTGCGATGGCGCCCGTGGTGGTGAAGGCGGTGGCTGGCACAGCGTTGCTTGCGGTGATGATGCTGTACGGGATGGTGGCCAACATTGTGCTGTACATGCACTGCCGCGCGCTGCACGGGGAGCTCGCTGGCGAGATCTACAACGAGTTCGCGAACATGTATGTCTTCCTTCCTTTTGATGACGGCAAGGATCGGCATGTCATCTCGGTGGTCACTTTGTGGCCGTGATTGGTTTCAGTGGGAGCAACAAATCGGGCTTTTGATCGTGTTGTGCATCTCTGTTCTTATGTGCATAAGTGTTTGTTTGGGCAAATGCTCTGATCGAATACTGTACTATTAGTTTAAGAGAAACTCGCCTTTTGGTTTTGTACTGCAAATAGAAAAGGATTGGACAAATACATATACCACTACCTTAATGTGAATTGAATGATGAACTGGCTATATGTAATTGTGCATATTTAATTGTAGATTCGATAGAACATCGGCAGTACAAGAAAAATGCATCTGAGGTTGCGAAATGGGTGGTCCTGCATATCGAAATTCTATGGATTACATTGCTTGGAATAATCTTTAGAGTGCAATTACCTGCTTTGGCAAATAATCCTGTTTAGATAGTGAATTGTTGGAGAAAAATAAGTCATCCATATATTTTGGTAATATCAAGACAATCTTTTTTTCTGGTAATTCTCATAGGATCAATATTGGTCGTGATACTAAGGTAGAGGATGTGGCCCCTTTTTGTCTCTAGAATGCTATGCTTGCTGCCCCAATTTCCAATGGAGAATGTATGAGCACCGCTTAGTTATAAAGTACCAACATATGTAAAAGATGGCCGAAGCACGGAAGCAGCCACAAAATTATTAAGATGGCCGAAGCAGCCACAGCAAAATAAATAAGTTGCTAAGAAAGATACGGTGAACATTTCTCGCTTAGAAATGCCAGCCCATCCTTACATTAACTAAATGTTAGATCTGCATTCCTAAATTTCTCAAAAAGGGGACCTCACTACTCCGTATGTTGGTTTTTCAATAAGTATGGGCTATTGGTTTGTGTAGTTTTCAACAAGTGCCGTCCATAGTTATAATGAAACTATTCATCTACATTTTGGAACCTCATTATCCTTAGAATAAAATGTTGTACTCTTTGTGGATATAGCTGCTATGAATTGGAGGTTATTTTATAGACATAATTATCCACCAGAAAAAGATAGAATAAATTGGACAAGTAAGCTCTCTTAAAACATTGGACATAAAGGATCGACCCTTATGCTACTGAAAGTATGCAAACCACTTTTATTCTTTTAACATAAGTTCCACACACCGCACTCCGCTCACACGCTGCCTAGAGCAGCTTTATCTTTGTATGCAAAAATTAAAAGAGCACACCGCAAGCTCCGTATATTGGAAAGGCAACCTCATCGATCACACGCTCTGATTAGTTGTAGAGAAAATTCCTTATTTGACACTGGGAAACTTGCCCGTTCCTTTTTTTGGCCCTCGAAACTTTTTTGTTCCCTATTTGACACTGAGAAACTTAGCCGTTCCTTATATGACACTGTCGTCCATTCTGTTAGCTTTCGACATGAGATCCTTCAACAAACCTGTCAGTTTTTCCATCGGTGGACAAAAATGCCCCTGCTTCTCATTCAGATGAATCGATCCCCTGCTTCTCTGTGGCTCACGGTTCTTCTCTTCTTTCCCAGTAGAGCCCGACGGCCTCATCCCACCCAAACCCTAGACTAGAGGCGGCGGTGGCGACGGCGGCGACGGGCGGTGATGGAAGGCGACGAGGGTGGCTCGGCGGACGGGGGCCCCAACAACCCGGCCGCTGCGGAGGCAGGCGCGCCCCTCGACGGGCGGGCCNCGCCCCACTGGGAGGGCTGCGCCGCCGACCGCGAGCCTCGCCGGGCAAGATGCGGCGGCGGACGCGCGCCTCGCCGGGAAGGAAGGCGCCTACACAGATCAAGAAGTGATTCAAATGAACCCACTGCGCCCGCTGCTGCTCCAGTCAAGGAAAAGCCCAAAAGGAAAAGGAAGGCGCCTACTAAAAAGAATGCAACCATTCCTATGCTGCCACTTGACAGCCCTGCTATGGGCACAAGAAGCAAAAAGATGTGTCCTGCTAGTCCTGCAATGAGCACAAGGAGCAAAAGAAGGCTCAGCCTGTGATCCATCTATGTATCTGTGAACTTTGTGTGTGAACTTTATTGTATTTGTGAACATCTTATCTATGTGTGAACCTATTTTATGTCAGAACCTATGAAGCTCTATGTGAGAATTTGTGAACCTATGTATCTCTGAACCTGTATGTCAGAGATGTTGTCAACCTTATCTATGCATGTTTATTGCTCATGGTGTATCTGTCATCATGATGTATGTGAGAGATGTGAACCTTATTTATACCGAAATTCTGTGACCATATTTTATATTTGTGGCGTCAATTTTCTATCTCTATATGTCAAAATAGATGTATTTTTGCAAATTTCGTTATTTATAAAAGATGCAAAAAAAAAGATGCGTATTTGCTCCAAAAATTAGGTTACAGTATTGCTATATGAGATATGTTGCTATATTGCTCTACAGGTCCAACAATAGTGCTGTCAGTCCATTGTTTGTGTACAGAGGGGCAAAAAGGTCTTTTCAACTGACAGTTAACGGTGTTAGCCCACGAAATGAACGGTAGTGTCATATAAGGGATGTAAGTTCAACTGAGTGTCAAATAGGGAACAAAAAAGTTTCGAGGGTCAAAAAAGGAACGGGCAAGTTTCCCAGTGTCAAATAAGGAATTTTCTCTGTTAGTTGTATGCGTCCGGATTTGCGACGAGGTAAGCCTCGGCCGCCTTGAAGATGGCGGTGACCGACTCCTTGGCCTTGGCGATCTCGTCCTTCACCTCCACGCCCGGCAGAAGCTTGTAGGTGGAGTCCACCTTCACCACGCTGCCGCCGTCTGCCGCGGGCTCCACCTTGATGTGCGACGCCGCGGTCTCGATGGCCACGCCGATGCCGCCGCCCTCGACGAGCGAGGAGTTGCACTCGCACTTGTCCGCGTCCAGGAACTCGAGCCTCTCCTTCATGAACCCGAACGGCATGGCTGCAAGGAGCGAGAGATCACGCGTGTCACGACGCTGCTTGGTCGTCGGGGCGAGATTAGAATACCGGGCTCTGGGCATGCCGCGGGCACTTACCGGAGGTGAAGTTGAACTGCCTGACGCTGCCGACGGCGCCCTCGCCCTCGACGGGGTGGGTGCTGGCGACGACGTCGGAGGCGAGCTTGGGGGCCAGGGTGTGCCAGTCCATCACCGCGGCGCGGAACAGACGCGGCGCGGCGACCGGCGACACGATCTCGAGAGTCCAGCTGTTGGTGGCGGCCATCGCTGCGATCGACTTGCCTCAGTGCTTACAGCATCTCCAACAGCATATCTAAATTGGAGATCTAAAATTTATTTTAGGTACAGGAGAGAGAAAAATGTACGTACATATAACTTGCTCTCTTCAACAACGTACCTAAAACTGGAGACCTATTTTTTAGATACAAGACACTAATGAACGAGATCCGTCTGTCAGTGCCCCTTTCCTTCCTTGTCCATTCTCCTCTCAGGAGAGAAATAGGTATCCACTCTTTGGATTGCTATATATTTTGGTTCAGGAGAGAGAAATTTAGGTTGAGACCTAAAAATTTTAGGTATAGATATCCATATAGGTATGCTGTTGGAGCAAATTTTTGTTGGTTTTTAGGTATTCTGTCAGTTTTTTAGGTATAAATATCCTGTTTAGGTATGCTGTTGGAGATGCTCTTAGGCCCTGCTTGCGTAGCTCTGAATCCTCTGATGCGAGGAGTTGGAGCTGCTCCTGCTTGTGTTTCTGAGGGAGCAGGGGCAGCGGCGGATTTAAGGTCCTGTTTAGTTCACCCCAAAACGCAAAAAGTTTTCATCTATAGAACCGTGTCTGTTCATTTTTTTCTCTGTGCACACGATCCAATGCATAACGGGTGCATCTAAACACAGGATGCTGGGATCGGAGGCCGGGGGTTGGTGAAGGTTGCCCAGTTGGAGTCCGGCGAGCGGCGACCGGTGAGGTCTGAAATTACCGCGCGCGTCGCCGGGCTTTTCCGGTTGGATGGCACTGTCGGTCCGCTGTGTGTTAATTAGGCTGGCTTCGCAGAACACACGTCAGAAAGTGCGTTACACTCCTGTCATTGTCCAGTTGAAATACGAAGAATGTCTTGACTGAATTGGCGCGCGGTCAAATTGCGGACTGTAGCGTATTAGTACCAAAAAAAAAAAGGATTCGGAAGGTGACCGTCTGCATCGAAAGCAAGGGTTTGTTTGGCCCTTGGTTGGTGAGATTACAAAGAGAGAACATAACAGAAAACTGACAGTTTTGTTTATCAATCTTCGAGCCCTCTACTGACCACAGCTGACGGTTGGATTTCACATCCGATGGCTCACGTTCGGACTGATTACGTCTCTCCTTCGGTGCAACTATAAAAAGTTCCATAAACTCGTATCTTCTCCTTCGCGGTAACAAATCAAGGACTTTCCTGCACGTTTACTTATCTTAGTCCAGCATAAAAGTACCTGCTGTAAGCATAACGGTTATGCAGCCAGATCATGTATGAAGACAGACATCTCAGCAGTTGGCTGAGATTAGGGATGGGAATGGGCCGGGTCGACCCATTGGATAGTTGGCCCGATCTAAAAAAGCAAGGCCAATGGGTCATGTGGGTCGGCCTCAAATAGAAAAGAGGCCATAAGAGCCAGAACCTACCGACCCAATGGGTCAAGTAGGGCCAACCCAAAACCTTAAATTTGTGTTTTAAGATACTATTAATATAATTTGCATCTCTTATATATCTAAAAGTACTTGTATAAGTATAGTCTAAAAATATATTGGGCCGACCCATGCGGCCCATTGGGTCATCGAGGCCATAGTTAAAGTTAGAATTGGGTCGACCCGTGGCCCTTAAAATTGGCCTTGAGGCCATGAGAGCCGGGTCCAAGGCCGGGGCCGGGCCGACCCATTCCCATCCCTAGCTGAGATGCACGTCAGTTTGCCGAATGCAACAGGAAAGAACTACTATGCAGGATGCAGGGAACAGATAATAGTCATGACTACTATGCAGGGAACGAACTTTTGACCAGTTAGACTAAGGTCTAAGGAAACAAAGGTAAAAAGGCTAAGGAAACAAAATCACTCAAGTGCCTTTCAAATGTAACTTCTTGTCAAAATTCTGCGCAACCTTCCCATGTTGCCTAGTTTTACAAACTTGACTATGGGAACATCAAGCTTGAGAGTTACAGTAAACACACATAAGAATGCTGCAGAGTACCAGCAGCAAACTACTCAGCATCTTCAGCACTATTTTGTGATGAATCTGAATCTTGACCAAACACCATTTCATCGACCTCTTCCTCTTCCTCATCAGACTGAATAGCAGCAGCGTCATCTTGCATCTCCTCTGAGGGCAGCTCAGATGCGTTATCAGAACTCTTGTCAACCTGATGAAATTCAAGTACAAAGATGATTGTTTCGACATTGACGGAAGCATCATAATCACTTATGTTGTTTCAGAGTTGAAGATGGATGAAAACCTGAGCCTTTATTAGCCGAAGCCGGCCAGAAAGCTTCAGTAAATCCTCAGTTGCCATGTATCTTTCTGCGCACATCTGCAAATGAAGGAATGCCTTGGTTAGTCTTTTCTGGACATAAATGTGAATGGCCTGTACGCCTGTGGCTGTAAACACAACTTGTCAAGCACTGTTTACAAACAAAAAAAAAAAAGCTTGTGTTGACTGGATTGAGCTGATGCCAGGTTTATTCTCAGTGGCATGCCAACCGATCATATTTGGCTAGATTAGACCTCCTAAATTTGGCATACAAAAACTTGGGAGCATTGTGTAATTTAGTGCTGAAACTGAAACTATCAAAACGATAAAGTAAATATACATCAAATGTTCCATGAAGTTATGTCCCTCTTGGAATGCAAAAAACACACAGTTCACAGTAAACAATTCAAATCCACCAAATCCTATGAAACATGTTCCAATGTGGTGTTTTTTATCAAACTTATAAGGTGCTCCTCTTGACTCCTATTTCCATTAGCATAAGGAGCCTTTATAAGGTGTAAAACATTAGCAGCTATGTTTATTAGTAACAGTTTTACATAGCATACAATCTCCCATATTTATCTCTACACTGGAGTTGCTCCTCTTGACTCTTATTTCCATATGCTTATGTGTTCAATATTTTGCAGTGACCGTATAACAGCCTGTTATCAAGGCAATGGCATAATTATTTGATTGTCAAGAGATATCTTGAGCAAGAAACCAACTTGCAGACACACGTGAACTCACCATCTAAAGCATCCAATTAGTGTAGGGAGGCATTAAGGAACAATGTCATCCAGATTGCGGTAAATAAGAATATTAGTGTTTTATGATCCAGGTCTGATGAATAGAGAACCTCGCTCCACACCAGTCAGATGGTTCAGATCATGAGACTACAAATTCTTACAGAAGGCAAGCGAACCAGATCACAAAAAGCTAGTGTTTGTTACCAAACTCCACAAGATGTAGCGGCCAATGGCCAACGCATATATACGTACAATATGTTAACTTTTGGTATGGCCAAGCAAAGCTAATTGCATTGGAGGTCATTCAAACTAGCAAGCCACATTCTGATGTTGTCTGACACTATAATATATAAGTCACTGGACCTACAATACAAGCTCAATCCTCTATCACGAGCTGGCATTTTCACCACTTCTGGACAAGATGTAGTGGCCATTGCATGTGTTATTTTTTGTTTCTATTATCTTTTAGTATGACAAGCAAAGTTTCATACCAACCACTGATACTTGTGATCGAGGCATTCTCATTTAACCTAGAAGACTAACTAATAGTAAAGCCTCTCTTTATTACGACAACTCCATGACATTAACAAAAGTGATATAATATATTCCAAACAATGTGCAAAGTATTCAAGAGCTACAGAAGGAAAAATAGATATCCAGCATGCTTCATCTAGTACTGGTGTGAGAAACTATACCTTCTCAAGGTTGCTAGTCAGTTTTGTTGATTTCTCAGAGTGAATAAAACGACCATGAATGGCTAATAAGCAGTATATCCAGCGCAAAACAAGCTCTGTGCTACCAGATCTGGGGAGGCAAATCAACAAACAGGACAGAATACAGTTAAACACAGCAATAAAACACACTGGTGAACAAGCATGTACATGGGAGCCTTGATCACCTTGCTTTCCAGGCAGATACTAATTTTTCAAGAAGCTTGCAAGCATCTCCAGGTTTCAATGATCTTAGATGCGCTCGAATCTGTTGAGCAACAGAGCATCATGAACATAAATGTAGACATGCAAACAAATATGTGATGGGACATGGAAATAAAATTCAATTCAACAAAACCTTCTTGCTAGGTAAATTAGCATCGGCTTTTATGATGCCATCACCAAAAGAATCAGAAAAAATATTAGTTGGAATGCCAGGATGGCTCTCAATGCTCCAATCTACTCCAGTCTCAAGCACACCACACTCCCTCATCATGTCTTCGATGCATATGCCGTCATCTTCGATTCTTTGCACAGGAACTAAACAAGTAAAGGAGCGTAGTCATTGAACTGTTTAATAGAGACATCAACATAGTGAGAGGTACATAAAACAACAATACATTTAAATTTTAGTGAATAATAACCTACAATATGTAGCTGTGAATGGGAAAACAGCTACTCATGCAAGTTCAAAACATCCACACTACAGATGCTGCAGCTTCTCATTACATATGCAGCACTGAAAAAGAACAGAAAACTACTTATAGATTATTTTACCTCTTTTCTGGACAGATCTTGTTGCAGTGATATCGCTATGAATGGTAGGCTCAATGTCACCACTGGGTTTTGTCACACCATGTTTCCTTTTCTTTTCCTGCGTGTGGAGCTTTGGAAGAGGAAGGGTGGCATCTTCGGCATTGGCTCGGTCTAGAGCCGTTACAGTTTCTGTAAGAAATTAATCAAGATTCAGCCCAGGAGTAGCTTCCACGCTTCACCCTTTCAAAATTTCACAAGCATTGGCACAAGCTAGTACTTGATTTAACAATTAAAACACTTAAAATATTTTGATATGTGCAATTCCCAAAGAGCAGGTGAAGCGAATAAGCATGATAAAATTTTCACCATAACAAACAGTATCACTATACCTTGCTTCTTCACAGGTTGGCCTTTCTTTGTCATGGGGGTTTGAATATTTGGCAAGAGAATCCCATCTTGAGAAATGCCCAAATTAATATCCGTACCATAACAAACCAAAAGTTTATCAAAAGATGGTTTTACTATAGAACCATAGGCCAGCAGGACATGGGCAGAATCAGGTCCATCTACTCCTTGAAGTTTCGCAGCAAAAATCGAGAATGCCTGAGCTCTTGATAGAGAGGACTCAGACAATGCGATCTTGGTAGGCTTCTTATTACGCAGATCATCAATGTTACTCGCAGACCAGAAATAGCAGGCACCAATCTCGGAAATAGCCAACATGTGTATTTCTCCTTCATCTGAACATTTACAGTCTACAAATATTGCCGGGTGCTCCATCGACAGTATACAGTTTGAGCTCTGAGATTTACCACCACCCAACTTCCAAATGGCAATATACCGTTCCCCAATACCAGATGACAGAACATATTGGCTATCATTGCTAAAAACCATGCTCCTCACAGCAACCTAAGAAGTTTTAATGTGTGCATGCAATGGCAAAAGATGGTTATTAGATACAAAAAATAGGGAGCGTATCAGGTGCAAACCAACCTCTTCGTGCAAACTGTGCAAACTTCTAATCTGGGCCACACGATGTTGATCCAAGGGGGGGGGGCGCAGAGGAGGTGGGAGGGGTGATTTGCAAAAGCGTCTCTAATCACACTTTTGCAAATCACCCCTCCCACCTCCCCCTTGCGCCCCTTGGATCAACATCATGTGGCCCAGATTAGAGTTTGCACGGTTTGCACGAAGTGGTTAGTTTGCACCTGATATGTTGCCCAAAAAATAACTGTAAACACTAGTTTTGGAAGAGGAACACCAGTAGGTAATAGAAGGAAAGAAATACTCACCGGATGCCCAGAGAATTTTTGTATCTTTTTGTTGTCAGAAGTACTGAAGGTCCTCAACTGGCCAGCTGCTGTTGCTAAAATATTTCCATCTGATATAACCAAGTACAAGCTGCATTACGTTAATGTGAAGTATGGGACAAATATGTTGGATATATATTGCATATATAGAAGGTGGGTCTGTGAGGACTTAACAAAAAAAAATGCATACACATATAACTAAATAAACATTTCAATGAGCAGCAAATATCGATAAAAAATGTCATATAAGTGTCAGCGCAGATAGACAGATATTCTTCATTGAGTTCATGTGCCGGCCAGACATAATCCTGTTATACATTTGTAGCCAAACTAGAGTGGATAAGTGGAACGAAAATCAACCAAGTATCGGTGCATATGCAAGGCATCATAGTGGATTAGTGGTGTTGCATCCACATAACATAATTTAGTATAAGAGCAAGTACAGAAGAGTAAACATAGTCATAAGCCAAAAAGGCGCTTCACAGCTGATATACCTGATGATACAGCTAATGCAGATATTGCTTTTGAAGAAGATCTAAATTTCTCCACGACCGACCCATCTGAGGCATCAATCCTACAGACCATGCCATCAGCGCCTGCTGTATACACACTCCGCCCATGCTTCGAGTATGCAACAGCCGTCACACCCCTAAACACATAAACAAGCACTCCAATGTAAGTGAACCCATTTTCGCAAAAAAAATGTAAGTGAACCCATCTAAGCTCAAGCTTGCAGAGATTAACCTTACCATCAATATTCGAAACAGGGACAGGGCAAAAGATACAATATGAGTATGCTTTTCAATGTGTTTAGCTTTATTTTGTTGTTGTTAGTATGATTATAGATTATTCTGTACTCAGTTATTGCTTTGCTAGTTTGAACAAATGAAACTGCAGTTTCACCTCGCATTTGTACTAAGAAAGAGAAAAACACAACTTACCCAGGGTGGCAATCGCTGACCTTCCACTTCCACTGTCCAGCTGCAACATCCAGGGCTAGTACATCCCCACTGCCTGTTCCAAGCACGAGCAGTGAGCTCCCTGCCTTCCTCTTCTTCTGCTAAAAAATAAGCAGGTGATCAGGGCGCCGACGAATCCCAACATGTAGCAGCTCAACACGGGGTTCGCTCACCTTGCCGGAGAGGTGTACCCACTTCATGCATGTGTAATCGAGGGCGAGGTGGCCACGCTTCGTCTCAGCGACGGCACCGGCCTCCACCGCCGGGATGTCGGCGAACTCTGTCTGCAGGCGGCCCCGCACGGCGTCCCATACCTGCGGTAACGGCAGGGAGAGCGTGTTAGCCAACGGCTTCAGTGGCGAGAGCTAACGCGAGGTCCGCAAAGTTCCGAAGGATTCCATGCCTTGATGCGACCGTCCCCGGAGGAGAGCGCGAGGAAGTCCGCTTTGGGGCTGAAGGAGGTGAGGAGGTCGCGGATTGGAGCCACGACGGGCGCCATGGCCGGCGCGCGGCGGCTGGTACTCGCGGCGGCGGGAGAAAGGGTTCAGCCGGCGGCGGCTGCGGCGGCGGCGGGAGGAGGAAGGGTTTTGGGAAGGAACGGGGTACCCCTCCGAGCAAGGGAGAGCCGAGGCCGGGTCACCCAGGCGCGCCGCTTTTCCCGTTTGGGTCCGGTCACGGCTCACCCGACACGGGCCGTCGGGCCCGGCCGGTTTCATTTTGTAGCTCGCTTCACGCGGCTGAGCCGGACCGGGAGGGGCTAGGGTTTTTCTGCCCAAATCAACAACGCAACATTAACATTTTGCCGCAACACCACTCCTCCGCCGCCGGCCCCCTCACCGCTGCCGGGAATGGAGTCTAGCACCGAAAAGCTTCGCGGCCTCCGCATCACCTCCCTGGATGACGACGATGATGAAGAGACCGTGGTTCCGCACAGGTCTCCCCCGGCCCCCGCCGCCGCTGCAGCGGATTACTCGGACGACGACGAGGATGAGGAGGAAGAGGCGGAAGTGATCCTCGGTGTCCTTAAGAAGCCGAAGCGCCCTGGCCTCCTCCTTCGCCACTTGTTCCCCAGCAAGGCCGGCGGCATCCCGGTTCGTGCGCCAACACGATCGTGTTGAACTCTTATCTTTTGTACAATTTCCGACAGTGAATTGATAACGAGGGTTGTGTGGGTTTGTTCAGGCGTGGCTGGACCCAGTGAACTTGCCTTCGGGGAAATCCAGCTGCTGTGGTTTCTGTGGCGAGCCTCTGCAGTTCGTCCTCCAGGTGAATTCTTTGTGTGTAGTAAAGATGTGACACTTGATTACTTGTTATTTGGATACCGAACCCAAATATGTTGATTACAACTGGATTTTGTTTTGTTTAGATTTATGCTTCAATCGACGACAATGCCTCAGCGTTCCACCGAACGCTGTTCATGTTCATGTGCCCATCAATGGCGTGCTTGCTCCGAGATCAGCATGAACAGTGGAAGCACAAGCCTGGGAATCCATGTAGAAGGTCAAGCAAGTCCTATGGCTGTTCTAATTTTGTTCAGAGGTCTTCTGATTTTGATTGCTTGAAGTGGGTTGTGTTGCAGTGTAAAGGTTTTCCGGTGCCAGTTGCCACGGACTAATGCCTTCTACTCAACTGAACCACCAAAGCACGATGGCTCTGACAAGCCACTATGTCCAGGAGGTAGTGTTCTTGTCTGTTTCATGACCTGGATGCTATATTTTCTGCATTATGTAATAAGGCTTTTTTTTTGTTGTTGGGGGGGGGGGGGGGGGGGGGCTATGCACAATCCCCCCTCATATCTAGCTGTCGCATAAATATATGAATATATGTTTGATTGTAACTTGCATTTCCGGACCATATCTTCAACTGCTGAATTCTTGAAGTTGTCATCTATTCCATTTATTTGTTTCTGCAGGTGTGCAGCCTTTTCTCCATGTGAACTACCTTGTTGCTTTCTAAATTGCCCCAGGAGTATTCTTTAGGACACATTTTTGTACATTTACATTTAGGATGGCTATGAATCTGTGGCACATACAAATTTTAAGAAAGAAGTTTATTTATAGTGCATAAGCTACAGACAAATGTACCACAGTGGCTTTAATAGAACTTTCTGCTTGTGTCAATTTAGTGGAGCTGCTATAATCTTGCAGTTTACTAGTTGTCGGTAAATGCGCTCCGCTTGTCCCTATAGACACTTTTGGCTGTCAAACAGTTGAATGTTACTGATTTCTTTCAATTGCTTTACTATGTGTTGTCAGTGCCGGTATGTCATTGGTGTGGTACCTGGAGAGGCGATAAAATATGTAGTAGCTGCAAGAAAGCAAGATACTGTTCTGAGAAACATCAGGTATTATATGCCAAATTTTAACGCCCATTGATTGGTGTCCGACATGAGCACATAATTTGGTTAAATGGCCCTTGGTTGCTGTTTGTCAGGCACTGCATTGGCGCACTGGTCATAAAAATGATTGCCTCCAGATAATCAGTTCTTCTGATGCTTCAAATTCTGTTCTGCCGGCTATAAGAAAAGGTGATTATGTACGAATTTCTAAAGCTACTTATGCTCTTAACATTTGAATTTCGATTTTCTGACATTTTTTTTATCTACTTGCAGTTCCTGTTAGCACTTCCTGGCCAGAATTTGAGATAGAAATCAACTATGAAGGTAGTTTTGATTCTGATAGCTGTGATGAAAATAACTCAAAGTCCTTGGTGATGCAAAAACAGGGGAAACCAGATGCTATGATGCAGTCATGGATGGATCAATTTGAGGTTTTGAGCCCCTTACTCTCTTGCTTTCTTTGGAATAATCTCTGTTGGATTTTTGCTTATGTATCGATCACTGCATTTAATTGCTGCCATCTTTGTTTAGGCTGATGCTGACAACAAATGCTGGGCATCTTTTCAAGAGCGGGTCTCGAGAGCACCAAAGCAAGTGTTGAGGTGATATTGCATTGCTTGCATGTTTTTTCTTATATGTATACCGTGTTTGGTAGTGTATCCACATGCATTTTGCCTTACCAATGGCCCTATTTGTTACCAAACTTATTACTTCCATTGCATATTTATTTTCAAGAAAAAGAAAATCATACCCAGTATTTTGTATCACATGTATTGTGCAGGTATTGTCGAGAACCAAATGCAAAACCTCTCTGGGCGCTATCTGCTGGGTGTCCATCAAATGCTGACATCCCATCATGTAGCTACTGTAAAGGTCCATTATGCTATGAATTTCAGGTTGGTCAAATTTCTAATTTATGAACATAGTCCAATTTTTATTATATTAATTATATCCAATCTCATAGTCATACAACTAGAACGATCAAGGTTCCACAGTTTTTCTCATCTACTTACGTATATGTGTTCTGCTTCCAGATAATGCCACAATTGCTTTATTACTTTGGTGTGGGAAACCAGCCAGAGTCACTTGACTGGGCAACAATTGCTATTTACACATGTCAAGGGTCATGTGACCAAAGTGTTAGCTACAAAGAGGAATTTGCTTGGGTACAGTTGTATCCTACAACAACCACGAGGCAGTAATAATATTTACCAATTCCTCTGAGTAATTGCTGTCCAATGCTGCAGGTTTGAAACTTCACCTGTTTTTCTGTTGCAATCTAATTGCTTTCAGTTTGTTGCTATAAGTACTCCGGTCTGCTTACAGGCTTAACATGCATGACCAACTTGTGAGAAAAGGATGAAACATCAATTGGTTTTTAGGTGCCAAAAGTTTAGCATAAACACGATGAATTCATTAAATACCCACACCAGTAGAATTGGAGATTATCATGCAACCAGTTAGTTGTGAGAGGCTGAGAGCTTCTCAAGGCCCATTGTTGCTCATATGCCTTGATAATCAATGTACCAGCAGGCTTTAGTTGATGTAAAATTTGGAGATGATATAAGTTCATTGCTTATGGCCAGATGTGGAACTTATGAGTGTCCGCATGTTCTTCCAAAATAAGAATTCCTCCTGTGAATCATGGGCATCTGTGTGAAGTGACTTGTAGCTTAGATCTAAAGTTCCTGAGTATCTCTGTTCATCCAAGATGTTGCTAAAGTGATCGTTTGTAACTAGTATTGCGATTGTGGGTTTTATCTGCGGTATACTGGTATTAGTGAATGGTGGCACATCCAGTGGAAGTTTGGTAAAAAAAAAAAAAAAAGTGAAATGTGGCTGGAAGTTCCTGAAAATTCTCAAAAATAATTACGAGATGTAGTGGAGTGTGATCTACATCTCAACAAAATTTTATGACCAAGCACGGTATCATTTTGACATACAAAAAGGATGGTCTTTCACTGTTCTTTGAATATTTTTCCTTGTGTATCTCTGAATGTGAGATTAGGTCTCTTCATAGGAATATAAAACACACCATCCTCTTCATAAGATGACTCTTTTCAGAACTTCAAACTCTCGAGTTAGATTTTCAGCTGAAGTTTCAACATATTTTCACCTGTTCTATATTTTAAGGGCTACTTCCACCTGATATTTGGACATTAGTGGACAGTTAATGTTTGTGCACTGTGCTTCCAAGCATACTCTTGAATCTTGATGTGTAATTTTCCAGGGAGGTCCATTCTGAGGTTATGTTTGTTTGAGTCATGACATTGTTTTCTCCTTTATGGAACTATACTCATGTGACCCATTTATACCTAGCTGATATGGTTGTCCGTAGTCCATAGGACTGGGTATAGGTTTAAACTGCTGTATAGAAATAATGTTGTCACGCTGACATGTGTTACCAAACATAAAGCCTTTGTACTAGAAGTATGCCCATGTTGACCTGCTGTACTGAAGATAAAAGCCTTTATCCGGACTTGTTTTTGTGTTCTATTTTATAGCTAGGGACGTCCAGGGATCATCTGGATGCACTCCAGAACGGTGTCCAGGCACGCTTGGCTTATCAGCCACCAGCCAGCAGTCTCACAACAAATCAGCACCAGTCACCAGCCAGCCTGCAGTACTTCAGTCTCACAACAAATCAGCACCAGCCACCAGCCAACCGAACAGGCTGATTAATGTTGCCAGGTCATTACCAAAAAAATTTTTGCAGATAATTGGCCGTGTGGTTTTAGGGTCTTCCGACCGTGGTCCAGGCCCCCAATGCTTGGTTCGCGTTACATTGGCTTTGGTCCCTTGAGACACTACTCGAGGGCCCATAGAGACGTGATGGCAGATTGTTACATAATTCCATTTCTGTGGTCACTGGTCACCACCATGGCTGGTTTAGGAGTGTTCGTTTTGTTAAATATCTTTGGGGGCGTTTTTCCTTGTATGCTCTGTTACTGTTAGTCTTTGCATTTTTTTCAGAAGGTCCTTTATATACACTTTTCCGACGATGACCTTTTTCGTGGGCTAAAATTTTGATGGTGTAGCTTCGGTTTCATATGGGCGCTACTCCGTTGAAATATTTGCACGTGGTGCGCTCATTGCCTAATATCCGCGTGCACCCTTGTCAACTCAACGATGCCATTTGCAATCATACTGTGTTGGTTGCTCTGTAGACGCTCGCACGTCTCGCCGCTGATCGGTACGGCGCTGTGCCGGTGTCCGTCGCACGACCCAGCCGGCGTGCACAGTCAGGTCACCACCAGGCTCGCTCGCGCACCGGAAACCCGAAACAACAACCTGCCGGTGCCGGGGCTTTTTGAGGATAGAAAACGTGGCATCCGCAAGAAAACGCGGAACGCTGCTTCGAGACACCGTCGTCGTCTCTTGCCGGCAGCAGAAGAAAAGCCAACAGAAAGCGAAGGAGACCGCAACGTGCTCACGTCTGCGTGCCGATTCCACGGCCGGCGAGTGAAAAAGGCGTGGCGCCGATGATGATTGATGCGGCGCACGCGAGCACGCACACCTGGCGGGCAGGCGGGGCACGGAAGGCATCAATCGGCCGGAAAGATCTCTCTGCGCTGAGCCCTGAGCAATCTCGGATCCACTGGCCGTTTTATCTTTTTGTTTCGCTGGCCTCGCCACGTACCAGTGCCTTGGCACGGTCCGGCAAGTGGCCGGCCGGTGTAAAGGAACCGCGATAAAGAAATGGCGATCGGCCTGGGTACGTGCAAGTTTCTGGGCGGCAGGCGGCAGCGGCACTGGCCCCTTGTGTTGACGGCGACCGGTGGTACCGGAGGCGGAGGCATTCGGGTATAATAATCGCGGCTAATCAAGAGTCAATACTCTTTATAAGTGTGCCCTGGAGATCGCCGCGGAACGAAGCTCCGTCGCCAGATTTTCCCTGGGGCAGATCGGATCGGTATTGCCGCGTGCCGCTGTACCAAATACATCCTGCAGAACAATAGACAGGAATTATGTAGCGCTATAAGGACCTGTTTGGTAGAGTTATTCTGAATATCCATGAAAGCTAATTCTCTGATACAAGTGATTCTGTGGTTAAAATTGATTCTTTTTGATTTTCTAGTATAAACTCTCAAAATCAGGATGGAGAATCACTTCACAGAATCAGGAGAAACTACTTTTTTTCAGCTTCCAACCTCTTAGTTCATTTCAGAGAATCACTTCACAGAATCAGTAGAGAATCACTTCTCTCAGAAAAATTATTTGACAGAGCTCCTGCTAGATTCATCAAAGAATCAGATCTGGAAGCTCTGCCAAACAGGACCTTAATTATTGTGGTAGCGTTTTTTTCTACCCAAATTGGGCATTTGGGCGTGAGATTTTTCTACCATCAGGGACCAGAAAAGAGCCGTGCTACTGCCCCTGAAACCATTTTATTTTCTGCTAATGCAAAATCGGAAGCTTCTTAACTACGTTAGACGCACCGATGTGGGTACTTACCAGACAGATACGTAGCTCAGGCTGTCCGCACCGGTGGAACGGAAGCGATACTGCAGTATCAAAAAACCCCGCAGCGGTGGAACGGAAGCGATACGCGAACGTCCCGTACCGCGCGCGCGAGCGGTACTGCTAGCGCGGTACGGCGCGCTGACAGCAGCCTGCGCGGGAGAGGGAGAGGAGAGAGTGACGCGGGCCCCACGTTTTTTTGAGATAAAAAATGTTATAACTCACAAACCAAAAAACCAAATTAAATTCCGATTGCACCATTAAATTCGTTGCAATAAATTCTTCAAAACAAGATCTCAGATGGATATATTTTGATAAAATTTATAAAGAAAAGAAAAAAAGGTGAGAAGAGAGATGATATAGTAGTTGGGATAGATGGATAAAATATAGTAGAGTTGGGATAGAGTATGTGATTTGGAGTATGACGGGTGCGGGAGAAGTTGGTTTAGAGTACGGAATCTCGATGACCAGGACAGAATATTCCTTTTAGAGGATGCATTTAGGGGACGACGAGTGCGGACAGCCTCAGGGGAACCCGTCCAAGGTGATGTCACGTGCCTGGCCATGCCATTTTCGCCGCTCACATCTACCCAAATCGAAGACGCATAAAGAAATGGACCATGGGTTCTAGGAACTCAGTTTTGCTGACACCCGGAAACCCTAATGCTCTAATGGTAGTTTACTAATCGTGGTGGTCCCTTAATTGCTCGCCGTCGCCGTCGACGAACAGTGAAAGCTCCACGACCGACACGCCCAGATCCGTTTTCTACCTTGAGGACGGACCCCCAGTGGACGAGTCCAAAATGACACGTGGGACCAGAGTGCTGCGGAGGCCCACACGTCGGTGGGAGGGGTGACGCACCCGAAGCTTTCGGCGGAGCGGGGCGCCGGAGGAGGTGGGCCCCGCGGGAACGCGGATAGATTTTAAGACGTTGGAAAAAGTCACCGCGTCATGTGCCGGCTGCAATCCCCCCCTCCTGGCCTGGCTACAACTGGCCACCACCGAGCAGCGAGTGACGAACAGTGAGCGATGGCCACTCGCTCTCCGTCCCCGTTTTGACTGCACGGCCTATCCCATCGGGTCCGCGTTCTCTCCCCGAAGCGGGTCTCCATCACAGCAAATCCTTTTCCAGGCAAAACCCAAAGGCTAGCAGTCGTACATCTTTTTGCCTGGTGTACCGTGCACTACTTTTGACGTTTCGCTGGGTTTTGGTTTTGGCAACGTATCAGGTGCAAACCACCCTTAATCACAGCAAGATCACTTTTGCAAATCCTCCCTCCCACCTCTCTCTACGCGCCCCCTTGGATCAAGATCATGTGGTCCAGATTAAAGTTTGCATAGTTTGCACGGGGAGGTTGGTTTGCACCTGATACGTTGCCTTTGGTTTTTCCATGAACTCATCACCGTTTGACTGTAGACATCACCTACATTTCCCGATAGTTTGCGTCAGCACCATTTTCAGTCGCTTTACATCGATCTTTCGTATGAAAAAACACACGCAAAGGGAGTATTTAAAAGGTCGATGCCGCCACCTGGTTAAGACACGTCACACTGTAAGATGCCCCCAAAGAATTACTGGTAAGATTCAAAAGCTGAAAAAGTCAAAACCCCACACCCGTGAACCCGCAAACCAGGTCGCTTCCCTACAACCGATTAACCCCGCGGCAAATTTAACCAACACCCCCCACGCTGTCCATACACGCTCTCCACGGGCCCACCCTCCAGAGACCCAGCGCTCCAGGCCAAACGGGAAAGTAAACAGCGATCAATCCCTTAATTAAACAGCCGTGTTGAGACAGGCGACAGCGGGGGGTAAAAAGGTGTAGAAGCATCGCATCTCGTGTCCGCGTCGTCCTGCGCTGCGCCCCATTCCTTTTCTCTCTCCCCAGCCGCAGCCCCAGCCTCGCTTCTTCTTCTTCTTCCTCCTCTTCTCCCCCCGATCTGCGGCGGGGTTGATTCGATTTCGATTCCCTTCCCCCATCGATCGCCCACCTCCCCCCAGACAGCCAACGCAATCCGCTCCCCGAGGCGCCTCCCCCCACAACGTGCGCGCTCACTCGCGGGCGGGGCCGGCACAGTCACCGTCACCACCCTTAATAATTTCCCCTTCCCCCTCCGCGCTTCAAAACCTCCTCCTCCACCACCTCCGCCTTGTCCTCCTCTCCCACTCCTCGCAAGCCCCGCGGCCGCCGCATTGCTCGCCGCCGCCTCGGTTCCTCTTGCATTTCCTTGTGTATTTGGTTTGGGGTTGGTTTGGTCGGGGTTTGGTTGCTCGGAGGAAGAGGGGGAGTTTGCTCGGAGGAGGGGAAAATGTGGGCGGAGCGGGTGGTCGGGGAGCGCCGGATGCGGCAGATCCAGCGCTTCGCGCGGAACGCCAAGCTCACCGTCGTCTGCCTCCTCCTCACCGTCGTCGTGCTCCGCGGCACCGTCGGCGCCGGCCGCTTCGGCACGCCGCAGCAGGACCTCATCGAGCTCCGCCAGCACTTCGTCTCCCACCCGCACCGGGCGCTCGCCGAGCACCACGACGCCAGGTCCAGGGCCTCCACCACCGCCACCGCCACCACCACGTCGTCGTCGTCATCGTCCTCCTCCGGACGCGGCGACGACGAACCCGACCCGCCGCCGAGGACGCTCAGGGACCCGCCCTACACGCTGGGCCCCAAGATCTCCGACTGGGACGAGCAGCGCTCCGCCTGGGTCCGCCGCCACCCGGAGACGCCGCCCTTCCTCAACGACGTCAAGCCGCGGGTGCTGCTCGTCACCGGCTCCTCCCCCAAGCCCTGCGAGAACCCCGTCGGCGACCACTACCTCCTCAAGTCCATCAAGAACAAGATCGACTACTGCCGCGTCCACGGCATCGAGATCTTCTACAACATGGCGCTGCTCGACGCCGAGATGGCTGGCTTCTGGGCCAAGCTCCCGCTCATCCGGGCGCTGCTCCTGGCGCACCCGGAGGTTGAGTTCCTCTGGTGGATGGACTCAGACGCCATGTTCACCGACATGGCATTCGAGCTCCCGTGGGAACGCTACGGGCCGTACAACCTCATCATGCACGGGTGGGACGAGATGGTCTACGACGACAAGAATTGGATTGGGCTCAACACCGGCAGCTTCTTGCTGCGCAACTGCCAGTGGTCGCTTGACATGCTGGATACCTGGGCGCCAATGGGGCCAAAGGGCCCTGTCCGAATTGAGGCCGGCAAGGTGCTGACCAAGTCCCTGAAGGATCGGCCAGTATTTGAGGCCGACGATCAGTCGGCCATGGTGTACATCCTCGCCACACAGCGTGAGAAATGGGGTGATAAGGTGTACCTTGAGAATGGGTACTACCTCCACGGCTACTGGGGCATCTTGGTCGATAGGTATGAGGAGATGCTTGAGAATTACAAGCCAGGGCTTGGGGATCACCGGTGGCCGCTCGTCACTCACTTTGTCGGTTGCAAGCCTTGCGGCAAATTTGGCGACTACCCTGTTGAGCGTTGCCTCAAACAGATGGACCGTGCATTCAATTTTGGGGATAATCAGATCTTGCAGATGTATGGATTCACGCACAAGTCGCTTGCGAGCAGGAGAGTGAAGAGGATCAGGAATGAGACTAGTAACCCGCTCGAGATGAAGGATGAGCTTGGGTTGCTCCACCCCGCATTCAAGGCTGTGAAGACTTCCACATGATAATTAGAGTACACTTCCACTTGTTATTTTGTTTGTTCGTTCTAGATCCTGTTGGGTCTAAATCTAAAGTGTTCTTTTTGTAGAATCGGGTGACAGCGGGAGTCTGGGTTGTGATCATGGGATGGATATGTTGTAATGTGAGGTGTTAGGAGAATGATGTTATGTTTATTTGTTGGCATAAGTTATGTCTTACACTCCTAGAAATTGAGTTAATGAATGAACTCAAGCTATTGATCACCATGATAGCTTCCAATAGAATTTCATGTGTTCTCTCTTAATGGCTCAATAGTTCTGATTTTCCATTGCCTCAAGTGTACCAGTAGGTGTACTGTACACTTTCATGGGATATTGGGATCCTCTTAAGCAGGATAGGATACGGTTGTCTTCTGAGCCAATTATTTTGCTTTCTCGTTTGCCTTACTATAGTGGTGGTGTGGTAGCAAGACACTTCAGTTTTCTTATATATCTGAGCTTAAAATCCTCAAAATGGTATGGTACAGGAGTTGCTTTCAGTTTACATTGTCATTATTTTGTCTGTGCTTCATCATCTTCAATTTAAATCATTGAAGAGGCTTGATGCTCTCCACCATTTCCTTGTATTAACATCTTTGACTGGCATTGATGAGAAACTGTGGATTGATGTAACCTTGTCTGTGTTGAATGCTTGTAAATGTTGGTTAGGGTGTTATCACAGATTTAGTAGCATACCAGTCTTTTTTGTGTTGTGACCTGTTGATGTAACTCCAAAGTGTCTTGTTGGGATGAACTTCATTGTCATATAGTAGACGAAATTATGTTTCCTGGAAGTGCGGTTATGTTGGCTTTTCCATTGAAGTCTTGACTATTTTATTTGGTTTTAACAGCGCTTCTGACAATGTGATGCAACTGGTTCTAGTAACTTGATACTGGTAGTTTTCTGTGAAAGCACTGGTGTCCAGAACCCTGTATTTTTGCCAATGTTTCTTGATTTCCAATTTCATGGATTCATGGTTTCAGATTTGATTGCTTCTGTTGATGGAATCACCGCCACTGCTGATGCGGTTTGTGAAAATAACTATAGATCCCTTTCCTTTGTCGGCCAAATTCAGCTTTACCTAGCACGTTGCGTTCTGTAGGATCCCAGCGGAATTTGGCATCTGCTGTGTGAACATTAGCTCCGTCATAGATCTAGAAAACATGGATTCAGCATCATATGTCAGTAAAATTACAGAAGCGATCGTACGAAGTCAACGATTCGCTTCTCTCCATGCCGAGGTAATTAGAGCACATACTTCAATGGATCCCTCTTCTCTAGGTGGTCAACTTCCATAGATACCGGCTCCGTTTGGTTTTCCAGCGCTAGATACTGTTCACAACTTTGACCACTAATTAAATGTATTAAATAAATATATTTTACAAAACTAACTCCAGAACCCCTGCACTAGGAACCCTGAAGAATCTAATGAGGTCTTTGACCGCATGATTAGAGGATGATTAGAGGATGGTTACTGTAGCATCACTGTAGCCAATCATCGATTAATTAGGCTCATTAGATTCGTCTCGAAAAGTTACGCTCATCCGTGAAGAGGTTTTGCAAAAGTACTCCATGCAAGAAAGATTCTCTCCTAGCAATGCTAGATTCTAGAAAACCAAACAAGGCCGGTGTAGCACTGCTGTCTGCCAGTAATTATTTACATGCCAAAAGAAGATTTGAGCAGAGATATTTTATATCCGATTTTGTTTAGACTGCGTGCGTAACATGTGATGCATCCAAGACCCAGAGATATTTCGAACCAGCACAACACATGAATAGTAGGGGAACAAACATAGGCCATATAACCACTTCCTGGTGATTCAAATGTGTAAGGGATACAGCAAGCATTGTTTCGAATTGTAGATGGTTTGAATGGAGTAACACCAAATGAAAGCCTATAAATTATCAAGTTTCACTTCTAATATCTCCAGGAAGCTCCACAGAGCACATTTGGTGTTCCAAATCGCACTGTGATCTTATTGATACCGTCCTTCCAAGACGTTACAGAAGCTGCGTCGGTGCTCACTTGTACAGCTGCTTTAATCTCCTAGCAGCTTCAATGATGTTATCTCTGTGGCCGAATGCACTGACCCTCACAAAGCCTTCGCCGCCGGGTCCAAATCCACTGCCAGGGGTGGTGACAACGTTTGCCTTCTCAAGGATCTCAGCGAACACATCCCACGAATTGCGACCTGGGAAGTGCACCCACACATACGGCGCGTTCTTGGCACCATACACGTTGAATCCAAGCGACGTAAATGTGTCGACAATTATTTCAGTGTTTTCCTTGTAGAAGCCGACAACATCATGCATAGCCTGTGCAGGAAGAAACAGATATGAGCAGAGGGTCATCTGAAGATTTTGAGAAGCTGAAATTCTACCTTCAGACCCTCTGGAGAGAGGCAAGCTAAGCCACCAGCTTGAGCAATGTTTGATGCACCATTGAAGCAAGTGCAGACTATGCGGTTGAAATCTTTAGCGACTGGATGTCCATCTGAGAAAAGAAGCTCCTTGGGGACAACAGTCCAACCTAGACGGACACCAGTGAACCCAGCATATTTCGAGAATGACGCTGTCTCGATGGCAACCTGCACATAAACAAACCGTGATGACAAAAGTGCTGTTTAATTTAATTGGATAAAATGGTGTGTTTATTATCATAACCATGGCACAAAATACGTTGGAGTAAAATTCTTATATGGATAATAAGTAAACTAATGGAAGATAGAACCCACCTCTTTTGCTCCAGGAATTTCAAAGATAGACTTTGGGCTATCATCTGATATGTACATAGCATAGGCAGAATCATAGACAATGATGGACCCATTGTCCTTAGCAAATTTGACTAGTCTTGTTAGTTGGTCCCGAGATGCAGCAGCGCCAGTAGGATTGTTGGGTGAACAAAAGAAAATTATATCTGTTCGTGAGACAGTTGAGAGATCAGGAAAAAATCCATTTTCGGGATTGCATCTCATGTACTCGATGTTCCCATATTTCTGAACATCTTGCTGATATAAGCCAGTTTGGCCCATGATAACACTTGAATCAACATATGCCTGCCAAAATGAAAGACATGCTTTAATTTCACCAGACAAAATATGTAAAAGAAGCAACAGTTAAACCAAAAGTAACAATACGAAAACAACAATAAAAAAGAACCATTTCACCATTGTCATCACACAAAGTTCAGAATAATGAATATGGAAGGGTAAAGTAACTGAGAGTTGAAGTGAATCCAACAGTTCTCTTACAGGGTATGACGGGTCCTGTACCGCAATCGTCACTTTAGATCCAAAAAGGACCTGGAACATTTGAATCAGGAAACTTGTTAGCAAATAATTTTAACATGAACTGTAAGCTTCACAGGAAAGGGGCGAGTTCTTTTGGTACTTGCAGGCGGGAAATGTCACATTTGGCACCATCAGAGACAAATATGTCTGAATCTTCAATACCAAGGTCCGCATAGTAGGTTGCAGCAATTGCTGCCCTCAGTTTCTGCATTGACAACCAACACAATATCTCATGACGATGAAGATAAGGAGCTAATAGAAGGTCAGTGTGAAGAGTAAATTATGTATCTTATTGAAAACTAAGAAGTTAATTCATGTAAGCAAAGTAGTTCCGTATGCAGTGAAAGGAAAAACATCGATTCATTAAGCGCTTGGTACAGGATAGGTTTTTCAACTAAGACGACATAAATGATTAGGAAACAGTAACTCTTAAAAGCCAGAGCATAACAAGATAAAGATTGTTATCCTTTATTAACAAAACATTAATCCCCGTCAAATAATTATTAAAAAACAACCAATCTTACAGCCATATTCCTCCACAAAATATATAATAGCTATTAAACAGCTATGTGCATCAGTCTATTAATGCATTGAAAGTTGCCAATAAAGGCACAAGCTATAGTACCTTTTCACCTTGCTCGGCACCATAACCACTGTAGCCATCAATTGTTGATAAGGCATGTGCTCTCTGTGTTTACAAATAGACTAATAAATAAATAATATAATTGCAAAAGAGGTATTAAGCAAAAACAAGTGTAGATGAAACGTTCGTAGTTTACACATACAAATATTTACAGGTGGAACCAAATGAGAACCAAGACAATTAAAATATAAAGTGAAAACGAACACTGGCATTTTTTTGGTTAATTAGATATATACAAATGAAAGCACCATTGCATTCTCATTTTTTGCAATAAGAAGTCACCTCTGCCATGGCGTTCGTTATGACATCCGGAATGGGCTCAGTAGTGTCACCTATCCCAAGGCTTATAATCTTAGCATCAGGGTGCTTCAGCAAATGAGCTGCTCTTCTCCTGGCAATCTAATCGACAGTCAACAAAATAACAGTATCAGAAGCTGGATCCACATCAGAACAGCATCAACAAGAAAAGGAAAAGGTGACAATAATGCATAACCTCAGGAAACAAATATCCTGCTTGGAGCTTGGCCATGTTTGCATTGCGCAGGACACTAGTCTTGTGAGCTTCAGGACAGAAGGAAGAAAATATTAGCAAACAACTTCAGCATTTCTTTTCCCACAACATCTCCAGGCAACTCTTTACATGAACGCAACCTCACAGCAATCTAGAATAATAGCCTAATCCGAACCAGCAGCTGTAGCGCTCGATTGGGGTGCCTCAAGCGAAAAACTAACACAGCTAGAACTGAGACATGGATTTCAGTGAGCAGGATGGAATGCAAGGTATGAAGTACACGAGGGGCTTGGTCGTACATGTATCGACGGCCGGCGGGCTACTGACGCAGCGGACAGTGACAGGCATTCTCCCCGCAGGTCGGCGGTGGCTGGTCTTCCAAGTCCTGGAAGCGTGTCACGGTTAGATGTTCCATCGGAAAAACAACGAAGCGCATCGTACGACGGGAAGAAGGGATGAGTCGGGTACTTGAGAGAGAACGGCGACGAAGAGAGGAAGGAGGAGGAGGCCGCGGTGATGGCGGGGGCACCGGCGGGAGCTGCTGCCATCGCGACGGCAGGAGAGGCGGCGGATAGGTACGGTGACGAGCGAGTGAAGGAAAACCGCTTCAGGGCACGGAGGGAGAATGGAGCGATTTGGGTTTTTGATGCGGGCCGTGGGCTCTGGTGGGCTGGCAATGCTTCTTCATTGGTGCTGTTGGCCCGTGTGTGCTGGATACGTGCAAGCATGTCACGGAATGGGCTTGAAGTAGTTAAGGTCCTGGCCTTTTGGACCTTCCAAGACAGCAACGATAGTCAGACAACCTTTTGCGCAAACAGCAGTCGAACGAGAAGTATCGATGCCAATGATGGTCACAGATTGTAGTATTGTTTATTTCAAAAAAACACTTAATTTAAAAAAAAAGATTATAGTATTGTACGACTCATGATGAGTGAAATACTAGCGAGGCAAAATGGCAAATGATGCAGTTGGACTCACAGGCAGCTCGAGGCTCCCGTTGCGCCGGTGCTCGGCCGATCGATGGAGAAAAGGACGGGTCCATCCAGTGCTGGGTGGAGAAGGCGGACACATGAACGACCACCCAACCGGACTACCGGAGCCGAACGCGATTGAAATTGGATGGCCGCTCACGTGTCCTGCTTCTCCACCTTGCAACTGCTGGCCTCTCCGCATGCATGGCTGGACTGGATGTTCTTGCACCCTGGCCCTATGAACAACTCTGGCATCGAACGCTTCGATGCAGTGTAGCGCTGATCCATTCGTGTTCTGAACTTCTGATGCAGTGTGGCGCTGATCCAAGTGTTTTTATAGCTGTAGCATGGAGCTCGCTAGCATCGATCCAGGAGAGAGACGCCATGAGCACATGGATTTTGCGCCCAGAAGCAGGAGAAAAACGGGCGCCAAGGACACGGCGGAGCTTTCAGAAATAACACAGGCTGCAGCTCAGGACGCAGGTTGCGCGACTCTTCCGGGGAGCGGCCTAACAATTTCGAAGGACCTGTTTGTTGCTCGGAAAACCTGGATGAGGTCGTGGCGTGGCCCTGACGAAGCCTGGTGTTTTCCGCCTCGATTGCGGCGAAATCCCGGTGGATGGCAGGCGGCTAGACGGGTAACGGTTCCGGCAAAGGAGGACGCGAGTTCGGCCGCCGGCCGGGGTCCGTTTGGATCATTGGATGACCAAAAAGGCCTGACCAAAATATCTGCGCGAGTGTGATGCGTTCCTACCTCACGCCTGGACCTTGTCGGGCCCTGAAGCGCGGGGCAGTAGTGAACGTGAACGAGATGCCTCCTCCAAAAAAAATAGCCGACACGATCTGATGGCCCATGAAGGCACACCCTTTCTAAAGGAAAGTTCACAACTTCACATTATCCCATTAGTACTGCCAAAAGTCCACTTAACCCTCAAAACTATGTTCACTGTCTCTTGGTTCAATTTACTCCTACAATTTTGTTAATGGGTCCAATATACTCCTTAATAAAATTATCTTTTTTTCCACTACAAATGGTGTTTTAAGTTCGAATTATGTGTGCACAGTGAACATCGTAACTTATGTTAAATAATACAATATATTTTTTGCTTACTTGTATACAATTTTTTATTATTTTTTACTAGATATTCTACACTACTAAAATATATTAAATTTTATAATATATTTTCTAACGTAAGTTATGATGTTAGCTATCACACTGCAAAAACTTTATTTATCCGTAGAGAAAAAAGACAAATTCTATTAAGAGGTAAGTTATTGAACCGATTCACACGGTAGTTGTAATTTGAAAAAAAAGTAATTTATAGGTTATCCAGACTTTGGTTATAGTTGAAGGTAATTTAGATTTTTTTTTCCCTTTCTAATTGGTAGCTCCACTTGTCCAAACGGTTTTCATCAAGCCTTTTTTTTGTCTCTGTATTGTTTTTTTTTTGTCGAACCAGAAAACATTTCCCTTTCTAAAATAGTTATCTATATCTAGTACTTGATCAGTTCCTGAAAAATATATGAACTTCTAGAGATTTTAGAAAAAAAAAATTGACAGATTAAGCAAAAAGGAAAAATGTCTTGTATACTTACATCCAAACAGTGAAACTAGTCTCCTGATTGACGCGGTTAATGATCGGCCAGCTCTTGATTTGATTAACGCAAAGTCAACTAAAAAATAACTATATTTTCATTGATATCCACAAGACGATATATTATGAAACAAAAACGATTGCACACTCCACCCCAGAGAAAAACCACGAAACTGAGCTGACAAGAATTGTAGCATACTAGAAAGGCTCGCGGCGTTGCCGCGCAGTGCCTGTATTTCATTGTGGTATTATAGTTGATGTAGGCTTTATTTCATGAATGGAGTAATAGTAATTGTATGGAGGCAGGTGCAAAATTTTTTGTAAAAACGTAGTTGAGATAAATATTTTGCCTCGTTATTTTCGCATAGGTATCATGGTTAGTAACATGTTGTTGCCTCTGGTATGTATTTTAGATGTTAATTTGTTGTGAAAGTATTGTTTAAGTGAAATATTATTTTGGGTATTGAAATGGAGCTATTTTTTCCTGTATTTACTGTGGAGAAAGAAGACATGGAAGTATTTATTAAGAAGGCAATGTAGTTGTTACAAAGTGCGGTGTGTTTTTTTTCAATGGTGGGATGTAGATTAATTTTTGTAAAGCTGGGGGGCTAGTTTGTGAGAACACACGGGACTCAAATGTGGATTCCGTGTTGAAAAAGAAGGTGTGAAAGTATTTATTAAGGAGGCGATGCAGTTGTTAGAAAGTGTTATGTGTTTTTTTTCCATGGTGGGATGTAGATTAATTTTTGTAAAGTCGAGGGGCTAGTTCGTGAGAACACACGGGACTCAAATGTGGATTCTGTGTTAATTTTTTTTAAAAGTGGAGGTTCTTTTTGTAAATTTTTGTAAAGCCGAGGGGCTAGTTTGTGAGAACACATGGGACTGAAACGTGGATTACGTGTTGAGAAAGAAGGTGTGAAAGTATTTATTAAGGAGGCGATGCAGTTGTTAGAAAGTGTTGGGATTTTTTCAATGATGGGATGTAGATTAATTTTTGTAAAGTCGATGGGCTAGTTCGTGAGAACACATGGGACTCAATTGTGGATTACATGTTATTTTTTTTTAAAAGTGGAGGTTATTTTCGTACTAATGTATGGACTACGCTTTGGTTGTTGTAAAGTATATGACGTTCTTTAACAAATTTAGGCTATGTGTTGGTTTATGGAAAAGTCGAAGGTTTTTTCCGTGAAAAGCTCAGGACTTCGCGTCGATAGTTGTGAAATGCAGGGGTTTTTATAAATTTATGGGTTGAAAGCAGATTTTTCTAAAAGTTTAGGGGTTGTAAAAATCTATGGACTGCGGGTTTAATTTTAACTAATCCAGGCCGTTAACGCGCCCGATCGGACGGCCGGGGGAGGCCCACGACGTGGCCACGCTCCCCGGCCGTCGTTTGGTGCGTGAATCGACAAACGTGGATTACGTGTTGAGAAAGAAGGTGTGAAAGTATTTATTAAGGAGGCGATGCAGTTGTTAGAAAGTGTTGGTTTTTTTTCAATGGTGGGATGTAGATTAATTTTTGTAAAGTCGAGGGGCTAGTTCGTGAGAACACACGGGACTCAATTGTGGATTACGTGTTTAATTTTTTTAGAAGTGGAGGTTATTTTCGTACTAATGTATGGACTATGGTTTGGTTGTTGTAAAGTATATGACGTTCTTTAATAAATTTAGGCTATGTGTTGGTTTATGGAAAAGTCGGAGGTTTTTTCTTTGAAAAGCTTAGGCCTTCGGGTCGATTGTTATGAAATACAGGGTTTTTTTGTAAAATTATGGGTTGAAAGCAGATTTTTTCAAAAGTTTAGGGGTTTCTCGGTAAAAATCTATGTACCCCGGGTTTAATTTTCATTAAATAGAAGGGCTTTTTTGTAAAAAAATCCGATCCTCGCTCGATCCAGGCCGTTCACGCGCCCGATCGGACGGCCGGGAGGGGCCCGCGACGTGGCCACGCTCCCTGGCGGGCCACGCTCCCCGGCCGTCGTTTGGTGCGTGAATCGACAAACGTGGATTACGTGTTGAGAAAGAAGGTGTGAAAGTATTTATTAAGGAGACGATGCAGTTATTAGAAAGTGTTGGTTTTTTTTCAATGGTGGGATGTAGATTAATTTTTGTAAAGTCGAGGGGCTAGTTCGTGAGAACACACGGGACTCAATTGTGGATTACGTGTTAATTTTTTTAGAAGTGGAGGTTATTTTCGTATTAATGTATGGACTACGGTTTGGTTGTTGTAAAGTATATGATGTTCTTTAATAAATTTAGGCTATGTGTTGGTTTATGGAAAAGTCAGAGGTTTTTTTCATGAAAAGCTCAGGCCTTCGGGTCGATTGTTGTGAAATACAGGGGTTTTTTGTAAAATTATGGGTTGAAAGCAGATTTTTCTAAAAGTTTAGGGGTTTCTCAGTAAAAATCTATGAACCGCGGGTTCAATTTTCACTAAATAGAAGGGCTTTTTTATAAAAAATCTGATCCTCGCTCGATCCAGAC
This sequence comes from Alloteropsis semialata, assembly GCA_004135705.1. NCBI lineage: Eukaryota > Viridiplantae > Streptophyta > Magnoliopsida > Poales > Poaceae > Alloteropsis > Alloteropsis semialata. Next base: position 81,861,972 of record CM014278.1, read on the forward strand.
CGTTCACGCGCCTGATCGAACGGCCGGGAGGGGCCCACGACGTGGCCACGCTCCCTGGCCGGCGTTTGTTGCAGGAATCGTAGTACAGAGATTGCAATTTGACATGGACGGGCGTCCATCATTGCTTACATCTTACTCCTATTATAGTTGGTGCCTGTGACATGAAGATTTGCTAAAGTATAAATACATATGCCATTTGTTTCGCATATGAGATCATTCAGAATTCAGATACGCCCGCGGAGAGTGTTTTAAATTCGAGGGAACCGGAATCTGCGGTTCCGCTGCATGATACTGGTGGCCAATGCCATTCACGCGTGGTGCAACACGTACTAGTACGTCGGGGTCAGGGCGTCAGGCTCAGGCGTGTAGCCGTCGCGGGAGGAAAAATGAGCGGGGGCTGTGACAGGACTCGTCCTCTCGCTTAGCAAATGGCAGCAAGATTTAGCACGTAAAATAATCACTAGCAGCAGCAGGAAACCCACGAAGTCGCCGGGGTCATTGCTTGGGCTGGCAGCGACACGATCAAGTGAAAGCCTGAAGGCTGAAGCGGTCAATCGGTGTGGGCAGAATATACAAGCAGCGGGCATCAGAAATTCAGAATTGGCGCGCGCGGGCGACGGTGGAAGTCCCAGTCACACCTCACGGACAGACGCAGGGTTCATTCGTCGCGCCCTCCCCCTCGTCCACGAATCAGGTCCAACCCTTTGACAAAAGAGATGCAGCGGGCTTCTAGACGGAGCAACAGGGGCAGTGCGCGCGCGGGTGCGGGCGTGCGCCGTGCGGCAGAAGTGCAGAACAGAGCAGAGCCACCAGAGTCCACAGACAGTGCACCAGGTGGCCACCCATGCTTGGGTCAACCTGTGTGTGCGTGCTACTAGCTACGACTACGAGCGCGCTGAGCCCCTCCAGTGCCGCAAGTCTGGACTCTGGAATATGAAATGGTCGGCCCTTGTGGTCGGCTTCCGCTCTGGAGACTACTAGCTCGGCTCGTCCCAGGCTCTTGACTTCTCGAGGTGAGACTTGAGACTTTGAGAGCGACCAATCTCTCGGGGGGCGATTTCCCAAACGGGGGAACTCAGAGCACTGAGCACTGAGCGCAACAAAAACTGCCCCGGCTGGATCTGCATCCTGCTGCTTGTGTGCTGCAAAGGCTGCAAGTCTGGAGCTGCCAAAGCGAAACTAAAAAGGCACAAAGGCGAACCTACCAGGCCAAAGCCAGTGTGAACTCGACTAAGAGCATAGCGCTAGAGCCATGGCGCCCGAGCTCGATTGGGAGTTGGGACGCGATCACGCGAATACGCGATAGCGAGGTAGCGAGCGAGGCGCGCGACACGGCCCACGCCCGCACTCATCGCCGCAGTGCCGATGTTGCTTGCCTGCAGCAAGCAAGCCACTTGCGCTTGCGGCGTTGCGCATAGAAAACCGTGGAAGCAGCGCCGCGTAATGGTGGACGCTTTTGTCCACCGCCCCATTGCCATTCGCCACTAGCTGAACCGTGATGCGCAACGATTTGGCGCACCCGCTGTGCCGCTGACTCCACAGCACCGCAACGGACATCGACCAATGCACGGCCAAAACGTCAGGCCTTCGGCGGCAGAGCGCCCGGGTTGAGCCTATTCCCGATCGAAACACAGCTGCCTCGCGCCTCTGTCTAGCGTAGAGGTTTTGGGTTTTCCTCGGTTTCCTCGCATGATGATATTGGTAACACCGTGAAACTTGAAGGCATGACAGAATTCAAAATGCCAATGAGGTGATATCTTTTTCTCTAACAATTCGGAGTAAAGGTAGAGGGGATCTCGACTCCACCTACGTTATTGTTTTATGATCAAAACCATAGGTTTGTACATACGATTAGTTGGCATTTCAAATGACAAGTTGATCGATAAGTTTGGATCATGGTACCCAATTTTTACAGTCTAGATTGTAACCCCAAACATCTTAGATTGTGGTTTGGCTTTTACAACCCACCATTTCTTGGTTCCGAAACGGTCTCGCTCTAAGCTTTTACCAACTTATATATATGAGACAACCACCATACAATCTGAGTGGATCCAAACAACTTCCAAAATTTACAATACAACATTTCACAATCCATAACAAGCTAGTTTCTATAATCTAGGGTGAATCCAAATTTCAGAAGGCCCTGTGACCCGTCGCCGCTCATGTACTGTCTCTCTCGCTTAAAAAAAGCACTCTCTCTCTCTACCATCATTTGGTACGATGATAAAGTGGATCCAGACACAATTTTACAATACAGCTTTTAACAATCCATAAAATGCTAGTAACTTCTATAATCTAAGGGTGGATCCAAATTTCAATAGGCCCTAAGATTTTCATGCACACTCACGTGCTCTCTTGTCACAAACTACTGTTGTTTTGGATAGCAACATACTAATGTTTGGCCACTCTTATTATAATAAAAATATATCTTTACATATTTCTAAAGCGAGAATTTTTTTTCTAACCTGACATGTGGGTCCCATCAAATCTGTCAGACTCCAAACACGATATTGGTTTTCTCGTCGGGGTAGATTCCTAACTGAACCCATCAAGGATTAAAAAATTCAGCTTTCAAAATCTCGCCCAAAAACCATAACACAGATCAATTTTTTTTAGATAAAGGAATAGTTAATACCCCAGCCTCTACAAAATATATCCGGCCATTATTACAAAAAAGGCAGCACAATTGTTCTAGATAAAAACTAACAGGTGGACAGCTTAAGAGCAAAGCCTATTACTAAACTGCCACCCGTTCTTCACGAAGATTTCCATGGTTGTAGATTCCAAAACTCGACAAGCACTTGAAATAGTGTCCCGGTCTTCCTCCTTCTGAAGTAGTGCCCAGAACCTGATCCAATGTCTATAGCAAGCCAGCGAAAACAGAATTTGGTTGAGATAAAAAAAATTGAAACCAAATTGTGGAGTAGGAAGATATGAGAGATGTTGTCGCTAAAGGATGTCGGGAAGCCGGCGCGGCGACGTCGTTTGTATGGCCGCTTGCTCGCTCACGGCAGCATAGCCAACCATTGCCCATAGCAACGCACGTCCATGTTTCTTTAGTCTAATATATTTAAAACTATTTGGGTGGCGAATCTAGCTATATCATTTCCGAACAGCTAAATATCTGAAAAGTTATCAATAGTCAAAGCTCAAACGTGCACGTAATCAAAAACTAAATTTTCATTGGGTTCTTTTTCTCTCTTGCATGCACGATATTAATTGATCACATCTCTCTTCGCATGCAGAGAATCAATAAGGCAACCACATGCGATCTTCCCTACGTTTGTCCCGCGTGCACATTCAACAAATCACCCGATTCCCTGATCCTGAAGCTTGTACACTTGCAATTAATTTTGCGAGCTGCTTTTCATGAAATGTTTTTTTAAACATTTTCTGCACAACCGAATCCCGCACGTCTTCTCTTGAATGCTTGTGCAATTGTATTGAGAATTATGCTGGTTCTAGCAACAGGTGGAGCGTTACTGTTCAGTGAAGAAGCAACCGAGGATCGAGGTGAGCTGCGCCCGCTGCAGTCCAACTATCCAAGTGATGAAGTGAAGGAGCAGGGAAGGTCAAGGCAGGCCACTTGTGCTTGTGCTACAAAAAGTAAACGGCGGAATTCCACCGCTAAACTCCTAATTCCCCTTGTGGAGCGGGCCTCTCCTTTTCTTTTCCACTCTGCCCCACCCGCCAATGCTGACTTCCCTCCCCCCCGTCCCCCGGGCACGCAGAGTTCTCTCCTTTGATCCCTCTCTGTTCTCCTCGACGGCTCTTGCGACCAAGAACACGAAGAGAGCTCGTCTTCCCTTGCGACCAAGAACCGGATCGGAGCTCTCGCCCCGTGGGGGCACGGGAGCATAGCTGCACCCGTCGCGTCGACGTCGATCTCGCTCCGCAGCCCGGTCCCGCCGGCGCGTGCACCGGCCTGCTACGTATAAGCCGCGGTTCAGACGAGGCGGGGCGGTGGTTTTGCCGAGAGCTAGCCAAGACGGGGCTCTGTTCCGATTCATCAGCTGAGAAGGGCTGCGGTACAAACTACAAGGGAAAGATCTTCCGTGCTGCTTCGGGGCATGGCGATGCGGACAGCGAGGTGTTGAGCTTCAGGTACGTGCTGATCCTCTGCCCGCTTCGTTTCCGTTCAGTTCCAGCTCCTCAAACTCTGCTGTTCGTTTGCATCATGATTTGAGCCGAGGACCAAGCAAATCTAGCTATGAATACAGGCTAACCTAGTCGAGCATTCAATCATTCAGAACAAATCCATGCTCCACATTTCGGAGCAGCGTTCGAAGGGCCCATCGATCCCCATCGTAGCGTGAGATTTTCGGCCATCGGCGGAGCGACGTGCTTTCGCTGTTGGATTCAGCTTTCTCCTCTTCTTTCCACGCTCTTTTCTTTTCCCCCGCGTTTCTTTTGGAAAAAAAAGACGAAGCATTCCACAGAATTCTTAGGTCACCGCCGTACTGATAGCGATGCCCCCCATTGCCTTGCCAGACGAAAGCACTTGTAGAAGATTCATTCGTCCGCCAAGCACGGGCACAAGTCCGTGCATATGGTGACATTAGCTACGTAACATGGATGACAACCAAACCGTTTAACTTTTTGATCCATCGTCACATATTCTATGGCTTCTTTGGAGAAGATCAAAGCGGCTTTTACGTCGTGTATAACTGAAAAAGGGCCAGAAATAAATATCACAAAAAACCTAGCTTTGGCAAGTGATGCAATTTGCCACTTGGCCATTGCACCTTGGGAAGGGCCAGGGTAGAGGTGGCATGGATGCTTCTTGATGCATCAGCTACGTTGTTCTCCCAAGCTTGTACCTTCAGACAGAGTTCAGAGCTTCAGGCCATTGCTCTTGTCAGTTGTCTCCATGTTGTGTGTGCCACGGTTCACCGTGGTCCAATTCCAGCATTGAAAATTTCAATTCCGTTTCACCGGACTGCATCCAACTTTGTACCATCCTAGTAAATGAAAATCGCAGTATATTCCCCTTCCAAGATCATGCCACGGTTATGTTCTAGTTATACTGTCCTTGCAGCCATAAAGATTTTTACACGTCGGCGACCAGTGGCAGACGGTAGGCCAACCATGTCTGACCAACCCCGTGGCCCAGCTTCTGAAACCTCGTCAGTCGTCTCTGCAGTCAAAAACTCATGAGCTCTTTTTATCTGGACAGAAAAAAAAAGAAGTCTGAGAAACGGTCCAGGCACGGCGGGGCTCAGTGACTTGGTCATTTTGGTTGTGCTGCTGCTGTGTGTTGACAAATTTTGGTACTTACTAGTATGTCTCAACTGTCAGCTGAAACAATCTGTCCGGCTCTCTGCAGTTGCACATAGCGCATACGACACCATGTTCTGAAGTCTCGAGGAGCTGCCACTGTCTGGAAGAGGAGCTTTGTCAGGATGCCTCCGAACGCGAATGGCAGCTTCGACGAGCACGCGATCGTCGAGGTCGGCGGCGAGCCCGGCACGCCGTCGGGGACAATGCGGCTGATGGACTTCATCCCCATCGACATCTACATCCCGTCCGTGGAGCGGGGCTCACTCAGCAACAGCCGGCGCAAGCGGCGGTTCCTGGACTTCCTCCGCGCCCACCCGTCCAAGGACTGGTTCCTCCGCTCCACCTTCGTCGGCCGCCTCCGCCGCAGGGGACCCCACGCGTCGCCGGGGGGAACAGCCGAGGAGGATAGCGACAGCGGCGGCCGGCGCAGGCGGTTCCGCGTGCCGTTCGTTCGGAAGATCAAGTGGGGCAAGCTGTGGAGCTACGCGGTGAGCTGGAGCAAGAAGCCCGAGAACTTCGCGATGATCATCTGGCTGGCTTCCGTCGCCGCCGGCCTGCTCCTGCTGTTCCTGCTCATGACCGGCATGCTCGACGACGCCATCCCCGACGACGAGCGGCGCAAGAAGTGGACGGAGGTGATCAACCAGATCCTCAACGCGCTCTTCACCATCATGTGCCTGTACCAGCACCCGAAGATCTTCCACCACCTGGTGCTGCTCCTCCGGTGGCGCCCCGACGGCGACCGCGAGGAGATCCGCAAGGTGTACTGCAAGGACGGCGCCGCGCGCCCGCACGACCGCGCGCACATGCTCGCCGTGGTCATCCTGCTGCACGTCACCTGCTTCGCTCAGTACTACTGCTGCGCCCTGTTCTGGAGCTACGCCCGCAGGGACCGCCCGGACTGGGCGCTCAACATCGGCTACGGCCTCGGCACGGGGTGTCCGGTCATCGCCGGACTCTACACGGCGTACAGCCCGCTGGGGCGGAAGCAGTCCGACGAGGCCGACACGGAGCCGTCGTCGGCCGAGGCGGCGCAGGGGCAGGGCGACCGGGCCGAGAACGGCAGCCAGGACGTGGAGATCAAGATTTACAACCGTCGCGTGGTGGTGAGCAGGCCGGAGTGGAGCGGCGGGCTGTTCGACTGCTGCGACGACGGCACGGTGTGCGCGCTGTCGGCGACGTGCACGTTCTGCGTGTTCGGGTGGAACATGGAGCGCCTCGGGTTCGGCAACATGTACGTGCACGCCTTCACCTTCATCCTCCTCTTCGTGGCGCCGTTCCTCATCTTCAGCGTGACGGCGCTCAACATCCACGACGACGACATCAAGGACACGGTGGTGGCCGTGGGCGTGCTCCTGGGCCTCTGCGGCTTCCTCTACGGCGGCTTCTGGCGGTCCCAAATGCGGAAGCGGTACAAGCTCCCCGGCGGGCGCGCATGGTGGTGGTGCGGCAGCGCGGCTGTAGGCGACTGCGCTAAGTGGCTCTTCTGCTGGAGCTGCGCGCTGGCGCAGGAGGTCAGGACGGCCAACTTCTACGACGTGGAGGACGACCGGTTCGTGGCCGTCATGGGCGCGCGCAACGGGGAGGGGCGGCCCGTGCTCGTGCCGCTGCCGCGCGAGGCGTCCACCACGACGCACACCCGGAGCATGTCGTGCCCGCCCAAGCTCGACGATGCGGTGGGCGGTGGCGGCGGGACGACGAGCCCGCTCTTTATGGAGATGGCCGCCGCCGCCGCCATGGAGAGGTCGGCCACGTACCACCCCATGAGGCCGCCGCTGCCTCCACTGATACAAATGGATCGAGAAGAGTAGAACTGTACGCGTACAATCTTCTACCTCGTATTCAGAAATTGTACCCATGTTGTAGTTTGGTACTAGTGTAGAGTAAATTCGTCGAGTTACTGTACGGCTGTATGATATAAGGGATTTGTCTGGTGAACAAAAGATGATAATTTCTTTTAACGAATCGTGCGATCTCACCACCATCTGTGGAATCAGATCATCTTGAAGGCGAACATGGCGCCCCGGGCCCCGGACCTAAGCACAGTAAGCACCTAGCGCAACTGGAACAGGCCACCACAGCTTACCGGTGGGGAATGGGAAATGGGCCGTGAGCAAGGCAAGCACCATATGGGCTATGATCCATGGGGGCTCGTTTCCTTCGGCCTCTTAACACTGAGCCTGGGCCACCCACCCGTGCGTTACAACATGGGCCAGCATACGCTGACCGGCCAACCTATCCGAGCGTTGAAACATGGGCTGGGCCACCCGTGCGTGTAACATGGCTGACCGTCCCACAAAGAAATGTCCAGATGTGCTCAAAAAAGTTTCTCAAAAAAATGTGCTAAAAAAAAGAATTGTCCAGAAGAAATCAGAGAAAAAGCAGAGAGGAGACCTGCAGTTACCTGCGCAACGCATTGCTGCCTTTTTCTTCAGCAACAAAGTCTGGACAGAGTCAACTGGACTCCAACAAGTCTGCTGATGCACGAGAAGGGAAAAAATGGCGCGCCTCAAACTACCTGGACATAGTCAAATGGACGGTGTCGAAATCTGATGTCTGTCTCTAAACCCCAACGTCACTGACTGACCATCAGAGCAAAGGACACCGCCAGGACGCAATTGCCGGCGAGCTGTCCCGTTCGGCAGACACAACGTCGTCCACCGTCGAGCAACTCTTGCGATCACGGACAAAATGACGCCAGGATCGCCATTTCTAACTGGACGAGGCGCGTAGACCTTACCCTTGTTGGCTGGTGGAGCGAGTACAGGACAAATGGTCAATTGCAGCCACTGAGACGGATCATGGATGTGGTGCGTGGTGTGGTATGGTGGTAGTTGGTGGCTGGGGCTGGGATTGCGACGCCGACGCAGATCAAGAAATTCAAGATAACATGAACGCTTTTCCCGTTCCCTTTTCGGTTTTCGCCGCCTGCGGTGACATGCTCAGTGACTGGGCTGCCGGTTCCGGGAAAGTGGAGTGGCCGCACAGCCACGTCTATGTCCAGCAACGGGCAGGACAGCCGGAGCCGGAGGAGGCCAAAAGCCCAACACCCCGGCTGGATCGGTGACCCTGGCTAATGGAGGCTCCGATGGGGCGCTTGCATCCGGGACTCGTCTCGGAGCTTCGCTTGGCCTAACTGCTGAGAGCGACGGGTGCGTATCAGTGGATAATGAATGATCTGAAATCTCAGCGAGCTGACAGCATCGCGGGCCTAATTACTTTCTGGCTCTCCACTGGCTTCCGACCTCGGCACTGTCAGGCAAATGGGCAGTCTGGCTTTTGACGAGGCGAACATGAGCTGATCGATCAGCTGATGTGAGCCTACGGTCCACTGCTAGTTAATTTAGTTTGTGGCAAGTAGCTTAAGTATATGCCCGGTGCGTTGTCAACCAGCGCAACAAAAAATTAACGATGATGATGCGCGCTTGTATCTGTCGATAAACTACACTGATGCGTAGCTAATTGAATCCACGGCGGTTAGCTACGCATCAGTGTAGTTTGCATCAGTACGGCGGATAGTACTGATACAACGCAATTAGCTACGCATTCAGGCAAGGGCAATTTGTTCTGTGATCGATAGTACCGATGCAAACTACACTGATGCGTAGCTAATTGAATCCACGGCGGACGAAGTCATATCGGCAGCGGATGCTTACCGTAAAGGAGGCTGAACTGACCGCCGCGCGCAGCCAAGCTAAACTAAAAGCTTCTCCGACAGGTTAATAGGTGGTGATACGTAATCTTGAGACGGTTTAACAGACTACCTGTGCAATGGGTTGTCTTATAAGTTGTCTTATAGTAATTAATAACTCATTAATTTGTGCATATAAAATAAATATTTTGTGAGTTGTATGGCAACCGCAACTCATACAATAGTGATTTAGTGGTCTCATAGTCCTAAATTTTAGCTTTGAGGTGATTGCCTCGCGAAACTCTCACCTCCCTCTCTTTCCTCCACATCATCAGAAATCCTACATGGCATTACATGAGACGACCTATAAGACCGCTTACGTGTAGCAATGTACTTGCCCTTACGTGTTTCCCTCTATCCCTTTTCTCTCAATATTGTCCAAATGCTTTTAAATTTGATAATTTTTATAAACAAATATTACTATTTAGAGTACTAAATTGGCATACAGCACAATATGCTTCACAGTCAAAACAATGATACTAATGTCGATAGTTTTATAAGACGGTTTGATTTAAAACAAAGCTAGATCGACATTCTTTGTAGAACAAGACAACATGCTTGCACTGCATTACCTTTGCCGTGGCTATCAGAGTATCAGCCTGCCACTGGAGCTGAAATTCGTGGACCCACCGGTGCTCACTTCAGTAGATTAAACTAGCAAGGTGGCTCGCGCAAATAGCGCGGGAAGCTAGTGTTTATTTTCTTAACAAAAGGATTTTGAGTTCAAATTAATAGATGAAAATAGTTTTATTTCTTGTCATTGTAAATATTTTGTCCTATAAACCTAGAGTAATATATCATAGTTTTTTTGGATCATGAGTTTAACCGAGAAGGAAATAACTTATAAGAAATTTGTTGTAAAAAAACTTATAAGAAATTTTAGTTTTAAATATAATTAATATAAATATTATATATTTTTAACATGGTCGCATTTTTAAAATTTCTAACTGACTATGCACATTTTCGTTGAAAGTTGTAGTGATGTTGATGAATTATATTTTTCATGTTTAGAGGGAGATATAGGTTATTGACTCAATGCATACCATTTTCGTTAATAGTTAGAATTTAACTTTGAGTTTGAATTTGAAACCTTAATGGAGCAATATATGCATCATTTTTGGCTTTTGTTCCATGCATACCATTACCATTTAATTTTTAGTTTAATTTAATTTTAAGTTGAGTTTGAGATCTAGGTTATTGGCTCAATGTGTACCATTACCATTTCTTTTTTTTTGCTCCCCCAATATCCAATTGCTATAGCACATGCATGCTTGTTGAGTCATCTGGCCTCACTCTGTGTGGTTTATTTATTTGGTTGTGTCTTTGTCTCCATCACATCTTTTTTCTCATCATCCTTCTACTCTATTATTTACTCAAAGCACTTATTTGAAGGATGTAAGTCCTTGTCTCTCACATTTGTCTTCCATCAGATGTTAAACATTTGTTTAAATTTAAAAATAAATGCATATAGTTTTATTTCTAATGGTGTCATTTATTTATTTTTCTAGATGGATCAAAGTAAGACACTTTCTATATTTTTTTCACCATTTTTATTCTATGCATGCTTCTATAATGATATTTTTATACATTCATTGTTACAATTGGCATGGTATAGCCTTTGTCTTTGAACTCATCATCTCTTTCCTGCTTTTGCTTCCAAGAGGTTTTCCCGCTATGCCGCGAAAATGTATTCCTGACGCTTAACATTTTACCATGCATGTTCTTTCCAGTTTTTGAATGCAACCTTCAGCTTGCTATGGATGGATGTGCATGTCAAGTCTCAATTTTTATGTTGCTTTGTTATGGATCTTGTTAGAACTCTGCACGTAATTGCGTCAGATCTCATTGGTTCACTAATCACAATACTACATAGCAAGACATCACCATATTTCTACTTCTCATTGTTGCTAGTGGTTTATCACCATGCCATGGTTGCCATGGTAGAATGATACTCGGTCTTGATTGCTCTAATTCTAATGTGATCATGTAGAAGCTATGACATGGCTCTATAGCCATCCTATAATTGTTGTGCTTCTAATGTTTGTATATTATTTTTTGTTAACATGATAATTTCAGGTCTTATGTCAAAATTAATCTTTATTTGTACCTATTTAATTCTTTAGTAATTGTATTTAATTCATGCTAATAAATATATATAATATTGTTTTAACTACCATCCTATTTAAAAGATATATAATAATATAATAAGTGTTTAATTATTTTGCATCCATTTAACTCTTTGTTAATGGTATTTGACACATACTTTTTATTTATCTGAATATTGTTTCCAAATTCATGCACAAAACAACTATTTGTTTCCGTATTTTTATGATGAAATAAGCTATGTGTTAATTGTATTTAATATAGACTCTTGAGTTAATTGCTAATTTATATTTTTTTCATTTGTAATTTATCTATTTACTATTTGTATTCGATATGTACTCTTTGGTCAAGTGATAATTTTTATTTTTATTTCAAATTTAACTACTTAGTAATCGTATTTGATGTGAATACCTTGGTGCTGATTTACTGATTTTTTATTCTAAAATTAGCTATTATTAATCATTTTCAATAAGGACCTTTTATTAGGATAACATAGACTGATAGATCATCGTATCGGTGTATATTTTTTCTTTTTGATTCATAAATCTAAGGTTATTGTTGACACCGGATTTTCGCACCTGACATGTTGAGTCAGATGATGACGTGGTGAGGTTGAGACTGCGCAGTGGACCCGCTGACTGGTCAAGGCCGAAGGTGACAGAGAAGGAAGCCGATGCTGAAGAGGAGTCCGATGAAGCAGGAGTCCGACCCAATGACGAGTACAAAAGGAAAGGCGCGTCGGCTGAGAAGGAAGCGTATCAGATTCAGGGACTATTTCCTTTTCAGAAGGCGTATGGGAGTCCCGTTTTATCTTAAACTTAGTTTACTTTATTCGCAAGTTAGTCTGGTCCGATCAGGACTCTCCATGACCAGGGTATAAATATGAACCCTCGTCCATTGTAAAAACTATTCTCACAATCAATACAACCCGGCTTCACGCCAAAACCCTAGTAGTAGTTACCGACGAAGCTCATTGGTGGACGGGCTGCATCAGTTCTGATCTCCGGCTTACCAGTAAGTTAGTCAATTTATCGAACTAGTATAGGCTTTGAATTGAGGCGCATCGCCCTTTCTCGTTTATACTGTTCAACCGATTTATCTCTGGATAATCAAGATTGATATAGATTCCCTACGTCGGAGCTAGATCAATATTGATTATTCAACAGATTATCGTTTATCGGACTATACTTTAAGCCTAGATTCCCTACGTCGGAGCTAGGTATCAAGATTAGTCTAGATTCCCTACGTCGGAGCTAGAGTAATCTTGGTTACTAAAGGTAGTCTTTGCGGTTTGTTGGAGTTGATAGATTGGTTTAGATCTACGCCATGTGAATCAATTCTACTTCTTCAACGGCTTTGAGCATTGGTCTTGGTCCGATTTAAGCAATATTTATCTTACAGCATCGTTCTATGTCCGATCCTGCTTTGTGGTTTAATCTGGTTGTTCTTTGAGTATTGCACTGGTGTAGATTCCCTACGTCGGAGCTGGATCTTTGTAATACGCTTAGATTAATCTTTGACTGTCATGTTTGGTCTAGATTCCCTACGTCGGAGCTAGATTCACCTTGATTAGTTAAAGGAAGCTTTGGTTATGCCTTATTGCTATTTGAATGTTAAGTGTGGTGTAGATTCCCTACGTCGGAGCTGGATCTCGCTTAATTGTTTGGTAGCATATCTTAGAATCAGAACGAATCTGTTAATGTTTTACCTGCTTATTTTGCTTAATCTGATCAACATCTGTGCGAGCATCTTGTTTAATTGACAGGTTGATGAATCGAGTCTGATTATCTAGCTATCTGATCTGATCATAGTTGGAGAAATCTAGATTCCCTACGTCGGAGCTAGATTTCTCTGAAAAGGCTATAGTCCGATTGGTTGGTTAGATGGTCCGATAAGACGAATCAAACTGGCAACTAGACAAGGTGGACAATGTATCGGCTTACACTTTGATTATTTAATATCTTGTTTCAAGACACAGCTGATCCATTATTTCACATATCGGCCTTGTTTTATGCTTTATTTCATTATTCAAAGGCTGATCTGTTATATCAATCAAAGTCCGATCCTGATTGGTGCGATTCTGGGGTCCGATTTGGTGTCTGATTGAGGTCCGATCACTCGGTCCGATTGACGTCATCAATGAGGTCCGATTTTGAGGTCCGATCGGTATCGGCCGATACGTGTCTGATTGGGTCTTGGCTAAAATTCGACGTTACTCCATCGTCTGAAATAGAGCCGGCACAATCAAAGAGCAATTTAACTGTTTTATTTCCTTGTCAATTTCAGGTCAAATTGACTGGCACGCTACGAACCTGAACTGGAGTGTAGACTGGCACTGGAGCGAAGCTGATCTCCCTGGTCTTCGTGTGCTGCACGCGGGGAATACGACCGTCGATTTTCCGCGTCAACACATTTTTTGGCACGCCCAGTGGGACACGAGAAACAAAGTCCAAGATGTCGTCGTCTGATGCTGAACAAGAAACCGTAGCAAGACTTGCTGCTGAGAAAGAAGCTGCTGAGAAGGCTAAAAACAACAAGAACAAGACGCCTGAGACGGCCATGCCCATTACAAAGGCCGATCTGTCCAAAGCTCAGTTGGATGCAGTTCAGGCCCAGATTGATGCGTTTGAGAAGCTCTGCCTTGGTCAGTTTGGGCGTAATCGTTCAGGCCCTATACTCAAAGGTCCTCTCCCGGATCCAGAGTTGATCAAGAAGACAACTGATGCTCGGGAGTACCAGGTTAACATGACAGAGATGATTCACCAGGCTGTTCATCATGCATTGATCAACCAATCAGGCACTTTGGTAAATTCTTTGGACAATCTCATCAAGAAGGCGGTGGATGATGCTATTTGCTTGAAGGGTCCAGTGTTTATAGCAGATTCTGCAGGAGCATCAGGATCAGGAAGAGGCAAAGAAACTGCAGATAATACAATGACCGTTGCTCCACAGATGCCAATTGCTCCACCACCTCCTGTTGAATTGGCCAACGGTTTCCTGTTGATGGCCGATGGAACTATTGTCGGCCCACATGGTGAAAAGTATGCCAGGACTCTGAGCGAACAAGAAAACAACCTGCAGCTGCAAGGCTACGTGCAGAGGTTCCTTCACATCAGCGTATGGTCGGAGATTACAATAATTATGTGATGGACATAGCTGATGGAATGCCACCTGGAAATCAACAGTCCGATTGGTCGCAGAAAATAGCCGAGGTGATCCAAAATCAATTCGGCTTGAAGCCTAAAGATGAAGCGAGGTTGTATCGGCACCCGTACCCGTCTTATTTTGATGCAGTGCCACTTCCTCCGCGTTACAGAGTGCCGGATTTTTCCAAATTCTCCGGGCAAGATGATATGACCACCATCGAGCATGTGAGCCGATTCTTGGCTCAGTGTGGTGAGGCTGCTTCAGAGGAGGGACTTAGGCTCAGATTTTTCCCTCTATCACTATCGGGGCCGACGTTTACCTGGTTTACGTCGTTGCCAGCAGGATC
>CM014278.1:81877538-81909654 GCA_004135705.1 Alloteropsis semialata
CGCCCCTCCCCGTCGCCTCCCCCGTTCCTCGCTGTTGCAGCCGTGCGTCGCCGTCTCGCCGCCGCAGCCGCGCATCGCCGCCCTCTCCCCCTCCCCACCATGTCCGGGACGTCGAGGAACTTGCTCGATTTGCTCGATGGTACCCAGGACGACAACGACGAGCAGATGGCGACCTACTCTCCGCCGGCGCCTGCCTTCGGTCCTCCAGCAGCTGGCTCGATGCGTGCGGCCGCGCCGCGAGTGGGTGCGCCCGCATCGGGATTTATGGATGGCTTCGACCTCAACTCGCAGGCGGCCCCCATTCCCGGCCTCGTCGACTTCAACTCGCCGGTCTGTTCCTTTCCCGGCCTCGACGGGTACCAGAGCCTTCTCCAGTCCGGGGACGTCCCTACCCGTCGGCGCATCGCGAAGGCAGCGTCGTCGAGCTAGCCTCGCCGCAACAATGCACGTGGAGGTGCTGCACGGGCTTCGTCGTCCGCCGCCCCCTCACAGCGCATTGTTGGGGACATGCCTCCTCGTGCAGGGAGGGCAGGAGCTGCACACGGAGCCCACGGCAGGAGCCTTTCGCGCACGGCAGGCCGCGGTCGCCGCTCCACCGTGAACGTCGACGACGATGGCAGCATTGGTGATGCACTGGTGGTGGACTCCGGTGAGGATGCTGAAGATTCCGACGAGGTACTTTCCTCCTACAATCTCTTTGCCATTTGCAATGTAGGGACTAAATTTGATGGCGTTGTTGTTCGATTACATTACAGCGTGGGTATGATTATGCTAGATGGACCGAGAAAAGGTCAACTGTTTATTGTCAATTAGTTGTACGTGAGATTAGGGCTGAGAATCGAGTAAATGGTCAAATGAATTCGGTAGGGTGGGAGAACATTTGCAAGGAACTTCTCAGATTGACTGGTCAGAATTATTCTAAGAAGCAAATGAAGAATAGGTATACACAAATCAAGACATTGGCAACCTTCTGGAAAGAGCATCTGAACTCCACTGGACTAGGCCGAGCTCCCAATGGTGCAATCATAGCATCAGATACATGGTGGAAGAAAAACACCGAGGTAAATGATCACCTCTTGTGCCTATTGTCAATTAGTTGTTTGTTGCACTCATGACTTTGGTTTGTAACATTTCAGGGAAGAACAGAGTGTTCCAAAGTGTTCTACCACCGCATTCCCCCCTACCTAGATGACCTGATGGAGATCTTCCAGAATTTGACAGTAGATGGGCGATCAGCTTTCTGTCCAGGCTTTGAGCAGAATGTAGATGGAGAACAGGAGAGGAGCAAGGATAAAGGCATTGCAGCAGACCCTTTTGATCTTGTTGGAAGAGATGATAGTCCCATGAGCACTAGTACCAAGAGGCATAGTAGCACTGCCACAACAGGAGAGAGTCCTGTGAAGAAAACCAAAAGTCCTATGATCAGAGCACTTAGGGGTCTGGCTGCTGAAATCAAGTTTGACAGGGAGGAAGGCAACAAGAAGGAAGAAAGTTATGCCAAGAGGGAGGAGGCACGGTCCAGGGCATTGGTCAGTGCAAAAGAGCAGATCATGGAGAAGAAGCAAATGAAATTGCAAGCTGAGATGGATGAATGTGTCAACCTGGCTAGAGAGAGTAGGATACCTGACGATTCGATTGAGATGTTTGTGGCTTCTGAGTTGTTCATGGAACCTGCCAAGAGGGCATTCTTCAAATCCATCAAGACACCTGAGAGCCGACGTGGGTGGATCAAGTGGCACTGCGAGCAAAAAGGACTGTTGTGAACCATTTATGTCATGTGTCATGCGAATTAGTTCTGTTTATGTGTTGTGAACCATTTATGTCATTTGTGTTGTGAACCATTTATGTCATGTGTAATGTGAACCATTTCTGTGTCATGTGAACCATTTCTGTCATGTGAACCATTTCTGTCATGTGAACCATTTATGTCATTTGTCATGTGAACCATTTATGTCATTTGTCATGTGAACCATTTATGTCATTTGTGTTGTGAACCAATTGTCATGTTACCTATATGATATGTTGTCTTATGATCTTGTTACCTATGTGTGTCCTAATATATTTTTATGATGTTCCTTGTAGGACTTGATTGATGCCGCATATGAGCAGTGGGTACTAGAGGATGAAGAAGATGAGGAAAAGGAGGCTGATGACAGAGAGAGGAGGAAAAAATTGATTATGGCGGCCGCTGATATCATTGGTACGTACCACCTTGAGAACATTTGCAATAAGCTGATTACCGTTGTCCTGCCACAACCGGATATGAATGGGTCATTGAGACACTAGGGAATAGGACTCAATGTTACAACATGTTTAGAATGGAAAGGCCTGTGTTTGAGAAGTTGCACAATTTGCTAGTTGCATCGTATGGGTTGAGTTCGACTAGGAGGATGTCATGTGTGGAATGTTTAGCTTTGTTTCTCTGGATATGTGGTGCTCCTCAATCTATGCGGCAAGCTGATAATCACTTTACAAGATCAATGGAGACACTCAGTAGGAAGTTTGAAAAAGTGTTGCAATGTTTGGTTAAGTTGGCAGGCGACATAATTAGGCCAGTAGACCCTGAATTTAGGACACCTCATCCAAGAGTACAACATCCCATGTTTGCTCCGTTCTTTGACAATTGCATTGGAGCAATTGATGGGACACATATAGAGGTGGTCGTGCCAAAGAAAGATTTCATTACACACTTGAACCGAAAATCAAAGACCAGTCAGAATGTGCTAGCAATTTGTGATTTTGACTTGAGGTTCACCTTTATCGTTACTGGATGGCCTGGATCGGTTCATGACATGAGGGTATTCAAGGATGCACTTCAAAAATTAGGAAGCCATTTCCCACATCCTCCCCAAGGTAATTATCAACCTAATTTATCTATTTTCTTGTGTCTGCTGCTTCCACCTGTTTGCATACTGGACATGACTATAGCAGCACCCTTCACAATCTGTTTGCATACTTTGTAGGGAAGTTTTATGTTGTGGACTCGGGATTCCCTAACAGGCCGGGTTACCTTGCACCGTACAAGGGGACAAGGTACCATTTTCAGGAGTACAACCAAGGTGCGCCACCAAGAGGTAAAAAATAGACATTTAATCATAGACATTCCCAAGTTCGCAATGCAATAGAGCGTTCCTTTGGTGTGCTAAAGAATAAGTGGCAGATTTTGATGCATATGCCCTCGTATCCACCACAAAAGCAAAGTAAAATTATTTCGGCATGCATGGGTTTACATAATTTCATTAGAGAGAGTAGATTGCAAGATGTAGATTTTGAAGAGTGTGATGAAGATGAGGATTTCATTCCAACGGTGGATGAGCCAAGTGGGCTGCGACGGCGCCGTGAACATTCAAGACGTGTGAATGAACAAGTGGGGGAAGACATGAGTGATGATCGTAACATGAACGATTTTCGTGATTGGATGGCAAATGGATTGTATGAAAAGAGGATGGCATGGATCAGTGGATGAGCTGCTTTGTATTGTATTTATGTGCACAAAACTTGTATGAATGTTTGTATGAACATTTTGTATAAATAAAATGAGATGCAACATGGGGCATGGGATCGACAGCCACGGCAAGTGCGCGGGAAGGGAAGGTCACGGTAGTTGAACGTGCAAAAAAACAGGGACAGTGACAGGGGCATGTGATAGGGGTAAAAGAGTCTTTACTCAGTGACTTATAAGTCCCTGTAACCAAACATAACTGACTTAAATACAACTGACTTAATAAGTCAGGGACTTAATAAACCAGGGACTTATTGAAACCAATCGGGGCATTAGTTTCCGGTGTCCTCTCAAAAGGCAGAAGTACTCTCTGCTCAGCATCTGGTAACGCGACCAGCACCTGCGTCGTCCATTGATACACAGGGTCAATATTTAGGTATTAGTACCTGTCATCACCAAACAAAGTACATTATTGTACTCCGTGCTACCATGTTCATATTTCGATCTTTTTGTACTTAAACACTAGCTAGTACCCTTTTTCTTTTTTGAAAATACAACACGAGCTAGTACTATATTATATAGAAAAAATAACAAGTACTACGTACTCCAATGGTGTAGGCGATCAGCCGTGACGCGAGACCTGATCGGCCAGCTGACAGACACCAGGCGGCCGGAGCTCTGAAAAAAGGCTCGCTCATCCGACCCTTTTGATGAGCCAGACCTTTTGATGGGCAGGCCTGTCGCTGTCACACTCTATCCGCACCACGTGCACGAAATCACGAATCGCGCATGTGTAAGACGCGCCGCCCCACACGCGTGCAGCCTGCATGCCGAATTGGACGCTTGTGCTCGTGCATGCGTACAGCGCGCGTACTGTCTGGCGGGGACGCGTTGAGGAATCCGCGTTCCTCTTGTGAGGCTTTCAGCGCGTAGGGCTGCTGTTTTTCTTTTTTTTTTCCTTCTTCTAGATGCTCGTTTTGAAGTGGCTGTCGTCTGGCTACGGGATCGATCGAGTACGTGCGCGATGCGCCGGTGCACGTGACGGAGGAGAGGATCTCGCTTCCACCCGAAACTCTGGTCATAAACGAGGTCATCTACCCCTTTTGCTGGGACTGTTTCGGCGACGGCTGAATGGAAGAAGATTTTCATTGACACGTATACCTAAACATATTTATTGACGCGTTCGGAATTTCCATGCTAGCCAAACACAAACAGGACGCAAACGTGCACATTGGCCGGAAAACTATACGTGTCGCCCATGATATGCCCGGCTGCTATTTGTCGCCTACGGGGAGCTGTAGCCCACGCGAGAAAAAAAGTGGGGCACGATAGAGGTCCACGAAATTTTGAAGGAAACAATATTCTAGAACGATTTCGTACTTTTGGAAGAAATTGTATCTGGCAGCAGGATTTTTCCTCTCTGCTCCGTCCTCTGTGTGCAGTGCAGGTGGCAAAAAGGCCCATCCTGGCAACAGGCCGAGACTCGACGGAAAGTAGCTACCGAGTATTTCATGTAGGGCCTAGTCTCGATCCAATTTGGGCCTTTTCTTTTGAGGTCGGATCTGATTCACTTGTAGCCCACTCCTCCCCTCTCCAAGGATCTGATTCACTTGTAGCCCACTCTTCCCCTCGCCGAGGATCTGATTCACTTGTAGCCCACTCCTCCCCTCGCCGAGCGACAGACATCGGACGGAAAAGCCCACTGAGGCGTCAGTGAACAGGCAGACCCAATTATAATGGCTCGTCCGTTTGAAACCGAGAGGCCGGGGCAAGCCCAGCGCGAGCCACCCCAGGCCAGGCCAGGCCCACCTTGAGGCTGTAGCAGTACCTATTGGTTCGTGAGCTCCGTGGTCACACGCCAGTTGCAACTTGCTAGCTACTGCACGAAGCTACCCGTACTAGCTTTCACGATCATGACTGTTCCGTAGGCAGTAGGAGACATGTAGCATCGAGGCTGAGTTCGCAGTTCTGCTCCTGTGTGGTCTGGGCGTTTGGCCCGTCTGGCGGTCTCGGTCTCCTCACCTCAGCTCAGGATGACCGGCACCGGCAGGCAGCTAGGATAGACACATGCAGCCGTGGAGGGGGTTGCACATGCTACTGCGTGTTCGGTTGGCTGTTGGCTGGTGGCTGGTGCTGATTTGTTGTGAGAAAAAAGTACTGTTGGCTGGCTGGTGGCTGGTACTAATTTGTTGTGAGAGAAAAGTACTGCTGGCTGGTGGCTGATAAGCCAAGCGAACAGGCTGCCATTTTCCATCGCACGGCCAGGGCTTTCTCTACAATTTCGAGGGCCATAGGACGATCTGGACATTATATCATGTGCCGTTTAGCCTAAATATTTATTTTTCCAATTTGTAATTTGCTAATAGAGACCGCGTGCGCCATTCCTAAGCCCATCGACCGATCCTGCGTGGCGGGCTCACAAGTTCGGGCAAGCCGGCAAGCTGAGCCCACGCGGCGCGGCAGCGGGAGAGGGTGTCTCTGGTCGAGGAAGCTGGCCAGGCCGTGCCCTGCAGTCCTGCCCCATTGACGTGCCAGTAGGGGCCGGGCCGAACGGCGGGACGCGACGGGTAGGGGGCAGGTCCAGGCCGCGCGCTCGGCGCTTCCGTGTCGCGCTGTCGGGCGTCACGTACCATCGGCACGTTTTACTCAAAAAAAAAAACGTACCAGCGGCACGTAGCCAAGTACGCCTACGTAGTACTCACGACGCACAAGTTCCACGCAGCCGCACCGGATAATGTTACTGCTGCTACAGTGAAACAGCTGCAGGTCATTTCACCAAGCCGAGCTTTCAACAGCGACAAGCGGGGTGATTTTAATTGAGCCATCAGCGGGAACCGCACACGTGACACGTCCCGCTTTTTCTGTGTCCCGCCGCGGCGATCACCTTCGGTCGCTCTCTTTGTTCGGCAAACTTCTGATCGGCTCGATATCTTTTCAGAAGCGACGGGTAGCAAGCATGCTGGTCAGCGACGATGCTGTTAGTCCAGTTCGTTTCAGCAGGCCCTTGCACATTTTTCCCACAGCGTGGAAGAAACAGAAACAGATTCTACGCACGGTGACAAACGTGCAGCGGCCGAGATGGAGATTCACGGAGCGAAACAAAACAGGAGTCCACGGCCAACTCCAGAGTCTCCAGAGGCTGGATTCGATTCCCTGCGCCGGCAAGCGGACAAGAGCGTACTGTAACAGCCTCCGGAGCTCCGCTTGTCTGGGGGCGCCACCGCCAACGCAGTTTTTACCAGTCCGAGTCTCCAGCGCGATTCTTGAAAGAGGCAGTTGTACTGCTGGCACTAGCAGTGCTGCCGAATTGGCGGCGGGAGGAGGAAACCTGTCGGGGGAAACAAAGAATTTCCTACTCTCCTGCTCAAATTCTCTTGCAGTAAAAAAAAGTAAACAGCTGTAAAGTGTGTCGCTGCAACGGGGTCCAAGATAGATCCGCTCGACAATGTTCGGATGGTCGCGTCAAAAAAATTTGCACCAAGGAATCTCGCATGCATGGAGCTCTAAACGAAGTCAATTTATAAAACCTTTTCACAGATGAGTGCAACTTTGCGCGACGAATCTAATGAGCCTAATTAATTCATGATTTGCTACAGTAATGCTACAGTAATCATCCTCTAATCGTGCGGTCAAAGTCCTCATTAGATTCGTCTCGTGAATTTAGGGGGGTTGTGGAGGTAGTTTTGTAAACTGGCTTTATTTAATACCCCTAATTAGTGGTCAAAATAGAATGAAAAAAATTTGCACCCCCATCTGAACACTGTTCATTCTAATGACGCCCAGTGGTAGGGCAAGTACGCCCCGTCAGAGCGCCACACTGCCCCGGCAGATGTTCTGCAGTCAGCACCGCAGAGGCAGCGAGTCTAGCGATTTAGGATTGCGTTCGGCACGGCGCCTGACCAGCGAGCCGAGACGCCGTTTCCTGCCGAACAGCGCGGCCTCCCCGTGTTCCAGGGCCTCGCTCCCGCGTTCCCGTGCTCACGAGTCGACAGCGATTGTGGCATCCGGGGGAGCCAGCCTGTCCGGCCGAGCGCCAGGCGTAGCTTGAGACGGTCGTCGCTTCTGTTCCCCGCCGGTCTGCTGGCGATGATGGTCCGGACGGTTTCGGTTTCTTGCGCCACCAGCACACGCAATGGACCTACGGTTACGGTTACCGATTCCAAAATGCCAAATTCGAATTCGCGCCTTCCTGTCTGGCGGAAGTAGTAGCTTAGAAGTATCTAACGTCTATAGACATTTAGACATATGCTCCATCTTTTTCTTGTTCTTCCTCAAAGCATGATTTTTTATTCGTTTTGCGGAGAATAGGGCCGCGGCTCGGTTAGACATACGCAAATGTGCTAGTGGAGGGCATATTCTTAGCTGAATTGAGCATGGACGGAGCAAGCTTAAGCCTCTTTTTGCAAAGAAACAAATGATGAAAACGCAGCGTGTTAAACAAACGCACCAAAAAAACGAGAGATACTTGACCTTTCGCAGAAAGCATGTTGGAACGAAGCAAAAACTATACTCCAAACATGTACATCCATGGACAGAGAAAAGTCGAGCGACATTCGATCAGTGGAGAACATAAAACTAGTGCTGTTATACCCAAAAGCCAGGTCATAAAATCGAGACGCTGCATCACTGTCTGGTCACAGGCACCTAGGCCTTATTTAGTTACCACCACCAACTTCACTATTCATCAAACTTCACTATTCATCAAAGGGATTCTTACATGCATGGAGTAGTAAACGTGAGTTAATGACAAAACCCATTCCATAACCCCCCCTAACTTTGCGAGACGAATCTAATGAGCCTAATTTGGCCATGATTAGACAACGTCATGCTACAGTAAACAATCTCTAATGACGGATTAATTAGGCTTAATAGATTCGTCTCGCGATTTCCCGTCCAACCGTGTATTTAGTTTTATAATTAGATCATATTTAGTCCTCCTAATCTTCGATTTAGAATTGCTACAGTGAACAGATTCAAAAAAGTTTGAAAAGTTGGACCAACTAAACAAGCCCTTAATCTAGTGAATCAGTGACGGCCCGCGGCCGGCATGCATGGACCGCCATTTTCGTGGCTTTCTGTGCTTCACGAAGCTCACAAGTCCACCAATGGGAGCATATATTCTCCTCCACTACATTTCCATCTATTTCAGTTAATAGCACATCTGTTTTGCATGCTCATGTAGACATTTTTGTTTCTTAGTATCACACCAAACAGGATCCAATCCAACCCATTTCAGTTGCCACAACGATATCTTTTGTCTAGTTGCGAAAACTCAAGCAAACTCCTTTTTCCCCTCCTCCTGTTAGGTCAGTTATTTAGATTCAGAAACCATGCTGATTGAGTTTTAGATTCAGAAACCATGCTGATTGAGTTTTAGGGGATAAAACTCCTCTCACGTCTGATGAAAGCTCTTCTTCTCTCTCCTCGTCATATCAGCAAAAATGATGATTTGACATATAATTTAATGTCATAAAACTCTTCATTAAATTTTCATTGAGAGAGTTAGGAATGTCGTATTGTTTTTATTAAGGCCCTGTTTAATTTAGAAAGATAAGTTTAGAAAATTTACTGTAGCAAAACTAAATCAAAGATTAGGAGAGCTAAACATGATCTAATCATAAAACTAAATACACGGATGGACGGAAAATTGCGAGACGAATCTATTAAGCCTAATTAATCCGTCATTAATCCACGTTTAATACTTTTAATTAGTGTCCTAATATTTGATGTGACGGGATGAATAGGAAAAACTTATGGAACTAAAAAGGGAAAAAAAATTGTATTGTAATACGGAGTACTGTACACTCTGAATTCAAACCGTGGCAGGCTTTATGATCACAGCTTGTCTTATCTGTCTGTCATCTGTGACTAATCTCACAGAGCAGCAGCCTGATAGAGCAAGATGTGGAGTTCCAGCAGTGCTGCCCCTCCGTCCATCGCATTTCTCCGTACCAATGCTCATGCTCTGTCCCTCGAGCCGGAGCGCCGGACGGCCGGACCCGGACCCATGCGATTTGCTCCCTCCAATGTGATGTGATGCCACAGCGCGCTTGCTTGTACCCTACTGCTGATTGCCCCGTTGTTTAGTGGCGGAGCCGGCCGAGAGCAAACGGGATGGCGACGACATGCCGAGCACATGTGCCCGCCATGCTCGGAGCCCTGTTGCCGCTGGCCGGGGCAGCGCTCAGACAAACCTGCGCCCGGCACGGCTGGTTGTGTGCGCGTGAGATCAGAGAGGCACGGCAGGAGCCATCTACACTGGCTCCCTCGTTGTTTCGTTAGAAATTTGAATGTGGAGAGGATAAATTTGTTGCAGAAGCTACAAATTAGTACTCTAAAATTACTATTTATTTTGGTTTTTCTAAGTTGTCATTTTTTTATGAATCTAGATATACGTTATGTCTAAATGCATAGAAAAATGATGAATATAGAAAAACTAAAAACAAATTGTAATTTCAGAATCTGAATGTGCCGGGTCTGCAGCAGCTGCAGGCAGGTGCCGGGTCAAGAACTGTGCTGCGCGGAGAGGACTTTGCCTCCGCGCATATCTGAACTGAACATTAGTGGGAGCAGTTCGCTTCCCTGATCATGACCGATGCGGTGACCGCATCGTGTTGCGTATCGAGGTCCCTACGCGGTCGCGGATCTACAGAAGCCCACCGCTCGTTTTGTCCAAAAGTATCTTCATATTTTTAAGCTACAAAAGGTTTTATTTTTTCCCCTTGTCTTTTCAGTTCTGCAACTGCGATCGGAATCTGTTCTAGCACAAGTTTCTTTCTATTTTCCACGTTCGTCGTGTACTCATAGTTCATAAAAGAATTCTATTGTCCAAAACTTATTTTCTTGATTGTTGATATGTACTCGCTTGAGATAAGCGAGCAAACAATTAGTGTAGCATTTCATGCCTACTGAACAGCTAGCACAAGAACATGTGTGGGCGAGGCGACAATTCAGCGCAAACTCTTGCAAGTGTACCATAAACATGAGGTTCGATCCAGAGTCCCAGGGCTCAAATTTTTCTATGGGTGTACTGTCCAATCAAACTTATGCTACTGTTCTTGAATATTTTGTGGTCTTTTCCACGTACATTGTCAGCTAATGCTCATGAATATTTCTACTGGTTTGGTGCCTCGGACAGCGACTAGTAAGTATTCAATCATCCAACTGGATCCTCATTCCGTGTTCGGATGGGAGGTAAAAAAAATTTTCAGGGTATTAAATGGTACTTTGATCACTAATTAAGGGTATTAAATAAAGTCAGTTTACAAAACTATCTCCACAACCTCCTGTCAAATTCGCGAGATGAATCTAATGAGGCCTTTGACCACGCGATTAGAGGATGATTACTGTAGCAAATCATGGATTAATTAGGTGCAGTAGATTCGTCGCGCAAAGTTGCACTCATTTGTAAAAAGATTTTGTAAATAAACTTTATTTAGGCCCTCATGCATGCGACAGTAATCCGGGACAATTTTTTTGTCCCGGCTGCCGAACACGTCCTCAATGACCAGCAAAACGCAAATGCAATGCTCAGATGTTCAAGCCCGACAAACACTTGTTGATGAATCAATCAACCAAATGAAATCACTTCGAGTACAACTGCACTGGATCCTAACGATCAATCTTTTTTTTCCTCTTTCTCTCTTCTAATAAGAACTAATTAGCGCTGCAATGGAATGAATTCACCGTTCACAACCCGATGAGGTTTCTGGAGGTGGTGACGCCGCCGTCCACGACGAGGTTGTGGCCGGAGATGTATCTGGACTCGTCGCTGGCCAGGAAGAGCACCGCCTCGGCGATGTCCCTGGGTCTCAGCGTGGGGCCCTTGAGCGTGGCCAATCCCCTGACCACCTCCTCCATCTTCTCCACCTCCTCGTCGCTGGGCACGCTGATGTCGATGTCGACGTCGGCGTCGGCGGCGTCGCCGTGTCCCTGGCGCCAGGCGTTGATGAGCATCGGCGTGGCGACGCCGAAGGGGGAGACGCAGTTGACGCGGATGCCGTGCGCGCCGAGCTCGCAGGCGGCGTTCTTGGTGAGGCCCACGATGGCGTGCTTGGAGGCGGTGTAGGCGTGGGGGCCGAGGCCGCCGAGCACGCCCGCCACGCTGGCGACGGAGACGATGCTCCCGGCGCGGCGGGGCGCCATGGCGAGCGCCGCGTGCTTCATCCCGAGCGCGGCGCCCAGCGCGTTGACGCGGAGCACGCGGTCGAACTCGCCCGCGTCGAAGGAGAGGATGCTCTTGGCGGCGCTCGTCTGGCGGCCCAGCACCCCGGCGTTGTTGCAGTAGACGTCGAGGCGGCCGCCGTGCCGCGACAGCGCCCACTCCACGGCGCGCTTCACGTCCTCCTCCACGGACACGTCGCAGCGCACGAAGCTGACCTGCGGGCCCAGCGCCGACGCCAGCGCCTCCCCGGCCGCGTCGTCGATGTCCGCGATCACCACCCGGGCGCCGTGCTTCACGAACACCCTCACGATGGCCTCGCCGATCCCCCGCGCGCCGCCGGTCACAATGGCCACTTTCCCGTCCAGCCTGCAGGACGAAAACAACTCACCGGCATTAGCCACGAGAGCTCCAACAAACCCGGGGGGAGAAAAAGGCCGCAGCTGCCAGCCAGACAAGGCGAGACACCATGGGGACAGAGCAGTACCTCTTGGGCATAGGGGTGGGCGCGACGGCGGCGCCATTGCTGTCCCAGGCGTGGTGCGAGGGCGACATGGCTGGCTGGTGCGCGTGCGCCATCTCGGGGCGGAGGTCCAGGGTCGGCATGGCTGCCGCCGCCGCGTACGAAGCGAGGCTAGCGTGCATGTATCTCTCAGCCGCAGGCAGCTCACGCGGGGCGGGACACAGGAACCGCGTGCGTGTGCGTGTGCGTGTGCGTGTGCGTGTGCGTGTGCGCTGCGTGCTCTTCTGCTGTGGCCTGTGGAGCGCTTGGGTGGTCCGGTCCCCTACTTATAGCGCCGGGCCGGGCGCGAGCGCGAGTGGGCACGGTCCGGTCCCCGTCCCTCTCCCGTGCGCCCGTCGCGGCAGCACTGCACTGCGCTGCACATTCGTGGAACGCGAGACGGAGACTGACCTGAAAGACAGAGCGATCGAGCGAGCGGCGTCCGTTCCGCAAGCATATCCGTGGACCGCGAGATGGGGACAGCCGGGCAGGCAGGCAGGCAGGCAGGCAGGCAGGCAGGACGCGCCGAGAGCCACGCGGGAGGCGGCCGCAGCCACCCACGGGAGACGGGACAGAGTTCGGTTTCGTGACGTAGCGAGAGCGGCCGGCCAGCGACAGAGTTCGGTTTCGTGACGTGGCGAGAGCGGCCGGCCAGCTGGTTGACCGCGCCGCGCGTGTGCGAAGCCAGCCAGCCAGGTCGGGTTCGGCGAGGGACGGACGGGAGCGCCGGCCGCCGGGAGGGGGTCGGGCCGCGCTGGCTGGTCTCGAGCCAGGACAGGCGGATCTGCGTGCTAGGACGGAAACTCGATGGAACTTCTGTCCTGCATGGAGTCTTTTGCTTACCTCACGCGTGACCGGCTGGGGTTGAATCCAGTGTGTGTGGGCGTGGAGGCTTGAGGCAGACGAGTTGATCAGCAACCAACTTCTCGTCACACAAAAAAAGGAGCAGTGGACGAGCTGATCGTTCGACAACACTTTGCCTTGCCCTTTTTGCTATTTGAACCGGGCAGACGGCGAGGCTGGGTCAACTTCCTGTTAAGACTATCTGCAACGATGTCCCTTAAACAAGCCTAATCTGCTATTGTACCGGTTTCATCCTCAAAATTTGCCTGCAGCGGCACCCTCTAATCTGCTATTGTACCGGTTTCATCCTCAAAATTTGCCTGCAGCGGCACCCTCTATCTCATCCTCGATTCTTCAGGCGCGGTGCTCCCTCCCCCAAATTTCGGGGAGTTCTCGTCCTCCGGCAAATCTCGTCTTCTCCCGTCGCCGCCTCCCCTTCTCCCATCGTCGCCGCCTCCGGATGGCTGGATGCCACCCACAACCGTTCGCCCGCCCGTCCGTGCAGGACGCCGCTGCGCTGCCCTAGTGACTGCAACACTGCCCAAGCCTGGAGCGGTGGAGCCCCAAGAGGATGAGGAGAGGGGGCCTGCGAGGAGCCGCCGCCGACCCAGTGCCGCGCCGCCGCCCCGGAGAGCGCCGCAGTTCCCGCCTGCACCGCCAGCATCGGTCTTATCTACTCCTCCGGTTCGCTCTCCACCGGCTCTCTCTGTCGCAAGTTCGCAACTGAACCCGCAATGGCGCCGGCCGCTCAGCACCTCGCCTCGCTCCGGTCGGCTCGCCAGCAGGCAAGGGCGCCGGCGGCGGCTATGGCAGAGAGAGTCGGGATCGAGCACTGGTTGCCCCACCAGCACTCGAGGACCCTCTCTGCTCGTGATCCAGGTTCAGTTCAGTCTCCACATGCTCTCTGCTCGTGATGAGGGATCGATTTCTCAGAGATCAACCACCTATTCTTTCTTTGTCCCCCCTTCCTCATAGCAGGTCGGTGCTCGCGCGGCTGCGAGGAACGGCAGCTGCAAGGAAGGAGGAGCCGCTGCTGCTCCTTCTTCCCCGGAGCCAAAAGAAATCTTGGAGGCGCTCATGGAGATACCCAGCCTGGCTCTGTGTACCGGCCTTCATGCCGAGATCTTCTTGCAGGTGATGCTGCTCCGCGCCGTGAACACCTAGACCACGCCCCCTATGCATTTGAAGAAATGCCCGAACCCTCCCATCCCATGTGCCGGCCTTCGAGACGTCTCTTGTGCAGTTCAGGAACCCGTCTCGCCGCTGCGCCTCCGTCGCCTTGTGGGTGGAATGTGTGGATAAGACGGGAGGGAAAAAATAAAAGAAATAAATGAGAGGTGGGACCCACGATAGGGATGGAAATAGAGGACATTGCTGCAGCACATTGTTGTTTAGAGGATGAAAATTTTTAAGGGATCCTTCAAATATTGCTTTAGAGGGTGGTATATAGAGGACACCGTTACAAATAGTCTAAACGGAGAGCCTGGGTGGCTATTCATACGAGGTTTGGACTTTCTGCTCTCGGGACTCTGACATTACATCAGTGGTGATTCTGGGTAGGTGCCGACAGGAAGGGTGTTAGTTCAACGATGCCGATTGTGTGAGAACTCTTCTCGCGTAGTACGTGGGGGGTCTCCAGAGTCCAGAGTCCAGTCGATCCAAGCTGTTCCGTCTTTGATTCTCGATGCAGGTCAAATTTGTAAGCGGGGTACGTGACTTGTTACGCAAAGGCGCCTGTGTGGAGTTCTAGCTTCCCAAGCTAAGTGATCGACTTGGACGTACCACGTACTAATTGATTTCCTATTCTAACATCATCTTCCTTGCTGATTACTACGCATTTGTCATGCCCAATTCTCCCCAAACTTTGAATTTGCATGCACACAATCACATTTAGCAAGTCACACCTATTTTCAGTTCCCAATTTTATTTTATTTTTTTGTTTCAGAACGGGCCTCAGATCATTTATTTCATATTTCCGTATCAGAATGCATCAACAAACAACCCAAATACACAAATCACCTATGAATGATGATAGCACGGCCACAAGACATAATTCCAATATCTAATTAGCTAGCGCTAGGCCGCTAGTACGGCAGACACTTGCCAGTGGTTGACACAAGTGCTTAATTCCAACCCCAAGAACCTACCAGTCCCATCATGCACACGGGAACGGACCAGTCATCGAACCAAAGCCCATAGCAAACGATCGCATCTGCTAAAAAAAGAGTCAAAAGGGAAAAGGCCTCTCGTGGCAGCAGCCAGGAAGCTCCCCCTCTCTCCGGGAGCTGGAAGAAGGTGCGAAGGGGGCAAAAAAAACTCGGATCTGATTTGTCCTGCCCTTTTGGATCCACTCTGCAGATGATCTAAACAACTGACCAAATCTTGGCCTCACCTAAACATCTTTGAACAAGCCGATAAGTAACGGCTTCCGTCCTGGTCGCGCCGCAGCCGAAAGCAACAAGGATTCCTCTCTGTCATGTACATGTACTGCACACACAGCTGTGCTTTGTACGCATGCGATTTTTTTTGGGCTGGGGTACACAACTGCATGCTCATCACTTGATCAGCAGGGAAGGGAAATAGTAGTGACATGGTACTGACGTCACCACAGGAAGAAACTTCGGTTAGCTAGGCATGCGGCGTTTCGCTGGGGAGGAGAGATGAGATTTAATTTGTGATCAAATTCACAGAGAGAGAAGGGCCATATTCAGAACTTAAGAGGCGGCTAGATATAGCTCATCTAATGATAAAATAGTGACATGATTAGGTGAGTGATAGCGTGATAGCGTGCATCAGGGCTCCTGTCAAAAAGAAGAAGAAGCTTGTATCAGTATCACTCGTGCACATTAAAAAAAACCTTGAATATGTACTGCATTATCCCTCTAACGTTATTATATATATGGCCGCATTTGACCAACGAATTCAGAAGTATAGTGCATTTTCTGAGGAGCACATAATGGCGGAAAAACATTTTCAGATAGTATTGCCTTTGTTCCTGGGGTGTTTGTTCCCATATATTACATAATATGTCTTAGGGACAAGGACAAAATGGTAAAATACTACTATAGATCACCAAAATAATTCAAATAAACTGCAATGGATAATTTATTTCAGAATATTTAATTTAATGGTCTATAATGACTTTTATCGTAATGTTTTTTGTTTATAAGCTAGATAATATGATGCACCGAGAAAATAAACGGTGTACACATAAGGAAGGACGATGCACAATACCTAGTTTCAGTAGACTCTGAGTAACTGGTCGTCTGGTCAGGCTCCCAAGCCAAGATCGAGTACAGTGCTTTGGGGAAAACGGAGACCCCAAATCCATGGGGAGGTTAGTAGCATGGCGTGTTAGGCGCGTCGGTTATTCACTTATTCTCTTCTCGCTGCGTGGTGCTTAAGCTTAAACTAATGCTGCTCACTGTCAGCTCCGATCAAGAGCTAGGCTAGGCGCTTAGGGTAGGCTAGGCTAGCCATGTTCCGGATGCAACCAAGCTACGCAAACCATGCACGCATGGCTCCGCGGGATCTTGCATTGTTAGGCCGTGCCCGCGCGAGGAAAGCTGGCTGGCAAGCCATGGCAGCAGCCAGCCAGGTGGGTGGGCGTGCCAGAGTCAAACTCAAAGCAAAAGGCACAAGGCACCGGTAGGGGCCGGGATTCCCTGATCATTGGCGCCTGAAAAGACAAAACTGATGGGTGTTTAAACTGGTCATGGAACTGCAGGTTCACGGTCACGATCTGATCACCGATCATCTCGACTCGATCGTCGTCTGCTAGCTGGTCCAGTCGGAATATAATGGGCGTCAACGCGGCAAGATGAGCAAACCACAACTTTATTTTTTTGAGGAAAACTCGTAGCACAATAGTACATCGTCAATAATGCAGCTACCCTGTTTATCTTGTCGTTTTTTCCCTTTTTTTTCTTTTTGCATTTGGATATGACCGAGTATACTTTAGTTTCTGCCAGAACTTATGTCATCTAAAACAAAGCCCAAGGTAGAAATTAAGAGCCGACCAACAGCTTTGCAGAAGGCTAATCTCACAGAAATTAGGAGCACAACAAGCGTACATGTTATTGTCTAGCAGGATCGTCTATATGATCATCCGTGTGAAGCACGACCTATTTAACAAGTAGATCTCTGGTGGATCTGTATCCCGAGTCGGCACTAGAATACTGCACGGTCAGATTTGGTCCCATTTGTAAAGCAACCCAATCTAACACATCATCTCACCGCATAATTGGCTTCCACATCAAAAGTGAGCACACAATTAGCTTCGAGGTTGGCATTGTTGTTGGGACATGATAAAAGGACGAGGGTAGGAAAGATTTGAGAGGTATCATCAATGATAACAAGGGATATACTTAATACAGTTTTATGTTATACCTATCAAATACTGTAAAACAAAATCATCTAATATTTGGATAAGCCGTGAGCAACGCACATTGAAATATTAAAACCAAAATATTTAAACTTACAACTTAGAAAACATATTTGTGGGAAGGACATGCCCGGGTTCAGTTTCGAGCATTTCTGATTATATGATGTGCATATCTTAGTAATGACCGTCTTTTCAAAAGCACTTGAACGAGTTTTTTTTTTTCTTTCAAAGAAGTTGTACCCAAAATTTACTTTCGAATAAGTTCTCCGGAAAACTTTTGTTAGCAAGTAGTCATGAAATACTTATATATATATATATATGGATAGATTGTCCAAATAATTCAGAAATAAAAAAATTGTGGAGGAAAAATGATGAAAAAAGAAAGTAAGGAGGAAGAGGGCCACCACATGCGCGGGCACCGAAGTTAAGAGGGCATAAGATTTACTACGAGGCTTAAGTTCTTTTTTTAAGATCTCAAAAAAGAAAGTAGTAAGGAGGAAGAGGGCCACCACAATGCGTGCATGCACCACCAGCACCAACTATTAGGCACCGTAGTGAAGAGGGCATAAGATTTACGAGGCTTAAGATTATTTTATGACGCATGCTAAGTTGAACACGTAAATCCATTCACCGATCCGATTCGATTCAGTCAAAATAAAATCCTCCTTTTCACTAGCACAAGTGCACGACCACATTGCAAAGTTTGAATGAACGAGCACATATGTGTGGATGAATCCAATTCCGGGCATCCATCGAGAGGCTTTGGAAGTCTCGTTGTGGAGGCTGCTTGCCCTTTCGGCCCTTTACACGCACAAGTACAGCTTGGGCTGTAAGTTTATGACCTGCCTCGACGACTGCTGCGGTTGACCGGGGCTGGTCAAAAGTCAGAACCCTGAAAGGCTCCCGAGTCTAGAAGGGTGGAGTAAATAAACTTGCCTTGACCTTGACTCGCCCAACGTACCATGCCACCTAAGCATGTGTGGTGGTAGGTCCGCGGACTCGCCAGCGGCGCGCAACCGTGCAGCGGCGCCGGCGCCGCCCCGCAGCACCCGTCGCCTTTCGTGGTGACGACGCTCGGTCGTCACATCGATCATCAGGCATTCAGGCCCGTCCTGTGCTAATGTAATCATCCACTAGTAATCTATATCCCTCATTTTGTTATTGGTTTGGTGCATCGGCTCGAATTTTAATGGGAACCCCGCAGTCTTGATGAGCTCCTCTGATGGCAACTCGGCAACGCCTCGCCGGTTTTGACTCGACGCGCGCATCCGTCATCACTCAGCACGCTTATAGTTTCTGTGCGAAACAGGCTTATGTTCTGACGTCCTTAGCTTAATAAGTTTGGGACGCAGCGAATTACAGAGAGAATTCATGCGAGGAGAGAACAGCCATTGCAGGCCAGGCCAGGTCCCAAGTCCCAACAATCCCGATGCTGATGCCGCGCCCTGTTAGATTCGGCAGGTGCCTGATCAGATGCCGGGCATTGGCACGGCCCCGTGCGACGCCAAAAGGTAGCGAGCGGAGCGAGGGCAACTAGCAGCGCAACTGGGCTCTAAATCAACGTCTCGTTGAGCTAATCAGACGCTCGGAAAGCGCTGCGGCCGGCATTATCCCGGCTTAAACTTATCACACCCCCCACTAGATCCACTTGCCCGGCTGCAGAAAAGCGACGCTTTGCGCTGCGCTGCTGTTCTTTTCCTGGAAGCGGAAGTGGCGCTGTCGCGGAGGTCACGCAGGGCTCCGGAGATCTTTGCGAATTGGGCCCGGGGAACTAACGGCTCCGACAGCAAAAGCTACGGCGAGATCGGGAGCGGAGCAACTTGGGCGCCAAACAATGTTGGCTATGCCAACAATGGCGCGCACGGTGCTGGCACACGGCAAATGGGGGGAGCATCAGCGGCGTATGTACGGATTTTGTATTTTCGGCATGGATGCCCTGGGGCTGCGTTATTGCTGGCTGATTTGACAGGCGATACCTGTTGTTTTAGGATGGATGGTGTTGTGATTCCAGGCCGAGCCCGGGAGAGAGAAATAATCCCAACTTTCCAGGATTCCAGCACCGAGGGATGCATTGATCGATGGATGGACGGACGAACAGCTTCCAGAAACGCTTCCTGGGCATGGCCGGGCCCGGGCTGGCTGGTGGATGTGTGTGTGTGTGAGTGTATCAGTGTATGCATGGCAATGGCAACTGACCTGTTCTTTGCGCAGCCCGATGGTTGATGCCGATGCGAGGCCGTGAGCTGTTTCAAACGGAGCCGTGGCTCGCTCATCATGCTCGCGAGTGCAGTGGCAAATGGCACGCGATTGCTAGCTAGAGTGCTGCTTGCCAAACCATATCTGTTCGGATTCGGTCGCCATTTCGTTTGGGGCAGTTGGATTGAACAAGGCGTACGCGAGTACACGCCTGGTCAGTCAGGACTCAGGCACCGTACAGCCCCTCTTTTAAAGAGAATTCCTTATTTGCCATTAGATTTTATACCACTTTCTTATTTGCCATTCTTCAAATTGGACTTCCCTAATTGCCATTGCTTCAAAATTCTTTGCCTTTGTTGCCATTGCCGTTGGGTCCGTCCGTCCCCGTCAACATTTCTCCGTCGGCCACCGTCAGCTCCCGCGAGTCACCCTCCCTTCTGCCTTTGAGCCTGCCATCCATTCAATTTTCCTTGGTCACAAATGAAAGACGAGGTCACATTGACGGATCCAGCATTGGATAACTTGCATGCCACCACACTGCCAACGCCGTCGCGACAGGTGTTGCTGCAGCATCTCTCAGCTACGGACGGAGTAATCTGTGTGGCGACAATGCCTCTGCCGATAACGCGATTTTAATGGGCACAGCGGTACGTGCCCCCCCTATACCTTAAAACTCTAAAATCCTAAACCCTAAAACCCTAAAACCCTAAAACCCTAAACCCTAAACCCTAAAACCCTAAACCCTAAACACTAATCTCTAAAATCTAAACCCTAAGCCCTAAATTTAGGACCCTAAAAACCATAAACAAACCCTAAACACTAACCTTAATGTTAATGACAGACGCTAATCAAACACCGTTGGATCAATCAGGCACGAATCTTGAAGCAAATCCAGCGGCTCTGGATAGGGGGGGCACGTGACGCCCTGCCCACGACAACGTTTCCGCTCTGCCGAGAACGTGAACGATGCCGCGGTCCTCGAGGACGCCAATGACAAGACTGCCATCACGTATGCAATGTCGCCGGCAGCCATCTGATCCGGTGCAGGTCCACAGCCGAATCAACGCTTCGACTTATGGCGAGATCTTCCGTCGCTGGCTCGCGGCAACAGCCAGGTGGCGACCTTGCCACCGAGGGGTCTAGAACATAGAACACCGAGCAGCTCGGTCTGGTTCGCGCGTCGGCTCTCGCCGTCGCCGACCACGGCAAGCCGGCAACTCGGTCCTCAGTGCGGTCAGCGCGCCGCCGCCCACGAGTGTCACCCTACCCCACCCCTGCCCTCGCCGGCGTGCTGTTGCATGAACCAGAAGGCAAGCGACGCTCCCGCCGAGAAAGGCTTCAACTTCCTGCTGTGCGCGGCGGCAGCGCTGGACGCGTAGAAGGCCAGCTTTCATCACCGACCTGTTGGGGAAGCCACCCCGGGCTGCTGCATCGTACAGAAACAGAACGCGGCCTGGGGGGCGTCGCCAACGCAAGGCTTCGTCTACTTCGACAGCCACATGGGCAACATCGTCAACGAGGACGGAGGAGATGAGGACCTGGGACGACGTGAATGCCAATGTCACGGAAAGAATGACGGAATGGACGGAAACTCTAACAGAATGGCAGGGAAGGCATTAACTTTCGAAGCGATGGCAATTAGGGAAGTTGAATTTTGGGAGTGGCTAGAGCAAGTCCAACAGCTTGAGAATATTTCATCCCCAATAGAGAGGTTTTGGGGATGGACAAAACCAAAATAATGGATTATTGGAAAAACTGCTCCATCAGCTTCCCAACAAGTCATTCCCAAAAAAATGAGTGTATTGGGGATGGGAGAGCTATCTCCACTATAGTGGGGATGAAGGGGTGTTTTTTGTCAATGGAGAAAAAGTGGGGGAACTATTGGGGATCTGTTGGAGCTGTTTTTTTGCTCCTCCATCCCCAATACACTCATTTTTTTGCTATTGGGGATTGGAATGGGGAGCTCTTGGACTTGCTCTAAGGAAGCATCATAAAATCTAATGGCAAATAAGGAATTCTCTCCCTCTTCTACCTGAGCTCACGACTAGCCTAGCCTAGACTTTGAGACGCGGTAAAAATCGATCTGCCCCGTCATTGACCCCTTTGTAACATGAAGCACGTTTTTTTTCCTTCACTCGTCCACAGCAGTTGGTGGTTTTTTGATAGATGTTGCCGTTACCTTTTCTTCTAGGAAAAGCTATTCACTTTTCACTTGTACTCACAACTTTTGTGCCGTTCCATTCTAAAAAAGCAAAGACTGTGCTCTTGCAGACCAGGAACGGAGATGCGAGCGAAAGGGCACAGAGCCGGACTGGCTAGCCCGAGTAGCACTTGGGCCTCCGGTGGAGGTCGTGGGTTCGATCCCCTCTGGGGACGAATTCGTGGAAAAAAAACTCCCTCGTCTGTCTCACGCCAAAGCACATGGCAATAGACCCGGCCGGTCTCATAGGCAACGGTTCCCTGTGTAAGGGTGGAGCAGGGGTTCAGGGGTTTTCTTGACCTATGTGAAAAAGTCTTCTTTTTAATACAATGTCTCGGGGTGGGTCTTCACACCCGCAGGTCAAGTTTTTTTTTCTTTTTTTAGGAACGGAGATGCGTCCTGGAACGGAGATGCGTCCAGGACAAGCGCGCAGGAGACGAAGTCACGTAGGACTACATGTCCCCACGAACAGCCGCGGCACATGCAAAATGCATGAACCTCCCAACTATTATTCACTGCAAAAAAAAAAAAAAAGGTAGCAGTGGTTGGCTACACCTGCTAGATTTTGCTGAGGACTGATCTGATGGCGAATGCTAGCTAGCAACGTTGTTCGTGACCTGGTGTAAAATTGTATTGCCAACAGCCCAATACTCGTCGAAAACAAATAGTAAAACGCTCAAAGCCATTGTCACCGCCTTATCCTGGCTCTAAAATTACAAGCCACTTGACCCACTTGCGCAGCTACAGGCCTACGAGCTACAGCTGCATGCAAAACCAAACCGCAGCGCCGCTTGCGCTGTCCTTTTTCCGGTAAGCGGGAGTGGCGCTGTCATGGCGATCAGCACATTTTTGGGCTCCAGATTAACGGCTCCGACAGATACAGCGACGAAGATTAAGCAGAGCAGCCGTCCGTTCATTTTTAGTGGATTGAGAGAGCAACCCTTCATGCCATTCCCAACCCAATGACTAGGATGGTTTCCATAGAATTAAATGAGCTGCCACCTAGGATGAAAGGTGATGTGGCAAGTGATTAAATGAAGGAAGAGAAGGAAACTGGGTCTTGCATGAGACATGATTTCTACACGATATCCAAGACACAATGAGAGAGGAGTGATGTTAAATTTGGATATGAAAGGGTAGTGTTTGCATTGGAGAGGTAGTGTCTAGCACTAGTTTCTTGATGATGTGAAGCTTATAAAAACTATGAGTAGTGTCTTGGGTTGGGGACGGCCTCATTGTTTAGTGAATTATTAAGCAGAGCAACTTGGGCATCAGGATCCAAGCCACGAGATGCATGGACTGACGACTGTGTGATCCAAGTGTACGCGTTTGGTTAGAGGGTGTAAAAAATTTGCCGCGTAATAAATGCAGCTTTGACCACTAATTAAAGGTATTAAATAAAGTCAGTTTATAAAACTACCTCTACAACCTCCCGTGTAAATCGCGAGATGAATCTAATGAGGACTTTGACCGCACGATTAGAGGATAAGTGCTGTAACATTACTGTAGCAAATCATGGATTAATTAGGCTAGTTAGATTCGTCTCGAAAAGTTGCACTCATGTGCGAAAAGGTTTTGTAAATAGACTTCATTTAGTACTTCATGCATGCAAGATTCCTTAGGGAGAAAATTTTCCTTGTAGAAACCAAACGTGGTGAGTGAGGCTGTCAGAAACGATGAAAATTGACAGCTGCTCTGACCGCCGCAGCTGTTCAGGGATCAGGGAGGGCTCACGTCGCGTGCTTCCCGTGTTCGGATGGGAGGTAATTTTTTTTTTCAGGATATTAAATGCTACTTTGATCACTAATTAAGGGTATTAAATAAAGTAAGTTTATAAAACTACCTCCACAACCCCTGTCAAATTCGCGAGATGAATCTAATGAGGCCTTTGACTACGCGATTAGAGGATGATTACTGTAGCATTACTGTAGCAAATCATAGATTAATTAGGTGCAGTAGATTCGTCGCGCAAAGTTGCACTCATCTGTGAAAAGGTTTTGTAAATAAACTTCATTTAGGCCCTCATGCATGCGACAGTAATCCGGGACAATTTTTTGTCCCGGCTGCCGAACACGTCGGAGAGGAAAGGAAACCAATCCTAAGGCTATCTGCAACAACACCCTGTATACTACCCTGAATAGCTAAAATAGCGTTCCTGTCGCTTGAACGTGGCTGCAGCGGTACCCGGGATACGGCCCGCTATCTTTCAGGACGAGTTGTCGTCCCCGTAAATATCGCGGACGGAGGCAGCTCCGCCAAATCCCGAGACACGGCCTGCAGTTTTTTTTTTACAGTACGAAGATACCGGTTCCTGATGCAGTCGAATATTATTTAGGGGGCCATTTTTTTTACAGGAGCATTTAGGGTGTCTTTTAGAGGATGATTTATTGGGGGTACCGTTGCAGATAGCCTAACGTTTACCAGGACGCATGGATGGATTCGGCATCGGACAGCCTCCAGCTCCACTGCTCCAGGAACACTTCAACTCTTTTAATTTCAAAAAAAAAACTTCAACTCTACTTGGGCGGCTCGATGCGTGCATTGCAA
Source organism: Alloteropsis semialata (assembly GCA_004135705.1). Lineage (NCBI taxonomy): Eukaryota > Viridiplantae > Streptophyta > Magnoliopsida > Poales > Poaceae > Alloteropsis > Alloteropsis semialata. Next base: position 81,901,814 of record CM014278.1, read on the forward strand.
TTGCAGCCAGCCACGCATTCAGTAGCCCCGTTCAATGTAATTTAGCTGCTGTCACATTCTTGTTCGGGACAGCTGAATCAGTCCGGCCCTGTGTTGAGCAATCATGCCTGGTCAGTCAGGCACCCTACATATACACAGCCTCCAAAGAGTAGTAGTAGAAAGTTGAAATCTGTGCTGGTTATTCTGTGAACAAGATGAAGCGCTTCAAACTTGGGAGGACCGGAGGAGGACAAATTTTGCTCGGTTTTACACCTACAAATGCTTTTTTTTTCCAGTTCTATGACTTTGCAAAAATAGAGGAGGAAAAGTAGTTCAAAGAAAATTGAAGCCGGAAGCCTGGAAGGACAAAAGTAGTTGAAAGAAAGTCAAATCTTCATGCAGCAAGAGACTGACTTTTTTTTTTTTGGAAAGATTGGCAGGAGCACGGCCTTGTCATTCAAGCTAGGGAAAACAAGCTAGTTTAACAATAAGTCTGTTCCATAAAAAACTAGACGAACTCTTCCTGTTAAGAAAAGTAAACATTAATAAACTAAAACAACGCAAGGGACTGATTCAAATGCAATAGTTTTGCCCAAAAAATATGTTTCAGCAACCTAAACGGCTTAGCCATCGGGTTAGAACTTAGAACGAAGTGTTTCGGAAAAGGAAAACCAGGCCGCTATTCGGCCCATTCTTACCGCCATGGAGAGAGTCCAGCCCGTACGGACAGATCTCTGTGCGCCCCGAGCCCAAACAAACCGCCACGGCCCATTTATTCGCCGTGGACACCGACTCTTCAAGCTGGGCCCGGGAGCGAGATAGAGGGAGAGGAGAGAGATTGGGCGAGAAACCAACACGCTCTCGCCCTCGTCCAGAATTTCCCGGCCCGAAACCGAAACCACCCGCGCTCCTCCTCTGCCCTCCTTCGTCTTCGTCTTCGGCGGCGCGGCGGCGGCAGCACCGGAGGAGGAGGAGATGTTGTCCGGCGACATCCCCCCGAACCAGACCATCTACCTCAACAACCTCAACGAGAAGGTCAAGAAAGAAGGTACCACCCTCTTCCTCCTCCTCCTCCTCCTCCTCCTCGCGACCACGCGCCGAATCCCTCCTAAAACCCTAGGTCCCCGATCTGGGTATTTGCTCGTCGCTGCGTCGCTCTTGGTTCGATCAGAGCCTTTGTCTGTCGACGAGCGTTGAATGTTTTGGAATTTTGACTGTGGCAGAGTAGGAAATTTGCAAGGTTTTGAGCTCATTTCATGCTTTATCCAGAGCTCACTGGGCTAAGTCCCTTTCAACCATTAAGGAGAAACACTCCCATGCCGTGTGTCACAGAAATTTTACTGGCGTATTCTAGTGCGACTTGATTCACAGGTTCCTGAGAAATTTGGTAAAGTATGGCCTCCTTTTGCAGCACATCATCGTCATGGCATAGTTACCCTGCTCAAAGGTCAGGGTGTAGTGTTGATTGTATCCGGCGCCGTATGTGTGGCTGAGTAACATCTTGCAAAGAGTCCACCTCCTAACATGTGTTCAGGAATACCATATCTTGATGTTGTTTTTTGTTGAAGTCTGACTCTAAGCAGTTACAATTCACATGAACCATATCTTTGTTTTGTTGAATTTATGTATGCGCTGCAATATTTTTAGCTGTTCCATAATGCAATTTATGATTTATCTTTGCTGCAGAGTTGAAGAGGTCACTTTACGCCCTGTGCTCACAGTATGGAAGGATACTGGATGTGGTGGCCTTGAAAACTCAAAAACTGAGGGGGCAAGCATGGGTGGTGTTTAGCGAAATTACAGCTGCTACCAATGCTTTCCGGGGATTGCAAGACTTTGATTTCTATGGCAAAAAAATGGTATTGCACCTTCATTTTAGTTGATATATTTCCCATGCATTTTATACTCTCTTTTTTTTTTCATGTCATGAGATGCATAACAGATATATTTATCCTGGTCATTTTTTGAGCAATATCCTACTATGATTGTTGAGACAAACATGTAGTACTTGGTAGGCCTAAACAAAATTTAAGTTTGCAATTTTCTCAGGGATTTATGTACAGCCTTTAATCTCATTGGCATGTGGTCCAGCACCTATATGTTGTTGAGACATGTGGCACATCATAACCGCCGATTGTTGAAGCAGAAAAGGCTTATCTATCTCAATGCTCTTAGTGAAGTTGAGTTTCATGGAGTGATTTGGATAGGCATGCATTCTTCATATTATTGAACCAGCACGTATCGTTGATTTGCTTCTATTTGAAATATCCTCGTTTCATATAATCTCTTATCTAAATGCTAAACAACTAAGTCGGTTCGGACCTCTGCTTAGTTTCATCCAAGCTTCATCCTGGTCATGGATAGATCACCCAGGTTCGGGTCCATAAGCAGTGACAATCGCCCTATGAAGACTCGTTTTCGCTATGGCTCCGGTGGGTTCCATTCCCTTAACCAAGCCACTGCCTATGAGTCGCCGGCTCATTCTTCAACAGGCACGCGGTCAGAGATCACTTTCCCCTCCCACTGCTTGGGAGCTCAGCACGGTTTCACGTTCTATTTCACTACCCACTGGGGGTTCTTTTCACCTTTCCCTCACGGTACTACTTCGCTATCGGTCACCCAGGAGTATTTAGCCTTGCAAGGTGGTCCTTGCTGATTCACACGGGATTCCACGTGCCCCATGCTACTCGGGTCAGAGCGTAAGCTAATGATGCTTTCGGCTACTGGACTTTAGCCACCCAGATTTGAACTGGGGGTAAAGGATTTGCAGTCCCCTGCCTTACCACTTAAGCACAAATCCTTGTCTATTACTAATCTTGCCTGTTAGCTACATCATTTTGAGAAAAAATATCAGGCATGGAGGCTTAGATAGTGGCGTGCTGTCATGTTTGTTGGTTCAGAACTAACTTTTTAAGTTTGCTTACCTTTTGCAGCGAGTCCAATACGCAAAAACAAAATCTGACTGTATTGCAAAAGAAGATGGTACTTATGCTCCTAAGGAGAAAAGGAAGAAGCAGGAGGAGAAAGGTAACTCTATTTGCATGTTTCAGATATCATACGAGATTATACAGTGTTCTTTAATGTGTCAATTCTATATCTATGACCTAAACATAAATTTGACCCTTTTTCTTTGTTTGTGAGAGTAATTTAAACTGTATCTTGTCTTCTTGAAGTCACATGTTTATCTGTCTCACTGTCTAAACTCGAGAACCCTACTAACGTAAGTCCCATCCCATTGCCGCAACTGTGTAAGTCGAAGGAGTTTATGCCAAATAGCCTTTAATACCATATGCAATTTAAGGGATCTTAATACTCAAGAACGGCCTCTGTTGTTTGGTATATGGGAGTCTGTTCTTATCCCATGGGCATGTGGTTGGACAACTAGCTACTAGTCCTGCTGCACTTTATTTCTGTTGCTCAGATATTGAATTTGTTTTTATCTGTTTGGCATGGCTCTATTTTTGAGTTATGGGTTCAGGGAGTTATGGGTTCAGGACTAAATTTTATTGTCTTCTATTTTTGTATCTTGGAGTTTTGGAAAAATGTGCACTCACTATGTTTTCAACTTGCCTCTTGTTTCCCTTTTAGCTGCTGAGAAAAAACGACGAACAGAAGAGGCACAACAGTCTGGCCCCAATGCTTCTGCTGCCCAAAGCAATGGAACTGTAAGTTTGCTCCTGCTTTACAAACCCTATTTCCGTTTATCTGGTACTTTGTTATTTAATCAAGCTGTCCCTCCACCACAGAATTTTGTCTATCCTATTCCTACCTGGCTACCAGTCTATCCTTTGTTAAGCTTCATGTATTTTGGCAATGTTTTGGAGAAAGTATAGATTTTGTGCCTGTGTTAATCTATTTTGTGCCATCTACACACAAAGGCCAACATTGGCTTTTTGTTATGTGAGTTATTACTGTTATGCTCATAATATGAAAGGATGCAAATTTGTCATAAGTCGTCTATTGTTCATTAGTGTTCTTGAATGCCTGCTAGTGACTTGGGCTAGGGTACACGACTCTGACAGTGGTAACAAATGGCTTTCCAATATACCTGAATTGGTTCACTAAACATTATTATGGTTTGCTTTTGGTAATTAAGTGTAAATCTAAAGTTACGGGCATTTCTTTGTAAAGGAACCGGTGATCGCAATGGTCATGTGTCAACTTTCCTTGAATTTGACCTTGAGGATTGTTTGCTGTTGCTTCCTTGTCTAAAATGTTTACCTTATAGAATCCAGAAAGGTTCTTTGATCATATATAGCTCAGGCATTCTGTAGTCTGTCACTTTAAGCTGCTAGTTCTGTTTACTCTGACTCAGAACTGCTCTAAGCAAGCAATTTACCTGTGCTTGGCACTAGCAGCTAAGATTATCTTATTACTGTTTGTGTGCAGTAGTTTTTTCTTTGGTCCTTCTGGTTTTGCACATGGTTTTTAATAAGAAAAAAAATGAAAGTGGAACACTATCCTTTTTTTAATTGGTTAGCAGATAGTTCTTTTGTACTTTAAGAATCTTGTAGTCCTAACTCCTGCCACACGAGGACAGACCTGCAACCGATTTAGTACGATTAGGTTGTAGTGTAAATATGTAGACATACCTGTTAGGCTCAGAGTTGCACATAAACTCATCATCATAGAGGGGATGTTAGATGGGATTCCCAGGAAAAAAATGGAGTAGAGAGGAGCAGATAGATCCATAGGTTCTTCAGTTCGACCACCAGATATTTTCAGCAGTGACAGTGCGAATATATATGGTATCTTTGAAAGATTCAAAGGCATCATTGGAAGCTCATGAATCATATGTCTACATTCCACTTTTTTCTGAGTTTGATTGTTTTATGTGGACAATTCGAGCAATGGATGGTGAAAAATAATTTATTTTGAAAGTGGGACTCAAGTCCAAGAAGGCCTCTTGTGTTAGGTATATTAGTTCACCAGTGGCCTGATTCAATGATTTCTCCCATCTAGCCCATAAAAGTCAACTATCAAGCTCACAGTAGTGACCCTTCATCTTACATGATGTGGATTTGATGGAGAGTAGTTAGTGAGATATCATATGCTTCTATTGGTCCAATAATCTTCCTGAATGAATCGTCATCCTTATGAATATTGTATGAATGTATGTCAGTTCAGGCGCCCTAGTGTACTAACTAGCTTTAGATTATCATATCTCCTGCATGAAAATTCATATCTCAAAGACTGGCTAATGAAATGTTGACAGTGTGCTTACTGTAGAATTTACAATCTGTACCTCCTCAATGCTAGCTTCTTGTGCCTAGTAACATTTTGATTGAGCTTCGTTGCCAACTTGTATGCAGGGCTACCAAGCCTCTCGCCTGGGCAAGGTTTCGCAAGAGTCTGCTCCTCCTAATAACATCCTCTTCATCCAGAACTTGCCGGACCAGACCACGAGCATGATGCTCCAGATCCTGTTCCAGCAGTACCCTGGCTTCCGGGAAGTCCGGATGATCGAAGCCAAGCCAGGCATCGCTTTCGTGGAGTTTGAGGACGAGAGCCAGTCCATGGTCGCTATGCACGCCCTTCAGGGCTTCAAGATTAACCCAGAGAACCCCATGGCTATATCCTACGCCAAAAAATGAGAACTGCCCTAAACCCCTGTACTTGTAAGATCTTTTCTCGCTCCGCCTTTCGAAAAATCCAAAACAATCTGCAGTAGCAGCTTTCCAACCGTGTATTTTTTGATAACTTGCTTAATTTAGAAGTTTTAATAACTCTTGTCACTTTTAAAATCAGGTTTGGTCCTCGGTCTTTATGTTCACCCTGCCTTTTGCTCTTGTCAAGTCTGGTATTGTGCCTATATAGGCGGCGGCTTCATCATCTGTTGGCCGCAGTGGTAGAAGTTGGATGAGTCATGGGCGTATCCGTCGCTTAACGGCGAAGAGAAAATGATGCCCCTATATCCCCTGGTCAAGATGAATGAGGTGTACTATGTGCCGTAGTATATTTGCCAGAACCGGAGGTGTCGCCCCCAAGTAGTTGCAGGCATGATTGTTGAACAAGTATTTCAGTAGTGGGATGGTTGGTTTCGTGGCGCCTTTTTCTAATGGGAGGCGTGCGGCCTTGTACTCTACTAATTGGCAATTATGGGATTGTTGTTGCATTCGTGGCCCTCAATTAGCCCGTTAGGGGTGTGTGTGTACGAGTAGCTTTGAAGTCCATGAACGTTTCTATGTGCGTGCGTGCGTGCGTGCGTGGTGGACTGGTTGTGTGTCCATGCGAAGCCATGCATCGGCATGTTCGTTCGCTGCGCCGGTGGTCGGCAAAGGCTGTAGGCCGGCCTTGTGTAGCTAGCTGTGTGCTCGTGGGCCAGAGCTGTGTGCTCGTAGTCGTTGGCCCGTTCCTTTTTGTGGGTGTGCGCCTCTGTTGTTGCTCGGTGCTCACCCGTGTGAGCTATGCTGCTATGCTACTGTTCTGGTCTTATCTGGTCGGAATAGGTGGCCCGGTGGGGTTGGGACGTTGGGTTGAGTTTTTGTAGGGGGTCTGTCGCTGGTCCTGGCGCCGTAACGTTGTGGCAAATCAAGCGCGAAATCTTGTAGCCTTGTGAGAATAGTGATGTTGTCGTGTAATGGAGGGGGGAAATCATGTGACTGTGGAGACGCCATCTCTTGCCTTTGTGGATTTACTTGACTTTGGGTAGCTTGGAGCCATGTATCCTCTACTAGAGGAAAGAGTGAGTCATACGATGTAGGAGTTCTGAAGTAAATGCCGGTACCATGTCATGGCGAAGGTGTGCAAGGAAAGGTCGGGATCGGTAGTTATAACTGCTCGCTGGTTAGACCCCCTCTGGAGGATGGGGATGCTCCTTCATCACAAAATAAAATAAAATAAAATAGTGATGAGGTGTGCCGACTAGGAGACAAGCTGAACCTAAGCAGCTTCCGTCGGAAAAACAGAGAGCGAATAAACGTACGCAGTTTCTTGGCCGTATTCTCGTCCGTGACATTGGAAAGCCATATCAGCAAAGGTGAAAAGCTATAAAAAAAGAGCGCGATGATGTTGCTGCTGCGAATTTGGTGAAGCGATGATGACATTTGTATTGCCATTTCTACGGCACACTCGATTCTGATACTTTTCACTTGATTCACTCATGCCTCATGGTAGTAAAAAAAAGGGACATTTGGTTCCAGGCCATTACAATTTTTCAAACTTGGAGAAACGCCATTACAATTCAGCTATTTTGAAACTTGCCATTACAACTTTTGGTTTCCCACAAGAATGCCACGGAATACGTATGGAGGCTACTTGGGCCCAGCTGCAGGCGTATACGAATACGTATACTTCGTTGCATATCCTCTCCCTGTCACTGACGCGCGGGCCCCGCTTGTCATCTCCTTCTTCCTGCGGCTTGTCAACGACGAGGACGCGGCGGCAGGAGGGGCAGGACGAGTGGGCGGCGAGCCACGTGTCGACGCAAGCGACGTGGAAGGCGTGGCCGCACTGCGGCAGCACGCGGATCTCCTCCCTGGGCGCGAAATCCGCCAGGCAGACGGCGCACTCCGCCAGCAGGATCCCCTCCGCCGCGGCGACGGCGTCCTCGTAGGCGAGCCTCGGCAGCGCCCTGAGCGCCTTCTTCCTCAGCCCCTTGGCCGCGGCGGAAGGCGCGGCGCCACGGCGGGAGCGCGCGCACCGGGCGACGGCGGCGAGGCCCACGACGCAGATGAGCGCGCAGAGGAGAGCGGCGAGGCCCACGACGCAGATGAGCGCGCAGAGGAGAGCGGCGAGGATGACGACGACGTCGGAGTCGACGGCGAGCGGGGTCGGGGGGTCGGCGGCCGGGAGGGTGGGGTACTGGGCGGAGTTGGTCTGCAGCAGGCGCCGCGCCGGCGACGCCATTGGGCGCGCGGATC
>CM014278.1:81910654-81937341 GCA_004135705.1 Alloteropsis semialata
ATTCATGAGAATTACCTCGCGATTCGAATCAGCCGACGCACGCACTACGCACGGGCACGGCGGGCAGTAAATGGGCACGCGATCACAGGCTTCGTTAACGAGTTCACATGCACTGCGCCGGAGGAATGGGCCTCGGTATTTGGTGGGGCCCCATTGTGGGGCCCACTCGGCTTAGACCTCCCCACAGGCCACAGGAGGAGGGACGAAGCGAGCACAAACAAATTCGAGCGACGGAACCTCCACAACTTTAGCTAACCTCTTCCTCTCCCCTCCTCTTCTCTGCCTGCTCATGTGTTGACGCCCCATCAAGTAGTACGAGACAGCGAGCGGGAGGAGGAAGAAACAAAAAGGCCGTCCTCTGCCGCCGCGGGCTCGCGGCCAGACCACCACCAAGGCACCAACCACCCACGCCAATTTGTCGAGACTTCAATTGGCAAGGACAAAGGTGGGAAGGCAGGATCTTTGCTGGGCCGTGCTCTCCTCCTGCCCGCGCCGCCGGAATTGGTGGCCGGAGGGGAAAAAATAACTGCCACGGCAGCGGCGGCGGCGGCGGCGGCGGCAGCAGCCGCAGCAAGGAGACCGGCAGTCTCGAGGATTGCGCGCAATGCCCTTGTCGCGGCACACGGTCGGGAACGAGTACGCGCTTGGCAGCCGCGACCTCTACCGCTCGGCCAACCAGCACGACCCGGAGGCCGTCCTCGATGGCGTCGCCATGGCCGGCCTCGTCGGCGTCCTCCGCCAGCTCGGCGACCTCGCGGAGTACGTGCACTCGCGCCTCCTCCTCTCTGCTCTCCTTTTCTGCAACGACTGTCGCGTCTTCCTTTGCTTCCTTGGTCTTGCTCCCATTGCATTCGAGCATCATCATCATCTTCTTCTTCCTGAATGAACGAGTTCTTGGTGGCATGCATTAGGAATTGTTGCGTCATGATTCCCGGGGTCATAATCGCATTTGTTTGGATTTTGTTCGTAGTAGATCACCTAATGCGCGCTTTTGTTATGAGCAAAATGGTATGTTTTCGAATTCCTTTTTCCTTTTTGACAAAGACTAGGTGATTGATCTATTAGGCGTTTGACTTTCAGGTAATTAAGCCTGTTGATGACCTTCTCCTTACTCAGCAACGTGGACCATTGTTCTGTTATCGCATTATTGTCGTAATTGTGATCAAGCACGTCCTTGCCATTATAGCTGTCCTTTTTTTAAAAATAAAAAGATGTTTGCTCATCATGCAACCTCTGATGATTTCTGGCACCTGAAGATCGAAGCGACGAAAATGCAATGTCTAACCAAAGCAACCAAAGTTTGACCATCATGAATGCAGGAAGCTGCATTATGGGCCTTATGGCATTAACTGAAACCAAAATTTCAGATAGATGTGGCACAAATTTATACTATGGGGGTGTTTAAATCCTCAAAGTCACCAAAAGTTTTTCACACTGGCAACCATGCCCCCTTTCACAGGACACGCTTCTCAGTGTCAAAACTTTTCACCACTTTTCACCAATTCACCAGATTTAAACAACCCCTATGACAAATGATTCCACTGATCGGCCCCCATTTCATGACTGCAGATTTGCAGCACAGGTGTTCCATGGTCTGTATGATGAGGTGATGAGCACGTCTGCGCGAGGGCACGGGCTCATGCTCCGAGTGCAGCAGCTGGAGGCAGAGCTGCCACTGCTAGAGAAAGAATCCTGCCAGAGAGACTACCTGTACGTTGCTTCTAACAGGGGTGGGTTCAGTATAGCACAAGCTTCTCTTTCGCAGCTCATCCTTCACTAGTTCTCGATTCTCAGATATTATTTTTGTTCACCCATTTTTACAAGGACATTGTTTGGTACTTTGGTCTCTTTTGCAGGTGTTGATTGGCATTCGAATTCGAGGGTGGACCATGGGGTTGTGACAAGAGGTGAGACGCCTCGATTCATCATGGCGTCCATCAAGCAGTGCCGTGGGCCTCCCAAACTGTTCATGGTCGACAAGTATGTGTGATACTTTTCTTGGCTACTGAAAGACTTGGATTATGCATGATGGTTGCAGTATTGTTCAACTCACAGGTATGATATCGGTGGCGAGGGGGCATGCTTGAAGAGATACACTGATCCATCATTCTTCAAGACGGATTCCGCATGTTCTGCCGTGCTGCAGGAAGGGATTCAAAGTGAAAGAAGACCTCTGAAAGCTTTGGTAATAAACACTTTAAAAGTACTGTCATCACAAGTCCATGTGTAATCTAGTAGGAATTTTTATAAAGGAAAAAGTCCAAATTACTCCCCTCAAGTATAACCAAAGTCTAAATAACCCCCTAAACTATGTTTTGGTTCATTTTACACCTTAAACTATGTCATTTGGTCCAATTTACCTCTCGGTAAAATTTGTCTTTTTTGTTTCTCCACACACAAATGGAATCTTAAGTTACTTTTTTGCTGGATGATTGTAGACATCATAAAGTATGCTCGAAAAATATATCATGATCTTTTCACCATTATTTTCATAGGGTAGAATATTTAATAATAAATTAATCTTTAGAATATAAATTATATGAAAAATAGTAAAATAAAAATCATAATGTATTTTCTTAACATGTGTTGTAATGTCCTCTACTGCCCTAGAAAATTTCAAATTAAGATTCAACTTATATGAGAAGAAACAAAAATGACAAATTTTGCCAAGGGATAATTTGGACTAAATGATATAGTTTAGGGGGTAATATGAACCAAGATATAGTTATTCAGACTTTGGTGATAGTTAAGGGGAGTAAATTGGACTTTTTCCTTTTTATAAACATCCAGTGCAAGCTGTGAACTAATGGACTGAATATTTCTTCGGCTAAATGTTATACATTATTCTATTGTAAAATAAATACAATTAGCTCCATCGAAGGAGTGAATACTCTGTTTGACTGAACTTCAGTGATGGGATCATTCAAATTATTTTATTCCACTCTTGCAGGAGATCAGGCCTAACCTTCAGAATGGCGAGATTTTCCGATCCCCAAGTGCAGCCGAAACCAACTCCAAGTACTGTTCCTCTTAAACTCTGAAATATATCGTAGTATGTTCTTGTTCTGCTAGCTTTTTTCTTTATAAAGCGTTATTCTTTATATCTCTGTAGACTGGGTGCTGATTTGTCTGGTGAAGCTGTGGATGAAGTCCCCACAAATCGCAGACGACTGAAGTACCGCCTACTAAATGGATCTGTATTTCAGAGCTTCAGACCACATATGCGGAATCTGTATGAAAAGGCCTCATCAGAGGAGAAACCCCCCACAATTGACCAATCAGAACTGCATATCTCTATGATTGATCCAACTGACTCAAACACTGAGGAGAGAGACATCATGGCAGACACGTCGGTCAACATGGACAAAGTCAAGGTCACTGTTCGGAAGAACAGATCGATTTCTGAAGAAGCCCTATCACGATCTTCAGATGCCCGGTCAGCAGGAAGCAGCAAGGGATACAACTCCGAAGTTGATAGCTACGTCGATGCACTGACAACGATGGATTCTGAAGCAGAGACAGACTCAGAGCACAGGGACCATGGGCACCATGCTTTTGCTCGGATGGATTCAGACAATACATTCTCCAATGCTCAAAATGCTACAGTGTCACAGTCTAGCGAGAAGAAAGACTCTCCAGATATCGCCTCAGAAAACAGAGATATGAATAACCAGGATGAAGAAGAAGCTATTCTCTCCACACCACAGATCAAACAAGTTGTTGGTGAACATGAGAGGACTAGCTCGTTGGAGGAACTGTTTGAGCAAGAAAAGCCGGCTTCTTGGGATCATGAGAGGACTAGCTCCTTGGAGGAATTGCTCACCGAGGATTTCCATGCTTTAGAATCTGGTGTAAGTGAGCAAGCTACTGAAGAACTGGGATGCAATGGCAGTTTCACCAATGCTGCATCAGATGTCACACAAGGTATTACTAAGAAGAGCAAAGAAGCCAAGGAAAACTCCAGCATCGCAACCATTTCCTTCAAGAAAATAGCAAGCAAGAGGTCCAAGTATGTCGGCAGCATGGAGCTCATTGCTTCAAAAGTTGGCATTCTGCCAAGGAAACTCTCCAAGAAGCATGACCCTTTCTCTGATTCCCTCCGGAGCATGGCGAAGCAACTCCTCGAACTGAAGTATGATGGCACTCAAGATAGTGACTTATATGACTACGAAGCAAATGGTGAGGAATGCAATGTCAAGTACCTGGAAAGGTATGACCCTCCTGTAGAAATTAAGGAGAGTGCTATGCACAAAATTCCTTCAGATTCTCCTCATGATGATGTGGGCTCAAGAAAATGCCAGCAGGAAGAATTGAACCATGAGCCAGAGCATGATGTTCCACCTACTGACAGTCCACATGATTCAGTCCTTGATGATAGAAATGCATTTCATGACTCCAAAATTTTCTACTTGACAGGCATCATCACATCACCCAATTCCCAAGGGGAAGAAGGATGCACGAGTACTGCACCTGATGAGAATTCATCTACTGGAGTGATCGACCATATTTTGGAGCATGCTCAAGAGAAGTTTGAGGAACATGCTGATAGGGAAGTGACAGAGGATACTCATACTGAAGCTACTTCTGAAAATGCATCTGATATGGGTGAAGACTTGAAAGAAGTCAGCATTTACACGGAGCAGGTGAATGCGGAAGATACTGAAGAAAGCAGTAAATTCGATGCTTATGCATTGGATGAGGAAGCTGACGAGTACATAGAAGAGCAAGCAGTTTCAGATGGTATGGACTCCTCACCGGTTTCATCCAAGAAATCTGATGATCCTTGCCGGATAACTCCACTCACTCTAGGAGATGAAGATGACAAAGTGGCATGTAAGATCACCGACAAGTGCCCCCCTGAAGTGGAGAATATTACACTGTCAGAAACATTCACGGATACTGATCTACCTAAGGTAGTAACTGAGTCAGTAATCAACAGCGAAGATGACATACCAGATGATGAACAGTACTATTTACATTCAGAACCTACTTTTGGACAAGATACAGTTCTCAGCAGCTCTGAAATTGTTGTCCAAAACGGGCAAGGGCTGCTGCGCAGCTCATCCACAGATGCTGTAACTCCAGAACTAACTGTAAACATCGAGGAAAAGGATGAATTCCATCCAGTTGAGCATCAGGAACTACATAAGTCGTGCAACAGCACTACTGAAGGTTTTGGAGATCCAGCAGCTCCTGACTCCAGAGATTTTCCGCTGCCTATAATTTCAAGCTTTGATTGGATGCTCAATGGTGCAATGCAGCAGTCATTGAATGTCCTTCCTGCTCAACGAACTTATGGAAATGCACAAGAAAATGGCTCTTCTGAAGATGCACCGCCACTTCCACCTCTTCCACCAATGCAATGGCGAACAAACAAGCTTCAGATGGGGTCATCACCTTTATCTGCAAAGACTGGGCGACCTCCTAGGCCAAAACCTCCCGTAAGACACCAAGAAAGCGAATGCAACTCTTCGCTGGATAAAAGAAATGAAAATGCTGAAATTCTTCAGGAAAATAGTCTGCATATAGGCTCCAGTTTTCAGAATGAAATGGTGCAGGCAACAGTGCCTGATGATCACGAGACAAATCAATTCCTTAATAGGGATTCGCAAGAAACTCACTGCCAGGAAAGAGAAAAAGAGTATGGTGTTGAGGTTTCTGATCTGTTTTCCTCGTCAGGAGTCGAATATGTGGCAAAAGTTACTTCAGTAAAAAGTGAAAATTTCCGCACTTCGCAGTTACCTGAGCTTATAGTTATTCCAGAAGAGGCATGGTCAGAATTTGGTAACATAAAACTTATGCCAGAACAAGAAGGAAAACACCAACTAAGCAATGGAGTCTATAATTTCAGTGGCTTGTACACTGCTGGTTTATCAGCACAGAAGACAAACGAGAAGAATGGAATATTTGTTGATCATAAGGACAAGGAATTCTCAGCTGAAGATAGCAACAAAGTTGCAGATTCAGATGAAAACAAGTCAAATGGTGCTCCTAAGCAGGATATACCGAATCCTGACTTGCCAGCACAACAGAAAGATGACAGACATGGCGATTCTGATGACAAGGCAAGGGAGTTTTCTTCTGTGTTAGAAGAGGAACTGGAAACATCACCTATTCATACAGTGCCAAAACCACCTAGATATCCTCTACTTCCGGTTACTTCTCATGACAGAAGCATGGTAAGGATACTCATAATTTACTTAAATCGTTTTATAAGATTTTCACCTGATATTTTCCTTTTATCTTTTTCAGCTAAGAAAGGCTCCAACTTTGGTTCAGCCTTCAAGTAAGCTTTCAGATGAGAAGAACACAATACTGGAGGAGATAAAGAACAAGGTAAAGTTGAAGGTGTATCTAAATCAAATGATAAACATTATATTGTTTTTTTTTCTGAAAGGTGATACGATCAAATTATGCTTAATGTGCCTCAAACCGATGTTACTTGTTTCAGTCTTTCAACCTAAAGCCTGTTCTTGCAAAGAGACCAAGTGTTATGGGTGGTCCAAGAACGAACTTACAAGTGGTGGCCATCATAGAGAGAGCCCACGCGATTCGCCAGGTTATAAGATGTTCCACACCTTTCTACAGTTTCAGTCGATCATAGCTTCATCGCGCATAACTAAATGGTGTTTCGTTCTTGTAAAAATACAGGTTGTTGCTGATGACGATGACGACGACAGCTGGAGTGAGTAGCTTGTTCCTCTGATCAACCTTGCTGTGCCGATCCAAGCATTATTTTACTCCTGTTCTTGCATGGAGCAAAACTGCAAACGATGAATGGACTGACTCAACGTTTCACGCCAAACGTTTTGGCCTGTACCAAGACCAAGCATAGTTCATGGCAAGGATGGCAGGAAATGGAGCACGCAGCGCTGCCAACAGTGTGCCTATCTGCTACTAGTGCCTGTTACGTTTTGAAGCGCGTCTTGTGTTTATTATCTCTTGATGCGCGCTAGCTTGAGGAAACTTTGATGCTCGGTGAGGATTGTATATTCCTAGTAGGACCTAGCGTGATTTTTTGTATCTTGATGAGTGTACAGAGGGAAGCATGAGTGTTGAGTTGTCCTATACAAATGCGAAGCAGATGGAGCAAGCAACTTAATTCAGCGTACTGTGCACAGATCATCTGAGGCCGCGTTTAGTTACGGTGAGAAAGATCAAAAAAATACTGTAGCAATTATAAATTGAAGATTAAAAAGACTAAACATGATCTAATCGTAAAACTAATTACACGGATAGACGGAAAATCGCGAGACAAATCTATTAAGCCTAATTAATCCATCATTTATATATTGTTTACTATAGCACGACTTTGTCTAATCACGGCCTAATTAGGCTCATTAGATTCCTCTCGCGAAGTTACCCGGGGGTTATGGAATATGTTTTGTCATTAATCCACGTTTAATACCCTTAATTAGTGTCCTAGCATTTGATGTGACGAGTGAATAGTAAAAACCAGTGGATCTAAACACGCCTAAATCAGGCAATAGCTATCTGAGGTGAATTGCAGCTTAGGCGTGCAGGTCTGCAGGAATGTGGATTGTGCATGAAGATGCAATCTCTCAAGCACTGAGTCTTAAACCAATCTTGATGTATGTGGGGGGTAATTACTACTTTTATGGGTAAAATATCACAAGGCTACAGGAACTTTGCACAATCCATTTACTTTTAGAAACTATAATTTAGTTTCTGGCTGTCATTTTATTTTTTAGATCCAACATGGCAATATGTCATGAGCCATGACCACAGCGATTCCTTTCACTTGGCCGCCATTCCCAATTTCCCATTACTAATCCAAAAGGCTAAGAAAGAAAAGTAATTGAAAAGGCCAGAAAATTTAAATCTAGGAATACCAGACTACCACTATATTCCAGCTCTTGCCTTCCACGCCACCAACTTTTCCACCTTCGGCAAAGGAGGGCACCTCATTTCGCACAAAAGCCCCTCGCATTCCTCCCAATCCGCCTCCGCTCCTCGCCCAAGAAACCCCTTTGCATGGGCAAGCGCCTTCCGGCCACCGCCGCCGCCGCCGCGGTCCGCTCCTACGCCCGTGGCCTCCGCTCCCCCTCTTCCACTGCCGCCGCCGGGAAGGCAGCGAAGACGCCTTCCGTCCCGCTGGATACGCCCAGGAACTCCGCCGCCGCCGCCGCCGCTGCTGCGGCGGCCAGCTCCGGGCGGGCCGTGGTGCGGGATTTGGCTGCGGCGTGCGGGCTCCAGGAGGACGAGCGGGTGCCGCTCGCGGAGGTGGTGTCGGACTGCACGAGGCGGTGGTTCCACGACGCGCTCAAGGAGGCGCGCGCCGGCGACATCACCATGCAAGTGCTCGTCGGCCAGATGTACCGCAGCGGATACGGCGTCAACAAAAACGAGCACAAGGTGAGCCATTTCTTCGGATTTCGAAGCGAAATGAATTGCTTTTTAAAGGTATTTGGTTATGTATGGATCATTGGCCTTCGGGCATGTTTTGTGAATGTTGAGTGTTTTTACTTTGGATCACCAAATTTTCATTGGATGGTTAGGACTTCATAGCTTCTGTCAGCTATGCTAGCTTTAATAGATTCTGGATCATAATTCTTATATGATCTTTCCAGGATTTCCTTAGTGACCTGTCATGAATTTAGGTGGGTTTTGCTGTTGCAATGCTTGCCAATGGGGACATAGGTTTAATCGACCTTGTATGTTCACTGATTTCTTTACTGGTAGATTTGCAAGCAGTTATGACATTTTTTTATCACATATTTGACCTGTGACACGATTATTAGCTAAAAAGAATAGAAAGGAAGATCGTAGCTGTGATCTGTGAATCTTAAATTTCCTGCTTAGTTTGGGAACATGAAGAACATAGACAGCAATTCACCCCTACATGTTTCACTGCATTTACTGATAAAAGTATAAATTGCCTTTTCAGTTGTGCTAATCTTGCTGTTAAGATGCTGAAAGCAATAGCGGGCTGGTAATTCCATTTTTTGAATAGTACCACTTTCTTGTTATCATATATTCGATGTTTGAAATCTACATTCTAGAGCTAAAAGTGTAAAGTAAAGAGTATTCTTATAACAGAGGAGAGATGTGAAAGACCACCTTTGATGGCCCATTGACCACATGATAAAAATTGAATACCATGTGCACAAAGATTTGCTCATGTAAAGACTAAAGTTTAAATCTCGCAAGACTGGATTAACTGTTTAAATCCACCATTTTTCTTTGTTGTGAACTGGAGTTGGGAATAGGTCTTATAACAGCACAGAATATGTTCGGAATCCAATGGGTGGAATACATGAGCCGTTAAAAAAAATGAAAAGTAATACATGAGGAAAACTAGAAAAGGCCTATCATTGAACATTTTTTTTCAGAGTTTCCTATTTCTAGGCAAGAGTTTCTGTTGTAGCATTAAAAAGTTGACTGACCAACATTATCATCATATAGGCAAAAATTTGGATGGATAAAGCAGCAAGATATCGATCTACAGTCTGGAAAGTTAGCAATAAACGCCCAGGTTTGCAGACATATTCCACCTTCATTTCAACTTTTCCAATGTTCTTTGGTGTCCTCATCTTCCCAGCAATTGTACAGATGCATGTGGTCTTCTACTATTTTGCTATTCCTGACAGGTTATTGTTCTGCAGGTTACAATGCTAGTGACTCAGACTCAGATTCAGATGATGTTAAGGAAACATACAAATAAGGGAATCTTTAGAGTTATTAATCCGTTATTGCACGGGTAAGTTTAATGTCAATGTGCCCATGTGATCCAGAGCTTCTCTTTTCCTGGACACTAGCATCATAATCGAGTCACTTAATTGAAAACATATTTGTTAGTTCATTGGCTGTCTATACTTTTGGCTGGTAAGTATTTTCATTAGACAGTACGATCATTTTTTTTGCTGGCGGTTAATTTTTCCTTTTTACAATGGTCAAGGTTTAGGGGTTCTACAAGACCTGCGAAGCATAACTTTACTTTTCCTTTGTTCTTGTGAAACTTTACTGTTTTCTTTAGCAACTGCTTTAACCCAGGAAGTCTAAGGCTGCATAACGAATTTATCTTTGTTTTGTCTATGCTTCATCATGATAAACCAGCATTATATGTTGCTTGCTTCATTTCTACCTTTTGGTATTTTGTTGAGAAGATCCTTTTACTTTGCAGTATCTCCACCTGCGCTTGCCCCTGCACTTCTGCAGTGACTACAAAACCAGTGAAGCAACAGAAACTACCACTTGAAGCTTCAGATATGCACTTCTGTCGAGAAACCCATTCATGTCCCTGTCACTTAGTGTGCTCACTAGATAATGATGTTATGCTTCGAGTTCCTTTCTTTCTTTTTCCTTTTTTCACTCTCTGAGTCGCACTACATTTTTGTTATGTTTTAGGTGGTTTCTTCTTTCTGGCCTTTCTTTTTTGTTTGTGTTAAATTTGCTTGTCATCAGAAAAGTACAGTTATCAGAATGGGTGTACACTGGACATACAAGGAATGGGCAGGATATTCCATTGCATGTCGTGTCACTAGTACGTGTGTATTTTCACCGTGGATATTTTTCTTGTTCTCTGAATGAGCATTCAAATATATGGGAATTTCAAATTGATTTGTGGAAACATTGGCATGCCAGGCCTCTGTTGGCACTTGTAGATGACCTCATGGCATGTTCTTAGTTCTTAAGATTACGACTGGTAGTTTGAGGCTTATTGATGAAGTGATAATATGTCTTGCAAGCCCTGGAAATCATTTGGTTTACTAATTAATGTATAAAGCGTCCAGGTTTGCAGCAATGATGTGATATTGTTTTGTAAAGTATCATGTGGTCTCAGTGCGTTTTTCATATGAAACAACCAAATACACTAACATGAAGTTGAGATGGCCGAGTTGGTCTAAGGCGTCAGATTAAGGTTCTGGTCCGAAAGGGCGTGGGTTCAAATCCCACTCTCAACACAATATTTTACAATGGTTTTTAGATATATATTTTGGAATTAGTTCTGATCTATCATGTGTGTATTTGTTTTGCATCCCATCTTTAGCAATCTCAATTTTATTTTGTGCAAATAGAGCTGTTAGTATGGCCGAGATTAGTCCTGACTAGTTTAACTTGCTCATGTATCAATCTCAATTTTATTTTGTGCAAATAGAGCTGTTAGTATGGACGAGATTAATCCTGACTAGTTTAACTTGCTCATGTATCAGTACATGTAATAAAACCATAGTTTCCCTCCCGCATGTTGAATGGCTAACCATGCAATTTACCAAAACAGAACTAGATGTCTACGGTTGAGAATAGGCGTTTATATTCAAAACTCATGCCCAAATCCACACCCACCTCGAATGGGGAGGGTATGGATAGAAAATTAATTATCAATTACAAATGGAGAGGACAGGGTATGAAGAAAAAAACTATTTATCCACTAGAGATATATAGTATCTAGTACAAAATTAATTATCCATTAGACATGGATAAAAATGGAGAGGGTAAGGATTGGGTAATAGATATTTGGATTTGGCTATGAATAAGAGTGGGTTTTTCCATACCCTCCCCAGTGGCAGGCCTAGTTAAGAATATATGTCCAAGACCTGCACATTAACATTGATTCATCGCTACAAATCTGCAAATAGTGGCGGACACAACCCGTAAGTCGGCTAGTCGGGGGAGGGGGGCTCATATAATCTCTCGCCCTTCTTACTTCCCTTCTCCCCCTATCAGCCTCCGTTGGCTACAATTTCATATCTCCAAACAGTCACAATATGATTAATCTTATTTGAATTTGAGTTTTATCGAGAAAAGACAATGATGTAACAAAACATTGTTAGACCATTTAACCAGATTTCGAACTTCATCTGCAAACCAAGATGTTTCAAATGCGGTTCTAGAGCTACCGAATGTCTCAGCTTTAACCACCAAAACAAACTAAGGTGGTCAAATGAGAAGGCTACCAAGCCAAAATTTGGCAATTGTTCAAAACGGGGATCATGCTGGATTTTATGGCACGACAAGAAGGGAAGCAATTGGCGTCATTGCCCGTGACTCCGATCCATTCGTAAAGTTCAGATAGGGCATATTCGTTTTAACTCATCTGGTGCAGAAGAAGCTGAGTTGTTAGCTGTCGGGAAGGTCTACACGTTGTGAGGGCGCGCTCAAATCAGCCCTTCCTGGGTTCCTGGGGTATTGTCTGCTACATTTCAGTGAACAAAATTGTGGACGCTCCGGAAGTTGGCATTGCTGGTGAAGGAGGTCGAAGCTCAAGAGATCGTCGGCGAACATAGCGACGCGCACGTCCACGGATACCTATCGAGCCAAATTTGGATCGATTGCTTGTCGTATACGTATAACTTGACTATTACGTACGGTCAGCATCGAATATACGCATCATCCTATGAAAAAGGACGAGGGTAGTCTCGTCCTATCTAGACGACAGAAGATACCTATTTTGATTTCTTGAGCAAGGAAGTAAGGAACAATCTCAACCTCCCCCCAATGTCATCGATGCCAAGGACGCCGCCCGTGCCGCCGCTTGTCTGGCAGGAGCATCCTCTCGATCTTAATTTCTATACATATATACTCATTCTGTTTTATCGTCGTGTTTTAAGGGTTATAATCGGAGGGGGAGAGAATCCCCCACCTATTTCATTTCTCATCGGCCCAAAGCGGCCCGCAAGATGTTTTACATATTACAGAGCCATGGCTGTTACATTGCCATTTCAAGGATAGAGCACCAGAAATCACCTAAGCCAGAATCTTTTTTCGGCATCCTGGCGCTTCAGCTTGACACGATCGAATGAGTTGTCTCCGAAGCGGATCCACACAGGTCGCAGGTGTCGTCGGCGAGGACCCGCTTGCGCACCAGCGCAACCTTGCTTTGAATCCGGCCATGGATGAGCAGCCATCCAAAAAATCGAAATCGGGGCGGTGCACAATTCCTCCAGACAAACGTTGACGCTGGCGCGGTCTCTCCTCGTGTTGATAGTAGGACCTTGTATATTTCTCCTGTCAGCAGTTTCCCTTGCGGTGTGATGAAAGGGAGAGTCGTTGGTCGCGGCTCGTGGACAGAGTGACCGCGGCCATGAGTTGCTGGAGCTTGTGCAGCTCCTCCCGGGCCGCCTGGGTGAGCCTTGGGGTAAGGAACCGATCGACGCCATCCCGGAGCACAGCATAGACCGAATGTCGGGTGTTGGTGCAGTGGCTATAGAGCGCAGGAAAACAGTCAGCGAAAGCATCATCTCCCAGCCAGACATCGTGCCAGAAGGAGGTATCTTTTCCATCACCGAGCGCCACTGTGGTGATCGCCTGATAGGCCGGGAGGAGCTCGCGAAGTGTGGTCCAATGGTGCCCAGTTAAGGGGCCTTCCAGCGAGGCCAGGTCGCAGTGTTGACGCACCCAGGCCGCCCATGACGACTGATCGCCAACAAAGATGCGATGGATGAGTTTCAGCAGGAGACACGAGTTCTGAACAGTAATGTCCTTGATGCCCAGGCCCCCATTGTCCTTTGGATTCCTGACCGTGTCCCAGGCAATCAGGCAGGCAGCTCCACTCGCCGATCCCTCTCCAGACCAAAGAAATCCACGGCGACGGCTATCGAACTTTGCAACAGCGCCCGGTGGAAACGCCACAGCACCCAGCAGATATGACAGTTGGCCGTCGATCACAGAGTTGATCAGTACCGTTCTCCCCATCGGGTTGAGGAGGGAAGCTTGCCACCCCGCCAGGTAGCGATCGGTGCGGCTGATGTAGGGATCAAAAGCTGAGAGCCTCAACTTCTCACAGGACAGAGGTAGACCAAGGTAGGTCTGGGGGGAACCTTCCTGGCGGCAGCCCATGGCGGCGACACAAGCAGGAAGTATCGCAGGGTCGATGTTCATGGGCACCAGCGTGCTCTTGCTGAAGTTGATGTGTAATCCCGACGCCGCAGCAAATTGGTCCAGGAGCATCTTCAACCTGACAATATCCGATAGCTCCCCACGCAGCAAGATCAAAGTGTCGTCGGCATACTGTAAGACTGGGCATGGAGCAGCATCGAGGAGAGGGTGGCCAACCGCACTGTCAGCTCGGATGAGGGACTGTAGGACATTAGCTACCAGTAAGAACAGGTATGGGGACAGCGGGTCTCCCTGACGGAGGCCACGTTTGCACTGGATCCACGGCCCGGGGCACCCATTAACGAGAACCACAGTGATCGACGATTGGAGAATGTCGCGCATCCATCCTTGCCATAAGGAACCGAACCCACGGACAGACAGGACAGTCATGAGGCTTTGCCAATTTACGGTGTCGAAGGCTTTGGCAAAATCCAATTTGAGAGCAAAAGCTGGCACCTTGCGCTTGTGGCAGACCTGCACCAGCTCTGTGGCATAGATGAAAGTTTCAGCAATGCTCCGGCCCTGAAGGAACCCAGTTTGGTCCAGGTGTATCAGGGACCCGATCTCCCGCTGCAATCTTGTGGTGAGGATTTTGGCAATGAACTTCACACTGCAATTTTGCAGACAGATGGGGCGGAAAGCATCGACTGCAGTAGCCCCAGGTTTCTTCGGCAGCAGCACCATGTAGGACCGGTTCACACGTGCTAGTTGGAGATTTCCAGCTTGAAAATCACTCAGGAAGCGAAGTATCTGAGGTCGGACAGTGCTCCAGGCAGCTCTGTAGAAACTAGGGCTTTGACAGTGCTCCAGGCAGCTCTGTAGAAACTAGGGCCAAAGCCGTCCGGACCAGGGGCGCTGCATTGGTTGAGGGCGCGAACAGCAGTGCGAGCTTCTTGTTCGTCAATCGGAGCTTCGAGAGCGGCCGAGGCAGTGGGGCGGTCGGTGTAGAGACCGGGGAGATCAAAGTGCCAGGAGCACTCCCCAGGTATCCCAAGAGTGTGTTTTATCGTCGTGTAACCCATCTCCTTTTCAATTCCGTTCGCAGAGAAACAGTACATTATCAGATCTGTAATGCGACCAAATTTATAAACATGTCTACAGTTGAGCATGCACAAGACAACCAGCATTCAACTCACGTGTAGCCAACTTGTCATAATACCATTACTGTTATTTGTGTTGATTGTTATTCAGCAAAACAGGATGTAACATGCAAACAAACATTCTGGGACCATTTTATCAGATTACAAACACCAGTTCTCCACAGTAAGATACTGCTAAAATGCCTAAACCACATTCCAAAGGCAGTTACTGACGAGCATCTCACATGTAGAGGCCCTCCGGCACACCTTCTTTCTTTTTGAACATGACCTTTTCTTTGGCCTTCTTGAAGTCAGCGTGTGTAACCTAATGCAACAGAAGACAGAGCAGATCATGAGCGAATACGTTTAAGTGGTAATCCACTCAAGACTATGGTCAAATAAATGGTGTAGGTGTCAACAAAGCGAGTCAAGTATATGTGCCTTTCCAGTGATAATCAGCTCAAAAGGGGCAAAAGGAAGAAGAAGAAGCAAATGGTCCTATTTGGGCTATAATGTATCTCACCTTCATCCGACGCTCTCTCAAAGCAAGCAAGCCAGCTTCAGTGCAAATTGCCTTGATATCTGCCCCTGAAAACTCATCTTTTGACATGATAAACTCTTCTAGGTTTACATCATCAGCCAAGGTCATCTTTGATGTGTGGATCTGCTCCAAAAAAACAAAAAACTCACTGAGAACAAAGCATGCTTTTTAGAGAACGAATTTTTAGAGAACGAATAGGACTGCGATGTTTTCATCACATAGAAGCACCTGGAAGATGCGCCGCCTGGTTTTAACATCAGGTAAAGGGAATTCAATCTTCCTGTCAATTCGACCTGGTCGAAGCAAGGCCGGGTCAAGACTTTCAATGCGATTCGTTGCTAGAATAACTTTAACATCTCCTCTTGAATCAAAACCATCCAGCTGATTCAACAACTCCAACATGGTTCTCTGAATTTCGCGCTCTCCCCCTGAATGAGCATCATACCTACAACGGGATCACAAACACAGCTCACATCAATTCGTTCATGAGAAGCTCCAGCAATGATTTTTCATTTAAAAAAAAAGGAAAACCCCTTGTGGTAAACTTCTATATGAGGTTATATCCCACCTCTTTGTCCCAACTGCATCAATCTCATCAATAAAGACAATTGAAGGAGAAAGATCATCAGCCACCCTGAACAATTCTCTTACAAGCTTGGGACCATCACCAAGGTACTTTTGGATCAACTCACTGCCAACAACTCGCAAGAATGTGGCTGACGTAGAATTGGCAACAGCCTGCAGCATTCAATTTTTTTTAGTGATCCGAAGTTGATTCCATTTGTAAGAAGAGAGGTGCAGCAATCTCATACTGAAACTTGAAAACATATTATGCCAGGGAGGTAAGAAAATGGCAACAAGCCCTCAGTGAGTTTGTTGCTTTACTGATGGGCAAGAACACATGGCTGAAGAAGGCATCGAGGTTAAGATTTGACGTGTCCTAAAGGAAGCGAGCACAAACCTTTGCAAGTAGAGTTTTCCCTGTTCCAGGTTCTCCATATAATATGACTCCCTTGGGAGGCCTGATTCCAATGTCCTCATATAGCTCAGGATGTGTTAAGGGAAGCTCAACTGCTTCTTTGATTTCTTGGATTTGAGCATCTAAACCACCAATGTCAGCATAAGACTCCAAAGGTGCCTTTTCAACTTTCATGACAGAAACCATTGGATCAACTTCATCTTGCAAAATACCAACCACAGACAGAACCTAAGAGAAACATTTGGCAAAGCATGTTACTAGATATAAATAAGCATTCAGCGCAAGAGCCACATATGTGCCTGCTGAAGCAATCAATAAAAAAACAATTGCTCTATATACCAAGGCAGTATCTATGAGGGCACTAAAATGCTTATTCACTTAAAGTACAGTAGTACACACAAGAATAGCATATTGTTTGCATCCAGTGATCCTCCATATGGCAATATCAATTTTCAAAAATTTGTAACACTAAAAGTATATACCATATCATGTACATAGTGCAAAAAGAATTCCTCTTTTTATAGCACGTATCAACTCATTGATTCTTCAGACCACAACATTATGCCACCGATCTATAGAAAGCATCCAAAATTATATTCTTAAGTTTCCATATGAGATCATATTGGACAAACATGTTATATAGCTATAACTGTTGAGTAAATAAAGTGGTTGATTCACTAAATAAAGTGGTTGATTCACTATCTATCTCTTCCAACCCAGAAAATGGCTACAATCACAGTTCATATGCCAGGATGAACTAGAATGAACTTAAACAAATATAGAATTCCTGGGAATTTTCTGAAGTCAAAGTTGTCCACCTACGAAACAGGCTAATATGCTATAAATTCTTGTCCAAATTTTAAGGTCTCCCCACATTCCACCAAACAGAACCATAATAAACCCAATGTTCTCACACTGTAGCAACAAGGTTAACCAGGCCAGCCTATTAATTGTCACTTGTTTATCACAAGCCACAAAAGAAAATATAATCTTTCCATGATAAATTCAGTCTTTCTACCCAATTAGCCAACTACGACCCCATTACCGCACGAGTCACCAATTGAAACATGTATGAAGCTTCCTATGGCCAAAACTACTGCCTCAATTGGAATCCCGTATCACAATCGCAATCCATCAGATCAATGCAAACATTTCATATATATACCTTGTTGTGCATCAGTATGGCGCATCCAGGCTCGAGCTGGTCCTTGTCGACGAAGGAAAGTATCCCGACGTAGTACTCGGGCCCGACGGACGAGGAGACGATGGCGTGGCTCTCGTCGATGATCTCCTCAAGCGAGCCGACGCTCATGGGGGTGCCGCGGAGGTCGTCGACCTTGGATCGGTCCTCCTCCGTCTTGTCCTCGCTGGGGCGCAGGCGCTCCTGGCTGGCGACGAACTCCTCCTCCATGAGGAGATAGTCCTTGACGCGCTCGAGCTTGAGCAGGCGGAGGCGGCACTTGGACAGCGGCGCCACGGCGGGGAGCCGCGCCGCCGCCTCGGAGCCCTTCTGCCGCCTCTGCTTCCGGCCGACACGGGAAGGGGCAGCGGGAGGCTCATACTTCTTCTCCTTCTTCCCGCCGTCGCCGGGCTTGCGGTCTCCCGGGAGGCCGCCCTGCTTCCCCATCCCGCCGGGAGTGCCTTGCCCCATCTCCGGCGGCCGTGAATTAGGGTTTGGCCCGGTGTGACTTGGTGAGAGGCAGAGGAGGATCGCAAGGGGAAAGAGAAAGACCAGTTTTCTATTTTCCTATACGTATATGAGTACTTTCGTTTTTCTCCCTAGTTTACCCCTCGAACACCTTTTTTTAGAACAACCCCTCGAACCCTTTTCGGCTTTTCGCAAGGAAGGAGCGAATGGATGCTAATTACGCATCGGATTATCGAGTCCACGGAACTATTTCTTTTTTTTAGTTGTACGAAAATAGATTTGTTTGTTGTGTCTTAATGCACTACCTTTATTAAAAATTACTACTATCTGGATATATTGTATATATCTAGTTATTATATAATAAAATCTACGCTTTTCGTATCGAATATTTGTTGCCGTTGACTTGTTTTAAAAAATCTTTGACTTTTCATCTTATTAAATTTTTTATGCAAATTTGCAAAAGGATGTCACAGTTAAAGTACATCTAATGATAAAGAAAATCACAAACATAAACACAATATTTTAAATAAGTTAAATGGTCAAAGTTGTGATAAAAAAAAGTTAATGGCGACAAATATTTTGATATAAAGATAGTATGTATTTAAGAAAAAACAAAGTGAATAATATATTCTCTGTATTGTAGTTTATGTTAGATTTTTCTACAATATAAATATATGTAGACATAGCATATTGTAATTATTGTACCTAAAAAATCAAAATAAATTATAATTTAGAATGAAGGAAATTATTTGGACGATGTGTGTGTTTTAACAATGTTGACATGTTGCAACCTTACCACTAATCTCAGAAGAAGAAAAAACTTATGCGCTAGAAAAATCACCTGCAAAACCAAACAATGCAGAGATGTCGCAAATTCCCTTTCAATAATTCATCCAAAATATTACTTTCAATAATCATCCAAAGAAGTAAATCTGATAGCATAATGGGCTTCGGTCCGTCATTCTCCAGGCTGGCAACAGGTTTTGTATCTATACTATAATCTATACTATAAAGAGAATAACATTTGAAAACAATTCTCACCTAAAGCCTACCCAGCCTTACCCCTCACAGCTTCCTTAGATGGGCCCACAAGGCAGGCCAAAAAGTTTGACGAAAGGGGGGGAGAGGGAAAACTTGATAGTTGCAAAATAGCTGCGGCCAAAACTTTTAATTTTTCGTCACCGCGCTTTCATTTACCCGCCCGTGTACCCACCATTCGAAATTCCAATCCCGCCCCAATTTGTGCTGATTTGTTTCCTTATTGCCTGCCTACTAATTGCCTTTTTTGGTGGCAGATGGTTTCAATCAGATTATTTCCAAATTTGTGAGGGGTACATGGGCCGAACATTTTCTTTCCTTCTTCTTTCATTCTTTCCTTCTTCTTTCATTCAGAATTGAAATATTCCCGGACGAGCACGTGATTACCCTGTGTTACCTTATTTGATCACCCTGTGTTACCCTTTGACCCTTTGCCCTTGACGACGTCGAGCCCCTCGAGGACCTGGCCGAAGACGACGCAGCGGCTCCGGCAATACCCTTCCCCCTCGATTCTCCGTGCCCCATCTCCGCTCGTCTTTCATCTTGCGCTTCCATGGTCGACAACCGGCAGTGGCGGCTATAACGGAGATTTTGTGAACCAGGTAAACATTACGAGTTCTCGTAATTTTGTTTGCGGAATTACAAACTGTGGCGGCTAATTTTGTTTCTTGTTAGATGGACAATCGGAATCCCCTTGGTGATATTACAAACACGAGAAATCGGAATCGTGATGATTCACGCATACATGTAAGTTCTGCATCGCTTCGCTTTTAATCTGCTCCTTAAGTGTCAAAGAAAAAAAAAATCTGCTCCTTTAATTCTCCGTGCCCCATCTCCGCTCGTCTTTCATCTTGCGCTTCCATGGTCGACAACCGGCAGTGGCGGCTATAACGGAGATTTTGTGAACCAGGTAAACATTACGAGTTCTCGTAATTTTGTTTGCGGAATTACAAACTGTGGCGGCTAATTTTGTTTCTTGTTAGATGGACAATCGGAATCCCCTTGGTGATATTACAAACACGAGAAATCGGAATCGTGATGATTCACGCATACATGTAAGTTCTGCATCGCTTCGCTTTTAATCTGCTCCTTAAGTGTCAAAGAAAAAAAAATCTGCTCCTTTAATTTGACGGACCTGCAGCAGGTAGGGTTTTAAGGTGAAGAAGCCTTGCATCTGCAGATATATCACAATCGGGTTCGATGCATGTTACGAATTCTTGCTTAATTTCGTTTCTGCAAGAGTTGTGCCTACAATCATACTTTTG
The DNA here is from genome assembly GCA_004135705.1 of Alloteropsis semialata. Classification (NCBI taxonomy): domain Eukaryota; kingdom Viridiplantae; phylum Streptophyta; class Magnoliopsida; order Poales; family Poaceae; genus Alloteropsis; species Alloteropsis semialata. Next base: position 81,931,044 of record CM014278.1, read on the forward strand.
CAATTATCCACCAAATTAATACTGCAATTTAATGCATTTGGATCCAGGATGGCATTCATGTTTCATCGTTTTACATGTAACAGATATCAGAACAAACTGTAGATCCGCGGACGGGAAATAATCGTAAGAGAAAGGGTTCGACTACGTCGCAGCTGCCAGTTTCATGTGATGCAGAAATTACCGCGCCTCGTGGTACGTCTATTGCTTTATGTTATCAGATGCGTAATAATAAATTAGATGTTCTGAACGTTTATTATTCAAACATTACAGTAGAAATTGATGAGATAGAGGAACATCAGAGGGCTGTTAAAAGACAAAAGGCACGCGACCGATACGCAAATATGCCTGAGGATAAAAAGGCAGATCTAAAAGCGAAGAAGAAGGAATATTATCTTCGTAGAAAAGCAGAAAAAGAGTCATCCAATGTGCCGCAACAGGTTGACCCATCTATTGTTCATCCAGAGGCCCTACCAGGTTTGTCATTTATTTATAACGTTTTCAACTCTATAAATAAATTTATGGTGGAATTGTTTTTCTATTTTCATTTTCCATAGCCGATGACGATGATAGTTGGCTCCGTCGTAACGATTCCTACATGAGGGCATCATCAAATATAGTGGGTGAGCAAGAATCTGCTGGAGAACGTCGTAAACAGAAGGAGAGACAAAAGGCCAAAAAAAATATGCTAGATTGACGGATGATGTTAAGGCTGCAAAAAACTTAAAATCCAGAGAAAGATACAAGAATCGTGTTGATGTTGAGAATTGTAGTGAAATGCATACGCCCACTAATAACATCATAGTAAATGGTATGCTGCATTCTTTCTTTTAAAAACATTGAATATCGATTATTTTTGGAATTATTGAATATATTTTGATTTTGATCTAATGTGATGCTTCAAGGTTCTGGAAGTCTTCCTCTTGGAACTTTGCATTCTGTCCTCACCCAAGTTCAAACTGGTCCACTCAGACGATCAAGTGTGTCGTTCAAAATTAAATTTGATTCACTGCAACATGAAAATGTGGAAACTGTTATTTTGGAGTCTAGCGAGGCAATGAATGGATGTCAACATGAAAGTGGTATTTGGGAACCAGACAATCCACTCCATGGAATTGAAGGTATGTTAACTGTTACTATTATTATTACTAATTACTAATTACTAATAGTAGTTGCGAATTTCCTTACATATTATTATATATGGCGATGGCCAGAAAATGATTTGGATGAAATGGACACTGACGAAGATGGACCAGAAATCATGGAGGATGATGAAGCTAGGGTGTTTCACCACATGGGTAAGATAAACAGATTGGAAAAATCTTGATGTTAATTTTTTTTCAACACTATACTATGTAGTAATCATGAATTTTTTTTGTACCAGAATTTGATTATGAGTATTATAGGGATCCTGAAAAGACTGTTAGGGCCCATGATGCCTATGATTCAGTCTATGCTTCCATTCCTAAAAAACATTTTGAATTAAAGAAGGCTAAGAACTGTGAATTTTGTCAAGCAAAGAGGTTTCCAGGCGAAGGTGCAGCCTTTTGTTGTAGAAAGGGCAAGGTGAAAATATACATACCTCAAGTGCATACAGAGCTCCGACGGTTATTTGCAAGTCAGGATGATAGGGATGCCAAGTATCCGGAAACATATTCGGTACTTCAACTGATATTTTTCCTTCACTAGCTTTGGTGTTTCCATTGATAGGCGCCGCGAATCCCGGCCGTCTCCCTTTTCTCTTTTTCTATTTTCCTAATTCATTTTCCTTTTTCCTAAATTTCCCATATCGGCCGAGAGTAAGGACAAGGACTTGATGAAGATCCGTACCCATATCGGGGAAAATAAAGCCCCAGATTTCAGAGTAGATGATAAAGGGACCCTATGGTACAAGAACAGGATTTGTGTACCTAAGGAAGGAGAGTTCAGACGAGTTATCATGGATGAAGCCCATAACTCGGCCTATTCCATCCATCCAGGAGCAACTAAGATGTATATGGACTTAAAGGAAAAGTATTGGTGGAATGGAATGAAAGCAGATGTAGCACAGTTTGTGGCTCATTGTGATATTTGTCAGAGAGTCAAGGCAGAACACCAGAAACCAGCCGGATTGCTTCAGCCGCTACCTATCCCAGTTTGGAAGTGGGATGAAATAGGCATGGACTTTGTAAATGGTCTACCCAAGACTCAGAAAGGAAATGACTCCATATGGGTGATTGTGGACCGACTCACTAAAGTCGCTCACTTTATACCCGTAAGAACTTGCTATGGTGGAGCCAAGCTAGCTCAGCTCTACATTGACAACATTGTCAAGTTACATGGTATACCCAGCAGGATAGTCTCAGATCGAGGAACCCAGTTTACCTCGAGATTTTGGAAAAGTCTACACAAAGCCATGGGAACTAAATTGGATTTCAGTTCGGCTTATCACCCCCAGACTGATGGTCAGACAGAAAGAGTAAATCAAATCATGGAAGATATGTTAAGAGCATGTGTGCTTACCTATGGTAAAGATTGGGAGAAAAGTTTACCCTATGCAGAGTTCTCTTATAATAACAGTTATCAGGCCAGTTTAGGGATGTCACCCTTTGAGGCTCTCTATGGAAGAAAGTGTCGGACCCCTTTGATGTGGTCAGAAGTAGGAGAGCGTACCCTGATTAAACCCTCTCTGATAAAAGAAGCAGAAGACCGAGTTGCAGAAATTAGAGAGAAATTGAAAGCAGCTCAATCCCGCCAAAAGAGTTATTCAGACAAGAGAAGGCGTGAGTTGAGTTTTGAAGTTGGAGATTATGTGTACCTTAAGGTTTCTCCAATTCGTGGTACACGAAGGTTTCAGGTTCGGGGAAAGTTGGCACCCCGTTACATAGGACCTTACCAAGTGTTGAAAAGAGTTGGAAATGTGGCATACCGTATTCAGTTACCCGAGGAGATGTCAGACATACACCCGGTATTCCATGTCTCTCAATTAAAGAAATGCTTAAGAGTCCCAGAAGAACAAATACAAACAGATGAAGTAGACTTGCAAGATGATCTCAGATATTAGGAAGTGCCAATCAAAATCTTGGACACGGTGACTAAACAAACTAGAAGCTCAACTGTCCGGATGTGCCGAGTTCAGTGGAGTAGACACAGTGAAGCAGAAGCTACTTGGGAACGAGAAGACGCTTTGAAGAAAGAGTTCCCCCATCTCTTTAGGAGTCAGCCGAATCTCGAGGACGAGATTCCTTTTAAGTGGGGTAGGTTTGTAACGACCCGGAAAATCAAATCCTAAAATCACGAGTTTTAAAAATCTTTAACGATGAGTTTCTCTGTTCCTAAATCCAAACCCTCCTGATCTTTTCCATTGTCCAAATTCCAAATCATCTAATTTCTAGAAAATCCGATCTCTTTAGGGGGAAATGCGCCGCCGCCCCCTTTCTCTCCCCGTTCGGCTGAAGAAGAAGAGAAAAGAAGTGGCTCTTTCCCGGAAAACCCCCTCCACGTTTCTATAATCATACATATGTCCTTTCCCCTTTAGCCAATTTCTGAGAAAGCCCCCTGTCCTTTTAGACAAATCCCAAATATACCCCTGGCTGTTATCAAATCCCCCAAAGACTTATCCAAAATCACAACCATGCCCTTCCACCATATAAAAACCTTTACAGATAGGTCCCTGGCCCTTTATAATCTTTATAAAGAGGTCCTAAACCCCGTTTAAGCCCTAATACTCCTTTAACTCGTCATTTCATGCGCCAAATTCCTCCAGAACTCCACCAAACTCGAACACGTCTCTCTTATATCCATTCCGGCCGAGCTTTACACAAATCATCCCAAAATAATTCTGTTTCCTATTTTATTTTGTTAATTCCTGTTTCCAACTCATCGGTAAAGGAATGTGTTTTCTTATTGTGTGTTTGTTTGATCGTGCCCTAGACGACGGAGTGAACGAGGAGGAGCAGTACCGCGAGCAGGACTACGCAGGAGAGTACCGCGAGCCCGACCCCGAGGACCCGTACCGCGAGCAGGAACTCCCGGAAGCTTTTGGAGACGGCAAGTCCAATCCCATCCTTTGATGCATGTTTATCCCATGATTTATAAACACAACCTATTAAGCCTTTGATATTGCATTCTGTCTTATTATCAAAACCCGATTGGTTAGCCACCCCTTGATTGCTATGATATTCCTTGACAACCTAGGTATCACTAAATATGATATGCTCTGTTTAGATGATAACCAAATCTAGAATGCTTAGGATTTGTTACTCATTACTCAATCATGACTATACACTTGTTTTATCAAAGAATAAATGTGTGAGTGTGGAAATTGGGTTTTGGGTTTTAAAAGAAAGAAAATGTGTGGATAAGATGGATGGGTATTTCTTTGTGAAATACCATTAGGAGGCTTGTACCTTTGTGGTTAAGCAAGTTGGGAGATATCCATTTTGTCCGGTTTTAAACCGAGGTGATGTGTCATCTTGCCTAACCCACTTTTCTCGTACAACCACTCGACTCTTGTATGGTGCAAGGGCTTAGTCTAAATCCCACTAGCCGTGCTGTTAGTTGTCTGGAGGCAGGTGTGCAGCGGGAAAAACCAAGTGCCGTCTTAGTGACATGGTTGCCGACTTTGTGTCATAAACCCCTTGGTGCTTTCTCGTGATGGCTAGGCAGTTTTGGCTATGGTGGGTAATGACTTCGATAGGATCCGCACTGGCACTAAGGTGATCGTGTTGCGGTACCCTACTTGTGGTGAAAGTGTACACCTCTGCAGAGTTTCCTAATCTATTCGAATAGCCGTGCCCACGGTTATGGGCGAGTTATGGCTTGGTCACAATACTAAGGTTTTGGGATGGGTTGGCGTGTGTTGGTTTTGGAATGAGTTCGGCTTTGTGCCAAAAGCTACGGCGGATGGGAAATCCGGTAGCACTTAAAAGATGGATCCTTTGTGGATCAACCCCCACTTAATGACTTGTTACTAAAGCTTTCTTTGCTAAAATATATCTTGATAAACCCGTGCATGTGTTAAAAACTAGCTTTATGGCAAAAATAAAACCTAGCCTTATCCTTGATATTCCTTGTGCATAATTCTGTGTTAACCCCTCCGTGGGTGTGATTGGGCTTGTTGAGTACTTTTGTACTCACCCTTGTTGTTGTTGCTTCAGAAGAAGACCCGGACTTTGTTGAGGACGCTGAATAGGTGGTCGCTTCTGCACCCAACTTTGCCTGTGGAGTTTGGTCCCGCCCAAGATGGCTTCGCTGTCGCAGAACTCTGATCCCTTGGTTGAACCGTTCTGGTTCATCCTTTGGCTTTCCGCAGTAGTTTACCTTTTAGCTATCCTAGTTTGTATTAGGTGCCCGCTTCCTCGTGGGTTGTAAGTTTCTGTATCATCTGTTGAATAAATGTGTATCAGCCTCCTGGGACTGATAATTTGTATCACATTTAGTCTCTGCTTAGGCAGGGGCGCTTCAGGTGGTATCAGAGCCGTAGTTGGCTGTAGGACGTGACCCCTAGGACGGTTAAGCCCTTTTGACCAAGCCTTAGGTTTTATAAAAACTTCTTGCTTCCTATGCTCTTTTGCAAAAAGTAATTTACCCCTGTTCTGTTACAGATGGCCACCGAAGGATGGATCACCAGCCGTTGCTTGGAGGAACCCGGCTTTCCCAAGTTGCTCTTTGCCTGCTTGGACAGAGTCGGTATTTATGAGCGTCCGGAGTACACCATCATGGAGTACGAGGACCGTGGAACCCCCCGGTGCGAAATCACCATCACCGTCGGAAAGAGTAGCCGTTACCTCGGCATGGAGCCATGGAGTGTAACGACTGTTGGGTTTGGGCAGCAGGACACATACCAGAAAGCAGCCCGAAAGGCCCTGCGCCGCCTGTGCCAAGTGTATGAGAAGCACATCGGCCACACACCCATGAGGTTTTATCCGCCTGCCAAGAAGGACCGCCCGGTTTGGCTGACCCGGGTGAAGAATGTGAAAGAACGTGGTCAGCACGAGGATAACCTCACGGTGCTCAACATGGCAGCCTATCTCCTCACCCTGGATGAGTACTGTGATGATCAGAATGCGAGGATGAAGCAGCAGGTCCGCAGAGCCGAAGAAGCTGAGTATACGGTGAGGAGGCTTCAAGCAAAGTTGGCAGCCGCCGAAGCCCAAGCTGCTGCTGCCCAGGTTGACAAGGTCACCGCCATCGAGGCCCTCAAGGAGGCTGAAGAACGGCACTCCAAGGAAATAAAGGAAGCCCGCCTTGCTGGACTTACCCGGAGGAGGATGCAGGCCTCTGACCATGAGGAGTTCCCGATCCTGGAAGGGATTCCTAT
>CM014278.1:81947140-82038880 GCA_004135705.1 Alloteropsis semialata
TAATTTATGAAATAGTTTAAGTTGCTTTAACAGGTTAGAAAGGGCTTCATAAAACTTCTTTATATGTGTTAATTTGGATTTAAACTAAGTTTAATCAGCAACTAAAAGCAACCACACCCAGTTTCCTTTGTGAGTTTCTTAGTTGTTGATAATCCGTAAATGATTGCCCAGTGATGTATTAGTGAGTTGTTGCAGTCATTTCGCTAATAGATTGCTTGTGCATTATTGCATCTCATGCATTGCATCTCATGTAGATAATCCTATTGTTGACGGAGTGTACGAGCTTGAGGTCGAGCACGAGGGTGATCAAGCTGCTGCTGAGTTGAACCTGGTTGCTGCTCAAGACCCGGACCAAAGTTCGGAAGGGCCCAAGGCCAGTGGTGATCAAGAAGGCAAGCCCCGGAGCATAACCCGCTGTTATTACTAACACTCCTTACTTTATGCCTTACTTTGTGTATTTAAGTTTTGAGGAGTTGAATGAAACCCTAGTTGCATGATCCTTAGGTACCTATGTCCTAATACTAGCATGTGTAGGTCGCATAGAGTGCCATGCTTAATTAGGACCGGTAGAAGTCGAGTGATTGCCTTGTCACTCGCGAGATATAGGTTTTCAATTTATATCAGTGGATGAGATTCGGCAAGCGGGGCTTGTGCGGTATTTATGTTTGGTTGAACACCCCGCTTGCACAGAGAAATGTTGGCTAAGGCATTGACTGTGTGGCGTTGTTGGTCAAGCTTTTGAAGGTACTAATCGTATGCCGGGAAATATGGTAAACTGGTAAACCTAGTACTTGATTCAAACTGACGTCTGACGGGTCTTTCCTACTCCATTGGGCGAGGGGGATGATGGCGAGTGTAGCAGTGGCCGCGGCACAGGTTTGCCTCGGGCACCTGGGGTCCGTTGGGGCGTGCACTCGGGTGGAGTGGGCCCTGATGGCAGATGGCAGGGAGAGATGGGAACGGTTGCCTCGTGAGGTCCTGGGTGTCTCTCACGGGTCGTACGATTAGGTTGTCCCATGCATGGTTTAAAATCAACTCGAGTTGTCCGTCCTTCGCGGTTACATGAAGCTGCTTGATCTCTTGTCATACATCAGTGTTCTTGGGCCAAAAAGGTAGAGCGTTGTTAGATGGGAATTGTTGATACTATGTTAATCAATTGTTTTTCGACACTGATTGTGGTTGGATAGATTGGCAAACTTAGTAATGGTTAGTTCCACTTTAAACTTGGCTAAAATATTGAAAATAGGGATCAACTTGTAGATGCTTTTTGGCAAAACAAACCCCTCAGCCATAAAGCCTTGCATGTCTAGTATTTAACCTTGTCGGGTAAGTCTTGCTGAGTATTAGTATACTCAGCCTTGCTTGTGGCTTAACTTTTCAGATAATGGTGTGGCTATGATCCAGTTGTTGCGTTGACTTGGCCGTGCATGTTGCCTGAAGGTTGGGTGGTTGAGCAGGTGCCGCCTGAGTCTGACTCGGGCCGCGGTGATTGAATGTTATGCGTGGGCTTTGCCCGTGCCCGTCCCATTAAGTACCGTGGGCGGGCCAAAACCCATCGGACTCGGGCCAGGCCATCGGGCCGGGCCGCAAATGCTCAGGTCTAATAAAGGTGTAGCAGGGGTACTTTTGTCTATACAGAAATACGAAATGCTGTATATGGGACCAAAAGCATTTAATGCATAGAAAATAGCACAACTCAGAGAAAAGAAGAATTATAAGGGCACGATTCTAAATACGTGAAATTTAATGGCAGATATTCAATCTTTCAAGATAACAGTGGCATAGATCAAATTAACCCTATTTTCAATGCCTGTCAGCTAATTACAAATAGGTTTTGGTTCAGACTTCAGAATATTGTTTTAGATCAATCCAAAGCATCTCAAGGCAGACCAAACCACTTGCATGCAACTTGTTCAGGCTCGGACTTGTGCAGGCTGCCATTCACCGATTAGTGACCATTTGGTCACGTCGCACGTGCCAGTTTCATATAAAAGTTGGAGTTAACCAGAAACAAAAAAAAAACACGCCACTAATATCAGACAACCTTTTAAAGAAATATAAACAACTATATATAGCCGACAATTAAAATTACAGCTACAAGATTTAGTTCTTCAGAGGTACCAAGGAAAATCATGAACGCTGAAATAAGCATACAGCTCCACTTATGCAAATGTTCAGAAAAGCTAAAAGTTCTAGTCACGACAGCAAGATCTTGGAAATGAAAACAATCATATTCAGGCATGCTGCGTATAATTCTATGTACAAAATGGAAGCTATAGCTACAGCAAGCAACTACAATCACCTCAGTACACACAACACATGATCTTCAAGCTGAAGAAAACTAGAGAAGCATCAGATGTTTCTCTTCTTCGGAATTTTGGATGAGCAATCCATAACAAATAGACCACGTAAAGTGTTTTACTCTTCTACAATGATGGTTCACATGTACGTCTGTTTGGAGAGCTTGTATCCAGAAACCACAGCTGACAAGCCAAGAGCAACAAATGCAAAGAAGGCCATGCTAATAGCTGCTGCAGTTGCATCTGTGAAGGTGTTGACCACTGCAGATCTCATGCGGTTCGTGATGGGGACGGCAGCTGATAGCGCAGACATCAGCAAGTATGCAACTACCTGCAAACAAATTCACAGATCTCTGTTAGCATAAATTATATCATCAAAACTTGCAATCTATAGCTTCTAAAGAAGATTATGGTTACCAACAGTTTCTATGAAAACAAACGTCTGAAAGAATAAAGTTGGAGCCCTCAAAAGAAGAACAAAAATGGCAAATGATGTTTTCTTGTTATCTTGCCGCACTAGAAATGCAATGCTGACATGAAATAGATAAGCTTCTGAATCCTAATAAGTAGGAGTATCTAAGAAGGGACAGGCATGAATACAAAAGACCAAAATCCTCTTAACCAGTTTAACTGTTTAAGAATACACCACATGAGTGGGTAACAACTTCATGTAATGCCACATGCCTGCCTTGTTCTTCTAAATTTATTTGACTAATAAATTTAAGTATATACTGGAAAGTAAATTCAGGTTCCGACAAATCTACTTCTTAGAGATCTGAGAACTAATGCTATGAGCAAGACAAGTGGAATTGTAAGAAGTGCAGGACATTTCAAAGTTCATTGTTCAAGGGGCAGGCTAAGTGGATATGGTCCCCAGACATTTCAAAGTTCATTGTTTCATGCCATGAGTATTTCAATGCATTTTCGCATGATCCATTGGACATAGTGAATATGTTTTTGACATGCAGTACTGTATCTCCAACCAACTCAAGATTAAAACATACTCCCAACTTGGAGCACATTCCAAAAATTGGCGCAACCACTCCAATCTCCCCATACCAATGCCATACTGGGCACCACATTACCATCATTGCTGCTGTTAGCCTGTCATTCACTGATACTAGTATATAGATTGCCCAAATTATTGGACCATTATTGAGAGCTTCCAGCCCACTATCCATTTTTTTATTTTTTTTCCAAAAAGAACCAGAAAAGGGTATTAGGTTGTCTAAGTTGTCCAGTAGAAGATGTGCCAGGAAAAAGAAAATCACAGCGCTCTAAAGACCAATCTGGTTGATCCGACAGTAAAAGGTGATGTGCCTCTTCTTAGCCAATTAGTCGTAGTATTCTTATATTAAATGCTCAGTGTGGGCAAAACAATCACTGGAGACTGGAGAGAATTCTACCACACGGCACTACTGAATTGATGTGTTCCTTCACCATGGTAGTAAGTAGAATGTCTATACTAGAACTTTTACTCTTGATTTAACACTTTACAAATTGCACTCAGATTTTGCTCCTTTCATTCGTATTTCCCCCCTTTTCCCTTCACTGAGCAGGAATCTCGACCAAATCGAGAAACGGGGACATCAGACTTTTGTTGATTGAGAGAAACAACTATTACTAAACAGCAAGCTCTATAGCTACAGACCAACAGTTGAAAGCAATCACTCGCCTGATCACAGACGAAATCGAGAAGCCTCCCTGACGGTTCGGAGACGAGGTCGGCGCCACCGCGCATCCGGACCGCGTGCCGCGCCGCCTGCGCCAGCGAGTAGAGGAACGCCAGCGCCGCGATCGCGAGCAGGTACCTAGGGCAAGACAGAAGACGCAGTAAGCCCCAAATAAAACCCGAATCGTGAAGAGCCCGCCGAAATCGAACCCAGCAGGCAGCGTGAGCTCGCGCACTTGTACTCCTGGTAGCGGTCGAACTGCATCCAGTCGCCGTGCTGGTTGGACGCGACGAGCACGAGCGCGACGAAGGCGAAGACGGCCGCGGCGGCGTGCAGCGCGAGGGGGCTCTTGTTGAGCATGTCCTCCCGCCGCCACCGCGCCACCACCGAATCCACCACGCCGCCGCCGCCGCCGCGGTTGCGGGCGCCCGCGCCGCCATCCGCGGCGGAGGTGCCGTTGTAGGGGGCGTAGTCCGGCTTCTCGGCGTCCGGCGGCTTCTCGATGGCCGTGGTGGCGGTGGCATCGGTCGTGACCATCGCCATCGCTTGCTTACCTGCGGCGCAGCCTCGAGGTGGTGGACGAACTGGGAGCCGGGAGGGGAATATTTAGCAGGGGTGATGAGATTAAAAAAAAGCAAAAATAAAGTGCTTTGTGTGAGATGCCGGGAAGGCACTTGTGCATTGAGCGAAGGCGGACGCAAAGCGCGGTTATTAATTAGCGCAGGCAGATCAGCGGATGCTTGTCCTCGGACCCCTGTTAGTAACTGACAGTTGATTTGTCTGGACTCTAGAGTGCCTACGGTGCCCTGTGACTGTGACGTGTCAGTATGCCTGGCGTTGCTATACCTGGAGTCCAACGCAGAAGCGTGAATGACGTGTGGGGTCTCTTCCTTGGGTCCCACGTGGAAGCGTCTGGACTCTGGAGACGTGTAGTGTCCTTCCGTTTTGATTTTTGACTGTCAAACGAGTCGTCATATAGACCGTGATGTTGCCGTCTTCTTCTCCAATTGTCATTTTCCCTTTTCTATACATACGGAACAGATCATCATCACAGATGACTAAATTGGGCCCTTTCTTATCAAGTGAAAGGTGCATGTTTATGAACAAGACGAGCGGACGTGTGCCCATGTTATATTCAAGCGCCATCACACATGTCGATTGAACTATCAAAGCTACAAGTTGTCGTGGATCTCCATTTAACTGTGTAAATTACAACGAAAGTAACAGGTGAAAAGTGGTTGGGAATAACTAATACATGGCCGTCTCCTACATCGGTTCTCCAGGTGCCAAATGTGCCGTTGCCCAGATTCCATTTTTTTGTCGATTTCGGCTAGTTCGCTTTGTGCTACGGGCCCAAATACACGAGAGAGAGAGAGAGATTTCGCCGCCCAACAAAATTGTAGCCCGCTGTGTATTGTAATAGGCTCAAGTGTCAGGCCCATACATCCATGAATTATCCATTCCACTCTTTGGGTCATTGATTTAGTTTTCGGTCCATTGTTGATCACGCCAAGGTTCGTGCACGCCTGTGTGCCGGGTCTGAGCATTATTTTACGTGGCCAGTCCGGCCCGCTTTTGCAGGCCCGACATGATTACTAAGTGGGCTTGACATCATTTTTTTTTGTTTTCCACCCAAATTATATAATCTAGCTTATGAGTCAATGGCACCATGGTAAAAAGCCACCATGGACCACCTAAATAATCTCAAATAAGCTGCACATGAATAGCTTATTTCAGATTATTTGGTGGTCCTTAATGACGTTTTACCATAATACCTTTATCAGCTCGAGCCTAGTCCGTCCTGTCAATTTTGTTACTCCATGTGTTCTGGCCTAGCTGCTGCTGCCCTCGTGCTCGTGCATTCGGTCTTCCATCGTCGTCGTTTGTTCGCCCGCTGAGGTCATCGGTTAATTAGGATGGAGGGAATTTGGGGGAGATTTTAATTTGTTGAAAACTCCCCTCCAACCGAACTTTGACGGGTCCGGTGTGCAACCCAACGGCGTCAAGCCGCGAAACCGGCTGGTTCCCGCTTTCCGCCGCCGTGGTCCTTCCAGAATCCATAATCCAGGCCTCCAGGGTGTCAATAGACGGTACGTATTCATCACCACCTCCCCCTCCGGAATGGCTCCATCCGCCAGGCACGGATAGCCTGCTCGGTTGGCTTATCAACCACCAGCCAGCAGTACTTCAGTCTCGCAACAAATCAGCACCAGCCACCAGCCACCAGCCAGCCAGCAGTACAGTCTCACAACAAATCAGCACCAGCCACCAGCCAACCAAACAGGCTGACTGTTTCGTGGTGCATCTCGTGAATGGGTCATGATTGCTATCACAGCTATTTAATCACTACCGGTACGTACTTTATCGAGCTTCCTAGCGTATATTATCAGTGCTAAGTCATGCTTAAAAATTCGCTAAAAAAAGAAGTCATGCTAAAACTTTGCCACAATTTTAGTACTCGCGTGTAGTAGTACATATATACAAGCACCAGCGATGAAGTTAGGCGATGCAAATGGACATGCACTGGTGTGGCTTGATTTCAATTTCATCGTCTAGACTTTACAGGTAATGTCACGGTTCAAAATAATTGCGTGCCACCACCGGAGACCCAACTGCTCTTCTCCTACTCTCTTCAGTTCCGCGTCTTCAAGCTGCGGTTCCCGTGGAAGCCGCAGCAGCCAGCAAATGAGTCCGCGTCCCATCCCATTTGGGCATGTCACATTCCCTCCCACGCGGCCACGCCCCTCCCGTCCTCCGGTCTCCCAATCCCGTGCCCCTCCTCGTCGGCGGCTCGGCTCCAACCTCCAACCACACCCCCGCCCGCTTCTGCTCCCGCTGAATCGGCCGCCTCCCCGCGCGATCGCCTCCGCTGCCGCCGAAATCGGGCTTAATTGGCCGGCGTCTGCGTCGCGCGAAGGACGCGGGGAGGCATGGACCTGGCGCGGCGCGGGCCGCTCACGCGCGCCGCTCTTCTCCTCGGCGTCGTCGCGCTCGGGCTCTGGCTCCTGTGCGTGGAATTCGCCGTCGTCGGCGGCGGGGGATGGGCGACCGACCCCGCCGTCCGGGCTGCCGTTTCCGGGAGGAGGGTCCACGCCCAGGCGGCCGTCAGGTCGCCGGCCGCGTGGCGCACCCGCGAGTGGCGGCGTGCCGTGGACCACCACGCCGCCGTCCTCCGCAGGCACGTCGCGGACGGCATGCTCGCCGCGTCCTCCCACGCCGTCTGCCTCGGCGGCGTCCACGAGGCGATGGCGCTGCGGGAGCTCGGCGTGGTCGGCGCCGTCGCGGTCGCCAGGAAGCGGTCCCCGCCCCTCGCGGTCGCGGGGAAAGACCACCAACTCCCGTTCCCGGACTCCTCCATCGACTTTGTCCTCGCTGGCCGCGCCCTCGACTACTCCAAACGCCAGGCCGACCTCGCCAGCGAGGCGGCGCGGATCATGAAGCCGGACGGCCACCTCGTAGTCCTGACGTCCGGCGCCAGCGTCGCCTACAGCCTGCGGTCCCTCCAGGCTCTCCTCCCATCCCTCCGATTGCTCCGTTCGCGCGTGATCAACGGCCAGGATGGCTCCGCACTCCGGGAACTGGTCTTCGGGAAGCATGCAGACATCTCCACCACCAGCAGGTCCTCCTCCAACGGCAACAATTCCGCGGGCAACTGCGCGAATCGCGATCACAAGCTCCAAATCATCGGCCTAGCCGAGCCGCTGATCCAGGAAGAGCCGGCAAAGCCATGGATCACGCTGAAGAGGAACATCAAGAACATCAGGTACCTCCCCGCCCTCGCCGACATCGGCTTCAAGCGCCGGTACGTGTACGTCGACGTGGGCGCCCGAAGCTACGGCTCCAGCATCGGCAGCTGGTTCCGGAAGCAGTACCCCAAGCAGAACCACACCTTCGAGGTGTTCGCCGTCGAGGCCGACCCCGCGTTCCACGCCGATTACGCCAGGAGGAAGGGCGTCACCTTGCTCCCGTACGCCGCCTGGGTCCGGAACGAGACGCTCACGTTCGAGATCAACGATGGCCCCGGCGAGAAGGGCGACAGCAACGTCAGAAAGGCGAACGGCCGTGGCATGGGCCGCATCAGGCCCGCGGCGGGCGCGACGGACGGGTGTCTTCCGGCGAGGTGCGGCGCATCCCGGCGTTCGACCTCGCCGAGTGGCTGAAGCGGGCGGCGTCGGAGCAGGACTACGTGGTGATGAAGATGGACGTGGAGGGCACCGAGTTCGACCTCATCCCGAGAATGCTCGACACCGGGGCGATCTGCCTCGTCGACGAGCTGTTCCTCGAGTGCCATTACAACCGGTGGCAGAGGTGCTGCCCCGGCGAGCGGTCGCCCAAGTACCAGAACACGTACGGCCAGTGCCTGGAGCTGTTCAACTCGCTCCGTAACAGCGGCGTGCTTGTGCATCAATGGTGGTGATAGTACATAGCATAACTGAATGCATCTTGAGTTGTCAACTCTCAGATAGATTTTAATCACAGATGGAGGATTTTGTTGTGTATGTGCTCTGCTCCAATTGGATTTGCTCCCTGAACATAGGATTTGATTTTTGGCACGCCATAGGTAAATGATTGTTTCTTGTAGTTAACATGAAGACGAGAAATATATTGTAGTTCTAGTCTGACTTCAAAGCAAAGCTTGTTGGCGAGTGCCATAATTGTCGATGAGCAAAAGGACCATTTTTACAGGCTGAAGTTTGCTGTTCATCATCTTTTTAGCTTCATTCAACTGCGAGTAGTGGAACTCTGAATTGACAGTGGAAACAGCGCGACTTGCTTCTTCTTTCGAGTTATTCCGTGAGTTTCGTCTGTTCCTGGATCATCGTCGAATTCATAGTACTAAAATCCGTTAAGCTAAATGCTGAAAGTGAAACCTGGATTTTTTTTTTTTTTGGCAAAAAACCTGATTGAAACTTGGGTTCATATAGCTACCTCGTTGACAGGAAATCTCTATATCATATTACGTATAAGATCATCATCAAAATTAAACTTGATTTTTAACCAAGTTTTTCTTTCTAAATTTTGGCGAATACAGTTAATAAATTTTAGCACAATATGACAAAAAAAAAGGTGAGGAAATGGAGAAACTGGACAATTCATGACTGAACAAACACAAAACATGGATACTTGTACTGAACTTTTCAAGTTCAAAAGACACATTCCATTTCAATAAGCGTACATCAAGATTCAGGAGTATCCAATCTTGATCCCTGTTTCTCCTTCACAGCCTATTCGGTAACTCCCACCGGCTTCAAAACTTGAACGGGAGCGATGAGAGCGAAAAAACTAGCAGTCAAGCAGAAGGAGCAAGTCAGAGAGGCAAAAGGGGGTTGCCTCTCAACTGAAACTCAAGGATCAGACGCGCATGGTGCAGACCATGCACAACCACCATGACCATTACATCTGTATTTACACAAGAAAGAGGGGAGGGGCACAGCTGCACGAGCTGATAACCTGAAGAGAATGAGATCTCACTCATGACTCACTAGCAGACTCTTCCATGATGCTGTGAAGGTGTGGCCGCCACACCGTCGCGCGGCCGCTCCGGCGGCGCTTGAGGCTGGCCTTGCCCTCCGACAACACCTCCGCCAAATACCTGTCGCCATTGTCTTTAGTCACCTTAGCGCTAGCCGTGCTCGGCACGGCCTTCACCGGCCGCGCTGCCTTCTTCTGCTGCGGCTGCGGCTGCGGCGGCTTCGTCCTCTTCTTCTCCGGCACAGACGAGGCCGGCACCAGGAAATAAAAGCACCCCCGCTTCAGCTCCGAGTCCGGGGCGACGATCAGGATCCTCCGCACGCCGCCCTGGGAGCACGGCCTGCTCAGGACGTGGTTGGGGTGCGCAGCGATGACCTCGCCGGCGGTGACCGGGCGGGTGTACTCCTCGATGTGGCCACTAAGGTGGACGATCCGGATCAGGTCGAAGGAGCCACAGGGGAGGACGCAGGCCAGGCAGCACCGCAGGCTGTTCCCCATGCTAGCTTCTTTGCCGGCACCTGGAGTTGCTAGGCCCTGCAGCTGGTTTGGTTGCTCCCTCGCTCTGTGAAGTGAGAGAGCTCTCTTCCTGGCCTCCCCCTTGGCTCTTTGGCATGGGTGACACTGGTTTTTATATACTAGATTAGATGAAGCTGTCAAACAACTTGGAGTATATTATTCTGCAAATTATAGAGCAAATTAAAGTATTCACAGTGCAAATGCCTCTTCCAATATACATTAGTACGTAACTTCTAATCCCATCATCATTAGAGTATGTTGGTTATCTTGGAACTCTTCCTACAGTTCATCAAAACATATATACAACTAATAAGATAGTGTAAAGAACTCTAAATTTCAATAGGATTATGGGGCACGTAAGGGATGCAAATGTACCTCCATTGGTCCGTACAAGAACTCAAAGGGAGCTCTTGCGCCCATACAGGTCGGAGTGTGTGCAGCCACATTGAGATCTCACAATCTGTATGAAAAGATGAGCTACCATGAACGACCCAACCTTATCGCCCCGATACTTCTTGGTTTTGAGGTGTTCTCTTTTGGTTACTTTGACTTGAACATTACTCCCTCGAGGTGTTCATTGAATTTGCTATGCCGATGGTGAGAAAAACTATCCGTGTTTCGATTGCAGCACGCACAAGTGGCCTAAGATCGGGGGTACATGTATATATTGTTTGATCCCACAATATCGCACCTTCCGATACATCCATTGTTGGTGAATGTTCCAGTTCTCCAAACCCTTGCTCCTCAGCTCTCATGCTAGCTAGTGGGTATTGTCTCCTTTATTATTTCTATGTGTTATTAGGTAGACAGGAGAATAGTGAAGCATCTAACAAGTCCATAATCTGAATACACCATGCCTATATAACTACTTAACTAGCCAATTGGCATGACTGTTCCACTAGTTCCATCTGAGATAGTGCTAGAACTGTCTCATTAGATATTGACATCGTCATAGAGTAATTGTCATACACATATCCTCCAAACATGTCATTACCAAAAGCTTCTGATTAAAATGTCCGGATTAACCCGGGATAACCATGTGTGTATCCCATGGCCTCGTCTAGAAGCTACCATATAAAGCTGATAGGCTAAATATATAAATTAGAGAGAGGATTGTGACCTGCATCTCCAAATGGCGGCTCAAAACTTCAGCAACGAGACATCACAAAGCAACTGATAGCATGTTACGAGCAAAAAGAATTAGGCTGTCCGCACTGGTCGTCCTCTAAATGCATCCTCTAAAAAGAATATTTCGTCCTGGTCATCGAGATTCCATCCTCCATACCAAATTCTGCTGCAGCGGTCATCCTCTATTTCTCATACTCTATACCAACTACCGGCCGTAGGACCCACACGTCAGAATTTCTTTTTAATTTTTTCCTCTCCTCTCTCCCTTATCCCCTCCCTCCGCCCACCTTCTCCCTCTCTCCTCTCCGCCCGCATCCTCTCTCCTCTCCGCCCCTCCCGTCGCACCCTCCCCCGCGCCCCCTCCGGTCGCCTCCCTGGGAGGCGCGCCCCTCCCTGGCGCCCCCTCCCGTCGCCCCCTGGGAGGCACGCCCCTCCCGGCGCCCCCTCCCCGTCGGCCCCTCCTCCGCCATCGGGGGAATGGGGAGCGCCATCGCGGGCGGCGGTGGAGACGAGCGGGCGGCCGAGGCGCTTGGCGATCTCCTTCTTCTGCTGCTGCGCCTTCTGGGAGGCGGCGCGGTTGGGGTCGAGGTGGCGGAGGCCGGCGAAGAGGACGAGGCAGCTGAAGGCGGCGCTGGCGGCGTAGAGCACGAGCTCCTGCACGAACCGCGACGACTCCGTCGACTTCATCGCCGCTNGGGCGCGGGGGAGCTGCGGCGGGGAGGACCGGGCGGCGCGAGCAGGGCGTTTCCTTCGGGCGGCGCGAGCAGGGGCGCTGTGGCGGGCCCCGCGCCATCTCAGCGCTTCGCGTTTCTCCTGGACTGCGCTCGATTTGGCGGATAGGAAGCCATACGCTTCCTCAGCGTATGGCTTCCAGTACGCCGCTGCAGCCCTCCCGTCCGCCATCCGCCTACTGCAGTAGGGGTTCCGGACTGGGTTCCGGACCCAGTGCGGACAGCCTTAGAGAGAACAAACGCAGGCAACACGATCCAAATTAATTTCATCCCCACCACCGTGCAAAAACATGGCACTTCGAGGTAGCTAACCGCCGGCGCATCTCGATGAACCGGGATCAGATCACAGACGTCGGGTCTGCATCGGGTGGTCCACAAGCCGGCGACATGGTCCTGACAGGCCTCGACTCTTTAGGCCCGGCTTTCCTCCACCTGTATAGGCTGTATGGGACAGAGCGAGTGCCAGCTCCATGATAGCAATTAGAATACCTAATGAGCTACAGATAGTGTTAGTCTCGGTGTGAAAGTTGCGTGTACTTTGGCACTGTTGGCCTATTAGCGTTTTCCCACTAAGCAATGCCGTACTTTGTGTTGCAACGAGGACGTGAGAAATGTGATGCACGTACTGCCCTTTTTTTTTTCTGAATGCGTCGAGCTTTATGGATCGCTTTAGCAACTGCAATGCATGGTCCTTGTATCATGTTGCCATAAATTAATCACATTATATTGTCCAAACTCCATAGTGATCTTCAGGCTCTAGGCAAGCTAAAGTTTTTTCGAGAGTAAAGCAAGCTATATATAGCAAAAATATTTTTGGGAGAGGAGCTATATAGCTCATGACGCTATAACACACAAAATGGAAAATTAGGCCCAATTTGTGCGTGTATTCAGATAGCTAGTCCAATAAAAAGATCTTCAATCCAGTAGGGCTAAAAGCCCTAACACAAGCAATTGGAAGCCCATGCGCTCTAATTTTAAAGGCCCATGTCGCCTGGTAGTATTACAAAGCCCATGACCAAAATGAACTCGATCCGGACGTAATACTACTTTCCCTTTTTTTCCCTTGATTGAAAGTTCAAATCGGTATCCAAATCACAACGCCCAATCGCCAATGCAAACACACACTAGCACAATTACAACGCACGCAGCCTCACTGTACCACGAGTCCACGACGCACGCGGTCACGTAGAAAGAGCAAGAAATTTAAAAATCTCTACAGCACGCAGATGGGCAGGTCGAGCGGCGGCGCCATAGTGGCCTCGAGCTCGGACTTGCCGTCCTCCACCAGCAGCGCCATGGCGAGGCCGCCCGAGAGATGCGCGTCGATGTGGCAGTGCACCAGCCACACCCCGGGGTTGTCGGCGACGAACCGCACCACGGCCCAGCCGCCGACGGGCACGCCGATGGTGTTCCGGCTGGGCGGGTCCACCAGGTTGAACTTGGCCTCGTCGCGCCGCGGGTCGTAGTTGCCGAACCCCGTGGCGAGCACGTAGAAGTGGTAGCCGTGGATGTGCATGGGGTGCTCCTCGGCGGCGAAGATGCCCGTGTCCTGGAACACGATCTGCACCACGGCGCCGTACTTGACGCGGTACAGGCGCGTGCCCTTCACGGGCTGCCACAGCGCGCGCGGGACGTTCTGCGAGGTGAAGTCGAAGAACACCGGCGGGAACGCCGGGAAGTCGACGGTGAACACGCCGGGGATGTGATGGTAGTGCGCCTGCAGCAGGGAGACGGTGTTGGGGAGCTGGAACGACACGTTGTTCATGCTCGCGCCGAACCGGGTGTTGTTGGGGCCCTGGCAGAACGGCCCGGGGCGGCAGTTGAAGAGGCCGAACCCCACCGTGGTGAACACCTCCTGGGTCACCGGCCCGGGCACCTTCACCGGCCCTGGGCTCCGGAGGCTGTTCGAGAAGGCGGTCGCCGTGTTCGTGTCGTTGAACGCCGGCAGGAACGGGAGCATCGGCTGCGGCCCGGTGCGTCCCAGGTGGCCGGCGGAGGACCGGCCTACTGGGCCGTTGAAGGAGTTGCCACCCATGCCGGCGCCGGTGCCGGCGCCGGCCCCAGCACGGGCCCCCGCACCGGCGGTGGTGGGGCACCCAGGTGCGTTCTTGTACTGGAAGATGGCGGTGGCGGTGGTGTTGTCGAAGGGGACGCCCTGGGCGGAGGCGTAGGCGCGCGCGGCGAGGTAGTACCGTTCCGGGGCGGCGTGCGCGGTGACGAGGACGTCGGTGGTCTGGCCGGGGCCGAGGAGGACGACGGTGGTCTCGAAGGGCTTGGTGTACATGGCGTCCGCGGCGACCACGGTCATCTTGTGTCCGGCGAGGCTGACGAAGAGCTCGATGTTCATGGCGGCGTTGATGATGCGCAGCAGGCTCGTCTCGCCGGCGACCACAGGGATGATGCTGGTCTCTGCATTGTCGACGGCGCATGCATGCGTAGCACCCGAAGGGATTAGTTGGTGAGGCTAGTGGGGAAAACATGCATCATTTGCAGGTCAAAGCGGGTGACATCATACACATGCTGAAATTGGTTAGAATGTTTCTTCTTTGCGCTTTTTTTGTTTAATTCACATCTGAAGATTGTCTCTTTGCCTTGTCACTTTGTATGACAGAATATAAAAAGCAAGCAGGGATTCGTTTACATGTCGTACTGTTAGAAGAGACCTTTGCCTGAGAGATGCATGGATTGCTTTTTTCCAAACCAAAAGCTGCTTTGGTCGGTTTAACAAAATGTGGAAATTCGATAGTGCTTGTTGATTTTTTGTGGTTTTTTATTTTTATTTTTGTAACAAAAACTTTCAAGAGGTATATACGCGTCCCTCTTTGTTAACACCCTTGGGAGTGATTAGGAGCACTACCTTATAAATCGACAAACATTTGCTCTCACCTTGGCTGGAGCACGGGAGGAAATCTCCCGGCTGGCCGTTGATGAGGAGGGTGTCGGAGACGTTGGGCGGCGCGCCGGTGATCATGGACTGCCGGAGCACGGCGATGGGGTCCCTCCTCCACCACTCCGCTGCACAAACATATATATTCACGTCACGTCGTCAGAGATCGAGAGCGCCACCGGTGGCGTGTCGGCCGGAGCGGCCATAGACATCTACAAGAACAGAAGCACCAGGGGATCGGATCGTGCAGCAGCAGCACGGCCATATATACCGAGGATGACGGGGAACTCGCTGTGGGGCTTGGGGAAGGGGTAGGGGAGGCCCCTCCTGGGGTGGATGATGAGGGCGCCGTGCACGGTGGCGCGGAGCCAGGAGCTGTGCGCGTGCCACCACAGCGTGCCCTCCTGGTCCTGGATGGTGAAGCGGTACGTGTAGCTGCCGCCGGGGCGGATGGGGCACTGCGTCACGAACTCGGGCCCGTCCGCCCACCCGTTGCGCAGCTGCCGGAGGCCGTGCCAGTGCAGCGTCACGTTGTACTGCGCCAGGTTCACGGCCTTGATCGCCAGCGTGTCGCCGTTGTACACCTCGATCGTCGGCCCCGGGAACTGCCCGTTCACCGTGATGATCTTCTGGGTCTTGCACAGCCTCTTCACTAGCGCCTCCTTGACCTGCAAGATTGCGAATCAGCCATCTGTAAACAAGCAAGCCACGCAACGCGATGCTCATGCTCTGCTGAATTTGAAGGCGACAAGCAAGGGCGGCCACAAGAACTTACAACGAACTCGTAGAAGCGCTCCTCGGCGAGGGCGCCCGGGAGCAGGAAGCAGCAGAGCACGAGGAGAGCGGAGGAGCAGCAGAGCTTCACGAGAAGTGACGACTTCGCCATCGCTCCGGCAATCGCTGAGCTCTGGCTGCTCTGGTGGTTTTGCTTGCTGCCGTGGTGACGAAGTTCGAGGCCGGCGACCGTATATATAGGGAGCCCAGGCGGAGGGCAGTGCGGTTGTTTGGTGTTCGGAAGATTAGGTTTTGATCCGCGCAACGTGAGGCGGTCTCCTTTTCGGCCTTTAGGGTGGCGGTCAAGTACGATGTAGTTCTGGTGCGCGGTGCTACTGCTGACGGGGAGTTGTTACACCCACTGGTCTAGCGATCATCATTCAGGTTTCAGAGCCTGCCTGCTAGGATTCGTTTCACCATGCCCAACCCAATCATTTTACCTGCTACATTGCGGGGTTGAACGGTAGCTTACCCTGGTTTGGTGGAAATGTTGCATTAACTCTATCAGTCAAGAAGGTAGAGCAAGAAAAAGTTTTTGCTTCTTTCTGCCGGTAAAAGGTAGTAGGGTTTAGCTTTGTCAGAGTGCTTGTTCTGCTCAGTTGCAATTGAGAAAGGTACTTTGATGTTTTCACAGATGTGGATTGAATTTCCAGATATGGAAAATACCATATCATTATTGGAGAAACACAGCTCTTGTGTGAAAGAAGTAATGGACCAATAAATTTCCTCGCAAAAAAAGAGGAACAAACAAAAGGGCAGCACATGTATCACAGAGAAGATTGTGACTGATACTCTGAAAGGGACTGCAAAACGGAAAGCAGCTCCAGACACCATTTCTGTTGGAAAATGCAGCGCCCCATACTATAGAAATCTGCAGGCACATGACTTTGCTGTAGCAGAACCTCTCCAAAGCCTAGAACTGTAGGTTCAGGAGTTAGTAGGTTCTTTGACAAAGTGAAGTCAATCGGCCCTCCGTTTCCACTCCAACTGAACAATTCCTCAGCTTTCAGCGATTTGGTGGCCAGGAGGCGACGCAGGTGTGATATGATTAGTTAGGGTCATTGAACTAGCACACTCACTTCGCATCAATGTCTTGCTGATAGCAATTAACTAATCTTTGTCGGTTTCATCGCCGTACGCCGAAAGAAAATGCATCAGCTGCTGACAGATGAGGTCCGTCGTCAGGTCACTTTCAGTATGAATGATTTAAATGTTCGATCTGGCTGCCTACAAAATGCAAACTTCAAATTGACTCGGTGTTTTCCTCTAGGTTTGTGACTTCTGGCCATGTCAAAACATGAATTGCCAATGAATTGAGTTCCAAGTCAAGTAAATCGATCCTATTTGTTATTCAGAACAGCGCAATGCTACACTCCAGTCTCCAGGCATCCTTGGACAGTGCTATTTTCTAAAGGCAAAGGACCAGCAACGGGGTTTATTTTTCTCGCCATTATGCTGGAAAAAGACTGGCCGTACAATCCAGCGGGCTACACTTTTTGTGGTTGTGGTTTTGTTGTTGTGGTGGTGTTTGATTGTTTTTGTATTTTTTTATGTTCTCTTTCTTTTGTTATAGCACATAGATAGGCAATTAACTTTCAGGCTTCTCTTTAAAAAAATATGGCAACATATCGCAATAGAATAGCGCAAATTTGCACGGTGCAATTTGGTGCAAACTTGGGACGCTGAAATTTCATGGCTAACAGCTAAATTCCAGCAGGAGTTGGGGCCTTGGGGGGGAATTCTCATATTTTGAACTAGAGCTATATTTTAAGAAGATTTTTTTTGTTGACTTGTTTCTCGAACTTTTTTTGTATGAAATTCGTCACAAAAGCCTATTTTTGTTGACTTCGCTGGATGCAATGCAGGATTTGGGTACACATTCAGAAGGCATGCTCTGCACTCCAACTTCAGATAGTCTCTTCCTTTGCAGAACGCTACATGCAATGGTAAGCATTGAACTAGTACACTCGTGCTGACCATTAGTTGTAAGGAGATATGCCGAAATATGCAGGTAACATTCAGACCTAGTGTAACGCCCTGACCTCCAGGCCAGGCCCGCTTATGCCTGGCAGCTCATAGAACCTCAAGAATTCCCTCACAGACCAACACGAGTCTTTTCTGCGCACTTTGTCCTCACTCATGCGCATCCAGGAAGAACTTCCCGGTCGGTCACCCATCGCTCTAGGCCAAGCACGCTTAACCTCAGAGTTCTTTCGAGATGAGCTTCCGAAAAAGAAGTTGCAACTTGTTGGTATGAGTATTCTATCAATCCTATTAAGGCTTGGCCCAGGATGTTACACCTAGTCCGGTGTCAAGCTGACAATGACGGTATATCTGGGGCTGTAATTTTGAATCACGTCACCACTCGGAGAAGGGTCAAACTCCGTCTTGCTAGCTGGAGTTCGATGCAAGAACAACCCAAGAGATCGACGACAAGGTCAGCACATCACTGGCTTGAACTGATCACACGGGAAATCTACACCGATCAGACTATGGGCTTGTTTAGTTGGTGGAGAAAGTTTGCGAAATTTACTGTAGCAATTTTAAACCGAAGATTAGGAGGACTAAACATGATCTAATTATAAAACTAATTATATGGATGGACGAAAAATCGCGAGACAAATCTATTAAACCTAATTAATCTATCATTAGAGAATGTTTACTGTAGCACAACGTTGTCTAATCATGGCCTAATTAGGCTCATTAGATTCGTCTCGCGAAGTTACCGGGGGTTATGGAATGGGTTTTTATTATTAATCCATGTTTAATACCCTTAATTAGTG
This sequence comes from Alloteropsis semialata, assembly GCA_004135705.1. Classification (NCBI taxonomy): domain Eukaryota; kingdom Viridiplantae; phylum Streptophyta; class Magnoliopsida; order Poales; family Poaceae; genus Alloteropsis; species Alloteropsis semialata. The sequence continues at coordinate 81,965,405 of CM014278.1, forward strand.
TCCTAACATTTGATGTGACGGATGAATAGTAAAAAGTTTGAAAAGTTTGAAAAGATTATCACCTGTTGTAGGACCGTGAAAAAAGAAATGCCACGTTCCTCTAAGAAGAAAAAAAAAAGAATTACCGTATTTCGTGACCTTAAAGTCTGCAGGTTACCAAACACGCCACATTTTTTTTTGAATCGAGGCTACCCCAATTTTCATTACACGAACGGAAATACAAGATGTCCAGATTACAAGCAGAGCAAGAACTAGGCAGCAAGAAAACAGGGGGAAACGACACCACCATCCATGACCTGCGTCAGATCAGAATGGTGGGTACACCTCGGAGGGACATATAAGGAGAAAAGTCTAAACAGTTCTACATAACCAGATTACATCCAGGCAGTTGCAACGACCACCACAAAAGCGAAACACCGCAATCAAAGAATGTCTCAAGCCATCTTGCAGACAACACCACTTGCTCTCAGTTGTCCTCCTCCGCTTCACGCTCTCCTTCAGCTTCGGGTGCCGGGAGCATCCTCATGTTAGGCTGTTGCTGGGCAGTCAACATCCTGCACGCCATCGCCAGCAACGCATTGATCCCATCCTTCACCGCATCCTGAAAGTCATCCTTGAAGAGACCTGTCCAAAAGATCATAAGAGAGCATGCGTAGCTTAGGATCTCAGCAGGGTGTTTGGGAATTAACCCCTCAAAACACGCTTTGTTTCGATTTTTCCAGATCGCCCAACAAATAGCTGCTAGGCCAAAAGTATGAACCAAGCCACCATTTGGGAGCCAGTGTTTGATCCAAACCCAGTATTGTTCCATAGACCCAGGGACATTATTAGCACCAATCAATGTTGCGAATAGCGGGCTATGGATTTTAGCGGCACCCTGCCAAAAAGGCTATCGGGGCAATAGCGGGGCTATAACATTTAGCGTTTTGCACAAAACCACCAAAATTTATCATATCTTTGTACATGTTTAACCAATTTTAGCACATATTTGAGTGCATTACATAAGCAAACATGAGAAATAAGGTAAAACACACAAGATAGATCACAAATTACAAGTTCATAACACACGAGAACATAAATTGAGTTCATAAATTCATCAATTTATGGCTTCATGCCATCAGTGGGGCTATTGCCCGCTATAGCGCATGTCAAATAGCGGGGCTATTGCCTGTTATAGCGCATTTAGCGGCCATAGCCCTAAAATGAGTGATAGCGTTGCGGCACCTCTCTCCAGGGGCCCCGCTATAGCGGGCTATTCGCAACATTGGCACCAATGCAAATGGCAACCATTGCCCAAATTGCTTTAGACACTACATATTGAAATAACAAATGGTCAGTTGTTTCCACACACTCACAGAAATGGCAGGATGGACAGCCTTCCCAATTTCTCTTTCTCATGTTATCTTTAGTAAGGATTGCATCTTGCACAGCCAACCAAAGGAAGATTTTGATCTTGTATGGTAATTTTGCCTTCCAAATTCTTTTATATGCATCTCCAGAATCAGCTGAAGTTCAATGATCATACACTGATTTAACAGAGAATTTTCTAGAACCACCCCATTTCCAAAATATAATATCCTCCTCATCAACCAAAGGGAATGCCATTGCCCTATCTTTTATACAAAGCCATGCCTCATTTAGGAAATCAGGCAGCCATCTTCTGAAAGTAAGTTCCCCATTAATTCTCTTAAAATTTGACACAGTAATCATTTTGTCATCACATAACTCAAAAAGAATAGGGTATAATGAGCTTAAAGGTTTATTCTCACACCATGTATCACACCAGAAAGGGTTTTGTTCCCGTTTTTAATTGAAATCATTCTCCCCTGCAAGTAAATATCCTTGACTTTCATTAGATCTTTCCATACAGGTGAGTCACCTTGTTTAATCTGAATAGATCTAATGGAAAGATTTCCCAGATACTTGGCTTTCACAAGATCTTGCCAGATTCCATTTTCAGTTTCTAATCTCCACCACCATTTACATAGCAAACTGATATTCATTTTCCTTATATCCTTAATCCCCATGCCCCCTTTGGACTTGCTCTTCCAGATTGTTTCCCATTTAATGAGATGGTATTTTCTTTTTTGACTTCCTCCTTGCCAAAAGAATGTCCTCCTCTGCTTATCCAAACACGCCACATCAGAGTTCGTCAGTAACGTCCTGTTTTGTTATTTGAATGCCGTGCATAATTAGCGAATTATTAGGTAGCAGGTGATTTGAGCATTCGCAAGCGGCACAGCAACAAAAACTGTTGCATCAGATATCCTTTTCTAGTCTTAGAATAGAGAGCATAATGGTGTACGTTCACCTTTTTTTCTTCTGTCACGGTGACATAAAAAAATGACTCAGAAACAAGTTTGTCATTAGAAAACCAGGCATTTCTTGAGAGGAAAATGTTGGAATACATTTCAGACAAGTAATGAATCACTAAACTTCATTTCAAACTTAATCAGAAGCCAGCACTCCCAAATCATCTTCTGATAACAAGGAGTGCTTCTGGCAGATACAAATGGATTCAGGAATTAAAGAATGACCACAACCAAAATTCTCCTACCCTCTAAACCTGTATGTACAGACTGAAGAAAAAACGAATAGACTCTGAAGTCTACTTATTGAGATACTGAAGTAACTAAGAACTGCAAATTTCAGTCTGCAAGAAGCTGACTACTCTGTAATTGTAGATTTAGTCTCGTCTGTGACGCTGGTGGCGGTTGCGGTAGTATGGCTCGGCTCACCGGTGAAGGACGAGGCGGCTGAGACTGCAATTGAGGGCTTGATCTGCTCAAGCTGCCGCAGGACCTGTTGCGCCTCGGGCCTCGCTGGTGGCGAAGGATCAACGCAGTGCAATGCCAGTTTCAGCGTCTTGACCAGCTCCTCACCGGTCTCTGAGCCCGCGGCAGCGTCCTTCATGAGCTCCAGGTCGAACACCTCGTTGGTCCACTCCTCCTCTACGACCGAGGCCACCCACTGCGGGAGGTCGAGGCCGTTGGTCGTGTCCCCCGGCGACTTGCCGGTGAGGAGCTCGAGCATGACCACGCCGAGGCTGTAGATGTCTGTCTTAGTGTTGGCCTTCTTCAGCTTGGAGAGCTCGGGCGCGCGGTAGCCGAGCGCGCCAGCGGCAGCGATCACGCTGGAGTTGGCCGCCGCGCTCATGAGGCGCGACAGGCCGCAGTCGGCGATCTTGGCGTTGCTGCCCTCGTCCAGGAGGATGTTGTTGCTGGTGAGGTTGCCGTGCACCATGTTCGCGTCGCTGTGCAGGTGGTGCAGCCCTCGCGCCACGCCCATCGCGATGTTCATCCTCATCGGCCAATCCACCGGGCTGCTATCCGGCGCACGAGCTGCGACACAAGTGCGACGCCAATGTAAACGCAAAGAAGCAAAACCATATATCAAGCATTGATTGTACTACTGATGAGCAAGTGAGCTTACCATGGAGGAAAGAGTTGAGGTTGCCTTTGGGCATGTAGTCGAACACCAGAAGCTTCTCGCCCTTGGGCCCCAGGTAGTAGGCCCTGAGGGCGAGAAGGTTGGGGTGCCGGAGCTTGCCGAGCGCGTTCACCTCCGCCTCAAACTCCTTCTGGCTCTTGGCGATCTTCTCCCGGAGCCTCTTCACCGCGACGTAGCTGCCGTCCTCCATGGTCGCCTTGTACACCGTACCGTAGGTACTCTTCCCCAGGATCTCCGCGGTCGCGCACAGCAGGTCGTCCGCCGTGAATGAGAGCGGACCGTCAAAATGGACCAGCTTGCCACCGCCGTCACCGCCGCCATCAGTGCCTGAGCCTGCGCCTGACCCGGGCTTCCCGACAGTCTTGGTGGCAGTCGCGTCCTTGGCGCCCTTCTTGGGAGACGAGCTTTCCTTCTTGTCTTTCCTCCAGAAGAGGAGGACGCAGCAGAAGAGGAGCAAAAAGAGCAGGAGGATGCCTCCTACTGCAAAGATGAGCTCCTTTTTGTTGAGCTTCCGTGTTGGCCGCTCCGACAAAGGCAGCGGAGGAGACGGCGATACCAACGGAGATGAAGCGGAAGTGCAAATGGCGGAGCCGTTGAACCCACAGAGCTGAAGGTTTCCAAGGAAGGAGGTGGAATTGAACTTGTTGGACAGAACTACAGGCACAGGACCAGAGAGGTTGTTGTAGGACACATTGAAAGAACTGAGATTGGCAAGGTTGCTCAAGGATGCCGGAATTTCTCCGGTGAGGTTGTTCTCTGACACGTCGAGCAATGACAGTGCCGAGAGGTTTCCGACAGTGGCTGGAATCTCGCCGTCGAGGACATTCCTCTTCAGAGACAACCTGGTCAGGTTCTTGAGCCCATCAAAGCATTCCGGGATGTGTCCTCCAATGTCATTGCCGTCGAGATCGAGCTCGACTAGCGAAGTGAGGTTGCAGAGTGACTCTGGGAGGCTACCGCCTAACAGATTGTCAGAAAGGTCCAAAGTTCGGAGCTTTGAGAGGTTGCCAATCCCTTCAGGGATGCTTCCACTGATCAAATTGTTACCGAGATAAAGGCCGTGGAGCAATCTGAGATTGCCAATGGTGGGCGGCATCACGCCACTAAGATTGTTGTTGTTGAGCTCAAGGGATTCAAGGAACGGGAGAGAAGTGAGGCTGCTCGGCACGACACCGGAGAGGTTGTTGTACGCGAGGTTGATCCTATAGAGGCGAGTGGCATTGGCGAGAGTGGAAGGGATACTCCCCGAGAGGTAGTTGCCGCTGAGGTCTAGCGTCTGCAGGAGCGTGCAGGCGCCGAACGCCGGGGGCACGGCGCCGGCGAAGCGGTTGTTGTGGAGGTAGACGCCGCGGAGCTCGCGGAGGAAGCCGAGCGCGGCGGGCACCTGGCCCCCGATGATGTTGTCGTGGAAGCTGAGCCTGCGCAGGGCCGTGAGCTGGCCGACCTTGTCGGAGAGCGAGCCGGCGAGGCCCTTGAAGGGGAGCTGGATGGCCACGACCTTGCCCTGCGCGCACTTGATCCCGGCCCAGCCGCCGGAGCAGGCGTCGAGGCCCGTGCCGTTCCAGCCGGCCAGGAACCCGCGCGGGTCCACCAGCGCCTGGCGGATGGCCTGCAGCCCCTGCAGGTCCGCCTGCGCGATCACCACGCCGTCCGAGCGCTGCCCGCGCGCCGGCACCGCCGCCGCCACCAGCATCAGGAGCAACAGCAGCGGTGGCGACACAATCAAGCCTCCACCTCGCCGCTTCCTTCTCGACCCGGCATCGCACCGGACGCCGTCGCGGCGGCAGCTCCGCACACCCATGGCTACTCTATTCCAGCTAGAACCTAGTCTAGCTTAGCTGTCTAGTCCAACGCAACGCAATGCAACTGTTCTGCTCCTACCTAGGAGGAGCTCGAACTTTGGAGCGAGCTGTTCTTGGTTTCTGCAAGCGGGGAAAGCGATAGTACCGCGCTCTATATAAGCACTGCAGGTACATGGCAGAAGGGGGGAAAAAGGAGGGAATAATTTAGCAGCAGCTAAGCCGATTCAAGTCAGATCCGCTAACTAACGGCTAGCTCAGTCCTGCCGCATCGCATGCAGAGAGAGACGAGGGAGTTTTTAAAACCGCTCGTCCTATACGTTGCGGGCGCTGACAGCGTGGGCCCCGCGCGGCAGGGGAGAATCCGATCATTATCTCATTCAGCGCGGCGGCAGCAGGAGTTAAGCCACAGAATAGGGAGTGTCGCGCGGCCGTACGCTGTCCGGGCTGCCCTGCGCCGTGGTGTCCCCACCAGCGCCCAACGGCTAGCTCCCACCCGGCGGCGGGGCCCGCCGGGCAGCGACCGCGGCGCGGGGATCGGTGGGGGAGCACGTGCGCCCGTACGTGGAAAGCAGCGACTAGCGATGGAGTTAATGGGGAGCAGGCGCCGGGGCGAGGGATTTGGGGCCGAGGGAGGGACAGCCGGGACAGGAGAGGCAGCGATCCGGCAAAATGAGACTGCCCCCGCTCGAGCTCGGGCTCGGACACGGCGCGAGCGCGACTTGCCGGTCGCGCCCGCACGCGGCCGCTCGCTGGGCGTGGATCCCCAGTGGCCAGTGCCGCCGGGGCCCGGGGCGTCAGCCGGCGCGCACGGGGAACTGGCCAACTGGGAAGACATGGTTTCGCAACGGAAAGGCCGAGGGATTTCCCGGTGTTCTCAGCCGCGCTGGTAGTAGTGGTGGTACTCCGCCACCGGTCGCCCAGCCATGATGTACTGGAGGAATGTGCGCAGGGCGCGCGTCGGCACGCACGGGGCAGACAGCGCTCGGTCCGCCCAAGTGCCCATGCCCTATGCTTCCAATCACTGTGCGGTTTTGACCTGCCTGCCATCCGGACTGCATCGCCAACGGCCAGTAGCCGAGTAGTAGGTGCTGATACCCATGCACCAACCAACAGATCGGCGACGAGAGTTGTTCGAAAGGAGGACGAAAAGGGCAATCGATAGCGGCGACTCAGGAGCTCTGGTCTGGGCCGTCTGGCGCGGCCCCCGGGAAGGTGGGAATGTGGGGGAACGGGAAGGAGGGCCAGGAGCCCAGGACCAGGAAACGGAGTTCCGTAGTCGACCCCAAATTCTGGGTTGCTGTAGGGGGTGTTTACTTCGTCTCATTTTGCAAAATGGGTATGCGTTGGTCCGCGTACATAGAGAGAAAAAGTGTATTGGAGAACGTGCGTTATGCAAAATTTTTGCACAGTACGGTGAACTAAACACCCTCGTAGTCTATAGTCAGTTCAGTCACCATCAGCCTTAGGAAGAAGTGAAGTGACCACGGCCATGCAGAACAGAGCAGGGCAGCAGTATCGGAACTTCAAAGGAAAAAATCTGCTTTAACCCCTGATCTATTGATGTTCGTCTACTTAACCTCCTCATCTATAAAACCGGGTATTCTATCCCCTGAACTATCCAAAACCATACAAATAACCCCCTAGGGTGGTTTTCGAAAGTAGTTTTGCCTACGTAGCATTGCATGTAGATGTGACGTGGCAACTACATGTTTAAAAGTTTATTTCACCCCCTAAGCTATCGAGGTTTATATACTGTCGGGGGTAGACCCCCAGGGGTACCCAGAAGGCGGATTGGCCCAACCAGCAAGGGGCGGCCCAATCCGAGTACATCTGGATCGGTTTGTCGGACTGGCTGGCCCACCAGTCGGGGGCCCACCAGTCGGGCGAGCCGGATGGGCGCGACGACGCGCGCAGCAAGGAAAGCACACGGCGTATCCCGCAAGAAGCTTGGAGATCAGGATAAACTAGCCGGAATTGTAGGGAAAGATATCTGTAATCGTTATAGGATCAAATCCTTGTAATTCGGGTAGGTTACGATCTCTGGCCGACTTGTAACTCAAGGCAGCCGGACTATATAAGGCGCCCTGAGACCCCCCTCCAGAGCACGAAAAACTACAACCTTTACAACCCTAGGACAGAACCCAACTACGGAGATCCTTCAGGAACTTCATACACAGCAATACAATCGCCGCCAACACAGGACGTAGGGTGTTACGTCATCTCGACGGCCCGAACCTGTTCAATCCTTGCGTCTTGTGTTACCATCGACTTCTGATCCTCGATCTGTCCCTCGACAAATCAACCACGTAGGCTACCCTGTGTGGACTGCCGGGTCCAAACATCCGACAGTTGGCGCGCCAGGTAGGGGTTGATCGACGAGATCAATCTACAAGCTCGATGGCAGATTCGTCTTCTTGAGCGAGGCTTGGAGGCGGCGGCGTCGACTGGTGCCGCGCAGGTCTCCGTGGCGGCTGGTGTTGCTACTCGAAGATCGGGATTTTCCATTGCCTGTTCGACATGGTTCTGATCGAGAAGAGGCGGCAATACATCTACTGCATGGTCGTACACGGAGCCCTGTCCATCGATCGTCGCTGCGTGATAGCCGCCGCTGGGGACACGCTTGTGCTAGCGGCCCTCACGGCGAGTTTTCCAGCGTAGCAGAGAAGGAATTGGACTCTGGCGAAACATCACCCACGTCTACGTCGCCGTCTCGACCGAGTCGAACATTGAAATCACCGGCCAAAGATCCATCTGCAAAAGCTGCTGCGCCGCACAGTTGAATCCATCTGCTGATGCGCATGCTCTTGTTAATTATTTTCTAATTTCCTATCTCGTTTGTATCCATGCAATTCTGGTAGCATCTAATGATTTTCTAATCTATTTCCTATCTTGTCTACACGCATTACTCGGAGGAGTACGTGCCCAGATAGAGCAGAGTCCTGCACCGCCCTGCTCAATTCACCAAGTGTTAGAGGACGAGCCTGCTGCCAATCGCCGCAATTTGGCCAACCACTTCAACGACTCGGCGACAGGCGACAGGCCGGCGTCCCATGCGGGCACCCGGGCTGCCACACCGCCGATTCGCATGTGCCGCTGCGCCGACCTGCCAGCGTCGCCTTCGACTACTTGGCCATGCTGCAACAAGTTGGTCTCGTTGACGACCTTAATCCACTCGGACACGACGCCCATGCGATGACACATGGATTCTTCGACTCGATTATGAATCAAGCTAAGTCATATTTAAATACTTTTTACGATATTTCTCGGTCACCGCATATCTCCATACTTCGCCATATTTCTCCATGATCATCGCCGGCTACCCTTGGTTTGTTCCCGACTGCTTATACAGCCCGAGCGCTACACGAGCAGTCGGGCTACACCCAACGGATGTATATTGCATTTTTCTCCGTTGTTTATTTCTTTTTCCACTCTTGTACAAGTCGCTAAAGTACTTGGGAAGCACACGCCTTAATCCGTGAAACCTCGACTCTTCCGTACGCCTACGCTCCTACGCGTGCATGCGGCCCAGCTCCCTGCGCTATGGACTACGGCTATCGGGGATCAGGTGCATAAACGTAACAGGATAACTACCCGAGGAAATTAATAGACTTAAAGAGTTGAAAATAGAAATTCTATTACATACAACGCCGAATGTTTTTCTCCAGAATTAGTATTTGCTACACCATATACTACCTATCCTTTATATCTTCATTGCAGGGCACAGGTTTAGATCCCGAGCTTGCCTGTTTCGCTCGGGGGCTGGACCACTCCAGCATCGCCGCCAGCTGAGTACTCGAGTCAGTCAGTACTCGGGCTGGTACTACGCTCCAAGACGGTCGCTAGCCGAGTGCTTTGCAGCACTCGGGCTGGCGCTACACTCCACGACGGTCGCTAGCCGAGTGCTTTGCAGCACTCGGGCTGGCGCTACACTCCACAAGGATCGCTAGCTGAGTGCTTTTGAGTACTGGGCTGGCGCTATCGCATGACGAGGAAGACGAAGACCACTCGGCGTGCTCAGCCCTCACGCTCGGGGGCTGGCGCCGGGACGACTACTCGGCGTGCTCAGCCCTCACGCTCGGGGGCTGGCGCCGGGACGACTACTCGGCGTGCTCAGCTCTCACGCTCGGGGGCTGGCGCCGGGACTACCACTCGGCGTGCTCAGCCCTCACGCTCGGGGGCTGGCGCCGGGACGACTACTCGGCGTGCTCAGCTCTCACGCTCGGGGGCTGGCGCCGGGACTACTACTCGGCGTGCTTAGCCCTCACGTTCGGGGGCTGGCGCCGGGACGACTACTCGGCGTGCTCAGCCCTCACGCTCGGGGGCTGGCGCCGGGACGACTACTCGGCGTGCTCAGCCCTCACGCTCGGGGCTGGCGCCGGGACGACTACTCGGCGTGCTCAGCCCTCACGCTCGGGGGCTGGCGCCGGGACGACTACTCGGCGTGCTCAGCTCTCACGCTCGGGGGCTGGCGCCGGGACTACTACTCGGCGTGCTTAGCCCTCACGTTCGGGGGCTGGCGCCGGGACGACTACTCGGCGTGCTCAGCCCTCACGCTCGGGGGCTGGCGCCGGGACGACTACTCGGCGTGCTCAGCCCTCACGCTCGGGGGCTGGCGCCGGGACGACCACTCGGCGTGTCTCGCAGGACTCCGCCGGCCCTCACGCTCGGGGGCTGGGCGCCGAAATTAACGTCGGATGATTTAGCCAGATGCTCCTTGACTAACCCTTGGACCGATTCCTTCGGAATCGCTTCAAGGCTCGGGGGCTACGGCCAACGGACGCACCTCGCGGCGCATCCGTTGATTGTCTGACGACTTCAGAACAAGGCTACTAACCCTTGGACCGATTCCTTCGGAATCGCTTCAAGGCTCGGGGGCTACGTCCAACGGACGCACCTCGCGGCGCATCCGTTGGTTGACAGCTCTTTTCTCTCCAGTATCACGCGGTTTCGTTTCCAACTGCAGCAGGCTCGACGCTCATCGGACAGCGCGACCTCGCCGACTTGTCCCTCAACCACGTACTACTCGGGGCTTGTCGGGGGTAGACCCCCAGGGGTACCCAGAAGGCGGATTGGCCCAACCAGCAAGGGGCGGCCCAATCCGAGTACATCTGGATCGGTTTGTCGGACTGGCTGGCCCACCAGTCGGGGGCCCACCAGTCGGGCGAGCCGGATGGGCGCGACGACGCGCGCAGCAAGGAAAGCACACGGCGTATCCCGCAAGAAGCTTGGAGATCAGGATAAACTAGCCGGAATTGTAGGGAAAGATATCTGTAATCGTTATAGGATCAATCCTTGTAATTCGGGTAGGTTACGATCTCTGGCCGACTTGTAACTCAAGGCAGCCGGACTATATAAGGCGCCCTGAGACCCCCTCCAGAGCACGAAAAACTACAACCTCTACAACCCTAGGACAGAACCCAACTACGGAGATCCTTCAGGAACTTCATACACAGTAATACAATCGCCGCCAACACAGGACGTAGGGTGTTACGTCATCTCGACGGCCCGAACCTGTTCAATCCTTGCGTCTTGTGTTACCATCGACTTCTGATCCTCGATCTGTCCCTCGACAAATCAACCACGTAGGCTACCCTGTGTGGACTGCCGGGTCCAAACATCCGACATATACATAACCCCTCAACTACATAACAGGATACTTAATCCCCCAAGTGAGTCTGCAAGCGCTCCTTTCTCGCGGAGGAGAGGAGCTGCAGCTCGACAGTAGAGCAGAGGGACGAGAGACGTCGTTTCTGGGGAGTTCGTTCGTTCCTAGCCTGCGCGTCGCAACTGAGCGGCGCATGGGTCACGGAGCGCCGGCACCGGTGTCCGAGTCACACCCTGAAATTTTGAATTTCAGGATGTGAATAGGAAGGGCAATTAAAACAATGTTTTTCTCATAATTTTAAAATTTGCCCAACATTTATTTTATTATCAGGAAATTTAGTATAGGAAAAATAATTGTTTGTTTTTCCAAAAGTAAATGAGTTTGATTTGAGTGTTGCATTCAAGCTCTTGATTTCTTTTGGTTGTGCTTGATCCCAAAATAATTCCCCAAATCATACTCCAAATTCAAATCCTACTCAAACCTTTCTCAATTTCTCCAAATCCAAATTCAAACTCCATTTTCTCCTTTTGGCCCAGCTCAGCCTTTTCTTTTCTCCTTTTTTTTCCTCTGCATCGGCCCAACCCTCGGCCCAAGGCCGGCCCACGCGGTCTCCCTCTCTCCCGCACGCGCTCCCTCTCCTCTCTCACTGCCCTGCGGGCCCCGCCTATCATCCTCCACCTCCCGTCACGCTCGTCCGACGCCGCGCTCGCCCAAACCGTCGCCGCCTTCCCGCGCGCGCTCAGCCCCGCACCCACGACCGAGCTGCCGCAACCGCGCCCCGCTCCCAAGTCTCGTCCACGACCCTCTCCTCCTCTCCCCTCCCCTCGGCAACGGCCGAGGGCCATCAAGGCCTCCGTGCCACCTCGCAACCGCCGCCCCCTCTTCAATTCCCCTCGGCCGAGTCCTCTCCGTTCCTCCTCGGTCCTCTATAAAAGCCACCCCTCACTCGTTCTCGCGCGCACACACTCACCGCCCAAGAATCCCCCGCTCAATCGCGCGCATTGTTCACCGGAGCTCGCTTTCACCGCCGCCGTCGGGGTTGCCGCCCTCCGCTCTCGATCTCTCTTCCCCGAGCCCCCTCTGCTCCCTCTCATCGACTATAAAGCCTTTCCCTCTCTCGCCGCACCCGCACCCACTCTCCACCCCCAGAATTCCCACCGAAATTGCTCGCACAAACTCCGCCGTCGCCCTTTGGTGCTCGTCGTCGCCGCCGAGCCAAGGACGTCTGGAGCACTACCCCGGCGCCAGGGCATCGGAGCCGACGCCGAGCACTCCTTTCACCGCACGGCCGAGCTCCCATTCGCCTCTCCTCGTCGCCGACAAGCTCCGGCCCTTTCCTGACACCGATTTCACCCGAGGTGAATTCCCCGTGAGCCCCTCTGCCTTCCTGTGCCCTTTCTGCTCCTTCCCGCACCCTCTAGCGCCGAGCTGAGCCGCGCCGGCGAGGCTCCACCGCCTGGCTCACCGCCGACCGCTCGATCTAACCCCCGCCGTCTATTTCGGATTGAACGGCCCGGATCAAAACTCACATACCGGTCAACCATAGTCAACCGGCCAACCCTCTGTCCTTTTTGCTAACGAGCCCTTGCTCTTTTTCATAATAAACCCGCAGTCTATAAACTATACAAAATAATCACAACCATGCCCTTTGTTTTTACACATCCAACCCTGAGTTTCCTATATATACAACCTGCCGTCCTTCCAAGCTCGTTTTGCACATTTAACCCTGAAGATTCGTCTTTTCGCAGTGACTATTCACTGAGTCTAGAGTCTCTTCTCTGCTAACCCTTCTAGTCTATAGTTAATCACGTATAGGTTCTCAGTTTATCGCAGGATGGCCTTTTACCTTGTTTTTAGTCATAGATTCCATGTTTTAGCTCCGTTTTGGCTTGTTCTTGTTTCGTTAGTTTCCGTTTAGCGTGAGCTATCGTTTAGTCTCGTTGTTTCGTCTAGTTTGTTTTTCTAAAGTTAAATAGAATATTAAATTGATTAATGAACATTTCACTAGTTTTCTAATAAAACTTGTTTAGGTTTATACCTCGGTATTTCATAAATTATTGTTAATTTGACTAATATTAAATAAATATATTTTCAATAATAATTTGATTAGTTTAACACGTCACTTGAAATGATTCGATTAGATGCTTCACATGTATTTTATTTGAAGTTAATTGTTAAATAGCTTAATTCCTATGGAAATATCTATAAATAAAATATGACTAGGTTTTACTTCACTTTTGAATTTGGAAATAATTTGAATAAATAAGCTTGGGTATTTCTTTGAAATATCCTTTTACACATGCTTTTATTTAATTAAAATAAACCAAGCATATAGTCTTTGTGCTCTCACAAATACAAATGTGCGATAGTTGTCTTTTCTTCAGTGCGTTGTTTTCGGCATTTCTCTGAGCACGTCCTTTAGTGCGTTCTTTTAAGCTTTTCTATGATTGGTGTATTGTTCTTAGTTGTACTTATTTGCTTTGTATGTTTGTGCCCGATGATTGCTTCGAGTAGAACGATTGCGGTTCGTTCAAGATCAACAATTCCAAGTGAGCAAAAGCTGAAGAGCACTAAGAGTACCTTTACGTTGGAGAAAGGCAAGTGTCCCTAACCATCCTTCTATGTATGCTTTTAATATATCATGATGATGTTAATTGGAACATGGAGAACCACCCAGAAAAACAGTACAACCACGAGTACTATATGGCTCTGGTCTTGGCTAATTAATTAGATGAACTCTATGTTGTGTTGGGGGTGTATGTTGGGCTGGAAAGGTTTGTGTAGGATGTGCGGGGAAAGAAGGTGCGCCTTCCGTACCCGTTCGGACAGGGACCAACACATACATAGAGGGATTCTTTGTAAAGGCCTCGTAGCGTCCCTATGCAATCACACCTCGAAAGTGTGGTATTGTGCCTAGCTAGCACAGCATGGTGTTAGAAATATAGGCAGTATTCGACACATTTTAATTCCGAATAAAAGCATGTAAATCATGATGACAGTTAGTGATCCAGTGAGAACATGATATGTGCATGTGTTCAAGTTCAATCTCATATTAAACAAGAACAAAATAAAGAACCACAGAAGGTTCAGAATGTACCTTGAGACGGGGCCGCTGCCGGAGGCATTGGCTGCGCCGTTATCAACTGGATTAGTCATGCTAATCGGTTGACCTTGTTCGGTGTAGCCGTACAAATTCGATGCAGTGGCGAGTTGATGCAGTGCAGTCCCTCGAACGGCACCGGGAAGTAGTGGATGTAGTCGTACAGGCCACCAGGAAGAAGACGATGCAGACGAACTTGAGCAGTCGCGTGAAGACGCTCCCCAAAAACCTTATCGCCTGGCTATCCCGAGCAGGATCTCAAGCCAGTCGAGGTTCCGGAGGCTCTGCTCTCGCTAGAACCGTGCGCGCAGTGCTAGCGATGGGGAGGCAAGCGTTGCAGCAGAAACAATGAGGGAGAAGGGAGAGGTCTCCTAAACAGGAATACCTGAGGGGTTGTGTTGGTGTGTGTCTCTGGGTAGGGGAGGGCCTCCTTTTATAGGCGCTGCCTGACGGAGGGGGGATGCACCTGGACGCCTCTGCAGGAAAGGCAAGAATCCCGCGGAGCAAATAAGGCACGTCCCTGTGAGCGTTTAAGGTAGGTAATTGATTCTACCATAATCTCGTTGATTTGCAAAACCAATCGTCTCGACTCGACACGCCCACGCCCACGCCCACGCCCACGCCCACGGCCTCGGCCCGGCTCGGCGAGGCGAGCGAGCGCGCGCGTGTGGCATCCCGGTTACCCTTTGCCAACTTCACATTGGGTGTACCACGTGTCCACCTAATAAGTTGGTTGAGATCCTCTTAACTACCAATATGGTAGTAACCACTTTTAACTTCCTTTGCATTAATCGTGGGCCTTAAATATTTTAGATTTAATTGGAATTATATAAAAGGGCCAAGCCCAAATAAATCCAACAAACACATGGTTGGGTTCAAAGTTCTTCTGAACTTTTACGCGGCTGGTGGTGAAAGTGTACAAACTCTGCAAGAGTGTTAAAAACTGATATATCAGCCATGCTCACGGTCAAGAGCGGCCTGGACCCTCACATGATTAATATATTTTAAGTGGATAATAAATCATATTCTGGTTAGTTCTTGTGGCTTTGCTGAGTACCAACCATAAGTGTACTCATCCTTGCTTACTGCTGCTCACGAGCTGTTGTGAAGCCGCTGAAGATGATGCTAAGCGTACGCAACCCCCAGTCGATTGCCTGTGAAGTGTTGGAGCCTTCGTTTACAGGATAAGCTGTAACTCTGATAGTTTGTAAGTCTTTTATGCTGTTTTACATAATTCTGCTATTGTTTATCACTAATGAAGTCTCATATGTGTGAAAACTTGATCCTGGCGCATATATGAATATCATTCGGTTTTGTCCTTAAAACCGGGTGTGACAGTCCGTCGCCAAAATGACCTCATTTTCAGAGTTATGCACCCCCACTGTGGACTCCTTCAAGGCCAAGTTTCAGGTTGAATTTGCTTGGGTTATCCTAAGAGCGAAGAAAAAGTATCTCCCTTCGATCTCCGAATAGCTGCAGAAACTAAATAAGTAGTGCTCCACATCAGAAAATAAAATGTTTAATAGCAGTCCAGGGGTCAGAGGGGCTAAGTATCATGTTATATAGTTAAGGGGGTTATGTCCATAAACCTCATAAGTTTAGGGGGTGAAATAGACTTTTAAACATGTTGTTGCCACGTCACATCCACGTGTAATGCCACGTAGGCTTCTAAAACCACCAAGGGGGTTATTTGCATGATTTTGGATAGTTCAGGGGTAGAATACCCGGTTTTATAGGTTAGGGGGTTAAGTAGACGAACATAAATAGGTCAGGGGTTAAGTAGACTTTTTCCAAACTTCAAAAATACTCGAATGTACCTTGGGCTGCCAGAGAGAATACTAAATTCTCAAGATGGGGCTTAACAAACATGGTTCATAGAGAGGGAGAGAAAAGCTTGGTGCTCCACCCAGAGAACCAGAAGCTACTGGTACATTTACAACTGATCTGGCTAAAAAAAAACCCCACGAAAAACGGAAGTCTAGTTTGGCTGCAATGCATAGAAGAACCAACTATTGATCTGGTGGGTTTTTTGCTTGTAGTCTTGAAGTAGACCTTACCAAAATTAACTCCATGAAGCAGAGAACGTAAGAATGCATATATTCATCAAAACTTGAATTCATCCTCTACATCTGACAAGCTATCAGGTGGGTCATATACAATCATATCCGGGAAAAGCTCCAGGAAATCCTGCTTTATATTCTCCCTCAGCTCAGGGTACGGGACCAGCCCTTTCAGGACAACACGGAATGGCAGTGAGAGGAGCGGCTTGGGGAGCTTCTCATGTCCTTGTACATTTCCATTGCCAGATCAATTAAGCATCGCAGAAGGCTCTCACAATGTCACCGTAAGTGTGCTGATCAAATAGCACGTCTTCAGACTTGAGATCTGACCAGACCTGCCTTGTCTCATCAACCTTCTTGTTTCTTGCTAGCATGTACAGCATGTGCCAGTAGAAGTACATGTCAGGATGGTACCAGATTTCTTTCCGCACAACACCATATATCTGCAGCAACAGATCAATACTTAATCATCCAGAAGACTATGCCAAACTTCATATGTAACTGATTGATGTCCAAAAGATGCTACTATGCTCCAGGAAACACCCAACTTCTGAGACACCAACTCTAAAAAGCGACAACATAGAAGTGTTTCCAAGCTATGGACAGCCCCCAACCAGATAGGGGAAATTGAGGCTCACACTCATTGCCACTCCACTGAAATTGAGGATATTCACGGTCATTAGCCATTCCACTTAAATTGAGGATTCCATGCTTTTATAGGCACTTTTGACCAGCCAGGGACTCATAGTCACACCAAGCGAAAGGTGACAAAGATATTTTTAAAGATGATTATATATTGCTCAGTTCTTCTATTGGATATGAGAATTCAGTCAGGCTATCAACTCGATGAATTTTTTCTGAACATCCCATATAAATTTGCCTGCCTCACAAGAGACGTTTGTGTTAGAAGCCTTGTCTAAAATCTAATATATTCAAATAAGATAATTACCAAGACTGTCAACTCTCATGATCATTAGGCAGTACAGTTCATCCAAAGAAGCATATGGATCTTTCAACTGGGGCCAAAAGAGAAAAGGCAAGTGAAAAGCAAAAATGGAAAAAGGACAAAACAATAAATCATAGCACGCGCCATGGAAAGAGAGGAAAAACCTCAGCTTCGATGTAGTAGGTGGCAAATCCTCAACAGCCACTCATGTAATTGGCAAATTGTTCTCCAATTAAAACAACTTAATATATCCCCAAAAAATGAACATAAAGAACTAAGCATCCCATATATTAAAAAAATAGTAGTGAATGCCCAAAGGAGGGATCTATCAGTAGGTTGTGAAAAGTGTGTTTTAACATCTATCAGTAGGACTCCATATTATGTATCATCTGTTAAGTAGATAAAGTAATTCTCTCCCCGTTTAGCAGTAAAATCATGCAAGACCTCCAAGTCGGAGAAACAAATTATAGAGGACTCTAGAATTCCAAAATAATCAGCATACACTTGAGGGATTAATTATGATTCAAGGAGGTAAAGAGATCAGCCAACTTTTACATGGGAGGAGGCAGTATGAAAAGGAGGCATGACGGGATGGATGTAGGCAAATAATTTGTCACTGGATTGGAGTGGATAGAAGTTAATAATGCACATCTAGGATGCACGGATACTTCGCAAAACTCACGTACCGGTATCGGATACCTCACGGATACTTCTCGGATACTGATACTCCGCGGATACTTGTGGGATACCTTATAACTCTAAAGTCACTTGTTCCCTTCTAAAAAAAACTAATCTGGCTGCCACTTGCTATTCAAATGCAAGTTTTGTGCACAAAAGTTCGGGGAAGCTACTCTAGAGTTCTAGCACATTTACTTCAAACATCCAAGTCTAATATTAGAATGTGCCCAAATGTCACAACACCTATCCTTCAGCAATTTCAAAATGAAGTAGCAGAGGTTAAAGAAAAACAAGAATAGGAGAAACCAGAGAAGATTGCATATGCATGTTTCAATAATCATCTAGGCCAGTAATCCCCTTTCCTTTTGTAGGCAATGGTTAATTGTATATTCATAGTTATTTTCTATTTTTCTTAAAACTGATGTTTTTTTTATTATATATCGGTGTATCGCTGTATCCATGTTTTTGGAAAAATGGCGTATCGGAGTATCGCCATATCGCGTACCGGTATCCGTATCCACGTATCCGTGTATCATAGATGCACATGCCAGAACCATGATCAAACATCCTTTGCTATTGTTATTACTACTAGTTTATATACTAATTATTTATTCCACTTTGTCTCATGCCACTTTTTTTGGGTTTCATTTCTAGCCTACGTCTACGCCTATGGGATGCCAGCTTGCTTGTTGTTGTATACTTGAGAGGCCAAACAATATTAATAAGTTCTGGGTTATTGGACTATTGCAATCTAAACATTAGAAGTTAAACCCCAGCAGGCTCTGAGCTTGTAATGCTGGATGCACCATGATTAATCAAGCTAGTTAGGTCGAAGGAATGTTTTCAAATATTATAAATTGTATCAAGTTATTTAACACTGCAAAATCATTTTGACTCTAATTAAAAAGATGCAATCAATCTAAAGAGCTAATGATCTGTAGGACGTTACCCAAAGTTAAAATGAGACATTCAAGTTTTGGACAGTAAAGAGCTAATGATCTGTCGTGCTTTAAGTGCACACATGGCATCTTTGTTTCAAACAAAACAGCACAAAATGCCCAAAAGAGTATAACATAGCTATACATGCTACAGTGCACTCACACGAATTAAGCTCAAGCTCAAACAACCTCCACTAGATCTTAATTTTGATGCAGTTCGAGAACCTTTTAGAAGTTCTATCCATATGTGTTCTGATTGCCAATTCATAGGCCACATCAATCGAGGATACACGACAGAAGGAATTGTCAGTTCACCTCACCTTCCCCAAGCGTGGGTTTCCTTAACTCAAATGGAGGGAATGCATCACAATTTTATTGCTAAAGGCGCTAGTTAAGCCTCAGAAAAAGTAAAATGCAGTAGACAGTGATCTGAATTGCACTTGGGTTCTACTACATTATAAGCAATATGGAGCAAAGATATAGCGTCAAAAACTTCAAAACCCTGCTCTACTATTCAAAATTTAATAACACAATTCAAGCATAGCCTATGCTTGTGCAACTCAAGAATTATACAAATACTTTTTCTAGACATGCACAGGAATTCTCACAAATGACTAAAAGAGATGAAGATTTTGCCAACGACCAGAGGGAGGGGTTAACGAATTACGACAGAGAAGAAAACCACATTTAGTCTACGGCCCTCCTACATCCAACTTCCTCTGCTCTTTCTTATTAATTCTATTTTCTGCTTATTCGCATGTCAAATTGATTTTGGAAACAACAGATGAAAGGCACCATTTCCTACTCCTGTATGCAAAGAGCCTGACTGTGACAACCCAAAATGCACAAGCACTCATATTAGGCAGGCCTAACAAGTGCATTGAATCCATTTTGCAATTCAAAGTTAAAACAACGCTGCAAGCTACCTTGCACGCTGTTCCTAAAAGTAAGTCAAATTTTTTTTTTTTTTGCACGGCAAGCGATAGTAAAGCAAAATGTAGACATTTATTAGGATGGGAGTGAAAACCTTCATCGAGAGGATGACATCGTCCTGGTGGAGCAGCTCAGCGGGGACGGCGAGAAGGTCGGTGCGGAGGAGCCGCGACACTTGCGAGCGCATGAAGTGCTCCAGGCGTGGGTGGCCCCCGGCCGGGGGAAGCGCCGCGAGCCGCTTGAGCTGCGCCACCGCCATGAGGCCCTCCTTCCCCATCTCCTTCTTCCGCCGCCATATCGACAGGCTAGTGCTCGACGCGGAAGACGTAGAACATCATAGCCTCTGGTGGAGGTCAACCTCGTCGGAGTATTTGGCGGCGGCCTGGGGCAGGGTGCGGAGGAGGCGGCGATGGAGTTGGCGGTGCGGGAGGAGATGGGAAAGCATCAGGACCGACTGCGACTTGGGCCGTTGGGCCTTCTGTTGGAACGGTGGGTCATTTCGGGGGAAGTGTTATAAGCATGTTATTTGATTTTCTTTTTGAATATCTCTTTTTTATTTATTTTTTTAAAAATGCCATTTGCTTTCAATTAGGGACAGGTTTGGAATTTGGAATCGGATAAGTCAGTAAGCAGCAAGAGTGTTTAGTCATAGTTTTGACTGGGTTCGACTCGCGCCTTCCAAACGAATCAAGTCGAGACTCTCCTAGGTTTTTCTTGCTCGATTGGCTGTTAGCTTATTTTTCTTGTTCGATTGGCTCTCAGTCGCGACTACGGGCCAAGCTGATTTCGACAGCTACAACAAAAACAATGTGAGAAACGGCCCACGAACACACCTTGTGCACAGGAAAAGAAAAATCACGTGATCACGAACCGGAAAAAACATGACCCTCAGCGATGAAAATTAAATTACTCAAGCATGCGTAAACTTCGTACCTCTGGACTCTGGTAAGGCCTTGTTCTTCTGCGTGACCGCCGGGCTTGGGCTGTAATGGGCCTTAAATCTAACCGCCATTGCAGGAATACTGGTCCGTTCAAATCCTGTTTGCTGTTTTGCACGGGCCTTGAGCAGTTGAGCTCCAAGGTGGCAAGGAGGAAGGAGAAGGAAGACGCTGAAGCGGCTTCTACTGTACAGATGTACCTGGACACTCGGAAGTTCGAAACTGAAGCCAACTAGAATCCGAATAACGCAACAGGCCAACAGCCTTGTATCTCTACCCACCCTTGTAACACCCACAATTCCAGAATTCCAAAATCTCTAATCTAATTGCTATTCAAAGTCCTATTCAAAATTTCAAACCAAAATCCTATTCAAATTCCTACTCAAATTCCTCAAATAAAATCCAAATCTCTTTAACCTTTTCTCTCTCTCTTCTGGCCCACCTGTCGGCACTCTCTTCTACCTCCTGCCGCCATCTCTCTCTGATCCCAAATCGAAGTCCATATCGAAATTCTCGGTGCCCAAATCAATCCAGAGTTCCAGAAGACCCTATCCGAATTATGACGCTATTTTCCAATTGATTGGATTAATTATTTATTTAATTAATCTAGTTCAGAAAATAGTCTAATTAATTCATCCAAAATATCTATGAAATTTGTTTTGAATTATGACGATGTTATCCAGATTATGAATTGATTATTACTTAATTATTTTGTTCTGGATAATTAATCTAATTCGTTTGTACCATGGCTTACAAAATAAATTGTTATCGATCTATTTCGTGGACTGATAATAATCTGACCCAAAACCTAGGCCCATCTAAAAGCCCACATCCTAACCCTAATCCTTTCCTATAAATATGACGTCACTTCCCTCTCCTCTCCCTCCCCTCCCAGCGGCAGCCGCCTCCGTGAGTTCGTCGTCGCCATCCTCGATCTTCTACCGTGGATCTTCGCCCCGCCAAGACCCTCTCCTGCGCGCCGTGGTAATCGCCGCCGGCCTCTGCCACACAGCTTGCCGCCGCCGATCTGCAGCCGCATGAGCCTCGTCGCGAGAAGGCAGCCGCCATTGAGATGCTCCGAGCCGTGGCCGGCCTGGAGTTTCGATCATCGATTCCAACCATCGTCTACCTGATGTCAGAGCATCATGTCCCCGTGAAGGTCGAACGTCAGTCATCCTCTTCGTGTTGACCTCCGTTCATCACCGTTTCCATTGCCGGTTCACATAGGTGAGAGCGTGATCGCCTTCCTTGTCTTGGGCTCCTTCTGTTTTGCATCTCACGCATATCCGCTCCCTTTCATCTCGTAAGGCCATCGATCAGGACCCGCCAAGACTCACGCGCTGCAAGCCACATGTGCCGATGTGCGTGCTCATCTGCGGAGCGACGCGTCCCAGTAAATCGGTCCTCGGCCTGTTGCTCGCCGAAGCGCTGCACCCGGACGCCCGACGAAGGGAGCCGCCACCATGTGAAGCTTGCCGCCGTAGTTGTCATCTAGCCGTCGACACCGTCCAGTCTTCTTGCCAGTAAGAACACCCATGCACTCCCATCTCTACATCCACCTATCTATATCATCGCCTCTCCCGTGCGTGCGTGTGGTTGCCTGTTGCCTTGCATGCTCCATCTCTGCTGCCCTGGACATGCAAGCCCTGCCGAGCGTCTCCACCCAAGGTGAGCACACCAAGCTTCCCTTATACTGGTTTCATCACTTTGCATATCTCATCGTCGTTAGAGCGTTGCCGGCCATCCATGCTAGCTCTCTGTACACCTGCAGCAAATCAGCTTAGCTCCTCACGTACGTTTGCCTGATGAACCATCCATGAAGAAGCTAATGACCCAAACTTGTCCTTGCGTTGCACGAGATGGACAGCTCTCAGCCCTGGCCATCTAGTGCATGCTAACCGCGTCATGCATATTCATGTGATCATTCAAGCAAGGCCATATGCTTTTACGCCATAGTCCATTCTCAATATATCTTAGATTTCTAGCAAGCAAGCCGTCGGCCATGCTAATGATCACATCATTGTGACATCATGCTTATGCATTGGTTAAGACTACTCTTGCGGCAAAATGATTGGTCCTACTTTCCAACTCTGATCTCCATAGGTATGTGACCTTCATTAATTTAGTTGAGTCTTGCATGTGGTCATCGATGCCCAAGTACAATTATCAAATCCTATTCCTTTCATTAGGCCAAACATATCTAAACTTTATCCTTATGATCCAAACCCAGTACTGGTAGTTAACAACAAATCTTCACAAATTAGCATCTATTTAGTAATTAAATTTATGTTGTTGCAATGAAACCCAGGATCTTCATTACTGGTTCATTTCAATTTCATTGCAATACAACTTAAGTTTGCATTATTAAATAATGTATAAGCTTGTAAAGATCATATGTTAATGTTTCCATCTTTCCCTTAGCCTCTTATCATCTGTTACTTCTTAGTAGCCTATACGAGAAATAATATGTTGACCACTACAGATTAGTTATATTACTTAATGGTTAACATTATGTTGTAACAATGGTGTAGCATCTAATTATTCTATACCGTTGTATTATTGCATAAGTGAGAGCCATTAAAGTAATATATTAATCTGCAAGTAGCATGTTAATATTCCTTATGCTCCTATTCCATCACTTTCACGCATAATTCCGGGAAGTGACCTTGATGCTCAAATATTCTATTCTTTGTCTCTCTCGAGAACTTTACCAGTTAGCCATCTCTAAGTTCTAGTTGCAACCTTTATGCCTTTACCGTTGTTCGTTTTAGCTCCGTTTCGAGTCGTTTTTGTTGCGTTAGTTTCATATCGATCAAGTTATGCGTTAGCAACAACGATAATCTTCTTTTGTTGTTTTTAGTTTCTACTAAAATGTTAATATGATTAAATACTTATTCACCAGTTTTCTAATTAAAAGTTAATTAGGTTGTGTCTCGGCAAGTTAATTTGATTAATTGCTATGTAACTAATTAAAAGCTATTTAGAGTTAACCATCGGTTTTCTATAATTATTGTTAGTATGGTTAATACTCAAAGTTAATGCTTTTTCAATAATAATGTGATTAGTCGAACACGAATCATAAAGTTATACGTTTAGATGTTCACACATGTTTTATTTCTATTTAAGTGTTTAATTGGACTAATTCATACATGAACATTTAGATGTATAAAAATTGACTTAGTCTTATCTCGGTTTTGTAAAATAAACTCTAATAGGACATAATTCTAATTTAGGGTATTTTCTGAAATATCCTTTATATTGTTTTTATTAAACTAAAATAAACCAAGCGTATAGTCTCTTGTGCTCTCATAACATAAATGTTACGATAGTTGTCTTTTCGTCTTTAGCGTCGATCTCGTCGTTTCTTGAGCCCTCGTGACCTTAGCATCAAGCCCCGCCTTTTTGTGCGTTCTTTTATTGTTTTCTGTTCGTTTGGTGTATTGTTCTTAGTTGTGCTTGTTGTCTCTTTGTTAGTGTGTGCTTGTGCCGATGTTGCTGCGAGTAGAAGGAACGCAATTCAGGTGCTTTGAAGAAAAGAGTTTCAACAAGAAGAGTTTGAAGACTCTGAGCAGTACGTGGTATTTTTTATTGCGGAAAGGCAAGTGTCCCTAACCATCCTTCTATCTATGCTTTATTAAATATAATGATGATTCTAATTGGAACATGGAGTGACCACCCAGGAAAACAGTGCAACCACAAGCGCTAATGGGCTCTGGTCTTGGCTAATTAATTAGAAACCTTAATTATAGTGGCCTTACCGAAAGGGCAAGAGGGGAAGCATGGATGGGGTATAGCCGGATCTCTTGGGAGTATGCTTTGGTAAGAAACTCGGCGATTAGAAAAGGTTATGCTCTGCTATGGCTTGAAACCTTAGCGGGTTGCTATGAATTGAGGGATCTTTGTAAAGGCCTCGTAGCGTCCCTATGCAATCACACCAAAGGTAGTGTGATACGTGCCTGATCAGCACAGCGTGGTTGGGTCTACGCTTCTTGTGGGGAAAGTGTACAAACTCTGCAGAGTGTTAAAAACTGTTATAACAGCCGTGCTCACGGTCAAGAGCGGCCTGGACCCTCTCATGATTAATTTATTTGAAGTTGATAATAAATCATATTCTGGTTATTTCTTGTGGCCTTGCTGAGTACCAACCATAAGTGTACTCATCCTTGCTTACTGCTGCTCAGAAAGGTAATGTGAAGATATTGAAGATGATGCTAGGCCTACGCAACCCCCAGTCGATTGCCTGTGAAGTTTTGGAGCCTTGGTTTCCAGGATCTGCTGTGTCTCTGATAGATTGTAAGTCTCTTGTATTCTTTTACGTGATACTGTTACTGTTACTCACTTATGATGTCACTATATGTATGAAACTTGATCCTGGCATACATATAGGTAGCACTTGGTTTTGTTTTAAAACCGAATGTGACAACCCTCCTGTGCGAGCCGTGCCGTGACCCGCGCGTCATCAGCCGCCGCTCGTGAGCCGCGACCAGCCCTCGTTCAATTCCGAACAGCTCGCCCCGGCTCCCACTTGCAGATTGCATGTTCCTGCCTTCCTGGTGGGGGCAACGCCTATAGCCTGCCTCCCAGGAGATAATGGCGGGGCCGGCCTGCACGCGGGGGCGTACGGGCAGCGAGCGAACGGATCGCCTCTGGTCCTAGGAGCCTCGCCTCGCCGAGCGCGCGCGCCGCGGCCGGGAAACGGGGCCCGCCCGGCGGCCCCCGCCCCGGTCGCGGGCTCGTGATCAGCAGTGACGTCCGTGCCCGCAACTTGGGGTCGTACTCGTACCACCCCAGTGGCGCTCCGGAAAGGGTCGCGCGCGCGGGCGGGGCTCCTCCCCCCACTTGCCTGCGTTCCCCTCCCGCGTGTCCACTACCGGACCAGCCGCCCGGTCCCCGCAAGTGGCCGCCCCAACTTGCGCGCCTATTGATTCAGAATAGCTACCCCCACGCCAAACAGCCCGCTCATTTCGCTTCGCTTCGCTTCGGCGGTGAACGTTGGACCGGTTGAAAATTAAACCACGCGTGTGGCCGTAGAAGTCCGTCCCTCTGCCTGTGGCTGGGAGCAGTCTGGCTGGATGCTAGCTTGCTTCTGTGTCGTCGCTGTCGAACCCGTAGTTGCAGGATCTGCTACAGTATCCGGCCGATCTGACCCGCCCCAGAAAGCGCAGTGACGAATTGACGTTTTCCCCTCTTCTTTCACGGAACGTGATGAATTGATTTTCTTGCGCTTCCATTGGCCAATTGACCGAGCCTCGTGTCTTTGAGCGAATTCCCTGAGGCGTTGCTCTCCAACCCACACGAGCGATGAGAGGTATCATGTGCGTCGAAAGATCAAGAAGAGAGAAGGGAGCCATTCCGGCAGTTGCGATGATACACTTGCTAGGAGGAAAGTGTCGCGTTGCAAAATGGTTCCATGTACGTACAATCATGGCCGGAAAGAGACAGCATTGTTAACCAGGCCCTGTTTGGATCTAGGGGTTAGAGCTAGTTTTGGCTAGTTGGTGCTCAACTAACCCCAAAGTATCCAAACTATAGGGGTTAGAGTGGAGCTAGTTGCATCTAACCCACCAAAAAAACTATCCCACCCAAGAGGTGCTTATTGAGGCTAGAGTGAGCTGGAAAGAAGATTTAAATAAGCCAAATGATTGAAAAAGTGCTTTTTTGGTCAATCTAACCCTTTCATCCAAACACCTCTTTGGCTAGAGTTAGTTTGGGGCTAGAGTTAGAGTTAGAAACTAACTCTAGCTCTAGCTGAGCTAGAGTATCCAAACAGGGCCAGTATTGAACCGCCTTTGTGTCTGTCATGGTCCATGCGTATGATTCAGGGTTCTTATTTTTTAGTCCCAGTCAGACGGATATAATTGAACTGTTACGATAGATGAAAACGCGTTAAAGAATTTGAACGTACTTGATTTCAGGTTTGAAATAAGAAATATTTTAGTTTTGCTAAACACAAGAACAAATAATAATAAAATATCCATGTATATATATTCTTTTGCCTTTGTATGCCAAGTAGAACTTTGGTGGTCCTTTCATCTGAAGAAAAGGGCGGGGTACAAGTTGACGACCGTGCCAAGTTGAGCTCCGTATTGTATTGTAGCATTAGTTGTTTATTAGCTGGTGTGAAAGATTAACAATCATAAAGGGGACGGGATCACGACGACGGAAAGCAACAAGATAATTGGCCCCGTTTGGTTTTTTAGTCTAGCATCTAGCACGGAGAGAATCTTTTTTGCATAGAGTACTAAATGAAGTCTATTTGCAAAACCTCTTCACGGATGAGCGTAACTTTTCGAGTCGAATCTAATGAGCCTAATTAATCGATGATTGGCTACAGTGATGCTACAGTAACCATCCTCTAAACATCCTCTAATCATGCGGTCAAAGGCCTCATTAGATTCTTCAGGGTTCCTAGTGCAGAGGTTCTAGAGTTAGTTTTGTAAAATACATTTATTTAATACCTTTAATTAGTGGTCAAAGTTGTGAACAGTTTCTAGCACTGGAAAACCAAACGGGGCCAGTGCAAGAGGGGGTGCTATAAAAATGGGCATCCCTAGGGCAAGCACAGTGTGGGTATATATAAACTCATCTCAACCAACTTGGCTTACTTGCCTGCCCTATTCTATGCTCCACTTTCATTACATTGCATAGAAATAGTTCCCATGAAATCATCTTTCACCAGCCCTAATAACCCCTTCTCCCTTTTTAGTTAACTAATCTCACCTCCTCCCGCAAAAAAAAAAGGATTGCATGTTGCATTGCTGCTTGCCCACTTGCTCTTAACATGCACCTTTAACTATACTACTTACAATGATATGATATCAACCACTGAAACCTCACGGCTTCCTTAACAATGTTAGTTCCAGACCAATGGTCCTACACTATGTGATTGTTTTAGTTTTGTTTAATTAATGTTAGAAGTAACATCAACAAGTATTGTTGCATACAAAAAAACACAATCATTTGTTTTAATTAATGCTTCCCCAATATTTTTTTATAAATTTGTGTATATAATCCAGTTGCAGTTATATATGTTCCCAAATTGAAGTTACTTCTAAAACAACCCTGCGTTCTACCACAAGCTACAACTCCTAGTTTTGTTATTCCCACCATTCCAGTAAGTTGTTTTGTTTTTCAAGAAATATCATTTTTACTATATATCTAGACTATAATGTGTATATAGGTACATAACAAAAACTATGTATCTCAAAGCAGACCTACAGTTTAGAAGCACATATAACATAACAAAAAGGACGCGTCAAAGCACGTCCCAAGGAGGTGGTAATCAAGAAATGAGATAACTTTCAAGAATATCGCTGCCTCGATTATATCAAGTTTTTCTCCCTAAGCTATCGAAAGGATCAAGCAGGGACGCCCCCCCGTGCAACTTGGGCAATTTGTTGCGAAATAGACCCCACTTAAAGTTGATTTAGTTGAATTAAACCAAAGAGGAGGCACAATTAAAGTGAGCACACAACTGGATACATATGCAACAGTGCGAGCCAGGACAAGTTGGCGCACTTTGCATATATAAACGCCTCCACCCCCATCAACCTCCTCACCATCCCACAACCCGCCGCCGCAAGGAATTCCACCGCACACGAGACCAGGAGAGGAGCGGAAGAAGGCACAGCCAGCTACGCGAGGCCAAGAACAGCCAGCCGCCAGCGCAAGATGCCGTGCATCCAGGCGTCCAGCCCTGGCAGCATGCCGCACCAGCACCACGGCCGGGTCCTGGCCGGCGTCGGGTGCGCGGCGGAGATGGCCGCGGCTGTCGCGTCGACTGCGGCGAGCGCGAGGATGCGGTGCGGGGCGCACGACGGGGAGGTGCCGGCGGAGGCGGCGCGCCACCACGAGCACGCGGCGCCTGGCCCCGGGCGGTGCTGCTCCGCGGTGGTCCAGCACGTGGCGGCGCCGGCCGCAGCGGTGTGGTCCGTGGTGCGGCGGTTCGACCAGCCGCAGGCGTACAAGCGGTTCGTGCGCAGCTGCGCGCTGCTGGCGGGCGACGGCGGCGTGGGCACGCTCCGGGAGGTGCGCGTCGTGTCGGGGCTCCCCGCGGCGTCCAGCCGCGAGCGCCTCGAGATCCTGGACGACGAGAGCCACGTGCTCAGCTTCCGCGTCGTGGGCGGTGAGCACCGGCTGCAGAACTACCTCTCCGTGACCACCGTCCACCCTTCCCCGGCCGCGCCCGACGCCGCCACCGTGGTCGTGGAGTCCTACATGGTGGACGTGCCGCCGGGCAACACCCCCGAGGACACCCGCGTGTTCGTGGACACCATCGTCAAGTGCAACCTCCAGTCGCTGGCCACCACCGCCGAGAAGCTCGCCGCCGTGTCGACGTGAGGAGGGACCTCCATCTCCATGGGCGATCCTCCATCTCCATGGGCGATCGATCGATCGATGGTTTTTCTGGGGGCGGGAGAGGGTTGCGTGTTTCTTCGGCGCGTGAGCTTTTTTTCTTCTTCTTTGTTTCTTCACATTTGACCCCTCTTGTTTTTCCTTATTTTTCTCGTTGTTGCGAGAGACACACAACCCCTCCCGTCCCTTGTCCAAAGATTCAAGAGATGACAAGTATAAACCGATAGAGATTTATGTCCCAGCACGGTCCAATTTGTATGTATATATGTTCGTGGTCGTAGTTATGGTCTCTGGAAAGCACAAAACACATAAGATTTTATGTCCTTTGCAAGTTTTGATTTAGATGTGTCAAATGCAGATATGCGTGTCTCCTGATGAGTACAGAAAATGAACAGCTAGCCTCACGCTTCCATTGGTGAGCACTCGAGCTCGTAAAACACACAACAAGAGTGATGAGAATATTGCAGATCGAAAGTAGTAGCATTACGCGCACAAAAGCTGGCAACAAAAGCAAGCAGGAGCACCTATAGCTGCCAAAACATGGAGTATGCGAATGCATTTGCCAGCACCAGAGACCACGCAGAAAATAACGGAACATAAGTAACAGTCACTCAGTCAGCGAGTGCTCCATTCGATCGATTGGACTCCGTCAATTAAACCACACGAATCAGAGGAACTAGCTTAGCCGAGATCGACCGTCAATTAAATCAGAGAGAGAGAGAGAGAGAGAGAATCCGCTGCTAATTACTCAGCCAGTCCGGGCCTGCAGGCTGGGTCATCGTGAGATCTTTTTGTTCGTCGGTGGAGAGCACCAAACTAGACCCGGTCCGACGCAAAGGTCCGTGCCCCGTGCGCGCGCGTGGGGACGAGGACGACGAAGGCGAAGACGACGAGGGACGAGCCCTCCGCTGAGATGACGAGCGAAACCCAGGGTGCGCGCCGCGAAAGTGCCGCCCACTTGCGCCGTCCCGCTCCCCGCGCCAGCCAAGCCGAGCAGCCAACTTGCGCGGGCAGGGGCAGCAGGCCTGTCGTTGCTTCTTCCTTCCCTCACCTATCGCGCTCTCCCACCGGCCGTTTCGAAATTCCTCCTTGACCCGCTTTTGTTTATTTATATATATACATATTTATAAATATATGCATATATATATATATATCTTTGTGGATTAGAGGTATCATTTATTAGGTTGCTGGTACTGTTGATAATAATAGGACGCTACTACCTGCAACTTGTGCGTACGTTGCGATCGAGACCGGCAGCAACTTGCCCGGCCCCGTCGGTAAAAGAAAAAGAAAAGGGGGAGGGAGAACAGAGAGAGCACGGGCCGGGACAGCAGGCCAGGTCAGCAGATGTACGTGACGCGAGTAATTAACTGCGCAAGTGGGTGCTCAACTTGCATGTCAGATCGCGTGATTAGCATACACCTACACGGCTGGTTCCTCCGCCAGCTCCTTTAATTTTTTTTTCTCTCCCCTCTTGGCAATTGGCACCCAAGTTGCGTTGGGGTCGATATGGATCCTTCCACTTGCTTCTGGAACGGTCTCGACGGGCTATCGGCCGGGCTGCCCTGGAGGACCTCTTCTATTTTCTCCTTCCTTTCTGGGGGCGGAAGCTTCCATCCATCCATTGCTTTGTTTTTTAATCTTTGAGTTTCGAATTTTGACAAGGATTTAGTCAAAATTCAGGATGGTTGAATTTTCAAGCCATTTAATAATATCCTACACAATCTCCGTGGCGATACGCCGCCGCCGGCTTGCAGTTGTTGTTGTTTTTTTTCTTTTTTTAAAAAACAGGTGAGGTTTGAATCGGAGAACAGAGGAGACGAAATAGGCGTTAGAACGTTCACGGGGCAAAAACAGAATAACGGTACGTGCACGTACGATATTACTCGTGTGCCTGACCTGAGTAATCATACGTGTACGGATAGTACCCCTCTCCGATCCGTACGTGAAGGCTTTGCTATGGCGCTGGGGCTACACCGCCCGTACATACGTATCCTCGTCGAACGTGCAACGAGGTCAGAACGGAGAACGCGCCGCTAGAGATTCCGATTGCTGCGTTTCGATTGGCCGGTCGAGCCAAGTCGTCACCGACAGCATATCTGGGCACATGCATATGCGTCACGATCCATTCATCGAGCTATGGCCAATGGGCACGGTCGATCGTGTGGTCTCAGACTCAGTGATTAGACGACAAATCCACTAGGATTTAACTGTGCGTGACTCGAACGTCTAGTAACAATAGTTCGAGAGAGAAAAACCGTCTAGCTTCACAGAGCATATAGCCTGGCGATCCTTTCCTTTTGAGACTATCGATTACACGTACCGGGACACTGGAACTGGACGTTGCTGCTGTGCAAAGTTCGGTCTCTCCAGAGTCCAGACGGGAGTTGTGCGTGGATGGATAGATATTCGGATGCCTTATTCTCGCTAGTCGCTACTACATCATGGCGGCGATCGATGTGATCATGGGTGACTGGCGATCGAGACGACCGAAGAATGATCTGCCTGAAGCGGACTAATGGACCACACATTATTGGAGGCAACTGCAGCTAGCGGCAGTGAGTTGATAAGCAATATACATGTCGATTAATTATTAAGATAAGGTCCTCACCTATGGTTCTTTCAAAGTTAATGATGGAACAGAGACAAGGCTTTGGGAAGACACATGGGTTGGCGATAGACCATTCAAAGACCTTTACCCTACACTATACAATGTTGCTATCAGGCCACATGATACGGTGACAAATATTGTGTCATCATCACCACCGAATATTTCATTTCGGAGGGCGTTAGCAGGAGACAAGGCCGAGGAATGGGAACAACTGGTAGCTAAAATCAACCATATCATCTTGAATAATGAGAGAGATAACTTTGTTTGGCGCCTACATAAAATGGGCCAATTTTCAGTCCGTACGATGTATTTAGAGTTGATTAATCACAATATCCCTTTTTCTCACAAGGTGATCTGAAAAATAAAAATTCCTCTTAATAAGATCAAGATTTGTCTTTGGTATCTCCAAAAAGGAGTCATTTTAACCAAGGATAATCTGGCCAAGAGGAATTGGAAAGGCAGTTATAAGTGTTGTTATTGTAATAGTAATGAAACAATTCAACATCTCCTTTTTTATTGTCATCATGCTAAGACAATTTGGAGAACTGTCTATATAGCTACTGGGTTAACCCCACCTAGCTCTGTAGCTCATATGTTAACAGGCTGGCTCTCTAATTTTAATATAAAAGAGAGAAATATTATTCTAGTTGGGGCAGCTGCATTATGTTGGGCAATTTGGAGATGCCGTAATGATCTCATTTTTGAAAATTGCAAACATACTTCTTTTATGCAGGTTATATTCAGGGGAGCATATTGGGTGCGGTACTGGTCACTGCTGCAGTGTGATGAGGAGACAAAAGAGGCATTCAAGAGTGTGAGCAGAGCATTAGAGACCACGGCGTTGGAGCTGTTCGCCTCTCATGGATGGAAACACAATAATAGAATTTGCTATTCCTCTTTTTGATTTCCGTTTGTTCCTTTTTTTATAGGCAATAATGTGCCAAAAACTATGTAACATTGTTTAAACGCTATGTGCGGGAACGCAGAGGCGGGAAGATGCTTCCTTTTTCTAAAAAAAATGTCGATGAATAATTGTTTTATTCCAGCAGAGAGAACGCACGACGTATAATGTACTGTACCCTTTTGCCATGCATTATCATTGAAAAACATCGGCAATGCAAGGGTTATTGAAAATTTATATCGTTTGCTCTCGTCTCCGAGCCAGAAATGCATATGGCAAGATTCCAAAGAACTGCAGTACTCATTGGATTAGTTTGGGCAAAATGCCCTCCTTCATTCCGAAAACTGTACGGAAGAGCGTTGGGCCTCTGGCCGAGCAGCTATAGCTATACTTTGAATCCTATACCCAAGCTAGCAAGTTAAGTATGGAAAAGTTTTCCCCTAAAACAATCAAGAGCATGGAAAAAAGTTAAAGAAAAAGTGCCATCAGATGCTAGCTCCACATTCACATACTCCCTCCATCCTAAAATATAGGGCATTCTAGTTTTGTCCTAAGTCAAATTAGATAAACTTTGACCAACTTTCTAGAAAAGAATAATAATATTTATGACATCCAATGAATATCAATATACTCATTGTGAAGTATATTTTTATATTTTACATATTTGATTTTGTAAATGTTAATACTTTTCTCTATAAATTTGGTCAAACTTTCAAAAGTTTGACTTAGGACAAACCCAAAATGCCCTTTATTCCAGGACGGAGGGAGTATGTTTTTATACACACACGCACAACTTGGATCTATATATCTTAAGATTAACAAAATCACCATAAATATATCTGTGAGAAATATTAAAACGTTACTACCTTCTAATATAGTCGTGCTTGAAACCCGTGTTTTGTTCTGTTTTTTTATTCCCTTCTAATAAAAATTTGGCAAAGTTCTTGGCGTCCTTTAAAAAAAAGTAAAACGTCAAATGTAATAAGGTTTGATCATGGTGGGCGCAGGCCCGTCCTCTCCTAATCACACCCCTTGCTTGGTCCTCCGATTTGCTAGCTCGGCAGGCAGCAGGCGTAACATTGCAATTTGTTAATGCATCTCAATCAAAATTAAGTCGAACGAGTGCGACCAACGACTGTATTCATGATTATATATAATCGACGGATGGGGAGGAGACCTATCCTCAAATTGTTTTAGTTATCTCAGACTTGTTCTCAGTTGTCTTATAATTAACGAGGATGAAGCCGGAAATATCTTGCATTGTTAAAATGAAAGGTTATCTCAGACTTGTTCTCGTGTTAAGTAGTTGATTAATGCATTCATACACACAACCATGCATCATCACAAAATTAAGCTGGCCCATGCTACTGATGATCAGTTAAGGACTTAAGGTGGATGCAGTCCTATTTTAAAGGTCAGATAGCTGTAGTCTGCTAAGGCCCAGCCAATACGATCTGGAGACTTTATATATCTTTTTTTTTTGCGACATATATGGTGATCTGTTGTATTAGTACACTCCGTGTAGTAGATTAACGCGTCACCGGGCTGCATTCCATTCACTCATTCAGGCACCTCTGTTTGCCAGTCAGCGCTAGCCAAAACACACTCAGATGACAAGACCCCCTCTATTTCTCAGGAAAGCAGCTTCAGTTTTGGAGATGCAAAATTTCCCCAGGATGTAGCGACAATAGGCGGCTATATATTATCTTTAACAACTCGACATCGACCCGCTGCAACTTGCAGGGGAGATAGATCAACAAGGATGGACCATGCATGAGAGTATGAGACGGATGGATGGCTTGGTTGGACGGTTGGGGAAGAGGAGCATCGACCGAAGCAACCACCCACCCTAGTTGCAGTTGCAGCTCGCGCTCCATGCCAGAAAGCGGGGGCGCGGCCAACTCCTGCAGCTGCAACTTGGGCTGCATGCGTCCAGGCGTTGATTCAAACAAAGTGGTACGCCAACTCCAAGGCCCGAGCGTGCGTCGGCTCGGTCGGCCCCTGCCTCTCTCTCTCTCTCTCTCTCTCTCTCTCTCTCTCTCTCTCTGGTTTTGTCGTCGTCTTCCCCTTGTGGTGGGTTGGTTGGTCTGGTCTCCCCCCTGGCTGGTTGGCTCCTCCGGCGCAGATCGGGCGCTCGGCCGCCCATTTCTTGCCCCCCGCGTCAACAAAAGTAGCGTGCTCCTCGTAGTCGTACTCGTAGCTGCCTCACGCCCTCACCGCCTACAATATGTCTATATTTTTTTTGAGAGGAATATGTCTATATTTCTCTCCGTGACATGAATGGGAAGGTATGTAGCGCATGTCTCCTCGGGCGAGGATATATCTGTGTGGCGGGCCGACGCGCACGTGAACAATTGTTGCGGCTGCGCGGTGGTCGCTTCAGCACGGCACGAGTGGCGCCGTGGATGGACAAGCTAGTCGATCTGTGGGTTGGGGGGCGGCTCGTCACGATCGGCTCCTGCTGTTGTGAGACTTCCGGACGCAGGCTAGAGCCCATACGTCGGCCGCTGCGTATGTCAAGATCTCGCGCGATCTCTGCAGGCGAATTTCTTGCAAATGTTTTGGAGTCCAAGGGGAATGCGAATGCTGCCGTCCCATTCTGTCTCGCTATGTGGCAGCAAGTATGGACACCAACGCGGCCGGCCGACATGCACATTGCCGACGTACGAGCGTGCGAATAAATCAGCGCTGCTCGTTCCGTTCCCAAAACCTCACCGACGCGCGGCGATCAATTCCTCCTGGCCGTCACGTTGCGGGGATATATTCCTTTCACCTTCTTCCCTTTCCTTTTGTCTTAGTCCGCATAGGGCACGGTCTTCCATCGCGGCTAGCTCGTCCGATCCCCGCGCGCAAATCGCAAGGCAAATGGCGGGCCGCGGGCGGGAGACGTGCCAGTATCAGGTAATAGCGCATCACGAGCGGCTTGTGTTACGTGCGGCTTGTGCGCGGACCTAATAACCTGTTGTCCCCATGGACCATCGTTTTATA
This sequence comes from Alloteropsis semialata, assembly GCA_004135705.1. Classification (NCBI taxonomy): domain Eukaryota; kingdom Viridiplantae; phylum Streptophyta; class Magnoliopsida; order Poales; family Poaceae; genus Alloteropsis; species Alloteropsis semialata. The sequence goes on from CM014278.1 coordinate 82,000,710, forward strand.
CCTTTGGCCTATCCTGCTTTTATCCCTGAAGTGACTGCTGAGCTGATGCCCGATCGATACTCACGAGCGCTGCTACGCCTGCAACCTGCAGGGGATCGGTAGAGAGAAGACGTACGCCGTACAACAACAACATGGTATTCGGTATTGCTACTCATGCGTACTCGGCAAGTTAGTCATGCGTAGCGTACGTGCCGCTAGCTAGCGCTCTCAGAAGCCCAATATTACTGCCGTAGTACGTACACGGGGGTTTAGAACGTGCAACGCGATCGTCATAAAACGCACCGAACAGTTAGACATTTCCAGATCCCACGTTCTGATTGGCCAGTCGAGCAAGCCAGGTCAGTCGCCGCCGACAGCTAGGGTATCCCCTCGCATGATCTTGTTCGTTGCCATGGTCATCAGACTGATCGATTAGAAAAAATCCACTTGTGGTTTATTGTCAGCTGGTGCCTTATGCTTTTAAGCTGCTGCTCGTGCTCGGTCTAGTCCGTTCCATCGAACATGCCCCGAAAACCAGCTCGGTCCAAAGAGTCTTATCGCTAATTAGCTGGCTAAGAAAGCCGTCAAAGTTGGTCCTGTACGTACACCGGACGTAACGTTGCTGCATGCCGTGCCACGTTTATCTTGTCTCTCTCCTGACGACGCGATCATGCCAGTGTCGATAGGAGATAAGGTGCTTTGCGACAACATGGCGATACTGACGGCTAATCGGCGACCAGACGAGCGATCAGCAGGGCTCCTGGGCCTGTGCGCACGCTCTGCAGTTCTCTCTAGCCAATGGCAACGCACGTTTCGGTCTATCCGGATGCAAGAAAGCGCGCGCGCAAGTGTACACACAAAGTGACCTGTGACTGTGCTTAATGGCGACTGTCGGCGACATTAACCTATAAGATAAGACAACCAAAGCGATTGCTCCTTTCAGAGCCACACCATTCCGATGTAAAAAAAAATGGCAAAGAACTATACTGTGTGTTCATCATGTCAAGTTTTTTAATGGAATTATTCAAAACAAGTTTTTTGAATGGCATTGGCACAATATCCGACCCCATCGAGTCCAAAATGTGTTGGGCCTCTGGCCGGTTACTTTGAATCCTATACCAAAGTTGGCAACATGTTACTATGGGAAAAAGCGGTCACAAATTTTAAATATGGAAAAGAAGATTACAAAAAGAGGTAAGTTGAGGGTGACAGGCCTATCCTGAATTTTGTTATGGCAATCTCGACTTGTTACAATTTTTTTTCCGGTATTGGCTTGTTTTGATAGTACAGGGAACAGTGCATTAACGTGTCATCACCAGATTAGCTCATGAAACTTAATGATCTGCTAATTAAAGTGGGCCTAGATCACACTAGGCCTTATTTAAGGTGTCAAATTAATAATCGTAAGAGCAACTCCAGCAATACTCTCTAAACAAATTCTCTATTCCGGGGTAACAACTGTGACAAATTTAGATTGAAAAATAGAGATAACAAGTTGTGCACGCAAGCAAAAGCGTGGTGAAATAGGATTAAGGCTATGCACCAAACAGTTTCTTTTTCCAAATGGCCGACAATTTGTAGTTCTTGTATATTATGTTAGTTATCTATATATTGTGGCTACGATACGATGTTGTTGGTAATTTGTGAGTAATGTACTAAAAAAAAACGTTGGACACTCAAGAAAAATATTAAACACTACCTAAATTTGTCACTTATAAAATAGCTGTGGGGAAAGCAAAGAAACTCTTGCAAGTGTAACAAGTTGATCTGAACCGGTTTCTCAATGAAGGAAAAGCACTTAGCAAAGGCCAAATGGTATAGGATATCTCGGCATTAACACGCTGCAACTTGCCTAGATAACGCAAAGACGAAAGCATTCCATGCATAGCTCCATCCCTGGACGGAAAACGGCCAGGCTCCCAAGTCCCAAACTCCCAACCACTCGCTCCACGCCTAAAGCAGCGGCGAGAGCAAGTGCATCTGCAACTTGGGCTGCATGCTCTCATCTCTAGCTGCACAGGATATACCGTTGCCATGGACAGGCAGTGTAGTACGTAGCTCCCTTCAAAGCGCCTTTTTTTCCCCCTCTCTCCCTTTGCTTCGCCATCTTGCAATTGTGCCCGGTGTCCCCTTCTACGCTCTCTTTGCCCACTCTTTCGCCGCACCCGATTGGTGTGATGTGGACACCAGTCGTGTGTACATGTGCAGCGCAAGTCGCAAGTCCCCTTCGTATACGTAGTGCCTCCGTGCGACAAGTGCAGCGCAAGTCCCCTTTTTCGGGCGCGTATATATCTCTGTGGCGGGGCCTTGTACACGTACTACTGGTGTGCAGAGAGTCAGAGACGTACACGGGCGGGCGCCGTACATGGGCAAGTCACGACTGTACTGGGTTTGCCTCGTGACCAGCTTGCTCTTGCGAGACCGCTGCTGGCTTAGGAGTAGAGCAGCAGCTGTCGGCTGTCGCAAACAGTCGTGTTTCTCTCGCGCCACACCATACGCTATGTGTCGGGGTTCTCTACCGTCGGCAAGTAAATTTCTACGATCGCGTGTCAGGGTCCGGATGGTGACTCAAGAGACAAGGGATTTAGACTGGTTCGGGCCTCCGGAGAGTAACACCCTACGTCCAGTGAGTGCCGATGTTCTCAAGTCCAAGTCTGTAGTAGGGGGTACAAACTGGTCGGGAGAGGGAGAGGGTCCCAAGTCCCTGTGCTGTGTGAGTGAGTGTACTGTTCGTCCTGTGTTCGAATGTTCGTCCGTTGTGTCCGTCCCCCCCCCCCTCACGGTGTCCCTTCGGCCCCTTTTATAGTCTCAAGGGGGAGAAGGAAGCGGGGAGGTAAAAAAGAGAAAATTACAATGGGAGTTTCGGCCCCGAGGCCTTTAACCTGCGCCTCATGCCGAGCCGTACAGGGAGCAGGTGTTGACGGAGTGGGCGCCCCGCCTGACCCGGGATCGTACACCCCGGGTGGTTGATGTAGATGACTTCTCGGGTAAGTCTCCGGGTAGTTTCTGGGTCGTGGTTGACTTGTTCTGGGCCTTCGGGAATTCCAGGTGTCCTCCTCGGGCTCCAGGTGTCGTCCTTGGGCGCCTGGGGTCGTCCTTGGCCGCCCGGTGTTGCGCATGCGTTCCTCCCTGGACTGTAGCGTTCCTGTTCGGATGAGACGGGTGCCACTGTGGCTGCCGTGGCAAAGGACGGACGCCCATCATGCTCTGGCACGGCGGGTACCAAGTTGGTACGGCACCGGATGGGCCAAAGCGGGACGGAGCCGAGTAGTCTAGTCGAGCGAGGCAGAGACCGCTCGGAAGCGGTGACTCCCCGGGCGAACCGGAGAACCACTCGGTGGCGGAGAACTCCTCGGGCGAATCGGAGAACCACTCGGAGGCGGAGAACTCCTCGGGCGAATCGGAGACTCGTCGGGCGACCTCCGAGCTGTCCGGACATGAAGGATCCGCTTGATTTGGGTCTTCGGTTTTTGTTTTTGTAGGATGAATTATCGCCATGACGAGAATTAAAGGCTTGATCGAGTAGTCTAGACCCTCGTCACTATGGTACGTACGTGCCCGCGCCGGGTGAGCACCACCCGACGACGCGGTCCACCGCCCACGGCACGGGCACGGCCCCCGCCCGTGCGCCGCGGCCGAGATTTTTTTTCCACAGCGGCCACCCGCGACGCCGTCCTCTCTCTGGTGCAGTGGTGCCATGCCGCTGCCGTCGCGCCGCGCGCGGGCGTCTCGTGGGCCGGGGTGGCTGGTGTCGCGTGCACGGACGCGGGCCGCGGTCCAAGTCCGCCCAGTACAGCAGGCCTCGCGGTCGCCCTCGCGGCCTCGCCCTCGCACGGACACGGCCGCGGCCGATCGCGATCGGTCCGCCGTCTCGATCCGAGCAGGCAAATGGCGGCATGGCGCCATCGTTGATGGGCGCGCGACTGTCCCTCGATCCCTTTCGTTCTTTCCCTTTGACCACTTCTTGTGTTACGTGTGGGTGTGCCTCGCGGAACGCGGCCGTGCACCGCCGGGTTTTTCTTGGGTCCTTTTCAGCTTAAGTGATCGCAGCTGGTACTCACGAGCGAATCGTAGCGGACCGGTCCTTTTCCCGTTTTTCGTTACAAGCTCGGCTCGACGGCTCCTGTGCGTATACAGTGCACTATAGCTCACTATTCCTTCACAGTCGATGTTCTGTAGCTCGCTCCCTTTGCTAGCATTGGGGCTGTGTGAGTTCTCGTCTGACCGGATTCTATGACCGGATTCTATAGCCTGTTCGTTTGACTTATCAGCCACCAGCCAGCAGTACTTCAGTCTCACAACAAATCAGCACCAGTCACCAGCCCACCAGCCAGCCAGCAGTACTTTTCTCTCACAACAAATCAGCACCAGCCACCAGCCACCAGCTAACCGAACACACTGTTGAGGTCAGCCAAAGTTTGTTCCTAAGTTGTGATTTGTAAACTAAACCTCAACATAAAAAATCTTACTAGAACTAGGAAATACTTAAAACCTTGCGCTTACGTGATGAGAAATGCGTTTAAAAAGAAGGAACTATTTTTTTAGGAAGAAGAAAAGAAATGAACTGTTGATGGAGAACGAACTCCAGCTGAAAAATGCGTTCTCCTAGCCCAGTTAACTTTCATCAAAGAGGCCGGCTATGGATAGATTCAGAAAAGAGGCCGGCTAAGGCCTAACAAGCAAGCCCACCTAGTAACTAGGCCTAACTACCTTCAGTAAGGCCGAAAGAAACAGTGATCAGATGCAGCCCGGCCCGCCGCTGGCCGTCTCCAGCCATGTAGCCCACTTTCTCAGCCTTTCTGAGTGGCCCAACAAGCCGCCATCCTCCTCGCGCACCTCGTCCTCGTGAGCTCCGCCTCCACCTCGCTACTGGCCGCCAATTACAAAGCTTCGCACTCTCATGCTCTTCGCCCCTTCACGCTTGCCGCTCCAGCGCTTCCCGCCTCGCCGCCTCCGCCTCGTTCCGGGCTCCCCGATGGCCTCCACGCTTGCAATCCTCAGGCCCTCCGCGCCGGCCCAGCTCGCGGGGCCCCGGGCCCGGGTTGCCGCGCCGGCGACCGCGAGGGTGGCGCCTTCGTCCAGATCCAGGTACTCGTCGGCCAGGGTGTCACTCGGGTCGGAGGTGGCGGTGGGCGCCGACGCGCTCTTCGCTGACTACAAGCCCACCACGGCTTTCCTCTTCCCGGGCCAGGTACAATGACGCCTTTCGGCATGTTGCAACTTTGAAACTAAAACGGACTATATAGAGTTGAATGGAAAATTTGAAGGAGTCAGAAGCCATTTGGCATTGGTAACTATTTCAGATCCAGATTTTTGCACGCTTCAGTTAGCGTAGATCAAATTTTGGCCACAAAACATTAAGGTGTGATGGTTAGATTGTGTCAGGAGGTTCTGTTGATTTACAATTTGATGCTTTAGTGCTGTTATAATTTGCATCTGCAGCATGCATAATTCTAAGCTAAATAAAAGGAACTGAGCTACTCTCCCCAAAAGTAAATAAATACATTTGAGGCATGTCAGCATCATTATACCTGATTACCTGTCCCCTGTCCATTTATTTCTTAATGCCTTTAATTTCAGGGCGCCCAAGCCGTTGGAATGGGTGCAGAAGCTCAGAGCGTTCCAGCAGCTGCCAAACTGTTTAACCAGGCAAATGACATACTTGGGTATCTCCAAGCCACTGATAGTATCTATGTGTCTTTTTCTGGGGGTTCTCTCTTCCTTTTGAGATACTACTTCTTTAAAGAGCATGGGTGCTCTTCTTCCAAGAAAATGAAATATGAGCGCTCATGCTAACGCTTTACTTTCTATTGGTTGATATAGATATGACTTGTTGGATCTTTGCACCAATGGACCAAAAGAAAAGCTCGACTCAACAGTGATCAGTCAGGTATGTTGATTTCAAAGTCCAAAATCATTTTCACCATTCACGAATCACTAGAAGCTAAATTCCTCGTACTGATTTATATGGTATAGCTTTGCTTGCAGTCTCTATATATCCTGGATTTGAGTGCATAATTTTTCAGCAGTAGCCTGGTAGCTGATATTTTCATTTTGAAGCTTGCTGTTAGGCTGGATATTATAAGGAATTAATTTGCAAAATTCTTTTTGCATCAGCTATATTGCCTATTTGTATATCTCAAGATATATCCAGGATTGTGCATTCTAAGCATAGTATTTTTACAGTCCTGTCAGTGAAGTGTTGTGTTGTTCTTGCTGAATAAATCCATTTTGCAGCCAGCTATATATGTTACCAGCCTTGCAGCAGTAGAGGTACTACGTGCACGTGATGGAGGCGAAGGTGTGATCAACTCTGTTGATGTTACATGTGGTCTCAGCTTGGGAGAATACACTGCACTTGCATTTGCTGGTGCTTTTAGGTATTCCATTTGTTCTATTTAGAAGCATGTTATGTCAAATCATGTCCACCATGGAGTGAACCTCTCTATACATAATAGGCTTATTTTGGACTGTAGCTTTGGTTCGATAGTATATCAAATATGCACACTTACTCATCATATATAAACATGCAGCTTTGAGGATGGACTGAAGCTCGTCAAGCTCAGAGGAGAAGCTATGCAGGTTAGTCTAGAGAAACACTAAGTGACTGCTTGTTTTGATTTTCTTCATTGAATTCTAATGTCCATTATCTGTGTAGGATGCTTCAGATGCTGCCAATAGTGCGATGGTTAGTGTGATTGGTCTAGATTCAGAAAAGGTGCAAGAGCTATGTGATGCTGCTAATGAGGAAGTAGATGAAAAGGAAAGAGTTCAGATAGCAAACTTTCTCTGTCCTGTAAGTGTTTTATCTGATGCTACCAGTAGCCTCTTAGCTGTCTATTGGATCTTGATTGATACGAAACGAAGTAAAATTACATTGCAGGGGAATTATGCAGTTTCTGGTGGTGTAAAAGGTATCGAAGTGGTTGAAGCCAAAGCAAAGTCCTTCAAGGCCAGAATGACGGTCAGTGCCCCAATATGCTTATATTTACTTGAAGCATAAGTTTGGAAATATTATTTATACCACTTGACTGAAATCTGGCTATTGCGATTTCATTATCTTCCACTCGCCTTTTGCTTCATTATCTTCCACTCGCCTTTTTACTTGAACCATTATGTTTCCAGGTTCGCCTAGCTGTTGCTGGTGCGTTCCATACTAGTTTCATGCAACCAGCTGTTTCAAGATTGGAATCTGCTTTGGCTGCCACTGAGATTAGAACACCAAGAATTCCAGTCATCTCTAATGTTGATGCACACCCCCACTCAGATCCTGACACAATCAAACAGATTTTGGCGCGGCAGGTGAGCTCTATGTCAACATTAAAGCTAGCTACTTTCTGGTATAAATTGATTTCTGACTGTTGTTTGGCTCTGGCTCACTGGGGCTCAGGTAACCTCTCCAGTACAATGGGAGACCACTGTGAAAACTCTTATGGGCAAGGGGCTTGAGAAAAGTTACGAACTCGGGCCAGGAAAGGTAAGTCAAAGAGATTAGCTTATAGTTTCTGACTCAGTTATTCAGTATGTTGTTTCAAGTTATCGCAGTAAAGCTATGTTGGTTCTAAATTGTAGTACAGCAGCTTGAATTCTTGGCGCGAAAAAGACTTAATGCTCTTGTACTACCCTGTTTTCTGGTAACCAGGTTATAGCAGGTATTCTCAAGAGGATCAACAAAGGTGCTAGCATTGAGAACATCGGAGCTTGAAATGCTAGAATTTCAAGGTTTCTGGGTCAGATAATAAGGCAAGGGATCTGATGAACTCCTGGTGGTACCACCAACTACCAAATTTCACAGCAGATGGGTGGTGGTGGCATCAGGGGCGACAGAGAACCTACAGAGGTTATTATAGGACTTTTCCATAGAGCTGGGCAATTTTTCGGTTAAGTTTATTTGCTCACTGCCATGGTTGAATTTTGATCGTGAGTAAAATTGGCAATTGTAAACTCTTGTGTAGTCCCCGTGATCATCTGAACAGTATTCGAATATTAATTGCATGCCGTTTGGTAAAGTTCTGCACTGGTTTCAATTCCTTCGCTCCTTTACACCATTCGCCTCTTCTAAGACTAAACACTGCACCTTCGCCGCCGTTTCTTCCTCATTTTGTTAACCTACCCGGCCTTTCTGGAGCAAGCGTCAACGAAGAAAAGCCACATTGTGAGGTCTAAGAAATAGAACAAGGAAACGAGGATTGAAATGGGTACCTACTACGTTTATCTGCTCCGTGTGCCAGTAGTAGCACTCCCACTCAAAGTGCATTGCACAAGTGAAAGAGTCGTTCATATATTTCCTGTTAACATCGATAGTCGATACTGCACTGGCAACCTCCATAGAGTTCACGACTCAACCTAACTATTAGCATAACAAATTTTAACATTTGTTTATGATAAAACATAACTAAAATTTCAACTAGTAAGAGTAGACAGCGTGTCCTATTGGTTCACTCAAGATAAGCATTCAGCAATTGAAAACAAATCACGAGTTAACAGGGCAAAGGTTTAATTTAAATGCTCAAAACTTAACATTGTTCACATCCACTGCCAATTCCCGAGTACCGAACACCTAAGCAACAACTTTGGCATCAAAACTATGGTTTTTGAAGTACACTGGGAGCAAAGTAGTCTTAGACCCCAACCAAAACATCCTGATTCATAGAAATGAAATGCAGATATCCAGGACATCATCCTTATGCGTTTTCGGCAACAGGGTACTCAAAGACCACGTCCTTCCCACACAGCCTGCGATAGACCGCGGTGAAGGTCTCCAGCTTGTACTCAGTGTTGTTCCTCTCCTTTGGGTCCAAGAAGATCTGGAAGAGCATCAAACGAAAAGGATCAGCACTTCAGGACCTTAACAAGACACATAACTTGATTGGTTGGCTCAACCATATGCAAACAGAACCACAGAACTCAAGACAAGAAAAGCACAGGGCATAATCAGTGTTTGTACATGTAGAGGCAGTAGCCATGAATAACAATAATTTCACTATTGAAGCCTATGACATGCTTCAGTTAAACAATAGGGCATTCAGATTACAGCAAGGAAACAAGACAAGAATATACCTTGATGATCTTTGCACCATCCAAACGGTATCTGATGCGCTTCCCCACGATCTCAGCCGGGTAGACAACGTCCTCCAAGATTCCATCATGAACAGCAGTCAGAGTTCTGGTGCGAGGGCGCTGAACAGCTGAACCCTTCTTCGGCGGCCTAACAATCCTTCTTGTGGCAACAATTACCACATCCTGTGTCAAGCAGAAAGTATGATCAGTGTTGAATTATAGAAATCATGACCCTACAATTATAGAGAAGCACGACAAACAGAATCACTTAGCTTTGTTTCTACCCATATGCCTCACCAAAACAAATAACAGACTCAAACCAAAATGCATGACTAAAATAACATACATCAATATCACAAACACCAAAAAATAAAGGATTCACAGACAGTTCAAGTGTTGAAAAGCTTTTGATTAAAAAATATGAATCCGCACATGTAGTGCTAGAATAAATGCCAGACAAGAATGTTGAAATTACTTAAATGATGACCAATTACATTTTTTACAAGGGAACCAATTACAAATAAAACAAGGGAACCAATTCAAACATTACAATTAACTTGAGGATATATAGATTAAGTAGAACAGTATCCATTCATCATCTAAACTGTTCCTACAATGGATGATGACAGCTTAAGACAACTGGAGTAGAGTTGCAATGGAACTACATATACTAGACCTGACACATCTCAAATGTAAACTACTTATGATTCAAGGAACCTCACACAATCTCTTAATGAAATAATTTTATTCAACTGTAATAAACTGTAATGTAATTCAAGTTAATCAACTGTCAATTAGCATATAAATGGACAGCAGCAGCACAACAAAGCATAAGAGATTCACCTTGCCACTGAACTTCTTTTCCAGCTCCCTGACGAGCCTGACGTGGATCTTCCTGAAGGCCTTGCGCAGGCGGTATGGGACGTGGATCACAACAGCCTTCCTGTTCCCGGCAACATCCATCTGGCTACAAACTCAAAACAAACATCATCAGCACAGAATGCCAACAGACACCGCAGCTCGCTGCATCATAACAAGACAAGTGATACTGTGTAGGAAAAAAACGGGCGCTTACATAGCATTGTTGATGTAGAGGTCCTTGAGGTCGCTCTTGAGCTCCTGGTTGGCGTTCTCCAGGTCAAAGAAAGCCTGCGAGGTTGCAACAAACAAATCAGACCCTGGTGACGCATCCACAATCGCACAGAGAGCGGTAGTTCCAAGACCATAGAGAACAGCTAGATGCAGCGACGGGGCAGGAGATAAGCGAAGGTTGGAGCTCTTCTCACCTGAGCGACGGAGTCCTCGAACTCGGAGGGCTCAACGCCCTTCTCCTTCTGGATCTTCTTCCTCGCGGTGTACATCTTGCCTTCCCTTCGCCGCCGGACCCTGCAGCGAGGAGATTCGAACGGGACGACGCAGATCAGCAACGAGCGCAGGAGGAGAGATAACAATCAGAGAAGGCGTCGCGACACTGAGATGGATGGGATACCTGAGCGCGAGGAGATGAGGTGAGGAAGCGAAGTGGAGGCGCCGGCGCTAGGGTTTGGAGGAGGCGTGGGTGGCTGCTGGGGTGTGCGCTCTTATACGCGCCTATAAAACCCTAGCCCCAGAAACTGGGCCGACCAGGCCGTAGTTGGAATACGAACGTTGAACGGGCTGTATATTTTAGAAGCCCATTTTAGTGGCCCACCCCAATGTGAGGGACAGGAGACTCTTGTGGATCGTAGGCCCACCACATTGCGGGCCCAATCTCCTTGGCGCCATCACGGAGGTTTCTGGAGGCCTAGAGGCGAGACGTGACCAATCTCTCCTCAGGTCGCACGTCCGTCGTCAGCAGCCGCCGCCCTTTTCCATACGCGCAACCGTGGCGACGACCAACCACACCACGCGACGAGGAAAGAGCCGTCGCTTTCACTCTGCAGACGGCAGTGGAGGGCACATCTTCCTCGCCGCTTCTCGCTTTGATCCGGTCGCGTCCGACGCGGGACTTGGTGAACCAGGACAGGACAGCCTCCACCCCCACGATTCCTTTCTTCTCCGTCTGCGCGTACCAACGAAGACAACCGGGAGCTAGAGCAAGCGATCGCGCGCGCGAGGGAGCCGGCAGCAGAAGAGAGGGCGGTGGAGAGAGATGGACGAGATCATGAACAAGGTCGGCTCCTACTGGCTGGGGCAGAGGGCCAACAAGGAGATCTCGTCGGCCGGCGACGACATCAACGTCCGTGAGACAAAACCATCTCGCCCCTGCTCTTTCTTGCTGCCCATCATGTTTGGTTAGAGTTTTCTTTGGTCGTAGCGTTGTTCTTGTTCTGCTCTGATGAGTGATGAGCGCACGCACACGCCTTGGCCTGCCTTGCGACCTCCGATCTCCATGGACGAATAGGCGAGCTAAAAGTTAGAAGAACAGCCCCGGATGAACTGATCAGGGATCACTAGGTGGTCTCTATCACCAGTTTATCAGATCGTTTGGTACTCGTACTCTGGATGTTACTTACCGTTTGGGTTTCTTGACAGAGATTTTCAGAGAAACAGAAAAAAGAATCCCAAATCCTTTCACCCTTCTGTATCTCCTGGCTCTTGACTCTCACTCTGTGCTGATCGAGCTGATGTTTCCTCCGCCTCCGCCTGCAGTCGCTGTCGACCAGCGTCGAGGAGGGTGCGAAATGGCTGGTGAACAAGCTCAAAGGCAAGATGCAGAAGCCGCTGCCGGACCTGCTGAAGGAGCACGGCCTGCCGGTGGGGCTGTTCCCGCGGGAGGCCACCAACTACGAGCTCGCGCCGGAGACGCGGCGGCTGACGGTGTACATCCCGTCCCCCTGCGAGGTCGGGTACCGCGACGGCTCCGAGCTGCGGTTCGACGCCACGGTGACGGGCACGCTGGGCGAGGGCCGGCTCACGGAGGTGGAGGGGATCAAGACCAAGGTGCTCGTCTGGGCCAGGGTCACCGCCGTCAAGGCCGACGCCGCCAAGGTCCACTTCACGGCCGGGATCAAGCGGTCCCGCAGCCGGGACGCGTACGAGGTCGTCAGGGGCGGCATCACCGTCGACGAGTTCTAGCTACTTTGTGGGGTCCAGTTGGACGATCTTGGTCTTGCTAGTTTGCTGCACGATGAGATGGTTACTCGAAATAAATCCTTACTACTCTTTAGCGTAGGTATCTGAGAGATTTGTGTAATGTTGTGTGTTCTGTACATTTTTGTTTCTGCAATACTCCGTGGAATTTACGCAGTAGACTTGGGATTGGGAAGATTCATAACTCATAAGAAGATGTGTTCATGTCTCAGAGAATGCGAACATTGGCCCAAGCAGAGTAGCGTTTTGACAGATCTGTAGAACGTTTAACCAAACAAAGATTTAGACGTCGTGAAATGAAATAACACACAAGAAATGGTCCCTGAAAAGCTGCTGACCCTACACTGTTGAACTGGATGGAAATATACTGACAGATTTGCATATAGGACAAAAAAAAGTAACAAATAAAAAAATAATTGGAAAAACATAATTGCACCAGCCGGGAATCGAACCCGGGTCTGTACCGTGGCAGGGTACTATTCTACCACTAGACCACTGGTGCTTTTGATTATAACTTATCCATTCAAAGCATCAGTTGAAGCTTGCTATAATCAAGTACGTATAATCTGATAAAACTCAGTCTCACAAATCATTCATTACTGTGCATTTATACATTCTGGAGAAGGGAAATTGTACAGGTATATTAAGGCCTGTTTGAATGTCAAAAGTTTAGAAAATAACAGTATAAAAAATTGTACAGGTCTGCACACATATTCAATTTTTCTACCAACAAATTTTTTATTTGATTTGATGTCGGCACCTGTTTTGATGGTAGCTCTATAAATCATCCGCGTGAAATATAGAACTCAAATGAAAAAAGAGTAAAGTAATTTCACCATACATAAAGTTGCATTGTTGTTTCACTTTGATCCAACAAGTATCAAACGTTATACCACCATACATGAAGTTGCATCATTATTTAACTTTAGTCCAACAAGTTACAAACGTCGCACCCACCATACATGAAGTTGCACCATTGTTTCACTTTGGTCCAAAACGTTGCAAAAGATGCACCCACTATACACTAAGTTATCCATTATTATGTGCATATACAATCCACTATACTCCAGCATTGTATACTCGCCAGCAGTGTATACCATGGACCAGCTAAACAACTATTATTGCGGCTAAATTGGGCTAATGAAAAATTAGCCTCCACGTGATCCAATTTTTCTTCTAAGGGTGTGGTCTAATTTTTCCTAGTATTTTACAGAACCTACAAGTTAATTTAATAGTTGCATGTGCATGCTCAATATTTTCCTATATGTTCTTTATACACCAGCAAGCGTTTAAGACACTTTCATATCATTGCTAGTATCCCACATCTGTAGAATATATAGTGTGATATATATTGGACTGTACATGCATACAACGAACAACTTCATGTGTTATAGGTACAACACTTACAATTTATTGGACCAAAGTAAAACAATGATACAACTTCATGCATGATGGGTGTATAGTTTACAACTTGTTGGACCAAAATGAACAAATTATGCAACTTCATGTATGGTGGGGCAACGTTTGATACTTGTTGGACCAAAGTGAAACAACAACACAACATTGGCCGTGTTTAGATGGAGGGTGAAATTTTTTTCACCCTCCTTTGACCACTAATTAGAGGTATTAAATAAAGTCAGTTTACAAAACTACCTCCACAACCCCCGTAAATTCGCGAGACGAATCTAATGAGGCCTTTGACCGCACGATTAGAGGATGATTACTGTAGCATTACTGTAGCAAATCATAGATTAATTAGGCTTATTAGATTCGTCTCGAAAAGTTACGCTCATCCGTGAAGAGATTTTGCAAATAGACTTCATTTAGTACTCCATGCAAGAAAAATTTCTTTTTGCAAATTTTTTTCAACTACCATGTGAACACGGCCATAATGTATGGTGAATGTACTTTACTCATGAAAAAATAGTTTTGACAACATCAGAACTAGAAGTATGTCTTTGGATCCGCGGGAGTACCAAACAACTTTTGAAAACCATTTTTTCTTTCCTAACATGCCTTTGGGTCACAAAACAAAAACCTCAGATGCATTATCAAAAACCCGGCATGAGGCAGGTTGCCGTACATAATTTCATATATTGTTGGCAGAGACATTCCGGTCAGACTTTGCAAAATATTATTCTAGCATTTGTTACCTCAACCCATAGCAGGAAAAATATTACATCAACTTATCTGAAAAGAAATACAGGGTACAGACAGATCTCCGTTAGACAGATTTTGATGCGCAGCGAATCTCAATTCCCCCATGGACAGCTCTGGGGCACAAGCAACAGCACAACAAAATGCATCCTGGCGCTGCATCTTTCTGTCAGCTGGGCAAGTATGCTTCTGTATAGAAGTACATTGACTTCAAGGAAAGTACATGGCACTCCAAGAAATGCTTGGACTATTTCCGCCTTTCCTCATTGAACCTTTCAAAAAATGACTTTGAGGCCTCATAAGTGGACCAACAAATCGCTGCTGCAGGTGCATGGAACAGCATTCTTGGCTTCCATCCCCTCATGAGCCCGGAATACCCGTCTCGTTTTATGATTGTTCTGAACACATCTCCTATTGAGCTGCTTGAGAAGCGCTCACAGCCGCAGACACCCTGGATAACCAAAGGGAGTGTTACTATCTTGAACGGATGGCAAGTCAGTAGCATTCGCAAAGAGAAACAAAACTTGCAGAAACAATCCATAGTAAAACTGAATATATGTGGCTGAAAGACAGACAGATGGTGACAGGCAGTTTTTTTTCCCATCAAATGGGTAACTTTAAACTGAACCACAGACTGTTTTTCATGCTGATTTGGTACCCAAAATGAAAAGTGTTTAGTGTGTTTTTATGGTTCACTTAACTGTGCGTCTACATTTGATGGTTTTCCATAAGAATAGGGAAGACTATGATGTCAGTATACAATTCAAGAATTAAACAACATGCAGTTAAAGCAATATTCATGTAACCAACTGGTCTATATGTTCCAGGAAAAGTCTTGGTTGTTCTTTTCATGTTCCTTCATCTGTATTCGCTTGCTTCTTTCTTCTTATAACATCTTTAGGATGGAGAAATCGCCGTAGATTATGGAAGCTCGCAAGGGAGCAACACAGACAGACAGGTCAAGGGCAACAAACGGTGTTTAGCAAGATGAACAACTTAAATTAAATTTTAACAGAATTACACAATCATATAATACTTAAACCTCTTCAAACACATGCTGCAACAAAACCAATAAAAAAACTGAACTACAATATTGCAACCGAATGACAAATCAACATATTCTACCAGGTCAGAAACAAACAAGGGAGCAGACTAGACAGAGAACATGCGATTGGTAGAGTTTGCAATCTAGAATTCCAATTTGTCGTCACGTTAAGTATAATCAGTATATGCAATAGAGAGGGTAATCAAATGTATCTGAAGGTTGCCCAAAAAAGCATGAGAAGGTCCAAAATAAGTTCAAACAACAAAGATCAATGATTTATATAAATTTCCACTTCCAATTCACCCAAAAAAAAAGCATGCCAGCTATGGGAAACTGCTATACCATCTCAACAGCATCAAACAACTATACATATTTCATTTACATTAATTTCTCTTGATTGTTGATTCTTTTATCCAAAAGTGACGCCGCACAAACTAGTCGTTGTATGGAATGTGGCTTGGAGTGGTGTCTCACAGTCCAGTGGCAGTAGAACTGAAAAAGGTTGCTTCCCTATATAGGTCTCCACAATGGTGCTACAGAGCATCCTTATAACAGTAATCACCACTAGCAGATCAAATGAACACAGAAGGCTACTAACTTAAGGTTCACAATCATTTCCAGTAATCTTGGAGATGAATAGGTCAATTAGACAGCATAAGGGATCTCTCCTTTTGGTGGGCAAGCCATCAGAAATCACTCAAACCAGCTATAATATTGTCGCATAGCATTACAGTTTGGGTCAGATCCCAAAGCAAGATCCTCACCTGGCACTGTAGCTGCGTCTTGACAACGTCGAGTGGCGTCGTGACTACTGCAGCAAGTGCCCCAGCTGCGGCCCCAGCAGTGGCGTGCACAGCGAGGGACTCCTCCTCGGCAGCCATGTCCCCGAGCATCCGCTTGGCCGCCTCGTAGGTGGCGAAGTGGACGGCGGTGTAGGGCGCGTTCATAACGACGGTGGTACGGTAGGACACGAAGAAGGCGCCGAGCCCCTCGTCGCGCAGCACGGTGCGGATGCAGTGCCCCACGCCGGTGTAGGGGCTGCTGGTGAGCTGCAGCCGCTGCTTGACGGTGTCCATGGGCGTGAAGACTGCGTCGCTGGCGATGGTCGCGAGTACCCCGGATGCGGCGTGGGCGGCGGGGTTGTTGGGGCCGAGGCGGTCGGTGAGCGCCGACTTGGCGAACTCGTACACGGAGAAGTAGACGGCGTGGGCGGGTCCGGCGCCGAGAGCCATGGCGGGGAGGCCCCGGTACAGGGCGAGCGCGCCTCCCTCCCCCGCCACGGCGTTGCGCAGGGCGGCACCCAGTGACAACGCCGGGCGGCAGGGCGGCGCGCCGGCCTGCATGTGGGTCTTGAGGGTGTCGACGGGGAACATCGCCGTGTGCTCGACGACTCCGGCGACGGAGCCGGCGAGCATGTACTGCCAGAAGCGGAGGCCGTCGTGGGTGGCCGCGGGGACGGCGGGGGCGCTAAGCGCCGCCTTGGGCGGGGGGCCCGGGGGGGCCGCCGGCTCCTCGGCGGCGGCGGGCAGGAGGCGGTCGGGGGTGCGGTAGTCCGCAGCCATGGGGGGCGGCGGCTGCGCTAGGGCTAGGGTTTTGACCGGGGCGGAGCACGGGGAGCGCACGAGCAAGAGGCGGAGGAAATAAAGAGGAGAGATTTGAGGGGGAGGAAGGTGTCGCCATTCAGGAGGAGGGGACTGGGAGGAAGAGGAGGTGGAGGTCAAATCGATCTCGGCTCATCCTTCTCGGCCCGTGTCGCACTTTCTTTTCTTCCCCAAGTTTTTCTACGCTCGCGGCATCCGTTTTGCAGTCCCCGGGCCAAAGAGGAGGCACTTGGCAGAATTTTGCATATTCTGATGCTCCTTGATTGATTCGATTTAATTTGATCTGCAATGTACAGGCCGGATTTGGAATCCGGGTTCTTTAGTTATACTAGTAATAAATCCATTTGGTTTAGGCAAGAAAAGTTGCCTTTGGTTTCCAGGGCAGAGATCAACTAGTGCTCTAATTCTAATTTTTGCAAACGGTGATGGCTCATTGTTTGTTTCCGGGTGCTTTGACCTACTAGCCACGTTTTTATATTTGGAAAAAACTTGATGCCTAGTATTTGTGATGAGTGGCACATTGGCATTCGCTTGGAAGAAACGGCAAGAAGAAAGGCAAGTCCAAGATGAGGATCTGGTAGTCAACCCACAAAACTTGCATGGATGATGGATCTCTCCCATACATGCCATCACCATCACCTTCGCGATCTGAAATCATATCATCTACTACCAGGAATAAACAAACAGCGTCTGGTAGCAGCTTGCTAATGCTGCATTGGTATGCGAGACTTTTATCGGATGTACTTCAAAGGATACAGGGAGAACAAAAAAAATGTCACACACAGCCAAGCCTGAAATTTTTGCAAAATGGCCTTTTACTCGAAAGATTTTGACATTTGGACCCCTGAAGGAAAGAATTGCGGAAATGGACCCTTTAGGTCGGCGCCAGGAAACCTGGCGCCAAGGTCAGATGGGTCGGCGCCAGCTGACATGGCGCTGACCCCCGCCACGTCAGCCGTCCAGTGGCCGGTCACGCCGTGCGTTGACCGAAGCTCGGCGCCAGCTGATCTGGCGCCGACCCATCTAATATTGGCGCTAAAGGAGCTGGCGCCGAGCCTGGGGACTTAACCCCAGCGCGCGGCCGCCAGCCCCCCAGCGCCCCCATTCCTCTCGGCCTCTGTTCGAACAGAGGCCTCCTCCAGCCGCGCCTCCGCCGCCCCCACGGCCAAATCCGGCCGGCGGCGGGCCCCACCTCGCCGGCGGCGGCCGCCCGGACGACGGGGAAGGTGAGGTCCCTCTCCTCTCTTGTTTTCTTTCCATTTCATTGGTTGTGTAGTGCCCAATCTAGGGTTTAGGGTTTGGGTATGAATTCGTTTGATCTATGATTTCCGTGGATAATATGTTGTAATAGATGTTTAGATGGACAATGTGGGTATGTGTAGAAGTTTCCCTAATAGTTTAGCCATTTGTTGAGCTTGAATTGATGTATTTCATGGTTTTGGCCCAAAAATGCATCGAAATGCTCAATGATTTGTTGTTGTCTTTGATGAAATAGATGGATAAACTAGTGACATTGCGCCATGGTGGAACCGTTGTAACCAATCGTTTGGGGGATTTTGAATTTAAGAGGATGGAAGTGGTTTCTTTGTTTTTCAATGCTAGGCCATCTTATGATTTGCTTGTGAGTCGAATAAAGGATAGTTTGCAATGGTCAGATGTTGGAGATGCAGTTTTATTGGAAGGGGTGATTGATGTTGGGTTAAATGGAAGAATAATAAGCGGTTGATACCCATTGGTGGTGAGGAGGATTGGCAGAATTATATAACTCTTGTGATGAACACTGAAGTGAGAGCATTGGACTTAATTGTGCGGAACGTGGTGAGGCAGTCCTCCGCCGCTAGGGCTACATTGACCGCTCCTGGTCCTTCTGAAGTTGTCATGACTCAAGATGAGGAAGAGGATGATGATATGGGAGACAGTGGTTTTGCTAATGATGAAAGGGGAGATGAATATTTGGGAGGTGGTGGCTTTGCTGACGATGAAAGGGGAGATAACTCATATTCTGAATCCGATGATGAAAGGGATGGTAATTGTGACATAGAAGGTGGTCATGAAGATATGGAAGAATCTTTGCCAATAGTCGAGCCACCTGCGGTTGCCTTTCAAGTTTGTGAGATGGGTCAGGCTTCGAATCGTGTCAATGTTCGCTTTAGTGGCGATGACGAGACATATGAGACTGCACGGGCTGTGGATTCTGAGGATGACCGTGAAATGCCTCCTTTGTCACCACGCACTGTTCAATTTATGAGGCAGTTTCTTCCAGACCGGGACCCTCTTGTGCCTGATTTCTGTGACCTACGTGATTCACACAGAGCCGTAGCTGATGGCGGGGTGTTTGAACCCGTCATTCCTTGTCCAGAGTCTGGGTCAATGATTCAGAAGGGACATGTGTTTCCTATCTGGGGCAGGGTCAATGTACCGCTTTTCCCCTTTTTCCTCCTAATCCCTTCCTGCTCAGGCCAATAAGATTTGGGACCGTAGTCATATTCCGAAAATGAACAAACCGGATACCTATTCTGCTTTTGTGTAAAACATGAAATTAGCAACCACAACAAATTAAGCAATGCAGATGGATGAAAACTAGATTACACTTACGGCTGTACGGTTGGGACACCCGAAGGTGCGAGGCCAAGGACAGTTGGGCATCTGCCGACTAATCTCAGCTGGATCACCGCAATTGCATAATGGTGGATTTGACATACGTCTGGCAATGGCTTCTTTCTTCTCCTCAGCTGTCATGGGTGGTGGGTTAGGAGGAGGAGGTAGCCACCGCTGGAAAGTCTCATAATTCTTCGCGGAATTGGGTCTGAAGAGAAGAATGCGTTGATCTACCATCTCAGGGCCATCTATCCACTGAAAAAAGTTGCATTGCTCCCAGTCCTGCATCAACACAACCAAATTAGCAAATCTTCATAATATATGAGAGTTTGGGCAATCAAGTAAGACAGTCTATGATTGCATTATCTTACACGGTAATCAGGACACGTGTAGTACGCTCGAGCCGCAGTATCTGGATGCATCGATTGAGTGACCTTCGCAGGCTTCCCACACTCACACAGAGGTTGCGGGAGAGCGGGAGGAACAGGCGCATCCTTGCAAGACACGTCGGGATAACTCTTCTGTCCACGTTCCTTCCACTTTCTCTCACGCCACAGGGCATCTATTGATTTCCTGTACAATGTGTCAACCCATGACTTTATATAAAAAAAAACTTAAACCATTCAAAATAAACGCACAAGCAATGTAACACTATCTCACAACCTTACATTGGTGCAAAGATACTTCTATTTCTAATCTTAAATCATTCACTGCTCCATTCCAACCAAATCATTCATCCATCCATTTTCTATTTTTAACCTAGGGTTCCTAGTTTTCCACCTAAACAAAGCAAAAAACAGGAAGAAAAGAAGAGAAGGGAGGGACCTCACCTTGCCTCTGCTCCTGGTGGCCGCCGCCGGCGAGGTGGGGCCCGCCGCCGGCAGGATCTGGGCGGAGGGGGCGGCGGAGGCGCGGCTGCAGCCGTCCTCTGTTCGAACTGAGGAGGAAAGAATGGGGGCGCTGGGGGGCTGGCGGCCGCGCGCTGGGGTTAAGTTCCCAGGCTCGGCGCCAGCTCCTTTAGCGCCAAGGTTAGATGGGTCGGCGCCAGATCAGCTGGCGCCGAGCGCCGAGCTTCGGTGAACGCACGGCGTGAATGGCCACTGGACGGCTGACGTGGCGGGAGTCGGCGCCATGTCAGCTGGCGCCGACCCATCTGACCTTGGCGCCAGGTTTCCTGGCGCCTACCTCAGGGTCCATTTCCGCAATTCTTTCCTCCAGGGGTCCAAATGTCAAAATCTTTCGAGTAAAAGGCCATTTTGCAAAAATTTCAGCAGCCAAGCACGACCCAGTGGTGGCCTGGTAGGTGATAGTGTGATGCACGCAACAGCCACTCTCCAAAAAGTATGGGTAAGGCAACAAGCCACGGATTCGCAACCTGGCAAAAAGAAACATGATCCTGATGCCTCCTGCATATTGGTTCACCCCATTTGTAACTCTTGCCATGCTGGTCTTCTCTAATTCGCAGCAGCAGGAATAGAATATAAGGCAGCGATAATCTTAACAGGAAAACTATAATGATAACCTATATATTCTTTGACCTAATTAACCAACCATCATCAGGAATCAGGTCTGCTTTCTTTCTCTTCACTTTTGTTGTTCTACGGAGTACCTGGGTAGACTCTTGACAGCATATGTTATTTTAACGAACCGCAGGACAGTGTGTATTTGGGTTGATATAGGAGGAAAAAAAATTACTCGTAAAAAAATACAACTAACGAATTATATTCATATTTATGGCTCTAAATAAATTTATTATAAAAATATATTTTATAA
This sequence comes from Alloteropsis semialata, assembly GCA_004135705.1. Classification (NCBI taxonomy): domain Eukaryota; kingdom Viridiplantae; phylum Streptophyta; class Magnoliopsida; order Poales; family Poaceae; genus Alloteropsis; species Alloteropsis semialata. Next base: position 82,021,995 of record CM014278.1, read on the forward strand.
TTAATCTAATAATAATTATTTCATATCATAAATATTAATTTTTTATCTACAATTGATCAAACTTAATAAGATCGTAAAACATGACACTATGTTAGAATATTTTTTTTTTTGGAACGGAGGGAGTATAAGACTATAGCCCCTGTGAGGCCATAATAATCAGGAAAAAGAAAAGTAACGACGAAACAACCACCACCCAGCCAGTTGGACAAACCTCGTGTCAACAAGCACATCCACACAACTCTTAACAGCACCACCAATGAACACTCCAAATCAAGTTCACCCAAAATGAAGGCCACTGTAAATCAACAATTGGGTAAAACAGAACAGACAAGAGAATGACCATCAAGATGTCACAAAAGCCATTAAAAAGGAATATATCAATTCCAAGTAAGAAGATCCCCCTCCACTATACCATCCCATTGGAATGGCGCATCTGCACCAGGGTCCAAAGCAACGCATAGCACAATTACACTACAGCAGTTCTGTTCATGAAGCTATCTTGTTAGGTTCATATTCTGAAAACGACCAGTGCGCAAATATCACACTAGAGCAGAAACAAGAATATTTATCTATGCAAGAAAAAGAAGCTCCCAGTTGTAAAAAAAGCAACAACGAACAAAACGGAAATATAAACATTGAAAAGATTCCTGCCTGCCTTACCGCATGAACAATTGTTGCTTCCCTCTTCCTGAGCTAAAGGAATGGCAAGAAATGAAGCAAAATTACCATCCTTCCACATAATAAGTCGTTCCTCTGCTCACGATAGAGTCTAATAACATTTCTTTCACCATGTTTCCACAAGAGTAGAGTTATTCATCTAGCTTCCATGAATGTATTTCTAGATACCAGAACTTAATTTACAGAAATTTGTGGCCAATGCCAAAAGACTTGTGGCTTCCACACTTTATACTAAAACAAAGTAATAACCCACAATTGGAGGTCTCAATCTTATCTTCTCTATCGCCCATGCCCAGAGCACAACATCTGGAAACTGTCACAAACTTACAGTTGCATATCATAGCCCTATAAGTTCCTTTGGACAGAGAAAGTATGATGCAGACTGTAAGGTCATCTTTGTGAAAAAGGTTCCCAAGCAGCAAGCTAATAAAGATTCATAAGAAGACATGCAAAACCATTCCTTTTCATAGTTCTAAGTCCAACCAACCATTGGCACAATAGCCTGTGCATCTAGATAAGGGTGCAGAGATTTGCTCTACAGCGTTTGCAGTAGTTAGCCGGATGACACTGACCGTAACGAATTTGAAAGTGAACATAGACCTTGAGGCACATATGATGGTTGATGATAGCGCATGTTCAAAGTGATAGCATTTCATCAGAACTGTTGTTGCATGGCATACAAATACTACATCCCTTTCACAAAATATAATTCCCACTTGCATACCTAAGGAAGCAAAATGTTGAGTAATAATGTAATATAGTACAGAATCATATCATACTTGTATCTATTAGATATATAAGTAGATTCTCTATTTGATGGAGGCAAGCATGATTAAAGTTTAATAAAATTTTATTTTTACACCTCCTAGGTGGACTAATATTTTGAAATGGAGGAATTAGTTTTATAAGGAAATGCAGTTCTGAAAAGGAAGCTGGAATTAAATAACCCACAACATTTGATTTGACTATTACTCGCATGATGATATAATATTTATTTACATAAATCACATATAGGTTTCAGTTCAGACTGGTGTGTACATTTTGCAAGTTTGAGACAAAACGATTCCAAACTTGAAAAAAATGAATTGTCATCACGGTATCCATACAAAAATAGTGCAGTTGTTCTATTAATGAGACATTTTCCACTTCATGTGAAATAATAGTTGACAAGCAACTATTTGGCCACCCAACAGAAGTAAGAGAAACAAAAGACACCTAATTGCAGATAATATATGAACCTGCTGATGGTAATTGCAATCACTAATCACTTTTACTTCCCTGTGAGAGTTCAATCAGATACTGCTAAAACTAACACAAGGGATAAGATAAATGACTCATTACAGTACCTGGTGTCCTGGCAAGATAAAATATCTGTCCAGCCATTGAATACAACACGTGTATTAACTCTATGGCTGCCCATGAAGTATCTTGGATGATACCTTGTCAATGGTTTACAGAGGCATATGCGCCTAGACCATCTCTGTTATAAATCACACGGCTTCTTGTTGCAGGAATAAACATGGTCTGCACAGATGGATGAACAAGCCATAATGTTACATAGGACGAATGGTATTAATTGTTAAGCAAAAATGAACTCTAGAAATTTTCAACAGAGACACCTGTGAACTGCCAAAATATCTTTTCCATTGGAAAAAAAATCCCAGCATGTTTCTTATTGTGACCGCAACTAACTAAATACTACCTTTGTTCTTTAATATACGACGTTGGTTAGTTCATTTTTGAGCTAACCAACAGCATATATCAAAGGATGGAGGGAGTACTTTGCTGTATTGAAGATCTATGGCCTATGGTACATGATTGCTAGAATTGAAACCTTTTTGCATGTATCAGTTACTGCTCATTGCACTCATCTTGTGAGAAGCATAACACTAACTCATTAGTACTCGTTGTACCGTTAAACTGGTAATTGACATGTAATAAAAGTAAAAAAGGAACCAATGCAATGAAATCATTTGCATACAACAGCTTGCTAATAGAGAAGAGACGTCATTTAAAAGCAAACATACATCCCTTAAACTTACCTTAATTCGTTGGTGCAAACCAATCCAAAATTCCAGGTTTGGAATGGCCTAGACCATAAGAAGAGAGTAAGCCAAGAAGTGGATTGAAAGCACCATGAATAGTAATGGATGCAACAGGTTCATAAATTAACTGCTCGCAGAAATAGCAGGGCCAAGTATTGGCATTTCATATCACAATCACAGGAACTTTAACATTTCACAAAGGGCAAGTTATGATTTACTTATTTTTTTATTTGGATATATTTGTGTTATTTTAGTTCTTTGTACTTTGCAATTAGTTTAGTGTTTTAAATTATATTCATTTCCTAAATAATCCAATTTAAAAGTGAAACCCAATGGAACATATCAAATTCCACGAAATCCAAGTAGAATGATCAAACAGTTAATTTCATAACCAGGTGGACTCTGTTGTCTACAAAAAGCGATTCTTTTCATAGCAATCAATATTTTTTGCTGCTCCAAAGTATATACTAGAAACACGAATCTGGAATCTAATCAATTACGAGTTAGATCCTTTGGTCTCATAACTTGATCTTTGGTAAAACTAAAGTACAATTCAACATTTTGAGGGATCTGTTTGTGTCTCTAAAAATTGGGCCTAGCTACCGTCTAAATTTATTTTGGAATCCTGCCTTTAGGAATTGGTCTACTCAGCATTTTTGGACAAAGACTAATACAAATTTTAACAAATATTTAGTAGAAGTTTCCTTGAGCCCATTCCCAAAGCTTGGGTCATTAATGAATAATTATATAATACAAAAGTTAGGGCACAGTGGTACTTTTCTCTACAGGTTTCAGGAAAAATATTCTTTACAGTAACCAATTAACCATTGATTCACATACATACACTTGCAGATGTATCTGTTTAACAGATATTGGTTAATGAGAATTTTCCTCTAACGATTAAGGCCTTGTTTAGATCAGCAAGTTTCTAGCAAGTTTTCACTATTCACCCGTCACATCAAATGTTAGGACACTAATTAGAGGTATTAAACGTGGATTAATGACAAAACCCATTCCATAACCTCGGGTAAATTCGCGAGACGAATCTATTGAGTCTAATTAGGCCATGATTAGACAACGTCATGCTACAGTAAACAATCTCTAATGACGGATTTATTAGGCTTAATAGATTCGAAATTCAATTTCCAGACGAGTTGTGTAATTAGTTTTTTATTAGTATCCAAATACCCCTTCCGACATCCCATTTTTACAATTCGGCAAGTTTCCACTTTCCGAACTAAACAAGCCCTAAAGCTATGGACCAGAGTTAACAGATAAGAAACAGTGAGAGTAAATTGAATGATGCATTGTAATCCAAATTTGAAATAAAATTGATGATGCATATAAATTGGATGGCTTTTGAATTACTAGTTTTACCTCTACAGAACGAATGCCAAGGAAATAATATCTGTAAACTGCTTGAATCAAAATGTACCCTCCAATAAGGGACAGAATTCTGCAGAAAAGTTAGATATTAATCAAGCGAGAACTACCAATAGAAAAAATAAGTGTGAAACTCTGCAAGCAATGAAAAATCATAAAAGAGACTATAATTTTGCATTGAGAAGAAAATAGCCACTCAAACAAGGTGAAATGAACTTGAAGTCTTGAAACAAGGTGGTTGGGGGGTGTACACCCACATTTTCCAGTAGCTGAGCTAGAATCAATTTCTTCCTACTGTAGCCCAATGGTCTCATATAACAAGTTCAAGTTTCATAACTATATGCAACTCAAAATAACATACGTTATGAACAAAGTGCCTAACCATCCCCAGCCACTTCCAGAAGCAGAAACAGATCTTGCACAACCAGAAGGGTGCTTAAATGTTGTAGACTGCGAGGTACAATTATGTTAATGTCTTAGAAGAAAAATATGATGTAGAAAATTGCGTCATTGCAAATTTTGTGTACCCACATAATCACAACGACCAGATACGATGAATTTGTCCGGTACCTGAGAACGAAAGGAAATAAAGCAGCAAGGTAAATTAAGAGAGCTAATAGAGAAACAAACAAAACATAAACTTCAGGGAGCTGTAAATGAATGAGTCTACTCACTTGGGCTACAGTTGAATCGCAAAGGACGGAAACAGAAATAGAACACTTTGATGAGAACATCTTAACCACGACACCCATTTTAGGATTACTCTTGTCTATTCTTCCCCCCAACAAAACAGCAATCATGTTAGTTTCATACAGCAAGGATAGTTCTGAAAAAACTGTATGTCATTATTACCAATTAGAGATAATTGGGATTTAGACAAATTCCCAATGGTTGTGCAAACATCGTACCCTGCTGACAGAAAAATGTAGATTATGTTACGCCCACTCGCCAAGTAACCAGCAATAACAGCAAAAGAGGACAATAGAGCAATTCTGACTGATGTTTTAAAAAATAATTTTGAAATAATCTGAAAAAAAATGCAAAGGGGAACAGGTTGAGTATCATTCCGGATATACAATTAAGGATATAATAGTGAAAATACCGCTGAAAACATATCCAATAAGGACTCAGGAGAGAAAAAAGATACCTCGAATATTATTTGACACAAGTGCACTACACAGGGTACCACACCTCAATGGACCACCACAGTCCTATTATGGTACATAAATAGTCAGAAAAGGAATTAAAATAAAAAATGAGAAATAAATAGAATCTCTAACAGCACTCATTGCGAAGGTACAGAGGAGATTTTTTTAGAAAAAAAATAACAATTTTCCATGCAGTAAAGTATGTTCACGCTATCACTACACGAATTAAGCTAGTCCCTGACAAGAGAATTTATCAAAGAGAAAGATTATTTAATGAAGAGAGTCCCTTAGCACATGAAAATTAAGCTAACTGCAAATATGCAGTGAAGTACATGCACCTCTGATGGGCACTTCCAGTGATGCTTGAAGTTTCTATTGAAGCCAGGTAAAGCAACACAGAAACAGATGATGCTTGCTCATTCAACACAAGCATGAAAGTTACATGCTGATGTACAGGCGTGAGTGCGTGTGCTAATCCACGAAGAAAATTCAAGAAAAAAAAAATCTGAACGGCTTGTGTTTAGCTGATGGAATAGCTAGATCAAGGGAGTACCTCGCAATTCAGACACATAGGTGGATCAAAGTTGAATAGCATTTCATCGCACAGCTGCACGCACGGAACAAATAAAACCATCATTAGTGGAACACCAAACCTCAAAAGTTCCTTTTAGGAAAGTTCAAAAGTCTATTTTCAGCTATCTGCCAGCTTATCATATTAGCTTTTCCAGATGTAGAAACCAAGACTACAAATGCAAAAGACCACACCGAAAAGAGTATCCTATCATAACCAACCTGGAACCAGAGTATGGAATCGTTCACAGCCACCTTGTAAAACCTGAAACAAGAGATGGGGATTATTACAGGACACACTCAACATAGGTATCATAACACAACACAAATGCAATTCCCTAGAGAGAATATACTCAACATGTGCCTTTGCAAACAACTCAAACTGATCGACAAGATCGGGCTCGTTTGGAACTTTGGATACATGTGGATTGAGGGGAAATAGGAGGGAATGAAAGGGGTTGGAGAGTAAATTAGTTCATTTCCCTCTCAATCCCTTCCATTACCCTCCGGCCTCCGATCCACATGTACCCAAACAAAGCCTGGGGACTTTTGAAAGGCTGCCCCACCCACACAACAAATTCAGAGGCCTTAGCTTCAACTTTCAGCAAGTAAGCTGTAAGCCATCCATACCACTTGCTTTTAAAAAGGCCAAGGAGGCCACGAATGCTCAAACCCTACCGATATACTAATCAACCCTTCCACATATACTCTGGGACCAGGAGGCACGGAGGGGGTCCCGAGGCCACCGCGATGCGCGAGGACGCTTCCTTAACCTCAAAAAGGAATTTGCGCCGATCCCATCCCGATGGACGCGAAGGAAGTACTACTAACCAATATAAACTGCTGTCGCGCAGTGGCTTAGCTAGTCACGTACCCGTCCTCGCTGAGGATGCCGTGGCGGTGCGCTGGCGTCGGCGCTGCGAGGGAGAAGCTGTAGAGCTCGCCGCCGTGGGCGACGGAGAGCTCGCAGGAGCCGCCTCCCGATGCATCAGCGAGGCCGCAGCTGCATGCGGCCGCGAGGAGGAAGAAGAGGGGGAGAACCGGCGGGCGGGGTTCCGGAGCCGTCGGCATTCGCCGCGGCGGCGTGACCGAGGATGCGCAGGAGCGTGTCTGCTTGTGGGCGGGCGACGAGCGCTGAGGAGCGGAGCCTGGATGCCTCCTCCGCGAGAGCGGCTCGAGCTCGACACCTTTTGCGTTTGTTCCGCACCGGCCAGAGGCGCGGCGCTCACGTGTCGGGAGCCGCGGGTCTCATCCCGACCCCGATGCCAACTTTCCTCGACCGGGCGCTGCCGCGTCCCCATCCGCCCCTCCCTGCGGCGCGGGCGCGCGGCCCGCACCGCTCACCTGGTGCTTGCCGCCGCGGCCTGTCGTCGCAAACAGGCTGGGGTCTTTGGGTGTTGTGTCGCGTGTCGCGTACTCGCGTGGCAGTCTCTGTTATTTCTGAGCGCTGGTCATTAACTAAGCCACTCAGGAATCATTGCAGTTTTGCAAATTCATACAGCAACAATTTTTATTTTTACAAAGTCCTTGCAAGCAGTATGCACAACCTGTTAGTTTTGAGTTCAAAATTTTTATTTGCCAAGACAATTTATTTGGTGGCGGCAGCAATAGGCCGCTGATGTAGCCAGGTTACACAAAAGCCAGAGAAGACCGATCACCGATCCAAGCTCTTAAGTCTGAACCTGACCACTGCTGCTTCAGTCTTCACTCTTCAGCAAGCATGGACGTGGACACGAGCCACGGCACGATCAGCGGTGCACACGACGCGTTCTTCCTTCCCGCCACAGCGGCGACACCGTCGCCCTCCGCGACAGCGCGCTGAGGCGGCGGCGAGACGCGCTGCCCGTCGTCGCCATTGCCGCCGCCGCCGCCGCCGTCTTCTCCCGCGTCGCAGTAGCCCTTGAGCATGTCCCCCTCCTCCGGGGTGAAGCCGATGACGGACAGCATGGCGTCGGTGGCCCAGCAGCGCTGCTCGATGACGCGGATGGCGCGGCAGCACCCGGGCCCCAGGTACGCCTCGCCGTTGAGGAAGTAGAGGATGATCTCGCCCGTGCACGACTTGATCTCCACCAGCGCCTCCCAGCACTGCTGCGACGCCTCGCCCTCGAGCCGCTGCGCCAGGCCGGCCACGTCAGGCGGCGCCGCCCGGTGCGCGGCCGTCGTGGCGAGCAGAGCCAGGCAGGAGAGCACGGCGAGGGCCATGCCGGAGAAAGCCATGGACGATGGATGGTGGTGGTGCTACTAGCTAGCGATGCGCTGATGGTTTGTGCGATGTACTGGACATTGAGGCTTGCGGCTGTATTTATATTAACGGTTCGATGGGCAAGCGAAGAGATGCAATTAGGTTTCAGAGTGAGCAAAAAGGCTTCAGTTTCAGAAATCAAAAGGTCACATTCATGTGGCATAATAAGCGGGTGGAGTAGCTTATTGCAGAATACCAACGGCTTGTGTGTGTGCGGCATCAATCATATTTTTGTGTAGTGTTTAACTGTGCTGTATAAAACTGACCGGCAATTTATTTTAGGCGGCTGTAGATACAACAAATTATTAAACTAGGCAATAATATTGCCTTCACATGATCACATCCATCCATGATGTCAGTTTTGTCATATTCGTCAGGCTCAGTATATCATGATCCTAAGATACATGCATGTCGAATTATCGATCATCTTACAGGGATATTATCTTCTTATTTGTTCGTGTGAGATTTCTAGTTTCTTATCAAACTCAAAACAACTTCTCGGGATGACACTGATCAGCTTCTCATCTCTATGCAGAATTGCAGAGTTCAGATTTTAATCGCGTCCATTCCGCTTCGTTCCCCCAGGATGCATCTCTTCCGTGCAGCTCAAGGTCTACTGAACCCTGAACGCAAGCCACCGTCGACTCGCTGCACAAACATCACTTTCCATCACTGACATTCCCTCTGGTGACCATAAAAAAGCATATACCCTCTGCTGACATTCTATACAGCCCTCATTTGCTAAAGGATTTCTTGTTTCAATTTTATCCAGAGCCGACTGCGACTGTGTTTGCTGCTGTACCAAGCCATGTCGACAAGCAAAACCAAATTCTGAATAACAAAGAGGCCAAAACTGAAGGCATATGCAAAAATGAATGCATCCCCAGTTCACTACATCTTTCATTCGGTCACTTACATTTATCGTTCGCTTAGAGCAAGCAGCCGTGAGCTTGGCTTCACGCCGGGAACCCGGCCATGGCGTTTCTAGCTTCTTGGGGAGGGGATTTGACCTGATACGGTAACTCCTCATACTGGCATGGTTAAGCGGGTATGGCTTGACTTGGAAACTAGTAGAATCGTACTGCATAATACACATTTGAGCATTGGTACTGAGGTTTTTCTTGTTGTAATTTCATCCATAGTAGAAGGCTGCAACTCTGTTTGGTGCTCTACCAGATTATCTCTTTACAGAAGAAAAACTAGAACAAAAAGATCTTCTGGAACTGAAGAAGCCATCATCACGAAGATATGGTTTTGCATCATATTGGTATGGTTGAGACCTGCCCAAAAAACTTGCTATGCTTGAGCACTGAATGTCCAATAATTTTTTCAGGTACAGAATTGGCAGGAGAGCAATCCGGGCCTGACAGAACCAAACAACGTTGAATAACGTGCACAGGGATCTGTGCAAACAGCAATCAAGCACAGACGAGTTCGAGTCAGAGTGAGATACATTCAGTGGAGTACTAAATGAAGTCTGTTTGCAAAAATTTTGCAAACTTTTGACTACTGAGCTGCTTCTGAGATACTATCTCATATGCAGGTTAGATGATGGACGCATATGAGATAGACACGTTATATTACCAGGTGAGTAGAGAGCAGTCCAATCCAAGCGCCATTGCTGCAGCGTGCAAGCTGCAGAAAAACCGGAAGAAACATTGGGCAAGTCTTGTCGTCGATCCCGCGTTGAGGATCTGCACGTGTCCTGATTCCACACGCGAATTACACAAACCAGTCCGACTCGAAAACGGATCGCCTCCGTCCGGGCCAGAGCCAGAGAAAGACGACCGCTCCCTTTATATCTACGCCTCCGCCAATGCAGTTGTCGTCCCGCCTAAATTCCAGTGATCCGCCATGCCGGACCCCGTAGCGGCGGGCCCTCCTGCCTGGGTCTTCCTGGAAGAATTCGCGTCTTTCGGCGATCGCAGGAACGCGACCACCGCGACAGGGGTGACGAGCGCCGGGCTCTTCGTCGACGTGTCCTTCGAGCTCGTCAGCCCACCGGGGGTCTCTAGCTGGTTCGTGCATTGCCCCGGCCTGCACAAGAAGAAGCGCGGGTTCAACGGGAAGCCCCAGATCCTCAACGCCGCCGACGCCCTCGTCGTCATGCGCATGCTCTTCTTCTGCAGAAACGGCCGCGCCATCGACTACTTCGTCTACCGAGCCGGCCCCGGGAAGCCGACGCTCGAACTGGTCCCTGGGCCCTGTCCGAACGTCCTCTTCCCCAAACAGGTCGGCGTCATACCCGGTGGCGCAGGCTTCGGCGGCGACCGCGTGCACTACTCTGTGGTCTTCCCCATCACGCGGCTGGGTCCTCCCTTCGAGCTCGAGATCTTCGTGTTCTCGTCGGAGAGCCGGGCGTGGAGCTCTAGAGTGGCCAGGTTCTCGCTGGACCGGGAGACGGCCGGCTACCGGGACGATGTGGCGCTGCATACACCTACCAAGGCCATGGCCCCCGGGGATGGCTCGCTGGCATGGATCGACCTCTGGCGCGGCGCTCTCGTGTGCGCCTGGCCCGACGCCGACGGGCAGCCCGTGCTGCGGCTGATCCAATGGCCCGTGCCGCCGCCCCGCGGCGTGCTCGTAGACACGGCCTCTCCTCTCGAGACCCGGGACGCCACGATGAGCGGCGGCGTGATCAGGTTCGTGGAGCTACAGCTTCGTCACACCGGCCGCTGTCCCAGCTACTTCTCGGAGGACGCCACCGATCACGGCTGGACGGCCAGCGTATGGAAGAGGGTGACCAGCTCGATCTACAGCTGGGGCATCAGTCTCAAGGCTGACACGTCCAACGTCTTCGCCGACGACTCGAGGCGCTCCTCTCACCTGCTGCGGAAGAAGATGCGAGATGAGGATGGGATAAACGAGCAGGACTTGAACAAGATGGTAACCGCTGGCCCCCAGACTGAGCCTGCAAGACGAGGATGTTGTGTACATCGAGGCCAGGACCAGCTTTCACTCCAGCGACTCGAAAGCGTTGCTGCTCGCTGTTAACGCCAGGGAGGAGAGACTGGAAGCAGCCGAGCAAATCCCAGCACGTCCGCGTTTTTCTACCATTTCCCCATGTACCTTCTCGAGGTTTCTTGATACAGGCCAGGCCAGCATGGGAGTGAGCTAGCCATTCAGTACTTTGGGTGCCTAGCTCTTGTCTGTCGAGCAATTCGTGTTGCAGAGATTTGATAGACTGATTACTTCACGCGCTAGCTAGGGTACGGCTGTTGTTTTTCATCCTGTGATTTCTTGATTGATGCTACTTTTGGTTCACCACTAAATTATTTACAGGAATTAAAATCTATCTCCTGTTCAATTGTTGAAGCGTAATTACGCGTTCCCTTGTAATGGTCTATAATGTCTGATGGAGCTCTACTGTGCCATGTGTTTTTTTTCCTCGGTGTGATGCATGGTGATCGAAATTTAGGAATGGAGTTCGGAGGCCTGTTGTTTGCATTGATCTTGTATAAACTCAGAAGGTTTGGTTCGACGGTTTTGTATCTTAGCTGGTAAATTATAGATGCACCCAAACAGCCGAGGGTCATGTAGACATGTTGTTTCCAATTGCATGCTTTAAGACCTGGGTATTTTGGTTACGATTGCTATTACATCTATATATTCAAAACAGACACCTAATATAGGAAAGAGTACGCTTCTTGCGAAAGCAAATATGCATTATGCATTTACCATTCCAAAAGGATCAGGTAAAGCTAATCGTAAATTATGTCATTATAATGTGCCCGTGTCTCGGGAAACCTCAGAACAATCTGTGTATGTTTCTAATCCCAGCTCATAGCTGTTGATTACACTTGAGCAGTCAGCAGTGCCGTCTGCCTCTCCAGCAAAACTGCATGGTTCACTTTTTCCTTTTTTGATAAAGGATTTCCCTGCTTTTATAGAAAGCATATAAGGTTTTTACAAGAGCCACGACTGGGGATACCAGTTTATAATCAACGCTCTAGAGCAGCAAAACGTGTCTAGGATCGACGCAACTGCATGGTTCACTTGCCACATGTAGCGCCTCCTGTTCACATTGCACTAGATGTTATCCATGTTTTTACAAGTTATTAAGTGCATAACTTGTAGTAAAACCAAGTTTAAATGCATAACTTGCAGCGCTTTTTGTTGTGGACCTTTTTAGGATGTAGTTAAACCAAAACTGTATTTCTCATGAAATGAATACATTACCAGCATCAAATTCTGAACAAGAGAATAGCTGCTGTTGTGAATTGGCCTAGCTAACTCAACACATACCATTACATTATGACTAAGTGTACCAATTCTGATAGAGCATACTCCAAGAAGTGGGACATCAGAGATTGTACCATTTCAGGAATACTATCGTTCTGATGGTGCACAAAGATTTTGGAGTACACGCAACAAGAGGCCCGACGAAACATTTTTTTTAAGGCTCGATTTGGCCTCAAAGACGAAGGTAGGCAGCTGCATTAGACTATAAACAGAAAAAGCAAAAACCATAAAACCAGTACTTGAAACATGGCGGAGGTTAAGTGCAAAGAAGCGGCAGCAGAGGTCCGAATTGCGAGAGGAAACAAGCAATTGTCGACAGATGGATCAACAGTGGTTATCAAACCTAGGCCATTGAAGCTGCAGCTGTCCTCACTCTGATCATGCTGTTGGTAGTAGCTGTTGAATGCATATGACACATTACCAGGCCAGCCAAGTCCAGAGCAGGAGCCACCAGGTAGCAGAGCAGTGCAGTCACCGTTCGAGCAAGCAGCAGAAAAACTGGACGAAATATTGGAGAGGTCCTTGTTGTTGTCGACCACACACCATTTTGATGGAAGGTAGTCCACAGCAGGGGCATTCTTGAGAGATTTAGGACCTTGGCCTATGTTGGCATAGTACTTTGCCTGGCCGTCAAAGGTGAAAATACCGTGGTGTCTTTCATAACCTCCACTTTCTGTATTCCGTTGATCTTCATCTAGAAGGCTGAAGAGATACATCTCAATTGGAGGCACTTTAGGGCGAAGTGGAGTCCCAGACTTTTTGGCAAGGTGGTTGACAAGGCCAGTCATGAATGATTGAGCAATAGCTGGAGTTGCATTCACAGCTCCATCTGTTGGCCATCCTGCTCTCCCGACAATGATGTCCATGTTATTGAAGCCAGCTTTGGTTAGAGCAGTAACCAGAGCATCTATGCTTGCATCGAAGTAGTTATCATACTTGTTTTGACCATCTTTTACTGGATGTGACATTAGTTGGAAAAGATAATAGTCCAATGACAGATTCTTGTGCTGTTGAAAGCTCAAAAATGGATTCAGCTCGACCATAAATGGTGAACTATTGTTCGTAAGAAATGAGAGGAGTTCTGCCATGGTCCTGTTAACGTCAGCTCTGAAGCCAGCTTTTGAGGGCAGCATAGATGCATTCTGGTATGTATCAGCACTACAGGGTACTACCACCTTGATCTTGCTAGATAATTTTGCAGCAGTCAGTGCTTTTTTAATATTTGCTGCTGCAGGAACCACAAATGGCTGGAAATGTTGTCCATGACTCGGAAGAAATGGCTCATCCCCAACAGCAATATATCTGTAAGGTTGGTTTACTTGTCAGAAAGAATATATAATATTTCAAGGTACAATAGCTAAATGCAACATAACTGCGTGTGCAAAACAAACAGAAACTATACGCTATTACTTAAATCCAGGATCCCCTTGTCGATGCAGTGAAGAATAGCAAGCTTAACAGAAAATTTTCACCCAGGTGGAAAGTTGTAACTAAAGAACTAAAGACACATACACAAACTGTTATCATTGGAGAAAGCTGCTCTGCGAATTGATATGCTCCACCTCGCATTATTTACTTACTAGGTCTAGAGACAATTCCTTGTGCCTTCTCCCAACTAACATTCACCAAGAGGAAACCCAAAACAAACCAGAGGATCTGAAACTTGGTAAGGAAAAAGTGTACCAGTACGTCAGCAATAACATTTGCAAACTCCTCATATGATTTCATTCCACAAAAGAGTACCTATACATAAAAATCCAGCGAACTAATGCAACCAATACAGATATAGCAAGTTATCAACTGGGGCCAACCAATACATTAGTTAGGGAAATGTATTGCTTCTTCCATTTAGATTATTCAGCCACGACATGAGTTAATCCATAGAATTCAAGGAAAAGAATACACACCACATTTTTTTCCACTACATCCACATGACCTAACCTCCTACAAATATACTAGGTTGAGAGTAAAAAAGGGTCAAACTTTCATAATCAAGTCAATAGTGTCCAATTGCCCTTTCTACGTCAATATAAGAATTTGGTCAACTTAAGCCATAGTTTAAGGTTCCTTGTCTATTTTAAAGTACATACACTAGCAAGAGACCATTATTCCCCTACCATTTGATGACCTGAAGTGGCGCATAGAAATCTCGCAACGGAAGAGGAGCGCTTACTCGAACCGAACGCTGGAGGCGTAACGGGTGATGTTATCGTGGACCCAGGCGGCGGCGGCCTTGGTTGAGGAGGCGAGGGGCCGGAGCAGCGCGTCGGGGACCCCGACGGTGACGGCGACGCCGGTTCCCGCGAGCGCCGAGAGCGCGTCGGAGGAGGCGGCGGCGAGGCGGACGCGCGGGACGGAGTTGGGGAGGAGCAGGCCCCGCACGACCTGCGCCGCCGGGAGCGGGTGGGAGGACGCGAAGCCCCAGTTCACGCCCACCCCGGAGGCCCTTGGTGGCGGCGCCACGACGAGGAGCAGGGGGAGGAGGAGCCCAGGTACGAAGGGCAGCAGCGGTCGGCGGCGATTGGACGGCATTGCCTCGTGTTCCGTGTGGCGCTGCAGGGGCCAGCAAGTGCTGTGCGCGGCTGTGAACGTGCGAGTTGGGGCAGTCGACTCGACTAGCCGTAGCCGAGCTTTGTTCTTGGCAGATCTAAAATAATCACAAGTTCGTATGAGATGCAGGGACTTGGTGCAGGCCAAGTGACAAGTTCGTATGAGATGCAGGGACTTGGTGCAGGCGTGCAGCTCGTTCACGGTGGTGTTTGGATCCCTCGTTTTAGCACCAAAAGTGCTAAAGTTTAGCACAAATAGTGCTAAAGTTCCAAACAAGTGCTGCTAAAAGAGGTGCTAAAAGCTCTAAACCTCTGGCACCCAAAGAGGTGCTAAAAGCTCAGCCTGTTCGGTTGGCTTATCAGCCACCAGCCAGCAGTACTTTTCTCTCACAACAAATCAGTACCAGCCACCAGCCACTAACCAGCCAGCAGTACTTTTCTCTCACAACAAATCAGCACCAGCCACCAGCCAACCGAACAGGCGTAGAATTCCACCCCATGCCCTCATTAATGACCACCCTTTATTGCTAGAGGGGTAGAAAGGTCATTTTCTAATTGTTTACCATCTTTTAGCATTTGTATCCAAACAGGGTACTAAAGTTTAGTAGTTACAGTTTTAGTACTAAATTTTAGTACCACGTGGATCCAAACAGAGACCAATGTCTAGTGTCCATTGATTTTGTACTAAATTTTAGTACATTGTCTAAATTTTAGTACATTGTCTAGTGTCCATCGATTTTGTACCATTGAGTTCTAAAAAGATTGAGACGGACTAAACTGCCTGTTAGACCAATGTTCCATTGATTTTGTACATATTAGACCAATGTTGGTTAACCGACCAAGTCGCACCTGGGAAGTCATGAATCAGTACTCCCTTTACTCTCTTTGTTCTGTTTTACACATAGTTTGTCCTAAATCAAACTTAATAAAGTCTGACAACATCTATAGCACCAAATTTGTTTCAATAAATCGCTATAAACTATAATTTGGTAGGACTTATATTTAGAGTATAATTGTTATATTTTTCTATAAATTTGGTCAAAATTGAACAAGCTTAATTTTGAACAAATCTAATAAGACAAAACGGAGCAAGCATTTCTCACATCAGATAAGGAAGGCGGTCCAAATCCGGACCGTGAGCATGAAACCATGAACAGAAACAACACAAGCTCGCTCCTTATCACGAGGCAAGGTTGGGGCTCCACACGAGGCAAGGAACACAAGTAGAAGAGTAGATCCGGCAAATCAACAGAACTCGGAGCATAATGACGAACTTTGTTTCACTCCCAAGAAAAATTAGGTGCTGCTAGACCAAAATAATAGCTTCCCTGACACTAGCTGAGCCCCAAAATTTGAACACCACAGGTACCAAGTTTTCAGTGAATTCACAGGGGAGGTCAGCCACAGAGAGCCTAACAAAAGAAACTGCTTCCATTCCTGAGCCACAAAGAGCCTTAGATCTTAGCTGGTGCTATACAGCAAATCTCATCCAAACCCAAACAGGAACCTTAATACACCGTGACTCCGGAATTTGTCAGGTCAACATCGCCCATTCCTGTGTCTTCTTCCTCTTCGCTGTCAGCATCACCATCAACCTCAGCATTTTGCTCCATCAGGGAATCAATCTGGTCGAGGAATAGCTTGTCTTCCCGCTCGCTCACCTGTTTTTTAAGCAAGTATGTACATCATTAGTTTTCAGATCCAGCATTTAGAAGATAGCTACACTAAATGCTAATGAATTAGCAGATGTCGAAAAGAACTTACAGCTCTTGGTGGTTCCTTCACTACCAACTTCCCCTTGTACTTTTCAATCTCTGCTGTACAAGCCTTGATTGCATCAGTGAGAACTGAAATGCCTTGGTCCTGTTCAAAAGCAGTGCAGAAAAGCAACAAACATCATTATTTTCTGGCCAGAAGAGACATGGCAAGCAAGCCCTTAAACATAATGCTAGGGTCAAAACCAAAACTAGCACATAACAAATTGCAATATATGGGACTTTAGAGAAAAGAGAGAAGAAAAGGGGGAGGG
>CM014278.1:82048589-82112148 GCA_004135705.1 Alloteropsis semialata
GGGGATGTTCGAGGACGGGCTCATCAACGCCGTCCACCTCCGGCTCGTCCCCTACGGCAACGCACGCGTCGAGTCCAACGGCGACCTCTCGTGCCAGGTAAAAATTGAGGCCCAACCACCTAACGAGACCCTCCAGTTTCGGCCTGTTAATGAACGAATCATGCAATTACTGACAGCAACTTATTTGTAGCACAATGTTTTTTTTTTTAAAAAAGATAGTACCAAAATGTTGCGCCCAGGGTTGTGGAATTTGCAAACGTGCCACATTTTAGCGTCCACAGCACAGTACTCACCAGTCACAGTCATTGTCAGACACTAGCTGTAGTGCTATTGCCGCCGTCCTGCAGAACATTTTAGCCAAACTTTGATTGCAGTTGTGGCTGGGCGCGTATCTGATTGAACACATACCGGTAAAGATGGTCGCCTTCTTTACACGATAGTAAAGCTGAAGCTATTAATCCCGCTCAACTACCAGCGCTGAAAATGGATCGCATTTCCTTCACTGATGAAGGATGTTGTAAGCTAAAATCTCGTCCTCATTGACGAGCCACGAGCCCTGGCCCCTGCACCGAGCCGCTGGTGCCTGGTGGTGGTGGTGGAACCCACTGCAGACGATCTCCAGTGGGACCCCTAGTCCGCTCCTCGAGTTTTTTTGCGCATGCAATTTCGCTCGGGACTGTGTGTTTGGCTGGTTGTTGACTTCGTCTCTCGCTGTTTGCTTAATCCGAGACAGACTTGGAACAACACTGACGGCTTTGCTAGCCTGTTCGTTTGGCTTATCAGCCACCAGCCAGCAGTACTTCAGTCTTACAACAAATCAGCACCAGCCACCAGCCATCAACCAGCCAGCAGTACTTCAGTCTCACAACAAATCAGCACCAGCCACCAGCCAACCGAACAGGCTTTAGCAGTAGTTCTTGATACTTTGCTAACGCTACTGGCGGCTTTTGTGCAGCATGGTCCTGACGAGTGCCTGCTCAACACCGTGGAAGCTTGCGCCATCGACGCCTGGCCAGATTTGGTATTTCCTCTCGCCTCAGAGACTAGACAGCAATGCATCGTTTTAAATGATGGTGTTATAGTAACTATTTATTAATGATGAATTAATTAAATTTAATAAATTTATCTCGCGTATTAGCTTAGATTTCTGCAATTAGATTTATAATTAGCTTATGTTTAGAGCTTCTAATTACCATCCGTATATTCGATATGACAAGAACTAAACTTTAGTTAAGAATCTAGACACAACCATAGTTGCAGACAGCATTTTGGCTAGCCGTTCTTGCTTGAAAGTCCTGGGACTTTCGAATTCTCAGCGGCACCATGTATGTCTCTGTCCTTGCTGTTGGCTGCAGAACGTGCATTTCCGCTTCATCCGCTGTGTGGAGAACCTGGTGGTGAAGGGCCAGTATAGCAAGTGGGCGTCCTGCTTCCAGAAGCTGGGTCTTGACACGAAGCCCATAGCTGATTGCTACAATAGCGGACAGGGTTACAAGGTTCGTCCTCCGCTCTTCGTCAGCTACCTTCTGCTGCTGCACAATTCTCTCATCGACTTGGCTCCGTCTGGCTTAATGATCTCATCCAGCTTGATCTCAAGTACGCGAACCAGACCGACGCTCTCGTGCCGCCGCACAGGTACGTCCCGTGGGTGGTCGTCGACGGGAAGCCGCTGCTAGAGGTAACCTTGCTCACCTGAGTTCTAACGGCACTCACGGCTCTCTTTATTCTCCTTTGCTCAACTGTTTGATCAGGGCCCATTTCTTTGCTGATGACGAACACGTTCTCGTTTCAGGACTACGAGAACTTCGAGGCTTACGTCTGCGAGGCCTATAAGGGCAGCAACCCTCCAAAGGCCTGCCAGGGGAAGGTCCATCCGGCGGCGTCACTTACTACAACTCCGGCGGCGGCGCGCGGCGGCGTCACTTACTACAACTCCGGCGGCATCAAGCTTGCCCATCAGTTATAACTGATTACTGATACATGCGGTGTGCTCTCTTGGGTCATGCGGTTGCGGACTGGGCATAGGCAGTTAACTTTGCTGTCGAGAAAGTAATAACATGGGTATGGGTTGGCTGTAGATCGTTCAGTAACATTGGTTAACTTCGCATTTGCTGTTTAATTACATGCTCTGATCTGGAGCGCTCTTTGCTTGCGGGCAAGAATCAAACAGACTGCTCTTTTGGTCTTGCCCTGATTTTGCAGCGTTGAAATGTTCGCTGTTCATTTGCTAAGATCAAAAAGGTATTGACGCATTGAAACTATTTTAACTCTACCCGGAAAATAAGGCGCCATTTGTAACAAAGTATTTTTCACACAAAAAATCGGAACTTTGTCTGGTACTCTCCTGAGTCCTGAGAAATAAGGAAACAGCCATCGATGCAAAATGAACCGAGGGTGCGTGCACACACAAAACTACTACTCCTGTCAATCCTGCATGCCTGATTCCTTACCATTTATGTGCATGTACTGAGCTCTTGGTAATTTCTGGTTATTTGTATTGCCATCATTTACTCGGGATCATATCATCCATGGAGCATGATTTGTGTTTTCCCATTATTTCTCTTCGTTGATGAATTTATGTTAACTGAAGCATTAGATATTTTAATCAAGTTACCGCTGGTAACTTGGCACGTGTCCAGGAGCTGAAAGAAAAAGAAAATCACCGAACCCCTGAAACCATCAGGCTTGCATTGCTATGTTGTTCATGAGCTCGCACAACTGGCGAAACGCACCAAGGCATCCAGCGATGTAGCGTTTCGATGCATCTGCGTGTGTGAAGCAAATTATTGCTTGAGAATGTAATCAATCCTACATACCTGATTCCTTATACCATTTGTGTGCATGCACACTGAGCTCTTGGTAATTTCTGGTTATTTGTAGTGCCATCATTTACTCGGGATCATATCATCGGTGGAACATCATTTGTATTTTCCCATTATTTCTCTTCGTTGATGAATTCATGTTAATTGAAGCATTAGATATTTTAATCAAGTTGCCACTGGTAACTTGGCACGTGTCCAGGAGCTGGGGAAAAAAATCACTGAGCCCCTGTAACCATCAGGCTTGCGTTGCATCGGCCACCACCACACGCAACAGGAGCGCCGTGAAATTCCAGGTTCCGGCCGGCCGGCCCATCCCCGCCAGTTGCTTGTCTGATGGCCGGTGCCTGCCACTCGCCACCGATCAGGGTAAAGAATCCGGAAAGCAAGGTGGGGAAAGCACTCGGTAGCACGCAGACGCCTCCACGGGCAGCACCATGATTGCTCCCCGCCGTGGCCTCCCCCTGCCGGCCGTGCTCCTCCTCCTCGCCGCCGGCGCCCTCCCGCCGCAGTCGCTGGCGGTCGCCGAGGAGGGGAAGGTCTCCCTGGACCTCTACTACGAGTCGCTGTGCCCCTACTGCTCCCGGTTCATCGTGAACCGCCTCGCGGGGATCTTCGAGGACGGGCTCATCGACGCCGTGGACCTCCGGCTCGTACCCTACGGCAACGCCCGCGTCGGGTCCAACGGCGACATCTCGTGCCAGGTAAAATTCGAGGCCCAATCCAACGATTCTCCACTGTTTTTTAATTATAAAATCTCCTGTGTTAATTGATTCGGTCAGTTACTACTACCCTGTTTGTAGCCTACGATCGGTTTCTGCCACTACGGCCTGTAGCATCAACGCCACTGATTTCTTTCACGTCTGCCCTCCCTGAAACTAGCTTGTGATATCTGAACACATCGACAAAGACAGTTTCAGCTCATTTTACACGCCACTGCTGAAGCTACCGATCTCACTCGGTCGTAACTGGAAACGGATCGGTGCTAGCGCACGGCGTTGACTGTGGTAGGATAAGCACGATCTGCTACCGTCGTCTTCTAAATTTGTCATTTGTGTGGCGTGCATCCGTGCAAATCACCTTGTACGCCGTACATTTTCCGCTGGACATTATCGCGGCACGTCCGCATGCTGATGCCGTTGCTGTCTACGTTTTGCGCAAGCAGATCTCTAATCTCGTCCAGTTTCCCGTCCACGTTCACGAGCCCCGGGCCCAAACCCCCTGCCGGTGGGACCTACGGAGTCCGATGTGGCAGACCGCCACGTGTTAGTCGTCTTTCTGGTAATAAATAACGGCGCGCGGCACACGTGCCATACGCCTCGTGGCCTCGTGGGGTTCCACCTCCCCGTATCACCACACCAACTCACTTCACTTCACCGCGGCGACCTTCGCTTCGCCTCGGCATCGCGTCGTCCAAGCGATCCCACCCGATGGCCGCCCGCCTCGCCATCACCGCGCTCCTCCTCCTGCTCGCCTCCTCCCCGGCCGCGGCGGCCGGCGAGGAGGGGCCGGAGAAGGTGGCCGTGGCGCTCTACTACGAGTCGCTGTGCCCCTACTCGGCGCAATTCGTGGTGGACCACCTCGCCAAGATCTTCGTGGACGGCCTCCTCGAAGCCGTGGACCTCACGCTCGTCCCCTACGGCAACGCCAGGGTCCGCGCCGGCGGCAAGATCTCCTGCCAGGTGAGGGGCTGGCTCCGCGACCGATCCGATCTGCGCGTTTCCTTGCGCAATTTCGTATTTTCGTTCGGAATTGTGGTTGTTGGCCCGGTTTCCTGGCGCTAGCAGTGCTAGATCCTACTGTACTTGTTAATCCGAGACTGAGTTATGAACCATTTGCTTCAATCCGAGACAGAGTTGGAATAATTTGCTGTTTTTAGTGCTCTTGCAAACTTGCTGAGTCCTGATGCTAATATAGTTGAGCTGATGGCTTCTTGCAGCATGGTCCGTACGAGTGCCTGCTCAACACCGTGGAAGGTTGCGCCATCGACGCCTGGCCGGATTTGGTAATTCCTCTCGCCTCATAGACTCTATACTGCTCATTATTAGTGCTTTGACCTGCTAGAACGAGTGCAAGATGCTCCGAACAGGACGTTACGACGTTCATTTGATCACGGTGAATTTGTTATCAACAATAAGTTGTCAAACGGGCCACCGGACTCTGTTCTCATTCCTGGCTCGAATCGACAACACTTCTGCACTCTGCAGCCTTTACAGCGGCTCAATGTGCATCTCTGTCGTTGCTCTTGTGTGCAGGATGTGCATTTCAGTTTCATCTACTGCGTGGAGGACCTGGTGGTGAAGCGCCAGTACATTGAGTGGGAGTCCTGCTTCCAGAAGCTGGGGCTTGACCCGAAGCCCGTAACTGAATGCTACAAAAGCGAAAAGGGACACAAGGTTCGTCCTCCAATCTTCGTCGGCTAGCTTATGCTGATTCTTAGTGCCGCTGTACACATTTCAGCTTCCATTCACTTTAACCACACCGTTGATTTGTTCATTTTATCCAGCTTGATCTCAAGTACGCGAACCAGACCGACGCTCTTGAGCCGCCGCACCGGTACGTCCCTTGGGTGGTCGTCGACGGGCAGCCGCTGCTAGAGGCAAGTTCCAGTTCCACCTGAATCTCAGCTGCGCTGATGGATCACGTCATCTTCCACGACGGTTTGACGATCAAGCTCGTTTCTTTGCTGATCATGAACATGTTCTCGTTTCAGGACTACGAGAACTTCGAGGCTTACGTCTGCAAGGCCTACAAGGGCAGCCCTCCGAAGGCCTGCCAGGAGCTGGTCCATCGGCCGGTGGCGCCCAACGGCGTCAGTTACAACTCCGGCGGCATCAAGCTTGCGACTGCTGAAGAGGAGGCAAAGGAGAGCAAAATTAAGATGCGGCTCCCAGATGATGATAACTAATGCTACACGCCTACACGGTGCGCTCTTTGGAGTCATGTGGACAGAGGCGATTGCATGTTCCTGTCCAGAGTAGATATTATGGGTTGGCTGTAGGTCGTACAGTAATAATGATACACTAAGCTGCTGTGCTGCGTAATCGTAGTCTGATCTGGTTTGCTCCTTGCTTGTGGCCTTGTGGATGAGAGGCGATTGCATGTTCATAACCAATTGGCTCTTTGACGCCTTATGCTTGCTGAAACCTGAAAGCCTGAGACGGCTCCGTTGGGAGCAAAGTATTTTTTGCTTAGAAAGATCTGGGAAGTCCCTAATAAACTCTTATAAGCATCAAAAGGAGGCACAGACGTTGTTCATGACACGGGAAATTGGAATAAACACGTTCACCTGTCCTTACCAACGTTTAAGGGCAGCGTATACTTCTTCTATAGTTGTGTCTTGGCGAAGTATGCAGTGCCAGTCTTCATGCAAGATCAGCAGCGGAGATGGGAATGGCAGGATCAGATAGCAGCTAGGTGGAAGTGGAATGCCGAACATAACAAGAGTACATCACACTGCACAAGTAAACATCAACCAATGTGTTCCGAGCAGGTTTACCTCCGTATCACTCGTATACAACTGAAACAAGGCAACCGATTGTGAGACACCCTTCCCCGCATATATAAATTGCGACTTCCAAAAGTCCAGTCCAAACAATCGCTTCTGCAGCTCCATTTTTCTACAGTAAGGCCAAGTCAAAGAATTCACTCAGCTCACGGCACGAAGATACAAGCCTACAGCTCACATGAAACTTGTCCACAGGACGTCAGTTGGGCAGATCCTAGAATTAGCTTCGTGGATGAGCATTTGATACTATGATTTGCTATCAGAACTGTGCTGCCACCAAGCTATTCTCCACAGGTAGATCTGCACCATTGGACTTGACACTAAGCCAATTGTCGATCCAACTGTTTCTCCTACACAGATGCACAGCTCAATCCCAGGATGTCACAGACAACGCGACCCAAAGATCATTCGATGTCCCAGATATATACATCCTATGTGTCTGGATCTGCTCATCATTACATAATGGGGTTGGGCTTGAATAGTGACCGTTGCTTATTCTCTCCTGGACCGAGAATATGATTTCCCTTTGAATTGGTTCGTGGCCATTCAAAAGATTTCCCATGCTCAAAACCTTCCTCCATGATTGATTAGCTGTAGGGGGAGGAAATAGGCTTGATACAGCATCTCTCTCATGCATCCCCACCTTTTCCTTAGTGGTGAACTCCTAACACAGAATGTTAAAAGGAAATCAGGAACATGGCCTAAGAAAATTTGCTGCCTAAAGAAAATAATGACTGAACCTAACATCAGATGAAGTCTTAGAAAATTGAAGATTTTGAATAAACTTAAAAAAGAAAAAGAAGGACGTTGCAAGGAATAAAAACAGGGTGACAGAGAAGCTTTGCAGCTTACTATTATGCAAATCAGGAGTTCTGATATGGTTGTATCCTAATATGTAATGGCTAAGGACTATCACCAGCTTGGAGGAAAAAAACTGGTAGAAGAACAGTATCTGCATACTTGGTTTTTTTTAATATATGAAGTTTATGACAAGCTAATTAGATCACAAATGAACAACAGAGAGAGAGAGAGAGAGAGAGAGAGAGAGAGAGAGAGAGAGAGTACTAGTAAATATAAGTTGATAAGAATTGCACCAATCCCGCAATTTTAGGATGTAAGCAATGGATGAGCAAATTAATTCAACACATTAATCTTCTAGTACCATCAACTTCTTTCCTGTAAATGATCACGTGCGTAACAAATAAGGGTAAATAACATAGCGTTTACCTTCTCGTAGCAAATACTTTCCAAAGTAGTTCCCATTTTCGGAAGATAGTAGTTGAAGTAGTCAGCAAAAATTGCTTGAGCCAGTCGTGGAGCATCTATAAGCTTCCTATGGATGGAAGCAGCAAGAATGAGTAACTTCTCGATGTGCTCAAAAACTTGACAAAGCCGCTTCAGGTCTCCAGCCAAATCACCGATGTCCGAATTCCCTGATAAAACTGCAGCCTCAGTATTCATACCAGTAGCCAGTGGACCGGCCAGTGCTCAACATCCAGGAAGCCCTCTAGTCCCTAAAGGATTGCTGGCATACAAGTTGAATATTTTATTGCCTGGCAGCCAATACTCCTTGGGCTGTGTTTTAAAGCTATACTTTCGCAGAAAATTTTCTTAAAAGCATTTGACATTTCAAACTGGCTGTTGGTTCTATTAAAGGATAAGCGACCACAAAAGCATATGTTTATAACAGAAGGTGTCCTGCGAAAATCAATCCATTGACACTTCCTTTAAAATGTAAGTCTAGAGTGCACACAGCCGTATGACAAGTCTAGTACCTCGAAGAGATTTCAGTGTTGACGCCATCGTGGCATATAGCTGATCCATTTTAGTCTTCATTAACTTGAAGCCACCATATGTGGTCTTGTTCAGGATATCAGCTGATGATTTGAAGGCAGTGCACACCATTTGCTCAAGGAGCTGCTGTGGCCTCAAAGTTTCAAGGTAATGAAGCACCTGTCACATATATGAGAAGCTCAATAAGTAGCATGCTAGTATTATATTATATCTACAATAAGATACTAAGATGCTAACTAATAGTCATGAAGATCATGGTTCCAATTTTAAAACAGACCCAATGCCATGCAGTTCAAAACTCCATCTTCCAGCTAAAGAAAATGTGCTGATTAATCTGTAGTTTTACTTATATTAATAACTGACACATTCAAATTACACATTATTAGGAATTCCATTGGTCAGCTATAATTGAAGAGACACTTTCTACCACAAAACCGCATGTTCAACCATAATTAGTAGCAATGCCAACATGTCTTCTTATATCATTTTGGAATCACCAGCGCATGGATAAAAAACAAAGAAATTACCTTTTCTCCTTCCCTAACAGGATCAAGCAGCGACTTCTGTTCGGACACAGGCAATGGTGGAGCATCATTCCAGATCTTGCGCCACACATTCCCATGTTCAGACATACGCTGAGAAAGCTTTCCTTTAGGAGGCCAACCTGAATCACCATCTGCTTTGTCCTCACTCACCCAGTCACCAGGTGAATGCCACCGAATAAAATCTTCAAAGACGGCGTCTGGGTTTGCAGCTTTAAAAGCAGACATATCTAAGCAAGGAGAAGAGGTTCCTGATTAGTAGCAAATGAACAAGTTGTACAATACAGGTAACAAAAAGGAAAAATAGAATTTCTACTTCAAACTCATAATCAGAGGAAGTAGAAAAGAATTCCTGAAGATAGATCATAACACATCATGTAATGAATTGCTATTCCCAGAAAATCTTACCGGAAGATAATATATCCTTTTCCAGTTGACCAGATAGACCCTGCAGGGACAAAGGAATGCTATAAAAATCTGATCTGATTTAGGTAGGCTGACTTATGCAATAAAGTTAGTATTGATATATCCATCCAATTAACTGATCTTACTGTAGTTCTTTGGATAAATCTATGAATCAGAATGGTATATGAAGGTTTGACCCGTTATGCATATAAAGAGCAACTTCAAGAACTTACAATGGCATTGCCAAAAGCTTCAGCTGCATGGAGCCTTTCTTCATGCATATCTTCAGTCATCAAAGGTGCATCCTAAGGAACTGATGTAAACATAAGGCGGTGCATGAGGATCGCAATAACAAATCTGAAGAAGAGCGCAAGCAGAACCTGAGTATACGGAGCATGCATTTCCTGAAATGTATTCAGGAGCATCATTTTAGGCACAACACCAGCTGATCCTTTCCGAGGTTTGTTCACTGCCTGTTTTAAATTATGAGTTAGCATCAAATTGCTTTATAAATTCCAACAAAAACAGTGAATGACACTATATTACCGTAGTATTTGAAGTTTCGTCTCTGTGGCCAGCACCTTTCTCATGGTTCAGTGATTTCTTTCTCTCAATGCATATCGCAAGCTTGCCAGAAGAAAAAAAACAGGTCGTCCAAAAAATAGACCCGAGTGTTAAAAACATACTTTTTTTTCAAAACTTAATATGCCGTTCATAGTATAACCAACACATAGCTTATTAATGCCGATTTATAGATGTGAAAGAGACAGCAAAAAAATAGTTGCATCATTCGACAAACAGCAGGTTGCAGAAACAAGTGAAGACCCATGAGACTGTATACCTTGTTAGAGTAACATTATGAGTATAGCATGGATCTTTCGGCCTTCTATCACTAAAAAAACTAGACAAAAAAAACCTTCAAATGTTTTTGTCTTAACAACCTCCACCCTGTAAACCAACAAACCCATAGTCTAGATCAGGCCCTGTGTTCTCTTCATTGCTATCAGGTGAAGTTACCAATCCACAGCCTGCATGAGACCTAATGTTTGATCATGAGGAGAATAATCCAAGGATGGCATAGTAGGCTGGATTGAGCATAGGAGAAGAGTATCATAGCCGGAATTGAGGGCATTCTGTAGGCCAAGCACAGCAATGGATTCACGACACGGCCATTCAGAACTTGCCATCATGGCATAGCAGCGGAGCAGAGCTGAAAGCCTGTGTTAGCTGAGCCCAGTGTAGCACAGACATGCTAGAAGCCTAGTAGTAGTAAGATGCATGCATTCTTTTAAAATTCATTAAACTAGTAGACCAAGCAATAATATAACTAAACAAATAACATTTTCTCTGACTGTTAATAATCGCATATGAGGAGATGTGGCCCTAAAGACAAGGTAAAAGTAAGTATTGATATACCATTTGTAATTTTTGGTGGATAAGGCAAGAGGAGAGGTCAATGCTCGAACTGCTTTTCATCCTAGGCAATCTTTCTGATTCCTCCCAGCACCAACGAATTTCACGTACAAAGTCAATCCACAGTACAGCAATAGCTGGCATAACAATCAAGCCTTTTATCAATAAAGCTCTCCAAAAAACAGAAAATAAAAGGCAAAGTCAGCACATAATACAGACCTCGTATATTGCAGTTGCCAAACCACAGTGCGTGCAAACAAAACTGGCCAAAAAGTGAATCTGCAGGTGCACCTCTCATAACACGGCTATATTTGTTTTCTGCTTGCATGTAGCTTGAGTTTCCAGCCTCTGTTAAACAGAAACATTAAAGTTCATTATATTCTCAAAATGAATTCAAGAGAAAAGTGCAGAAATTTAATGAAATGTCATGATCCATCTATCTATTTTTCACTAAGTAATGTCACTTCATTATTGTTATTTGAGTTTGGGTTTCTGAATCCAGAAATGCCAGTCACTATCTACAACCTCAAAAAGATAGCATTCGTTGGAAATTACTCCCTCTCTCAAGTGTCTATCACAAACATGCACCATCTTTTCTTCTCTGGTGCGACACGCAAGAACAAAGCAACAGCACAAGTATTTTTGTTGATGAGGCCACTCTACCCCTCATCAACAGGGTTTCCTCATGTATATATAACTGATACAGGGCCATAAACCTGCCCATGATACCCTCCCAGTCAATGCCTCCTCTGATCTGCATATTATTCTCTTTAAATACAAACTGAAATCTAGCTACCACTATTAGCAATGAACCTAGACGCTGGCTGAACCTGGACACAACCCTCTAGTAGCAAGATTTACGCTAACAGGGTTGGCATGCTTTTTATGCAGCTCGTGAAGCTTGCAAACAAGCCGAGGACATCAAAGAGGAAACTGGGATGAAAGTCACAGTATAGAACTAGTTGACTATCAGATCAAGCGAGACAGAACAATCATGTAGAATGCTGAACTAAAACTCCCGTTGCTGCCAAACCATGAACAGGCGAAGAGAGTAACATGAGTTCAGGCAGAAATTTCTTTCTGCAAATTCTAGCAGAACATTCTCAAACTCCGATTAACTGCTCACTCCAATTAAGTAGAATTTAAAGAGAATCTTTACGAAGTGCTAATATTTGAATAGCATACAAAAAGTACCATATGAACCGGCTAATTACTAATATACTCGCAGATCAGTGCAGCATTGTGGAATCTTCAGATTTTCGGCACTGAACTTCATAAGAGAATGTGTTGATATAGCAATTAGTTTCTATCAGGCAAAAAAGGAGGATAGATAGATAGATACCATCACTGAAAAGATCTTTCATAACACGATCAATAACGGATGGTGGAGGCACAGTAATAGTAGACTTCGAATTGTCCTGGCCTGAAGTATCTGCTACCTAGCATGGCAAATTAAAATTAGAAACAAAATGCTAGAAAGATAGTTGGGGCACTTGGAGGGTACGGTGACTCGTATCAACTTCTTAACCTGCAACGAAGTCTTCCAAAAACTGCGCTTCCACTGATGATTCATATGCATTCACTAGAAGATGTAGCTGGGATGCAAACCCAACAAATTTTCCAATAGAATCATCTACCCTACAATGTAAATTGAAACATATAGTAAAACAAATGCACCCAGAATATGGGAAAACAATGTATTATTGATGTAATACTGTACACTTAAGTGCCTAACTGGTGAGTGTTGAACTGATGGATACAAAGGATGCTCATACTTCATGAAATAGAAATTACTTGCAGAAGGTTAACAAGGGAAATACAGATAAAAAGATTACATGTATTGAGATACAACTGGGTAAAGAAGCCAGCTATCAGCATCAAACGATGAAGCATTTTCCACTTCGGCCATCTCAAGGGTTTCTTCAAATGTCCTCTCTCCCCAAATGGCAGTCAGCTCAAAACCTAAGATAATTAACTGGATCATGTTTCTATGTATACATCAATTTGAATACCCTCTAGGAAAAATTGAGAACATTATATGTATCAAATGCAATGTAGAACTTGCAACCATCACTGCTTATTGAGATAACATTTCTCAAACATATCATTCAACAATGCACCTGGAAAAGTGGACCTAGTCATTATAGCTAACTTTCTACATGATAAATCTACCTTGTAGCATGCAAGGAAAATTATCTCTTCTCCATGTTAGGGTTCTGTTATCTTGTATGACAACTAAACAAGAAATATTTACCTCCTTATTTACTTTTACAATGAAGGGGAGATTTTCTTCTACATGGAGACCATTTTTTGTGTCAAAAGTTAAAATGTGATCCTATTGCCCTTATACAACAATGTACAAATATGTAAAACATGGTAGTAAGTGAGTGACTCAACTAAAAAGCAGTAACTACCATTGAAATAGGATAGTGAAAACTGTAATATCTGATGCTGGATCAACCTTGGTTTATATCGAAGTGGATAGACCACATGTTACTGGATGGTGAAAGGGGATAGGTTTGAAGTGGAACAATTCAGGGGAAATTTTCAGAAGTGTTGATAGCTTATTGACAATGGTCTGTGACTTTTAAGATTCAGCCTGGCTAACGTTGGTTCTTCCCATTATGGTTGTTTATTCATATTTCCTTGTAAAAGACACGAGACTTCAGTTACCTTTCACAGGATCCTCAGCAGAGTACCACTCTGCCCAGGGGCAATCATCGTCCCATTGTTTTCTGGGGTGGCTTGCGACTTCATTTTCAGTTAACGACTCAGTAGTTTCAGAATCTAAAGTCTCGTTATCATAATCATATTCGGGAGTCCTGTAGGTAAGCTTCATCGAGAAGTGAACCTTTACCCTGGCTGGAAAATCTGTTGAGGATAGGACCTCCAAAATCAAAGACAAAAAATGACTGTTAACCCATGTACATACAGTCTAGAACAGGTAGGACATGTTGTACAGGGAGGAGGCCAAGAGGAACAGAATTACTAAACAAAAGCAAGTGATATATTCTAAAGTTCAAATGCTATGCTTTGTAGGTTAGCTGGTTCTATCTTTACCTCCTATAAAATCATCTTGGCTTTTTCTCAGCAACTGTTTAGTAGTTTTGTAAAATACTGTTAAGATTTTATGGAAGAATGAAGACATCAGGAAACAGTAAAGCTTTTAGGGACACTCACAAATTTTGATAGAAATAGCTCATGTAACCCCTCCAGATGCATGAGTCTTATTGGCACTTGGCTACCAATTCGGTCAGCTTCAAATCTTCGAGTAAATACAGTTCCCAAGTTCTGAATTCCTATGTACGCTTTCCGTGAAGGATCGTGAACGGGTACAAACGCTGGCCAATTGCTAATTTCAACAATCATTCAGTAAAATGACAGTGGTGATGCCTGTGCTGGAAGCTAAGCTTTAAAAATCACTCACCTGCCACAATTAGAAAGAGCAATTGCTACAGAACTCAAAAGCTTAGTTGACTCCGGATCGTCAAGAACCACACCGCTGGCACTCAGTGGGGCAATCATCTGTGAGCACAAAACAACAGTATAAGATTTGAGTTTATGATGCAAACTAACTTATGCAAAATAACTTCCACTACGTATTAGAGCTTGGCATTTAAAAAATTAGAAAGGCACATAAAAGTTTGCTGCGAACTTGCACTATTAATTCAGTGGTTTTCATTGGCAAAATCGCAATTACTTTTTGCTGAAAAAGTGTCGGATACCAATACTAGGGGTATCCAATGACAGCGAGTTAAGAATTAAAATCCCCGACAACACAGCCGCTCAGATAGACCCCTGCGCAGGGGTCGGCAGGTCCGACTCGCCCCCGACGTCTCTATCTAATCTTCCTCCACCCGAACGAATCAGCAGCAACAATCATTTTTTCCCTCTCCCGTACATACACGAATATTATATGGAGGTGCATACTTACGTACATGCATCTGCATGCATGGGTGCATGCGTGTATACGTTTGCCTGCATGCCCACTTTCCTAATCAATGCGTGCATGCCTTTTTGAAGTGAAGGCGTGTCTCTCTCTCTTTATTTTTTAATCATAGCAGCACAGCAAGCTCGCCCGAGGAGTTGCAAGCTCGCCCGAGGAGTTGCATGCTCGCCCGATGAGTTGCAGGCAGCGCCCGACAGGTTGCTCCTTCGCTCGACGAGCTGCCCGTCCCGCCCGGCAAGCTACCGCTTCGCCCGACAAGCTGCACCTTCGCCCGACGAGACCTCGATTCGCCCGACGAGATCTCCGTCTCCGACTGGTTCGCTCCTTCGCAACGAAGCAACCTCCGAGAAGACCATAGCACCCGAAGTCAAGCTGCTACACTGTGCCAACCACTCCCTGACGCAACTGGCACCAGCAGGGCATGGCTACAGTACTCAGAAGGACAACGGGCCCCACAGCATGGGCAGGCACTCCTCTTTTTTCCCCTTTTTACCGTGTACTCTCTCTCTTTTACCTTTGACTTTACTGGCTCCCCTTGAACTATAAAAGGGAAGGCCAGGCCCCCTGCGAGGGGATGGACTACTTTTCCTCTGGAAGGGAGCGCTCCCTCTCCTGTACTTCTTCTTCCTCCAGCCAGTCTCCGGACTGAGCTCGTCCACGCACCAGAGACTTGGGAAGCTCTCCCTCTCTCGCCCGTTTGTACCCCCTACTACAAACCAGCGCAAATAACACGAGCAGCACGAACTGGACGTAGGGTGTTACTCCCCGGAGGCCCGAACCAGTATAAATCCTCGTGTCCCCCTTTTGCGCAACCGTCCGAGGCCCGACGCGCTCTCCACGATTTTATTACTTGCCGGCGGTAAAGAACCCCGACAGTTGGCGCCCACCGTGGGGCCTTTGCGCGTCACGTCTTCCTCCTTGCAGGTTTCGGATGGCCAACCAATCTCAACTCCGTCGTTATCTTCGACTCATGCTCCGCATCTTTGCGGACTTCCACAACATCGCCTCCCCGGCTCGGGACCCCGACCGGTGACGAGCCCGACCGCGCCAGCCAGATCGACAAGCAGGCCCCAACGCCGACTGAGACGGCGGCGCGCGGCGACGACGGCGGCGGCACCGGCGGCCGCAACGACAACCGCGGTGACGACGACGGCGGCACCGACGGCCGCAACGGCGACCGTGGCACCGTCAACCATGGCGACGACGGCGGCGGCAACACCAATGACTACAACAACACTGATGACGGCAACAATGCTCCTGGCCTTCCGGATGAACCGAACAAGGCTCGGGGGCTCTGCCTACCAGGCGCACCCAGGACTATTCTGCATGCAGATGCATGTATGCGTATGCATGTGCATGCAAGGGTACCTTTTTTAACCAATGCATGCACGCCTTTTCCAAGTGTGTCGTGTCCCTCTGTTTTCTCTCTCGAATCAGCGCAGCACAACAGAGGAGCAGGCCAGCAGCTGTTGATGATAGCAGGCCGAAATGTTGGAACGGCTCAACCCACGACCGTCGTCACCGCCGAGCACCGAGCCAGGGACGTGAGCATTGTCGACGTCCCAAAAGGTGCTACCCCAAGTCTGTCGCCTCGCCACTGACGACGGCGTCGGCGCCGACGACAACCACGGCGCCGCCAACAAAGACAACGGCAGAGCCACCAGCGACGACGACGACAGCGGCGCCGACGGCCGCGGCGACGCCAACAACGCCCATAACACTGCCGGCTGCGACGACAACGGCGCCGATGGCCACAGCAACGCCGACGGCAACCGCGACTCCGTCAACAACGCAACCGACGACGAACGGCGGCATGGCGCCTTGCGGCCGCACGCCTCTCGGCAGGTACGTCGCGTATGCATGTTGCTGATGGTGACAGGTGCAGGCACGGCGGCAGCCCGACCAGTGCCAACGGCATCCCGGCAAGCAGCGGCGTACACCGACGACCTCTCCGGCCAAGCGACCGTGGAGCACCAACCGCGACCAACGTGCAGCGGCCCGGCCACCGACGGCCAGAAGCGCGCGCCCCGCCCAGCGAGCGGCGGCATCCCCGACCAATTACGGAGACTGCGAGCTGCAGCCCCGATCGACCAGGCGCGCAGTGAACGCCTGCCGCCGGCGAGCTGCAACGCTCAGCGACAACGACGACGGCGGAGGTACCGACGGCCGCAGCGACGCCGCCGCCGACCAGCTCGACTATTGCAGGACGAATAACCACTCGGGCGAAGCAACTCCTCGGGTGGATCGCAAACTACTCGGACGAAACTACTCGGGAGCAGAGTCCCTTCTACTTCAGTTCTCGGACCAACAGCCACCCACCAGCCCGTCCTGCCACCCGTGTTCAACGCAAAAATAAAGAGCAGGCGTGGGCAAGCACGCTGAGGCACTGCATGTATGAGTATACATGTGCGTGTGTGCTGCAAGGCCTCTAGACCATGAGTGTTTGATGGTACAACCAGTGCGTGCGTAGGTCATGAGTGCATGCATGCGTAGATGCAGCTGCATTGCTTTGCATGCGTAGGTACTGCTGCATTGCTTTGCATGCGTATGGTGTGTGTGCTGGCCCAAGTGGGGCCCCCTCCATGCATGCAGACGGCCTGACGAGCTACACCATCGCCCAAACAGCCTGCACCTTCGCCTGACAAGCTGCACCGAACGGTGCCGACGGCCTCGACAAGCGGCAACAACGGCCGCGACCCCGCCCAACGGTACCAACGGCCCCGACCGACTCAGACAACGACGGCCCCGAGCGAGTGCAATGACCTCGCCAACGGCAACCGTGACCCCGCCAACGGCGCCAACGGCCCCGGTGGCATCGACGGCGACCGTACCGACGGCCGCAGCGATGCCGCCGCCGACCAGTTCGACTACTGCAGGGCGGAGTCTACTCGGGCGAATCGAAAACTGGTCAAGCGAAGCGAAAAACTACTCGAGCGAGTCACTCGGACGAAAACTCCTCGGGCCATCAACTACTCGAGCAAGTCGGACGACCACTCGGACGGAAACCACCCGGGCAAGGGCCGGCACCACTCGGAGCATGGCCAGCCGCGCGATCTCCCTGGCGGCTGGGGCAGGCACTTACGTGCCGCTCGGATGCATGCACGTGCATGACGAGTAAAGAATGTGCATGGATGCACACTAGTAAGCCGTTCGCATATACATGCTTGCAGGTTTGTGCATGCAGGTACGCTTGGAGGCAAGCAAGGGCCCTACGACCACGACGTATATTACGCTGACCGCCGATCGCGCGACGACGGTGACGGCAGCGGCGTCGACGGCTGCGGCGTCACCGACGACGACCACGGCGCCGCCAACACCGACGGCCACGACGACGCCCATAGCTCCGCCAGCAACGACGACAACGGCATCAGCGGCCGCAGCGACGCCGACGACAACACCGACAACGACCGAGGCGGAGTCGACTCGGGCGAATCGAAAACTGCTCGGGCAAAAACTACTCAGGCAAAAACTACTCGGGCACCACGGCTTGAGGGACGTGACGAGGACGGCAAAAACTACTCGACATGATCCACCACATCGTCCGGCACCTGTTCCACCCGAGCAACCACGTCCGGGGCCTCGTCACGCGCTACTACGACGCCTACCTCGCCAGCGCCGCACAGCGCGTCGGCATCCAGCAACGACGGCCCCGAGCACGTGCAACGGCCGAGCTGCGGCGGCCCCGACCTCGACTCCGAACGACTCGGCCGCGCCTCCAAAGGAGTGCGCCGCCCCGACCTCGACTCCGAACGACCCGGCCGCGCCTCCAAAGGAGTGCGCCGCCCCGACCTCGACTCCGAACGACCCGGCCGCGCCTCCAAAGGAGTGCGCCGCCCCGACCTCGACTCCGAACGACCCGGCCGCGCCTCCAAAGGAGTGCGCCGCCCCGACCTCGACTCCGAACGACCCGGCCGCGCCTCCAAAGGAGTGCGCCGCCCCGACCTCGACTCCAACCGACTCGGCCGCGCCACCCGTGGAGTGTGCTGCCCCGACTCGGATGGCTCGCTCGACTCAGCTTCAACGACGAAACGCTCGAACAGCTAAATTTTACTACGATCCTTCGTATTTCCATGCATTTCCTTTTACAGTCCCGCATGCCTCTTTTGGGTGTCGCTAAAGTACTCGGGTAGCATTGGCCTCATCCGTTAAACCTCGTCCCGCGTGCCGCCTACACCTAAGCCTCCCCCGATGAGCAGTGTAGTCTGCGGTAAGCCGTCCTCTCCGCGAGCAGTGGTCAGTGGGACTAGAAGCTCGAACGGGATATGCTAACTACCCAAGGAAACACGTAGCCTAATAAAGGCAGGGCGTGCGCAACTTTTCGTTAGTAACGAATAATCCCGACTCCTCGCTTTACGCAACGCTTTTGCATTACACTGTTTTTTGCAGCTTGGCAAGTTCCGGTATGCTTGCTACGACTCCTACATGCAGGGGTCGGCACCCTTCGTCTCGCCCGGCCTCGGCGCGCGGGGTCAAGTGTCCGCCTGAGGTCGTTTTCCGAAACGCACTCTTCGAACTTTCTAAATTAAGCGGCTCCCGCCGGCCCTAACGACCCCTCGCAGCCCTGCGCTCGGGGGCTGGGCACCGGGACGGACGACTTCGACAGTCGACCTGACAGGTGATTGCGACGGAGGTTCGAAGGCTGGCCCGTCGAAGGGTTCAACAGCCGCCCCCGGGCACCTTGTCGAGCGAGGGGCAGTGAAGGATGGGTCCCAGCGGCCAGTACTCGGGCGCACGAACGCCACGAGCATCCTAAACCGCGTTCGAGTTCTAGTGGTAAGAAAGATCATGGTTTTTCCTCCGACGGAAAGGCAACGAGCCGCCGGGTCCGGCTGAACGGACTTGGTAACTAGATAATCTCACCACTAGGAATTTGAGGTCGATCACAAGCTGATCCGTCGACTCCCCGCCGAAGGGACGTTGGGCCTCACTCGAACCTACCCGTTTATAGCTCAACGAGAGTCGTGCTTCGGCCTGCGTGGCAAAGTGCGATGCATCTCTTACCCTCCTTCCTATCGCACGGGAAGCATGAGGGGAAAAAACGCAAAAAGACGAAACGAATCCCCGTCCGGACCCAGTTCTCGGGACGCACACGGGGTCGGAATCGCAAACAGAGCCCAACGCCGTGGTCGCATAATTCGCAACAAATCACTACACAAACGCCATAAGCCTGCGAGCGAGTATACCACTCGCCCACAGGCTCGGGGGCTACACCCGGCGGGTGCGCTCGCGCGCCCCCACCCGAAACTCCACCGCTTTCTCGACATCACGATAATTCAGCCCGCAAGCGAGTCTACGACTCGCTCCCAGGCTCGGGGGCTCCTGTCGGATACCAATACTAGGGGTATCCAATGACAGCGAGTTAAGAATTAAAATCCCCGACAACACAGCCGCTCAGATAGACCCCTGCGCAGGGGTCGGCAGGTCCGACTCGCCCCCGACGTCTCTATCTAATCTTCCTCCACCCGAACGAATCAGCAGCAACAATCATTTTTTCCCTCTCCCGTACATACACGAATATTATATGGAGGTGCATACTTACGTACATGCATCTGCATGCATGGGTGCATGCGTGTATACGTTTGCCTGCATGCCCACTTTCCTAATCAATGCGTGCATGCCTTTTTGAAGTGAAGGCGTGTCTCTCTCTCTTTATTTTTTAATCATAGCAGCACAGCAAGCTCGCCCGAGGAGTTGCAAGCTCGCCCGAGGAGTTGCATGCTCGCCCGATGAGTTGCAGGCAGCGCCCGACAGGTTGCTCCTTCGCTCGACGAGCTGCCCGTCCCGCCCGGCAAGCTACCGCTTCGCCCGACAAGCTGCACCTTAGCCCGACGAGACCTCGATTCGCCTGACGAGATCTCCGTCTCCGACTGGTTCGCTCCTTCGCAACGAAGCAACCTCCGAGAAGACCATAGCACCCGAAGTCAAGCTGCTACACTGTGCCAACCACTCCCTGACGCAACTGGCACCAGCAGGGCATGGCTACAGTACTCAGAAGGACAACGGGCCCCACAGCATGGGCAGGCACTCCTCTTTTTTCCCCTTTTTACCGTGTACTCTCTCTCTTTTACCTTTGACTTTACTGGCTCCCCTTGAACTATAAAAGGGAAGGCCAGGCCCCCTGCGAGGGGATGGACTACTTTTCCTCTGGAAGGGAGCGCTCCCTCTTCTGTACTTCTTCTTCCTCCAGCCAGTCTCCGGACTGAGCTCGTCCACGCACCAGAGACTTGGGAAGCTCTCCCTCTCTCGCCCGTTTGTACCCCCTACTACAAACCAGCGCAAATAACACGAGCAGCACGAACTGGACGTAGGGTGTTACTCCCCGGAGGCCCGAACCAGTATAAATCCTCGTGTCCCCCTTTTGCGCAACCGTCCGAGGCCCGACGCGCTCTCCACGATTTTATTACTTGCCGGCGGTAAAGAACCCCGACAAAAAGAATTAAGGACTATAGGCAAAAAAACACAAAAACTGGTTTTGGTAGTAAAAGCACCCAGCAGAAAAATCATGTGACGGCCTGTGTGTATAAATGCAACATAGAAAAATCATACCAAGAACTCGTCAACTCCAAATGAGAGCTGCATGCTATGTGTATCATCATCCCAGTACGAGTTTTTGCCTACAGATAGATATTGGTGAATGTGAGCAAAAAAAGAATAAAAGGCAGAAGTTATCTGGAGAAGAATTAAATGACACAGAAACTTGCTGAAGGCATTAAAGTTTAAACAGATAAATTCACCTTTTGCAGCTTTCATGAAATGATACTCCATAGAATACACTCGTTTCCCATGCTTCAGTTCACGTTTGATCATGTATAAGTTTTCAAAGGGAGGAACGATCTCTGCACCTTTTTGCTACAAGAATGTATGTTAGTTAACACATCAACAATTTATCACACAAGCTTGAATATGAGGTCCCAGACAGAGAACTACCATTAAGATCTTTGGACCGTCTGCAAGCCATTGACGGCAAATAGCCTCTATCTCAGATATAAACCTATATGGTAAAGAAAATATTAATAACCCTCTCCAGATAAGTAAAATTGACTAAAAAGAGAATAAGAAAATTGGATAGCATCATGGTATATTTGCAGACCTTTCCCATGATGAAGCGATAGTGAAATCATCGAACCGCTCAAGCTGTGGAGAGGAATGAAATACGATAAATCAACAGATAATTTTCAGCTCAATAGAATTCAGTAAAATTTTGAATTCTAGCATTTATGGAGCTACACACAAAAGAAAAACAGTGAAGAAAAACCATCACTAAAAGAAGTTACATGCTGTCGGTCTAAACAGTGCGGCAAATGGTATCCACCAAAGCCACCAAAGCACAGAAGTTGCAGTACCGAGCAATTAGCATGTTTGACAGGCACATAATATGTAATTAAGCATCATAAAGTTCTGTTACATATGACCCCTACAGACTGCCAAGTTGTTCTGCCTCTTATAGCAATTTGCAGCAGGAAACGTGTAGATGTATACTCCTTTAGAAGCAGAACACTATAAGCAGCTCAATAATGGACTACACCAACTGATCAGCACGGTCCTGAACTGTGATCTGGCGGCCAATACATCGACATATCCAATAACAGCGAACTTTAGCTACCAAAATTCCGTTCAAATTCTCCAAAAGTAGCCTGGGAACTGCAGCAATTCAAGCTACGAACCTATAGTATGGTACACCGCAAAACCAATCCCCATCATCACGATACGACAGCACCAAATCAAACACCGTTGGTAAAAAAATCGGAACCGGACTGCGAGCAAGCGCGTGAAGGAAGCGGAAGCGTGAGTACCTCCTCTTCGGCCTCCTCCTCTTCTCCTCTTCCTCTTCTTCGTCCTCCCCGATCCGGCGGTGCTTCGCGTACCTGGAGGAGGACGTGGAGGCCATGGCGGCGCGCTTGGCAGGCGCGGCGGGGAGCAGCGGCGCGGTGGCGTCGCCGGGAAGCCTCTCCGCGTTCCCCGTTAGATCGGCGAGGGGAGAGGCCGCGAGGGAGGGAAAGATGCGTCGATGGTCTGGCCGGTGCCTCGTCGACCGAGTTCGCAGTTCGTACTAGGTGGTGGTGGCACCGTACACTGGTCGCGCGACGGTTTCCAGAGCTGCGGGCCCACGCATGGGTGTGTGCCTATGGTGTACGTGAACCCTGTCTAGGTAACGGGTCGATTGACCACATTGCTGTCGGCATCGGCCCAATGGAGTTCATGGACCGGCACGCTGTTGGTTGTGTGGTGATGGTGCTGTTGGGCCTCTCACTTGGGCACAGCGACTTCGAGAATGTGTATGTCTGGCCCATGAGAAAAAGCCTGACGAGGTTTAGGCCCTGTTGACCTCCTTTTCTCTTCTCTTTCTTAAAAGTTGGCAACGAGCTCTAGCATTTTAAAAGTTTTGGGAACACTAGCATTTTAAAAAGTTGTCTAGGAACTCTAGCAAATATTCAACA
The DNA here is from genome assembly GCA_004135705.1 of Alloteropsis semialata. NCBI lineage: Eukaryota > Viridiplantae > Streptophyta > Magnoliopsida > Poales > Poaceae > Alloteropsis > Alloteropsis semialata. The sequence goes on from CM014278.1 coordinate 82,071,458, forward strand.
TATCTGCTTGTGTAGTGGGTGCCTCTTCCGGATCGAAGGTTATTAAGATGCAGAGAGATTGTACTATGGTCATGCTTTAATACTTCTATTTTCTTCATTCATAGCACGTAAATTTCACCACTTCTTTAACGAAGTCGTATACCGTTTTGAAATCGTGTGTGCTTTCTGCAATATCACCTCTTAGGCCAGGCCTGTTCAACGACGGTTTAAAACGGGTTTGAGTGGTTTGCGAAACCAAACCATTCGACTGCGGGTTCAACGGTTTGGTTTTGACGGTCCACACGGTTTAAAACCAGAGATCGAGCAGGGCATCCCTGGCGTAGAGACGAGCTCGGGATTGCGTCATCGGAGACGGTGGCGAGGGGCTCGACCTCTTCGAAGTCATCAGCAGCTGCTGCAAGAGACTCGTCGAGTCACGGATCGAACTCATCCCTCTTCATTGGTAACAGCAGCGAATCAGAATTGCGAAGCTCGTCCTCGGCAGCAATGGCGGTGAGGCGATGTTGAAGATGACCTTTGCTTCGTATCTTTTAACTTGCAAACACAGAGATTGATTAGTGTATTATATTAATGATATGTGCTCGGATCGATTGGATGGGAGTCCATGTATGTTTGTGCAAGCGCACAACATGAGGGCTCAAGCAGGACGCTCGACCTCTTGGACGAATGAGCATCTGCGACTGCAACTTCTCTCGCCATGGTAGCTGTGTTGCCAAAGCCATGCGCATGAGCGCTACATACAGACTGTTGGAATTGATCTGCTAGGCTAAACCAGCCAGCAAAAGATCAAGTCAAGTGGCAAAATATCTATTAGAAATATAAACTAAATACGAATGCAAACTAAGTGTGAAAGCCCACAATTGTTGACCTTATCTTGATTGAAGATATGAAACAACAAGGTGTTGTCCCCCTTGTGTGAGTGCTATATATATAGAGGGGGTAAGACCCTCCAAGGGCTCATCTTTAGCCCAGCCAATTCCAATCATGGCAAGCACTTCGACACAAGGGAAAAACCATCTACATATCCTAGAAGCTAGAACAGAGGAAGAAAAGAAAAGAATGGAGGCCCTAATGACCAAGGTATGGTCTAATTCATATTCTTGTGGTTCCAGTTTTGTTCTTAAGATCCTAGAAGTTCTAACAATGGTATCAAGAGCTTGGATAGCATCAAAATGGAACCCTATCAATGTTATTAGCATGCTGTTCATGCAAAAATTTGATGTTTATGTTCAAATTGTTCATCATGCTCATGCTTATGTGCCTCTGTTAAGTTGAACATGCCCTAATTAATGTTCTGTACGAGCTATTCATGATCTGTGCAAGCCATTAGTAATCAATTTCATGATTCAAGTTCATGTTAATCATCTAGTTCATGGTTCATAAGCCACTGTGCAGCCCTAAAATTAAGAACTAGCCTCAATCATGAATTCACATCGCTCAAATAAGTTAATTGGGGATCTAGGGTTTCGGATTAAGCAAAACATGTGGGGGATTGATGAAATCTAAAGCTAAGCCTAAGTTTTTCCCCAAAACCGAAACCCTAGATACAGTGAAATCCCCAAACCATCGAACCATAACCCTAACCCTAAAGAAAAAAGGGGCCGGCGACGTACCTTAGGGTCGTGGTGGCCGCGGCTGACTCCGGCGCCGCCACGGCCGAAGCCCCAGAAGCGGGTGCTCGCTCGGGACTTGGTCCCTAGCGGCGCCGCCATCCCCGGCCGCCACGGCGTGTCGCCGGCCCCTTCGCGAGCCGCGCGCAGCCGAAAGTCCGGCCAACGGCCAGATCAAGCGCCCCTCGCCGTAGCCGCCGTGGATCTAAGGATCGCGCGCGCGGGAGGCGGTGCCTTAGGGCACCGACGAGCGATGCTCGACGGAGCTGCGCACTGGCCATAGCCACGCGCACCTCCGGCGAGCAAATCTTGGCGGCGCCGCCATCTTCCCCGCACCGGCGGCACTCCGCGCCGCTCATCGGCTCTCCCGTCGCCCGCCGCGCTCGAGTGTGGAAGAGGAGAGAAGAGAGAGGGGAAGGGAGCGACGCAACTAGGCCTTGTGGCTCGCGGGCGCGCTGCTGGCCGTCGGATTTTCATACGACGGCGCGCGCGCCTTGCGGCCGCAACGGGCCGATGGGGCAAGCCGCCGGCGCTGAATCCCCGGCCCAGGCCCACGTTGCTGGGCTCGAGGCCCAGGCGGGGAGGCGGCGGGGCTAAACGGGCCAGGCAAATCGGCCCTGCTCGGGAAAGTATAAATGGGCCCAAAAATTGTTAATGTTTTATAAAACGGGCCGAACAGTATTGGGCCAAAATCTATAAAGGGCTGAAATGTATGCTAAAATTAAGAATTAAAGTTTTCTTTAAGACTTTGATATATGGCTGCATAATAACCAAAATCAAAGTTGGGCTAAAAATAATATGAAGTTTATGGGCTTATCTATGTTAATTGCTCTTAAGATATTCAATTAAGACATGATTCATTAATGTGATTAAAGTTTTAAGTTTAAGTCAAGTATACTTTTAAAAGGGTATAATCTAAGTAAAAGACTCATTATCAATATTAAAGTTCTTGGGCTATTTGTGTTTTTCCTTCTTAATAAAGTAATTATTATGTTACCCTTTTGGTTAATAGCAATAAATATAGCCCAAAAATAAAGTAATTAATGTTTATTGCCCAAAATGATGTATTTATTGAGTAATGCTTTTATGATTAATGAGCTCTCCATATTTAATTAATGATTAATTCTTAAAGAAAAATAAGTAGGCTCTTATGATTAAGTTCTTCTCAAATTTTGATTTGGACTATTATTATGTTTATCCTTATGCTTTTAGCTTATGATTAATTCATTAAGTACCTTTCTTAAGGTATTATTTAATGTTTAAGTTGTTTTGGGCTATAATGTTTTAATTATGAGAGTAAGTTGAGTTTTTACTCTTATGATAAGTTGTTTAATAATTTACTCTCTTTATGCTTAGTAATAAAGTATTGCTACTAATGAAATAGTTAATGTTTATTACCCAAAATAATATCTCTTGAATAATGTCTTTATGAATTTAAGATGTTTCCCAAAACAAAATTAGTGACTGATTCCTATAAGAATAAGGTGGCCTTTTATGATTTAAGCCAAGTCTCACTTGGACTGCAATTAAGTTTTGGGCATTACATCTAATGTTGACTTTTCAATCATGAATTGTCACAATAAATTGCCCATTGATGAAGATTTTTGTCCATAAGCCATATATATATTAAAAGGTTATTTTATTAAGCATGTCTCAAAATAAATAAGTGTGGTTTGTATTTATCATTCTGACCAAAGCTGATTGATAAATACTTGTCCACAGAATTTTATTGTTCTTGTCCATTTCTGGCCAAAGCTGATCTGCACTAGTTCAATAAAAGAAGGACATAGAGACATGTGAGTTCAATCAAGTGTGGCTTATATTCGTCATTCTGGCCAAAACTGATTGATGAATATCTGACCACAGAATTTTGCTGCTCTTGTCCACTTCTGGCCAAAACTGATATGGACTAGATCAGTAAAAGAAGTTAAAAGTCAAATAACGTGTGACTTGTATTTATTATTCTGGCCAAAGCTGATTAATGAATACTTGTTCACAAAATTTTGTTGTTTCTATCTACTTCTGGCCAAAACTGATGTGGATTGGATCAACAAAAGAAGTTAATGGTCTGGAAAAATGATAATGCATAAATGGCTTATGAATTTTTCATATATAAGGCCATAAAATAATTGATGTATAGTTGGAGAATTATGCTAAATGGCAAAAGGTTTAAGTAAATATTAGCAACTAACGTTTGTGCTTCCGCAACAAAATGCCTCTGATTAAAGTGTTCTTGAGACGATAAATTTTATGATTATACATGTGACTTATGGCTGTATTCTGACCAAAGTTGTTTATAGCCATGTGTCATCATTTAATTCCCAGATCAATTAGGTTTTCAAGTCTCAAGCATGACCAAAAGTTGATTATATTAATGTAACATTCCCTGAGTATTAATATTTGTATAAGAAACTTTATGCCAATGATAGTAAGATGAAGAATTATTAATGTTTGTTTTCATGCTAAGCTCTACTTTGCTTCTGCCCAAAGGTGATGCGAAGTAGAGTGATTAAAGTCTTGTCAGAATTATCAATTAAAGTATCTCTATTGATGATATTAGAAATTTAGCCATAATTTTTGGCTACTATAAGTACCCTCAATAAGGAATAAGTTAAATTTATTGACAAATTATTCTCTTTTGTGAGGTCATGAATATTTGTTGCGTGAATAAACGCAATGAGCTCTTGTTAGAGAAATCTTAATGATTATGAAAGTAATGAGAAATCTTAATAGACTTCTTGTCTATTGGGAGCAACCTAAAGAAATGTACCTTATGATCAATGCCAGTAAAGATCTGGGGAGCAAATCCCTTGGTTTAATTATGTTAAGTTTTGTCTGGCATTAATGGAGAAGCAATTCTCAAAGATCATAAGAATAAAGCTTAGACATAAAGAATTATGGGAACCTATGAGTTCATTTTGCCAATCATAAAGCATTATGATTGAAGCTCAAACAAATTTATGCCCATAAGAAAGATTGGCAAAGTAAGATAAGGAATTATGGATATGATGATTATTATGGCCTCATAAATGATAAAGTTTAAGGTGAAAGCCTTATAAAGAAAATGAAATGTGGTATGAAGATTAATGTTAGGCTATTAGATACTGTCTTCCATCAGCACAAATTAAGCTTTTATCCTCCAATGAAATATTTGTTATGAAGTTCCATCGAAATGTGACACTATCATTTAGTCCACATTTCGAGGGGGAGAGTTGAACTTCCCATTAAAGAATAAAAGAATGAAATATTTCATCAGGTATGTCTATATTTTTACATAATCCTTTTTACGTAAGTTAAGAATTATTAAGATATTTATGCATATGTGCAATTGTCTCTTTTAGTACTTGACTTTATTAAAATTGTTTTGCTTTTATCCCTTTTAAAAGGAGTATTGTTATTGATGTTGTCTAAAATGAATCAAAGTTTTAGTTAATGGTATTAAGGGTCATTAAGAATGAATGGTGATTAAAGAATAATTAGACTTATCTTTAATGCGAATGTCCTTAATTAGTTATCTTTCAATGATAAGCCTCACATTATTGTCTCCTAAGTGAAATATATAAGTTTTAGGGATCCTTTCCGTTTATTGGAATGAAAGTTTGTTAGTACTGAAAGGACCGACACTAGGCCTAGAGGGGGGGTGAATAGGCCTGTATAAAAATTTCTGCAAATTTCACAATAAAAATTAAATGGGCCGGATGTTCTTGCACTGTGTCGGAACTTCCGGCTTACCGGAATTTCCGGCACAGAGGCAGAACATCCGGCTCAACAAAAACCTGAATTCGAGATTCAAAAACTGAAATGAAACTGCAGATTCTATATGAATAGAAAGTTCACCACAAGTATAAGGAAGCTTAAAACTATGATCTCTAGCAGCGGAAACTTATAACAATATAGATCGGGTCAATTTAAACTCAAGAACGATATGAATATGAAGAACAATAACAAGAACAAGAGACACGGATTTGTTCACCGAAGTTCACTCCACTTAGGAGCTACGTCTCCGTTGAGGTGCTCACGTAGAGCCGGGTCAACTCTAACCCCTTGCCTCCTTCAATCAACCACAAAGGCCGGATTGAAATTCTTACTATTGTCCCACAAAGGGATGAAGATTACAAACGTTCGGCACTCAACCATACGAAGTTGGGAGTTGCCGGTGACGCCTAACCGTCTAGGAGCTCAGCTCCAAGAGTAACAAACGCGAATCGACGAATCAAAGAATGCTTCAAGTGCTTCTTGAGATGAACCAATGAAGAACTCACTCACAACCAATGCCCTACTCAAATCACTCACAACCAATGCCCTACTCAAATCCTTGCAAGAAATGGCTCTAGAGGGAGTCGGGAGTGTGAATTCAATGCTTGGGGAGGTGTTTGTCTCAGGTTAGGTCAGTAGCAAATGAAGGGGGGCTGAGGGGGTATAAATAGAGGCCCCCAAAAACTAGTTGTTATGCACTGCCAGGTCACCTGCCGGAATTTCCGACATAGTGTCGGAACTTCCGTCAAGGCACTGTTTTGAACTAAGAATCAGCCTTACGAACAGCCCCACCGGAACTTCCGGCATTATCCACCGGAACTTCCGGGACCAAACCGAGCGCACCGGAGATTGTCCTCCGGATAATTCCGGGCACGCCCAAGTCAACTGAGTCAGCGCGAAGAACAGAGCTACCGGAAATTCCGGCACAACTCACCGGAGATTTCCGGCGGCAAACCGAGCGTGCCGGAAGTAGAGCAGCGGCTATTTCCGGCCTTACCGGAACTTCCGACTCAGTGTCGGAAATTCCGACAGGACGCTGTGCAGCGCCTGAAAAAACTAAAGTTAGATTTCACTCTTGGGTAGTTAGTATCTCAATTAAGCACTTTAGGCACTCTTGATTTATCAAACACGTCCCCCTTGATAGTACGGTGATTCCTATACTCAAATTCAAACCAAAAATGAATTTAAATCGCCAATGAGCTCTTCCACCATACATAAGTAATTGGGGACCTTCTTTTGATATTCATAATCCTTTCTTTTCTTTTATTCCTGCATATACTTCAATACAAGCATCAAATCCCAAATTCTAATTGTCATTATCACCAAAACACATGGGAGGCCTAGATGCACTTTCAATCTCCCCCTTTTTGGTGATTGATGACAACTCAATTTGGGTTCACAAGATAGGAATAAAATCATGTTTTTGTACCCAATTATATTTAGAAAAGCTCCCCCTAAATATATGCATATTCAACTCAAATGGCCTCAAATGCCATTGCACATATTATGTAAGAACTTTTCAAATATCTTTGCATACAAAGGTACAAAAGTGCAATAGGTGTCAAATTATAACCGTGATGCATATGACATGGTATATCACACAATAAAAGTGGAGAATAACATTTCATCAACCATTCATCATCCACAAAGCATCACATCATGAATAAAAAGAGTTTAACATCACACTAGCACAAATAAGTCTTACAAATGAAAGTTTTCACTTGGCACACATCACACATGACACCAAACATTGTTCTTACATGTCCAAAGATAAAAAAACATGAATAAAGATAGATATGGGGGGTCTCCATCCATCAAAGCATTCACAAATTCACTCCCCCTTTGGCAACAAGCACCAAAAAGAAAGCTATTCGTCGTCGTTGCCATCCCCATTATCTTCATCCTCGTCTTCCTCCTCTTCTTCTTCGTCATCCCCATTTCCATTGCCGCCATCATCATCGCCTTGGCTCTGATAAGAGCCCTCTTCTTCGGTCTCCTCCTCTTCTTCATTTCTCTCACCACCACCAAGGTCTTCTTCTTCAATTTCCGGCCCAAAGGTGTAAGCTTGAGAAGACGAACCACCTTCCTCATAAGGATTATAAAAAGGTGGAGAAGGAGGGTAATCCCTTGGAGCACGAACGGGAGAGTGAGGAATATCAAGTTTATCAAGTATATCTTTTTGCCTCTTTTCAATCCTCACATTGTCCTCATCAAGTTGCCTTGTGCGCTCCTCAACCACGGTCACACAATGCTTGAGCATGTTGAAACAAGCGAATATACTTTGGGCAAGTTGATCAAACTTACCCCTCTTCTTTGAGGCACCACGTGGAGGAGCAAAAGAAGGACCATGTGAAGAAGATGGTGCACTAGATGAAGGTGGAGCACGAGAGGAAGAAGCACCTTGAGCTGAACCCTTTGAAGGATAAGCACCTGGAAAAGGTGCCTTGGGAGGAGTAGGAGTTCTTCCTTGGTTGTCAACCTTGAGAAGCTGAAGAATCTTGCCCTTGTTTGCCTTGTAGCGGTCATGCTCTCTATCAGTCGCTATATTGAGCCCACACACATTCTTGATCAAGTGAAAAATATAGGGGGCATAATGGCAAGCACTAGTAGCATCATGTGAGCAAAAGACGATCTCATACCAAAGGTAGTCAACCACATCAAAACCAACTCGATCAGGTGCAGCTTGGAATAGGAGATTCTTTGCCTTGTGAGATATATTGCTTGCATCACCACCACGAGGGCAAAGTGTGAATCTGAACAACTGGTTGAGCATCTTGTAGAAAGGGGTGAGGCCCTTGGTCTTGCCAAACTCACAAACTCCATGTTCTCCATAAGCAGAGTCATACATAAAGTGCATCTTTGTTACCTCAAGATCCGCATGCTCATGGATACGATAAATGGTAGAACTAGAATGAGGATTGGGAAGCCCAAGGAGAGCAGCAAACTCACTTCTGTCAAGCTTGAACCTTTTTCCACCAAGTGTCCAATGGAGCCTCATATGGGGTTTATCAACATAAAGGGTGGCATAGAATTGTGCCACCACTTCCTCATTCCAATCACACTTGAAACCCATTAGCTTCACCAGCCCAACTCATTGCATCTATCATATATCACATCAACCACTTCTCTAACCGGCGAGCCAAGAGTTTTGAGATAAGCCCAGTCAATCCATTTCATATCCGTGGTGATGGACTTCTTTCTCATGATGACTGACTCATACCAATCTGCTTGAAAGGGTAACAAAAAACGAGGGTCACCCTTGAACTCCTTGGAAAGAGCAGCACGAGGATCTTCACCATATCTTAGAGATTTCATGTTAGTCTCCCCCTTGCTATAGTCCATCATAGGTGGATCAACTGAGGTTCTAACAGGAGGATGAGCCTTGATAACTTGATTCTCAAGAATGGAAAGATCAATATCATCCATATACCTCTCGCCGGTCGTATCCACATTGGCTTGCTTGGTACGACGACCACGAGGAGGATCAGCAGGGGCTTGAGTGTTTCCACGTCCTCTTCCAAGGCCCCTCTTGGGCACGGCTTGTTTCTTCACTCGCTTCCCTTTCCCTCTTGGTGAATCACCCCTCTCATCCGATTCGGTTCCACTAGAAGAGGGTGATGGAGATGGTGATGGAGTACGGATGACAACGCCCTTGCCACGTGGACGTTCACGGCCCATCTGGAAAGATAAGGGATAATAAAGCTTAGGACCATCACAAAGGATTCATGATAAAGTCTACTAAAGGAATCATAAACTTGAGCAAAGAAACAGAGTTTATTGGCGTTCACTGTGCCCTGACGGAAATTTTGACCCAGACTGGTCCGGCAATTTCCGGCCGGCGCAGTGAAATCCCAAGAATCCTAGGGTTTGATTGATTTAGCCCACCAAAGTTAACCAAATCACAGGCATTGCATCTAGATAGGTTCTTGAGTATATCCCCCAAAGGAAATCCCCTAGTAACTACGGCATTGAGAGATCGGGCGATGATGATTTTGAATGGAATACCTTTGAGTTTTCCCGCGCGATTCGATGAAGATTCGCGGAGGAACGGAACTTCCGGAGGATGGGGAATCCAACCAACCTCCAAGAATCGAACTCCCACGGTCGAAATCGAAGATCCCCTTGCGGGATTGAGAGAGAGAGGTGAGGGGCGGCGGCTGGTGGAGTTAGAATGAAGTTAGGGTTCAAGAAAAAACGGTTGGCCCGATTTATATAGTCCAGGCGCCTGCCGGAACTTCCGGTGGCCAGAAGCCGGCAATTGCCGGTGCGCCACCGAGCCGGCCGGAAAAAGCTGCCGGCAAATTCCGGCGGACCAACAGAGGCTACCGGAGATTGCTGCCGGAACTTCCGGTGGCAAACTCCGGTGGGCTCTGGATAAAAGCAGATTTGGAGATGAGTTTTGATTTGAGATTTTGATAGATTTGGAGATTGAACATGTAAGAAACTTGACTCAAAATGATCAGCCACATTCAATATTACATAACCATGATCATTTGAGCCAAGGAATGATCCAACGATCACAAATCCAAATATTTTGAAAAACTCACACAAATAAAACAATTTTACCTAGTCTAAGCATCAAACAAAGGGTGTGTGCAACAATTCAAACCACGTTACGAGAATCCAAGATAGTTAGCTCATTCCTCAAAGCACAAAACCTTTGCTCATCAAGAGGCTTGGTGAAGATATCGGCTAGTTGTTGCCCCTCGGTAGAGTGAGTCTACTTAGCGAACTGGCAGGACGCGGAGATCGATTGATCAATATGCATATCGAGAGTTGATGGTTGACCGCCGCCCCCCTTGTCCTGTCCTGGAGGCTCCCCGGCCGGGGAGGCAAAGGGGATTGCTATCGTCACCCTTTCTCCCGGTGTATGTGAAAGAGAAAAAGTTACGAACTTTTTTTCTTTTCGGTTGGTTGGTCCAAAGAACGAGAGTCAGCTCACATGGCTTAGAGCGATATCTCCTTTGGCTTCATGGTCTCTCAAGAAATGGTGTCTTATGTCAATATGTTTGGTTCTTGAGTGTTGGACTGGGTTGTTTGCTAGTTTTATGGCACTCTCATTGTCACACAAGAGAGGGATACTTTTGTACTCACAACCAAAGTCACTCAAGGTTTGCCTCATCCAAAGTAGTTGAGCACAACAAGCGCCGGCTGCAACGTACTCGGCCTCGGCGGTGGATAGGGCAACGGAATTTTGTTTCTTAGAGCTCCAAGACACCAAAGACCGGCCAAGAAATTGACAAGTTCCGGTGGTACTCTTTCGATCTACTTTGCAACCGGCATAATCCGAATCGGAATAGCCAAGTAAATCGAAAGTGGAGCACTTGGGATACCATAAGCCAAGGTATAGAGTATGCACCAAATATCTCAAAATTCTCTTAACGGCAATTAAGTGACATTCTTTAGGATTAGCTTGAAATCTTGCACACATGCACACACTAAGCATAATATCTGGCGTAGATGCACAAAGGTAAAGTAAAGAACCAATCATGGAGCGATATACCTTTTGATCCACGGATTTTCCATCTTCATTAAGATCAAGATGTCCATTGACGGCCATGGGTGTCTTGATAGGCTTTGCATCGACCATGTCAAACTTCTTGAGCATATCATTCACATACTTGGTTTGACATATGAAAGTCCCTTCCTTCAATTGCTTGATTTGAAATCCAAGAAAGAACTTCAATTCACCCATCATGGACATCTCAAATCTCTTGGTCATGATATTACTAAATTCTTCACAAAACTTTTCATTAGTAGAACCAAAGATAATATCATCAACATATATTTGACAAACAAATAAGTCATTGTCAACTTTTTGAGTAAAGAGAGTAGAATCGGTTTTGCCCATTACAAAGCCGTTCTTGAGAAGAAATTCCCTAAGGCATTCATACCATGCTCTAGGAGCTTGCTTGAGCCCATAGAGCGCCTTATGGAGCTTGTATACGTAGTCGGGATGCTTGGGGTCTTCAAAGCCCGGTGGTTGCTCCACATATACCAACTCAGAGAGAGGCCCATTCAAGAATGCACTTTTCACATCCATTTGATAAAGCTTGAAATCATGGTGAGTAGCATAGGCAAGTAATATACGAATTGATTCAAGCCTAGCTACGGGTGCATAAGTCTCACCAAAATCCAATCCTTCAATTTGAGTGAACTCTTGAGCAACCAATCTTGCCTTGTTTCTTGTGACAACACCATGTTCATCTTGTTTGTTGCGGAATACCCACTTGGTGCCAATCACATTTTGCTTGGGTCGCTTCACCAATTCCCAAACTTCATTTCTTGTGAAGTTATTCAATTCTTCTTGCATTGCCATTACCCAATCCGCATCACCAAGTGCTTCTTCAACCTTGAGAGGTTCCAAAGAGAAAACAAATGAGTAACTAGCACAAAAATTTGCTAAACGAGAACGAGTAGTTACCCCTCTTCGGATGCTCCCAAGAATGTTATCCACTGGATGATCCCGTTGGACACTTTGATGAACTCTAGGATGAGGTACTTGAGATTTTCTTTGAATAGGCCCATCATCATCTTCTTCATTAGCTTGAGGAGCAATATCATGAGTTTCTTCATCTTGACCTCCTCCTTGATCAATGCCATGATCATGATCGTCACCATGAGCTTGATCTTGACCATGAGGAGAAATGGATGGTTCAACTCTTGTTGAAGAAGATGGATCACTAGTACCAACATCTGGGGGTTGAGCTTGCACTTGATCCTTCATGAAAGTCTCCCATGGCCTTACTTCACCTAATCCCATCTTCAAGATGGATTCACTTGGAGGCTCTTCTTCATCTACAAGGTCATTTTCAACTTGCTCTACTTGAGAGCCGTTTGATTCATCAAATTTCACATCCACCGTTACCTCAACACGACCGGTGGTTTTGTTGAAGACACGGTAGGCGTGTTTGTTAGTACCATAACCAAGTAGAAAACCTTCATCAACCTTAGGTGCAAACTTAGAACTTTTGGCTTTCTTGTTAAGAATGTAACATTTGCAACCAAAAACTCTAAAGTAATGCACCTTAGGCTTGTTACCGGTGATTATCTCATATGGAGTCTTGTTCAAGTACTTTTGGAGATAAAGCCGGTTGGTGGCATGGCATGCGGTGTTGATTGCTTCGGCCCAAAAGATATCCGGAGTGTTGTACTCATCAAGCATGGTTCTTGCCATCTCAATCAATGTCCTATTCTTCCTCTCAACAATGCCATTTTGTTGAGGTGTATAGGGGGCGGAGAGCTCATGCAAGATGCCTTCTTCATCAAGAAATTCCTCAACACCGGTATTCCTAAACTCCGAGCCATTGTCACTTCTAATGCGCTTGACCTTCAACTCAAACTGATTTTGAGCTCTTCTAATAAACTTCTTGATGATTCCTTGAGCTTCACTCTTCTCTTTCAAAAAGAATACCCAAGTAAAGCGAGAGAAGTCATCCACAATGACAAGACCATATTTGTTGCCCCCAATGCTAATGTAAGCAATGGGTCCAAACAAATCCATATGAAGAAGCTTCAAGGGTCTTGAGCTAGATAGAATATTCTTGGGTGGATGTGGAGCACGCACTACACAACCTATCTTTCTCAAAGACAACATTTGTTAGTCCTAGGATGTGTTCATTCTTTTGAAGTTTGGCCAAGTTCCTCATGCCAACATGAGCTAGTCGGCGATGCCAAAGCCAACCCATACTAGATTTTGCCACTAAACAAGTCTTCGGTTCCACTTTAGTAGTTGTGAAATCAACTAGATAAAGCTTTCCCTTAAGTTGACCCGTAAAAGCAATAGAGGAATCCTCTCTTCTCAAGATGGACACACCCTCATTAGTAAAGAGACAATTGTAGCCTATTTCACAAAGTTGTGACACCGACAACAAATTGTATCCCAAAGAATCAACTAAATAAACATTTGAAAGTGATGAATCATTTGAGATAGCAATTTTACCTTGACCTACCACATCACCATGATTATTGTCACCAAATGTGATCTTCTCAATAGGTGTATCATATTCTTCCAATGATGAGAACATATTCTTTTCTCCGGTCATATGATTTGAACATCCACTATCAAGCAACCATGAAGTCCCACCGGAGGAATATGCCTACAAAACAAGTTAAGCTCAAGCTTTAGGTACCCAAACTTGTTTGGGTCCTTGAAGGTTAGAGTAAGCAATCTTAGGTATCCACACACTCCTCATCATCTTCCTTGTGTGAGCACCAATATAGTTGACTACCATCTTGCCATTTTGGAATACAACCGTGTAGTCAATGGTGTAGTTGGGAGAAGGAGAATGTGTCACATTCTTGTTGCTTGCATTAACCTTGGTTGAGCTCTTGATGTTTACCTTGTTTGAGCTCTCAACCAAGGCCTTACCTTGTGCAACATTCTTCTTGGTGACACCATGAGCCATGTCCATCAACTCACCAAGGTTGGCACCCTTCTTCCACAATGGACGTGACTTGCCATTCACAATCTCTTCACCATTTGTCTTATTTCCTCTTGTGTGGCCAAGTCCATCACGGATGGTGGGATACCTTGCGGCTTTGTAAGCCGGGTGAGTATCAAACTCACTCTTACCTTTGAGCTTGTCCTTTCCAATATACATGTTCAATCTATGAATTTGAGCATCTTTGTCCTTGATTGACTCTTCTAGCTTTGAAAGGTTAGTAGCACAAGCATTGATATCAAAATTATAACATCTTGAGCAACCTTTGCTAGTGGAGACATTGGAGTCAAGAGTAGTTTTGGAATTAGTTTTGGTGCTTTCCCAAAGAGTACCAAAGCTAACTTCAAGTTCTTTGTATGTATCTTCTAGGCGTGAATGCCTTTCTTGAAGTTCGCTATGCACGTTCTTTAGGTTAGCTAGAGCATCATTTGCCAAAGCATGTTCCTTTGACATCCGCTCATATGAATCATTGACAAGAGACAAGTCCATTGCCAACTTTTCAACCTTTACCTTTTCCTCAACTAGAGACTCTTCTAGAACTAGGTTTCTCTCCTTTTCAAGGTTGAGCAATTCTTCTAGTTCTCTAAGTGCCTCTTTCTTTTTTTTCAATTTCTCCATAAGCTTTTTAATTTCTTTATAGCCCTTTTTGCCAAATTGTTTTATTATGATAGCTTTATGTTCGGCTTCTTCCTCCTCATTTAAGTCATTTTCTACATTACTAGATGTGGAGGTAGGAGATGATGGAGGATTGGAATAGTTTGATACTTTAGTCCCCTTGGCCATGAAGCACATGGGGTGATCATCTTCATCATCGGAGAGGTTTTTGAAGAGCCTTGGTGTTGGTGAAGCTTCATGCATGGCCATGGATGCCACGCCTTCCTCATCGGACTCATCACTTGAATCCCAACCTTCACCAACATGAGCATGGCCATTCTTCTTTTTGTATTCCTTGCTCTTCTCCTTGTACCTCTTCTCCTTGTCCTTGGATCTCTTGTCATCCTTGTGGTCCTCATCATCATCATCCTTCTTGTCCGGACACTCGGCAATGAAGTGACCAACTCTTTTGCATGAATAGCATCTTCTTGAGTTGTTCTTTTTCTTGTCACCTCTCCTCTTCATGAATCTCTTGAAGTTCTTGACCATCATTGCCGTTTCTTCATCCGTGCTCTCATCTTCACTTGAATCAATTTTCTTCTTTGACTTTAATGGCTTCTCAATTGATTCAACTCTATTGCTTGGTTCGACCTTGAGAGCAATGGCTTTGACTTCATCTTGCCCAATTGACTTCTTGATATTTAAGTCACTCATCTCATAATATTCCAACTCATTGAGTAGTTGGATTGGCTTCATCTTCTTGTAATTTTCCTTCCCTCTAATGATGGTTGCCAATGTCTGGTTCTTGGGGGCATAAGCTCTAAGCATCTTCTTGGTGACCTTGCTATCATCCCAATCATTGCTTCCAAGAGATCTAATGTCGGTCACAAGCAACTTGAGCCTATCATACATTTGCCGGAGGGTTTCATCCTTCTTCATGACAAATGACTCCAATTCTCCTTGGAGTAGATCCATCTTCCCTTCCTTGACCTCATCGGACCCTTCATGAGACAATTAGAGTATGTCCCAAATCTCCTTGGCACTCTCAATCCCTCTAACCTTGTTGTACTCATAGGTGCAAAGTGAGCTTCTAATAACCCGAACGGCTTGAGCATTCCGAAACATGTCATGCTCTAGCTCCGGAGTGATAGGTTCATCCTCATCATGTTGTTTCACACCTACAACCACAATGGTCCAAAGAGCGGGATTAAGACCATAAAGATGTATTTTCATATCATCACTCCAACGAGCATAGTCACTCCCATCAAAGTGAGGGGCTTTGCCATTGGAACCGGAGTAAATGAAAATGGAGAAGGGTTAGAAGTATTTTGTGAAGATGCCCCATATGGTTGAGACACCGCATGAAGCCCGGCAAGAGTATTCTTCTCCCTTTCTTCTTTGAGCTTTTTCTTGAGAAGCTTTTGAGCCTTCTTCTCGGCTTTCTCTTGACACTTCTTCTTTAGCTTCTCTTTTCTTTTCTTCTTCTTTTCTTCTTCAGTGAAGTCACCCTCAACATCGCTCACATCAAAATCATCATCATCACTTGAGCTTGAGTCATATGGAGTTGGGGGATGACTTGTGCGGCCGATCTTCGTGAGTTGGGCAGCGGTAGCGGAAGCATCAGAGACATTGGCGGAAGCACCGGTGACAACCACTTCATCCTCTTTGCCGGCCATAGTGTTTTCCCTTAGCGGTTAAACCTAAATCAAGAGATTAGGCTCTGATACCAATTGAAAGGACCGACACTAGGCCTAGAGGGGGGGTGAATAGGCCTGTATAAAAATTTCTGCAAATTTCACAATAAAAATTAAATGGGCCGGATGTTCTGGCACTGTGTCGGAACTTCCGGCTTACCGGAATTTCCGGCACAGAGGCAGAACTTCCGGCTCAACAAAAACCTGAATTCGAGATTCAAAAACTGAAATGAAACTGCAGATTCTATATGAATAGAAAGTTCACCACAAGTATAAGGAAGCTTAAAACTATGATCTCTAGCAGCGGAAACTTATAACAATATAGATCGGGTCAATTTAAGCTCAAGAACGATATGAATACGAAGAACAATAACAAGAACAAGAGACACGGATTTGTTCACCGAAGTTCACTCCACTTAGGAGCTACGTCTCCGTTGAGGTGCTCACATAGAGCCGGGTCAACTCTAACCCCTTGCCTCCTTCAATCAACCACAAAGGCCGGATTGAAATTCTTACTATTGTCCCACAAAGGGATGAAGATTACAAATGTCCGGCACTCAACCACACGAAGTTGGGAGTTGCCGGCGACGCCTAACCGTCTAGGAGCTCAGCTCCAAGAGTAACAAACGCGAATCGACGAATCAAAGAATGCTTCAAGTGCTTCTTGAGATGAACAAATGAAGAACTCACTCACAACCAATGCCCTACTCAAATCACTCACAACCAATGCCCTACTCAAATCCTTGCAAGAAATGGCTCTAGAGGGAGTTGGGAGTGTGAATTCAATGCTTGGGGAGGTGTTTGTCTCGGGTTAGGTCAGCAGCAAATGAAGGGGGGGCTGAGGGGGTATAAATAGAGGCCCTCAAAAACTAGCCGTTATGCACTGCCAGGTCACCTGCCGGAATTTCCGACATAGTGTCGGAACTTCCGTCAAGGCACTGTTTTGAACTAAGAATCAGCCTTACGAACAGCCCCACCGGAACTTCCGGCATTATCCACCGGAACTTCCGGGACCAAACCGAGCGCACTGGATATTGTCCTCCGGATAATTTCGGGCACGCCCAAGTCAACTGAGTCAGCGCGAAGAACAGAGCTACCAGAAATTCCGGCACAACTCACCGGAGATTTCCGGCGGCAAACCGAGCGTGCCGGAAGTAGAGCAGCGGCTATTTCCGGCCTTACCGGAACTTCCGACTCAGTGTCGGAAATTCCGACAGGACGCTGTGCAGCGCCTGAAAAAACTAAAGTTAGATTTCACTCTTGGGTAGTTAGTATCTCAATTAAGCACTTTAGGCACTCTTGATTTATCAAACACGTCCCCCTTGATAGTACGGTGATTCCTATACTCAAATTCAAACCAAAAATGAATTTAAAGCGCTAATGAGCTCTTCCACCATACATAAGTAATTGGGGGACCTTCTTTTGATATTCATAATCCTTTCTTTTCTTTTATTCCTGCATATACTTCAATACAAGTATCAAATCCCAAATTCTAATTGTCATTATCACCAAAACACATGGGAGGCCTAGATGCACTTTCAATCTTTCCCTTTTTGGTGATTGATGACAACTCAATTTGGGTTCACAAGATAGGAATAAAATCATGTTTTTGTACCCAATTATATTTAGAAAAGCTCCCCCTAAATATATGCATATTCAACTCAAATGGCCTCAAATGCCATTGCACATATTATGTAAGAACTTTTCAAATATCTTTGCATACAAAGGTACAAAAGTGCAATAGGTGTCAAATTATAACCGTGATGCATATGACATGGTATATCACACAATAAAAGTGGAGAATAACATTTCATCAACCATTCATCATCCACAAAGCATCACATCATGAATAAAAAGAGTTTAACATCACACTAGCACAAATAAGTCTTACAAATGAAAGTTTTCACTTGGCACACATCACACATGACACCAAACATTGTTCTTACATGTCCAAAGATAAAAAAAACATGAATAAAGATAGATATGGGGGGTCTCCATCCATCAAAGCATTCACAAATTCACTCCCCCTTTGGCAACAAGCACCAAAAAGAGAGCTACTCGTCGTCGTTGCCATCCCCATTATCTTCATCCTCGTCTTCCTCCTCTTCTTCTTCGTCATCCCCATTTCCATTGCCGCCATCATCATCGCCTTGGCTCTCATAAGAGCCCTCTTCTTCGGTCTCCTCCTCTTCTTCATTTCCCTCACCACCACCAAGGTCTTCTTCTTCAATTTCCGGCCCAAAGGTGTAAGCTTGAGAAGACGAACCACCTTCCTCATAAGGATTATAAAAAGGTGGAGGAGGAGGGTGATCCCTTGGAGCACGAACGGGAGAGTGAGGAATATCAAGTTTATCAAGTATATCTTTTTGCCTCTTTTCAATTCTCACATTGTCCTCATCAAGTTGCCTTGTGCGCTCCTCAACCACGGTCACACAATGCTTGAGCATGTTGAAACAAGCGAATATACTTTGGGCAAGTTGATCAAACTTACCCCTCTTCTTTGAGGCACCACGTGGAGGAGCAAAAGAAGGACCATGTGAAGAAGATGGTGCACTAGATGAAGGTGGAGCACGAGAGGAAGAAGCACCTTGAGCTGAACCCTTTGAAGGATAAGCACCTGAAAAAGGTGCCTTGGGAGGAGTAGGAGTTCTTCCTTGGTTGTCAACCTTGAGAAGCTGAAGAATCTTGCCCTTGTTTGCCTTGTAGCGGTCATGCTCTCTATCAGTCGCTATATTGAGCCCACACACATTCTTGATCAAGTGAAAAATATAGGGGGCATAATGGCAAGCACTAGAAGCATCATGTGAGCAAAAGACGATCTCATACCAAAGGTAGTCAATCACATCAAAACCATCTCGATCAGGTGCAGCTTGGAATAGGAGATTCTTTGCCTTGTGAGATATATTGCTTGCATCACCACCACGAGGGCAAAGTGTGAATCTGAACAACTGGTTGAGCATCTTGTAGACCGGGATATCTGGCAAACATAAGTTCAGGACTGGACCCTTGGAAAATTGTTCAGAATGCATTGCCTTGTTGGCATAAATGCTAAAGTAATTTTGTGATATAAATACAGCACTAAAGGATACATACTCACATTTGAGGAAGTCTGTGACCACCAAAGTTATGGGGTGTTCAGACAATAATGTTCTTTTAGCAAATGTGCATTAATATCCACAAAAGGATGCACCCTTGCTGGGAGCCATATTGTGGAATGGCTTCACTCAACTCAAAACATCATTAAGGATGCAAATTAAGTTGTGGCATATTTAATCCCAAAGTTTTAAATATGGATTTATGTCCCTAATCCATATTATTTTGAGAAAATAAGGAATTTCTTAAAAAATTTATCCCGGAACTTATTATGTAAATAGTGCAGTTCTATTCGAGTAACATATCAAAGAGTATTGCCAGGCCCAAGACATTGTGAAAGAATTATTCCAGAATCAAACATTATATGTTTCAAAGACCTTAATGATGTATTAAGATTTTAAGTTTTAGTGCTCAACAAAAAAGTATTAAAGACATAAGTGTTGAGCATCATATTAAGTTTCTGGGGCTTGCCTTCTGACATTGTCGGCATAAAGATTAAATGGCAGCCTATGTTTTAAGGGACAAAAGGTGTGATTCTGGAAACATATTCTATTTTCAATCTTGCAGTGCGCACATAAGGTTTATGTATATGAAAAACAAACTGCACTCTGCGACTATTATAGCACCATCTCCCCATAAGCCTAAGAAGAGTCCATTTTGCGATGGAATGAAGTATTGTAGATAATTAGTTCAACCGTACTTAATTGACTGTTGTAATTTATCACTTAATTGACTGTTGTAATTTATTATCTCTATACAAGTTCCAATAAGAACTGGGCTCATAAGTTTCAACTAAGCATTAAGGTTTATGGAGCTCCTAAGTTAAAGAAGTTCATTTTGAAATGAGGTGACATACTGTAGTAACTGGGTTCTGTGGAATATAATTATCTGTTGCAATCCTTTTGTCTCGGTATGCCATTTCATTGAGAAGTGGACTTATGAGTTTAGCCTTACGATCAAAGGGGAGAATGTTGGAATTGATCTGCTAGGCTAAACCAGCCAGCAAAAGATCAAGTCAAGTGGCAAAATATCTATTAGAAATATAAACTAAATGTGAATGCAAACTAAGTGTGAAAGCCCACAATTGTTGACCTTATCTTGATTGGAGATAAGGAACAACAAGGTGATGTCCCCCTTATGTGAGTGCTATATATATAGAGGGGTAAGACCCTCCAAGGGCTCATCTTTAGTCCAGCCAATTCCAATCATGGCAAGCACTCCAACACAAGGGAAAAACCATCTACACATCCTAGAAGCTAGAACAGAGGAAGAAAAGAAAAGAATGGAGACCCTAATGACCAAGGTATGGTCTAATTCATGTTCTTGTGGTTCCAGTTTTATGCCTAAGATCCTAGAAGTTCTAGCACAGACACCTCCACCGAAGTTAGTTGAGAGCCTGTGACGGAGATTGGTGAAGGCCGAGGCGGCCGGTGGTGGCGCAACGCTCGTGCATAGGATTTACGGTTTCCCCGGTTTCAGATGTCAAACGAAACCAACCCGTACAAAACCAGCATCGACGGTTTGGTTCAGCTGGTTCCACGGTTTGGCCGGTTTGGAACCAAACCCTGAACAGGCCTTTAGGCCCTATATGTTCAAATATGGCAAAAATTGGGATTGAGCAAGTTGGATTCTGGAATCTAGGGTCAAAACCTTCAGATAGGGATTATACAAGCCACAGCTTCTAACTGAAACAATTAGGAGCTTTATTTCAGATAAGATTTTCTAGGTTTATCTCTAGGAGTGGGTTTCACCATTTCATCGAATAGTTTGTTCCCACCACAGCACGAGATAGTTTGCCTCCACGTGGCGACATCCTAGCAAATTACGACGGACAAGGCGCCAGACAATCAATTTAGCATTTTAACCCCAACAAGTTACCAATCATAGTATCCGAGGTCATCACAATCCACAAAGTTGTCACCCCGCCGCGCACGTCGGCCGGATGCGGCGCGGAACGCCGTCGAGCGTCGACTGCACAGACCAGCGATCACACGCGGGCGCGCGCGCGCGCATCCAGCGCATCACCGGTCGCGCCGCGCGCCGCACCGCACCGCACCGGCAGTCCGGTCCGGCGTCGACCGATCGGCACATGAGCACATGGCGTGAGATCTTTGCCAACTACCACGTCCCGCGAGCACGTGGTCCTCGCAGCGCTGGGGGCTCGTACGGACACCGCCCAATTGGGTCCGCGGAAAAGAACGGAAAGGCGGGTAGGGTGTGCCGCCGCTGGCCGCTGCCAGAAGGACAGGGCACCGTGGCGGCAAAGGCCAAGGCAAACCGAATCTATCTGTGTAGGTGTAGCTAAAGAAAGTTGGTTAAGCAAAGCTGCCCGCTATTAGGCTGTCCGCACTCGTCGTCCTCTAAATGCATCCTCTAAAAGGAATATCCTGTCCTGGTCATCGAGATTCCGTACTCTAAACCAACTTCTCCCGCACCCGTCATACTCCAAATCACATACTCTATCCCAACTCTACTATATTTTATCCATCTATCCCAACTACTATATCATCTCTCTTCTCACCTTTTTTTTCTTTTCTTTATAAATTTTATCAAAATATATCCATCTGAGATCTTGTTTTGAAGAATTTATTGCAACGAATTTAATGGTGCAATCGGAATTTAATTTGGTTTTTTGGTTTGTGAGTTATAACATTTTTTATCTAAAAAAAACGTGGGGCCCACATCACTCTCTCCCCTCCCTCTCCCGCGCAGGTTCCTGTCAGCGCGCCGTACCGCGCTCGCAGTACCGCGCGCGCGTACGGGACGTTCGCGTATCGCTTCCGTTCCACCGCTGCGGGGTTTTTTGATACTGCAGTATCGCTTCCGTTCCACCGCTGCGGAGGCCGTTAAGCGCGCGCCGATAATGGATCGCCCATGACGGGACGGCTGGGGGACACCGGGACGCTGCCACGCGTCGAGGGGCAGCCGGGCCCATCGCCGAGAGCCGCCAGCGATCGGGACCCGGTCGAGCTGGATCGGACGGCGGCGGCCCGGCGCGCCGCCGCCACCACCAATCAGCCTGAGGCGAGCCCTCACATGGGCGTCTCCCGCAGGCCACATGCACGGCGCACCGGCCTCGCCTCGCNCATATTAAGTTTCTGGGGCTTGCCTTCTGACATTGTCGGCATAAAGATTAAATGGCAGCCTATGTTTTAAGGGACAAAAGGTGTGATTCTGGAAACATATTCTATTTTCAATCTTGCAGTGCGCACATAAGGTTTATGTATATGAAAAACAAACTGCACTCTGCGACTATTATAGCACCATCTCCCCATAAGCCTAAGAAGAGTCCATTTTGCGATGGAATGAAGTATTGTAGATAATTAGTTCAACCGTACTTAATTGACTGTTGTAATTTATCACTTAATTGACTGTTGTAATTTATTATCTCTATACAAGTTCCAACAAGAACTGGGCTCATAAGTTTCAACTAAGCATTAAGGTTTATGGAGCTCCTAAGTTAAAGAAGTTCATTTTGAAATGAGGTGACATACTGTAGTAACTGGGTTCTGCGGAATATAATTATCTGTTGCAATCCTTTTGTCTCGGTATGCCATTTCATTGAGAAGTGGACTTATGAGTTTAGCCTTACGATCAAAGGGGAGAATGTTGGAATTGATCTGCTAGGCTAAACCAGCCAGCAAAAGATCAAGTCAAGTGGCAAAATATCTATTAGAAATATAAACTAAATGCGAATGCAAACTAAGTGTGAAAGCCCACAATTGTTGACCTTATCTTGATTGGAGATAAGGAACAACAAGGTGATGTCCCCCTTATGTGAGTGCTATATATATAGAGGGGTAAGACCCTCCAAGGGCTCATCTTTAGTCCAGCCAATTCCAATCATGGCAAGCACTCCAACACAAGGGAAAAACCATCTATACATCCTAGAAGCTAGAACAGAGGAAGAAAAGAAAAGAATGGAGGCCCTAATGACCAAGGTATGGTCTAATTCATGTTCTTGTGGTTCCAGTTTTATGCCTAAGATCCTAGAAGTTCTAGCACAGACACCTCCACCGAAGTTAGCTGAGAGCCTGTGACGGAGATTGGTGAAGGCCGAGGCGGCCGGTGGTGGCGCAACGCTCATGCATAGGATTTACGGTTTCCCCGGTTTCAGATGTCAAACGAAACCAACCCGTACAAAACCAGCATCGACGGTTTGGTTCAGCTGGTTCCACGGTTTGGCCGGTTTGGAACCAAACCCTGAACAGGCCTTTAGGCCCTATATGTTCAAATATGGCAAAAATTGGGATTGAGCAAGTTGGATTCTAGAATCTAGGGTCAAAACCTTCAGATAGGGATTATACAAGCCACAGCTTCTAACTGAAACAATTAGGAGCTTTACTTCAGATAAGATTTTCTAGGTTTATCTCTAGGAGTGGGTTTCACCATTTCATCGAATAGTTTGTTCCCACCACAGCACGAGATAGTTTGCCTCCACGTGGCGACATCCTAGCAAATTAGGACGGACAAGGCGCCAGACAATCAATTTAGCATTTTAACCCCAACAAGTTACCAATCATAGTATCCGAGGTCATCACAATTCACAAAGTTGTCCCCCCGCCGCGCACGTCGGCCGGATGCGGCGCGGAACGCCGTCGAGCGTCGACTGCACAGACCAGCGATCACACGCGGGCGCGCGCGCGCGCATCCAGCGCATCACCGGTCGCGCCGCGCGCCGCACCGCACCGCACCGGCAGTCCGGTCCGGCGTCGACCGATCGGCACATGAGCACATGGCGTGAGATCTTTGCCAACTACCACGTCCCGCGAGCACGTGGTCCTCGCAGCGCTGGGGGCTCGTACGGACACCGCCCAATTGGGTCCGCGGAAAAGAACGGAAAGGCAGGTAGGGTGTGCCGCCGCTGGCCGCTGCCAGAAGGACAGGGCACCGTGGCGGCAAAGGCCAAGGCAAACCGAATCTATCTGTGTAGGTGTAGCTAAAGAAAGTTGGTTAAGCAAAGCTGCCCGCCATTAGGCCGTTAAGCGCGCGCCGATAATGGATCGCCCATGACGTGACGGCCGGGGGACACCGGGACGCTGCCACGCGTCGAGGGGCAGCCGGGCCCATCGCCGAGAGCCGCCAGCGATCGGGACCCGGTCGAGCTGGATCGGACGGCGGCGGCCCGGCGCGCCGCCGCCACCACCAATCAGCCTGAGGCGAGCCCTCACATGGGCGTCTCCCGCAGGCCACATGCACGGCGCACCGGCCTCGCCCTCGCGGGGGGGGGGGGGCTACGTGCCGGCCTCCTCGCCACGGAACGGAACGGAAGTCGTCGTGACGATACAGTTGGGAGCAGTTATGGAATCGGACGTCAGGCACGCCGCTCTCGCTCTGCGCCCATCGAGAACCGTATTCTATTCCCGGACGCAGTAACAGCGGGTCAGACCGTCGCGATCAGGCGGCCTTATCTGCTAATCTAAAGCTTAATACTCCATCAATGGCACAGCAGGACGTTCTATATGGGTGTAAGGCATCTCCATCAATGGCACGATCCGGCCATCCAGGACGGTTCAGATTGCCTGCACCGTTGCGGCATAAAGAACCAACTGCCCTTCGCCTTCAGTAGTCGCCCATCCAACCGGATTCGATTTCGTTTAATTACTCTGATGAATTTGGCATTTCGGTACAGGCTACTCGAGTCCGGCCAGGCAGGTGGCGATAAGGCGAGTGAGTCCACTATATAAAGATTAGGGCCAAATGGGGGCCAGTCCGGAAGCGCACAAAAAGGACCCGATCCATGGCCGGATTAGCATGATGGGTTCGCGTTAAACAAGCGGCTTTGGTGCTCATTAACCTGACCGTCTCGGCAGGCATGATTAGCTCGCCGACTCCTCGATCGAGTGCACGCACGCACAGCGGAAATGGCCGACACGGCCGAATTCCAGATCAGGATCGTGGGGGAGGAGGAAGCGAGCAGCGGCGCAGCGCCTGTGATGGTTCAGTTGGGGGACACATGTTCTCCGCTTTCTGGTGAGACGAGACCGGCGAGAAGCGGAAATGCTCCGTCCGTATCATACGCGCGTGGTCATGTCATGGGACGTCAAATCGGACGCACAGGGCTCTCCTCCTCCGAGACAGAGGGCCTGTTTAGATGGCCAAGTTGCCAAAAAATTTTGCCATTTTTCACTATTTATTAAAAGAAATCTTACATGCATAGAGTATTAAATGTGTGTTAATGCCAAAACCCATTCCATAACCCCTAGGTAACTTTTTGATACGAATCTAATGAGCCTAATTTGGCCATGATTAGACAACGTTGTGCTACAGTAAACAATCTCTAATGACGGATTAATTAGGTTTAATAGATTCGTCTCGCAATTTCCCGTCCAACCGTGTATAGCGCCTTATAATTAGATCATGTTTAGTCCTCCTAATCTTCGATTTAGAATTGCTACAGGTAACTTTCATTTCTACCCATCTAAACAGGCCCGCCGCACTGTAGTTGTACATTGCGCGCTGCAGCTGCCTTGATCTTGATCCCGAGTCCGATGATCCCTTTGGAGCCTAGACCACGGTGCTTTGCGATTTGGCGTTTCTGCCGGCACCGGGCAACGGAATCTCTCGCTATTGTTCCCACGGCGGCCGGGAAATGCAAATGCTGACCGGAATAGTAGCTCTCCCCGGCCTTCCTGCCATGTTTCCTGGTGCTACGGCTCGTTTAGGGCGTAGCTTTCCATGAGCAGCAAAATGACGCGGCGACGCAGGAATCGATCGCTGTGGTGTGACATGATTTTATTCCATCTCGCAGTGGCAGCAGCACATCAGGGTCATCCCAACTCTCACAAGTTGCAAGCGGCGCGAGTATGTGACCTCTTGTCAGTCGTCCGGAGATCCGCAGACAAGCAGGCCACGATGCTGATCCTGAAGGATCTTGTCAAATCATGGGTCATTTGCAGTCTGTACTGCTCCCGGTCCCGGTGCGTGAAAACAAAAGAGGGCATGTTTAATTCGTGTGAAAGAGTGAAAAGTGTATGTATTGGGTTGCGTGTATAAAGAGAAGAAATAAATTGGCACGGTTCTCGATGTAGAAAGAGAATGGAAAGTGACGTGAATTGAACACGCCCGGAGAGTGAAAATGTTGGTTCACATCTTTGACCTTGTTTAGATTGGTTGAATTCGATTGAATTCAATGATTGGAGATGCATTGGGAATTGAAAAAGTAGAGAGGGGACACGTAGTTCAATGCGTTGCCTTTTGATTGAATTGGTGCCTTTTCACGAATCTAAACAGGGCCTCTATAAAAAAAACAAATTGGTTCACGCAAAGTCCGAGTCGGCATAACGGCAGTAGGCAGCAGGCCATGCAGAGAAAAAGGTCAAACGGCAACAGACATGTATCAGAGAAGCTTTTCCTTTCTCGTGATACCATAAAGACCGAAGAGGTGAGACGGATTTTACCGGGGCGAAATCTCCGTGTGTCTGCTGTTACTTTCCCCCCGGCTGAAAAACATCAGCGAACCCTGAAAACTACATTATATCTGATGCTGGTTGCAAAGCTTTTTTTTATATCAATGCTGGTTGCAAAGCTTTGTATAAAAGAAAGGGAAAACGAGAGCAGAAGCAACGTTTCGTAAATTCTTTCTAAGTTAGAAAATTAGAAGGATGTAGAGTATATACATACATACTTTCTCATCTGACATTTGGACCAGAAATTCCAGCTTACAGAGTGTATGCAGTGTGCATGGTCCATGCAAAGAAAGGTCGCCATTTGCAAGCTGCAAAGCATCCTAAATTGGCCCCGTTTGGTTTTCCAGTGCTAGAAATTGTTCACAACTTTGACCACTAATTAAAGGTATTAAATAAAGGTATTTTACAAAACTAACTCCAGAATCCCTGCACTAGCAACCCTGAAGAATCTAATGAGGTATTTGACCGCATGATTAGAGGATGCTTACTGTGGCATCACTGTAGCCAATCATCGATTAATTAGGCTTATTAGATTCGTCTCGAAAAGTTACGCTCATCCGTGAAGAGGTTTTGCAAATAGACTTTATTTAGTATTCCATGCAAGAAAGATTCCCTCCGTGCTGGATGCTATGCTAGAAAACCAAACGAGACCATTCATTTTCTGTGTCCGTGCACTGCAGCTTAGGCCTTGTTTAGATTGGGAGAATTCGATTGAATTCAATGATTGGAGATGCATTGAGAATTGAAAAAGTAGAGAGGGGGCACGTAGTTCAATACATTGTCTTTTGATTGAATTGATGTAATTTCGCGAATTTAAACAAGGCCTTAATCCAATTTTTTTGCCTGTCCATGGCAGCAAGATCACATGAACACACCAAACACATCCATAAATAATTCACAGGACGCCGGGCCCACTATCCTCCATGATGCATGTTCTCTCTCCCCTCCCCTGCTGCCATGGACCAGAGGCCCTCACTCATAGCACGCTGGTAGCCTGGTACTACAAAGATGGCGTCATTTTTCTTTGCCTCCCTCTCCTCCTTGTCTGGCTCCCTTCTTCCTCTCCCTCGTATGAGCTGAGCAAGGCTGGGAGCAAAGACTAGTTATGTAGAATAAAGATCATAGTAAGCAAAAAATTCTCTTCCCGGGTCCTGTGGTCCATAGATTCCTCAAAGAACCAGCAGAAAAAAGCAACGTTTATCACTTGTTTCTCTCGCTGTTCGATCTATCTTTTTTGCTATTTTTCTTCGCATTCTGTAGACCCTTTCTTACATATAGTAAATTCAGAACCGAGAATTCCAGCCAAAGTTTTTTCCCTCCCTTTGTTTCCTGGTCACTCGGTCCCCAATCTTCCAAGCAGCAGCTAGAGAACCAGGACCTGCCATAGCAAGATCTTGGTTCTGTTCCATTTTGCATCAGTTCAGCCTTGCAGAATCGACCCCAACTTGGCCAGCAGCAAGATTCCCATCTTTCCGAGCCCTCAGCTGCCTTCTTCAGGAAGTCGAAGTTTCAGCAGCGGAAGAAAGCGCCAAGTCTCCAGCGATGGCGGCGGCGCTGGAGTGCTGGTCGGGGCGCCCGAGCACCGATGAGGAGATGGTGGAGCAGGTTCTCATGAAGCCCCACGGCCGCTCAGACGACTCCCTCCCGACCTGCGCCGACTCTGCCTACGCCGGCGAGCCGACGTCGGCGCCGGCGCCCCCCAAGAAGTGGCAGCGGCTGGGCCGCAACTTCGCCGGCGCCATCGCGGCGTTCAAGAACACGCTGAGCCTGGATGGCGGCGGCCTCCCGCGTGACCCCTCACCGCGCGCCGAGAAGCCGCCACCGCTCCTCCTCCGTGGCCTCGCGCAGCTCTACTCCCGCGGTGCCAGCAACCAGCAGCTGCCGGAGAAGCTCGTTGCCGACCTCCGCCGCCACTTCGACGCTCTCCCCAATAGGTCAGTGTCACAAAGTTTCTAGTACCTTTTTGCCTTGTTCCTTTCTTTTCACGACCACCGAATTCCACAACATTGCAAGGTGCATTAATCAGAACTGTTTTTGGCTCTTTGGGAGAAAATGCGTAACTATATAGAGAAGTAAAACTTGCCAGTGCCTTTCTTGGTGGCACAAATTTGCTGCAATCCGAGATCAGTTGTTGTTAGCATCAGTATTTGGCATCAAGCGGACATTAAGAGGCGGATCTCTTCCATACCTTCTTTTGTAACTTCCATAGGTTACGATTTTTGAGCAGTAACTTTTTTGTTACTGTGCTTTGATTAAATGAAGCAGCTAATTTCAATTAAACCAAGCACATAATTTAATAAGTAAGCTATAATTTGATATGTAAGCTGAGATGCCAATGCACCTCTTCTTGGGAGATTTGTCTACAACACACCGGGTTAAAAAACCTTTGTCTGCAACACATTTTTCTTTGTCTCCAACACACCGCCTAGTGTGTTGCAGACAAAGGTTTTTGAACTCAGTGTGCTGGAAGACAAATTCACCTTTCTTTTTGGATTTGCTGAATGCTTGCTGACAAGCAGCAGTTTCGACTTTGCAGCTATGCACAGGCAGGATTTGACATGAAAGATGTCCTCTTGCATGCCCGCCTTGTAGAGCAGGCGACTGCTGAGGATCAGCCTGCAGTGAACATTGAGGAAATTCATACCAGAGGAGGTGGTGATGAAGGCACTACTTTTCAGCTAACATTTGCTTGCATTGCCCCGCTTTCATGGCAGTCAATGTCAGGATCACTAGATAGCCCTTTGTTCTGTTGCAAGAAGATCCAGATATTTGAGAAGAGAGGGTTGACACTTGGTGTTGTCATGATACTTGTGCAGTCTGGGAACGAGGCAGTCTTCAAGAATCGGATTGAGTCTGCACTGAAATTAGTTGTAAAGAAGCAGAGGAAGATCAGCGGCGGTGTGAAGCTACCATTTGGGCTTTGTGGTTGCCAAGAAGAAGGATCAAGAAACTTTGATGAGGAGTCAATGTTTGATCCTGACGATGGCCAGGTACTTGACAATGAGCCAATTCGCAGACCACAGCTTCCCACCCCCCTACCACAGTCATCAGTCTTTGTCTCGGTGGATGAATGGCAAACAATTCGATCTGGTGGTGAGGAGCTTGGCCGCTGGATGCTGCGCTCTGAGGAGATTGAGTTCATTGATTGGGTTGGTGCAAATTCATTCAAGGGGGGTTTTAGAGGAAAGAAGGTTTGGGTCAACAAATTGAGGGGATGTGACATGGGAAGTGCTTACGACGTCGAGATCCGTCAGGACTTGCTGCAGTTGATGAGCTGTGGCCAGAGGAACATCCTCCAATTCCATGGCATTTGCTTCAATGAAAACCATGGACTGTGCATAGTGACAAGGATGATGGAAGGGGGATCTGTTCATGATATTATTTTGCAGAGAAACAAAAGACTGTCACTCCGGGATACAGTTAGGATTGCCCTTGATGTCGCTGATGGGCTGGCCTTCATGAACAGCTATGGCATTGCCTACCGTGATCTCAATGCTCGGAAAATCCTGCTAGACAGACAAGGGAATGCTTGCCTTGGGGATATGGGCATTGTTACCCCTTGTAATAATGTTGGTGAGGTCACGGAGTATGAGACTTCTGGATATCGATGGCTAGCTCCTGAGGTTTGTTATCTTGACTTGATTTACTGAAAATTCATTTGCTGTCTAGAAGTAATCTTTCTGAAAGCGAATGTTGAGTTCTAGCAGGCTATAGGTTCTTGCTGAACATAGTTTTTGCTCTATTGTAAGTTGTTAATTTCCATGTGCTATTATGCAATGATCCACACTATTTAATGCTAGCAGTTTTTAGAGGTTTGTTCTCAGATCTATTTAATGAAATTAATCAGACCAAAGCTATTCTGTGTTATGAAGGATAAAAGTTTGTTTTACTTTCTTATCCCATTTTCTGTGAATAAGTGTGGCCTTTTGTTTCGAAAAGTTCATGTTTTCTTGTAGTAGATGAGTAAGTCCGTTACTATGCTGTTATTCACTCAGTAGTTCGTCCCTGTAGCCGTGACCCATGAGAAAAGAATTCTGCACTCTTACTGTTTTCTTCTTCCTTCTCTGGCAGTCACTCTCAAAACAGGGCTGTAAAAGAAAATCATCAAATCAACAATACCCTGAATAATTTTTTTGTACCATCTCTTTTGCTACCAAAATTGTCCTTGCTAAGAAGTTTTCTATCATTTTGTGCTACAGATCATTGCTGGAGATCCTGAAACTGTCTCCGAGACCTCGATGAGCAACGTCTACAGCTACGGAATGGTGCTGTGGGAGATGGTCACCGGAGAGGAGGCGTACTCCACCTACTCGCCGGTGCAAGCAGCGGTTGGGATCGCTGCCTGCGGGCTGAGGCCGGAGATCCCAAGAGACTGCCCTCCTTTCCTGAGGTCACTGATGAACAGGTGCTGGGACAATTCCCCTCACAAGCGCCCTCAGTTCTCTGAGATCATATCCATCCTACAGAGGCAGAATGTTAGATAGTTCTCTTTTTTTCCGCTTCCTTTTCCTTCTACCACTATATGCTATATATCAGTTTGGCTTGGCTGTTTGCCTAATCATGCAGGAAACTGCATCCGAGAAAATATATAATATATATGTGCAATGGCTTTGATATATTATTGATCACATTTCTTGTCCCCTGAAATATGTGGAGTCCATCTTGAAATAGTCCACAGAAAGTGACGTGAAAAATGAAAGGGCGTGAGGATTTTAATTGCAGGATCTAGGGGGGATGAAGGACAATGTTTGCCCTATCATCTGCAACTACCTGCATAACACAGTGCTTAACTGCTTGTCAAGATTCAAGAGCCACCAAGAACAGCAAGGTTTGGTTGCACAGTGCGAGTACACAGCATATAACAATGTTGGATCTACCGGGGGGTTGGTCTCTGGGACAGGTCAAGATCTGTAGAGAACTTGAGATCCTCGGTCTAACCTGCTCATAGACCGCGATGTGGCGAAATTCGGGTCAAAATTGGAGAGCCGCCCCACCACCACCCCTCGTGTCCACATCTCTGCTGCTTCTACTTCTACTCCATCCATGTCTGTCCGCCTGTGATCACGCCATGTGCTTCCATGGCCATGGCCGCCACCATCATTGGCGTCTCGTTTTCGTGGAACAGTGGCTACCTACGACTTTGTCAGCCTTGGTGTTCATCAGATCGGCTGCTGCTTCTCTCCGATCCTTTGCCCTCCACTTGGGGGATCCTAATCCTAGAACAACGTGTGTTGGTTGCCAGAAAACAATGGAGAATGATTGTGGCGCTCCCTAATTGTTTCGCCTACAGCCGTGCATCCGACGATCAACAGACAGCCGATGAGCCGAATACGGTTCGTAGATCCGTGTGTCCACACTTGGGGTAGAGAAGAGTGACACGGTAACTGCTGGTCTGACGGGGAGGAGTGGAGTGTAGAGTGAAGAGAAGAAGCGGAGCTTGCTGTCTTTAAAGATCTGAAAGAACTATCACGGCGGCCGGCGAGCGGAGGATTATTGGCCGAGGTAACCGCCGCGGTTTCCCCACAGCGGCGAGCGGTGACCGTTGGCGCCCAGATGCGATCGGCCCCGTAACGACCTGTGGCCGTACGGTGCTGGCGCTGGCGCAGCCACTCGCGTCGATCCAGACCGTCCGTTGCTTCACGGCAGGCGCGCGTGCCGGCCGGCCCGACGCGCGGGTCGGCGGAGGGGGACGCGCTTTGCCAACCTGAAGCCCGGACGGTTGTCCAATGTGGACGGCCGGTTCACTTTTGAACGGGAGGCCGGCGCAGACGTAAAATGTTTTGGAGCTGCAGCTGTGGAAAACGAATTGTTTTCATGTGAAACTCTTACGAAAATTATTTTTTTTTAAAAAACTCTTGCGAAATTACCACCAAAATCTCCAACCAGGCCTCAATGCTGAACTAGCCGTGATTCCGATCTGGCAATTTTAGGCAGGTTTTATGATCACGTGCTCAGGCTACAGCCGTAGAACCTTACAGAAATGTGAGTGAGTAATAAAGTTCAACCGCATGCGCGCACCAGACAGTACCTTCGAATCATAAATTTTCCGCAACCTCGCTGAAACGCATTGACGCCTTCTCCTTCGGAGGCGGAGCCCATGCCTGCGCCCGGGCGATGGTAGATTGGCATCAGTAGCAGCTGAAATGCTATCACCAACTACAAAACGGCAGGTCCCCGCAGCGCCTATCGTCTGTACTCTGACAAAGAGACAATGATACTCGGTACAAACCATTCAGATCTGAGGCAATGTGATGTGGGGTGCAGTATAGACATAGCAGTGACTTTTTGACGTCCAAGCTGGAGAGATAAGATTAGCAGGTTAATACACTCGGGCAGAAATAACGGAAAGTGCCCCAAATGTACTCTGCGAACCACAAGTCCACAACAAGTGAAACCATCATCATCCTCATTTTAGAGCCTACCACTTATGGGCTGAGTCAATTCAAGCTTGAAAAAAAATATTGAGGGAAACATGTGGGGGTGAATAGCTCCATGGCGTGCTATTCATTCAGTAAAAATTCCATAAGGACAGCAAACATGGGGAGACCATGAACTCGGTTTGTTGACTTTTCTCCTTATTCGCGAAGATCACTGGAAGTAAAACTCTCAATGATCTACTCGGGTATGGGGCAGGCTTCCTCAAAAGCTTGCTGCTCCTTACGGCAGAAGTCGAATTCATTGGTGTAGTAATACATGCAACCGGCATATGCGTCCATCTCCTTGGGACACTTCTGGTGAAGCTCTTTCAACCTGGGAATGAAAACATGATCAGTCAAAGAGACAGACACTATAGGAAACCATGTTGGACAAGAAATGCAGGGTGATACAAGAAGACAAATGCAACTTAAAGTGAAAGCTTAATGGTAATCAGTGTTGAAATAAACATTGCTGGTAACGAAGCATACGTTCATACAAGTAACTCCACTGAAAAATTATAGCTAAAAAATTGGACACAGATCTGCAATTAATTTCAAATCACTTGTGAAAATTAGGACGCACTACCCCTGAATGGACCTTCCTGTCCTAACCCGCTACCAGAGAAAAAAAAAACAGAGAACTTCCAGGGTGGGTTCTGGGCTAAAAAGACAGGCTTATATGTTGCCAATTACTAAACAAGAAATAACAGCAGCATATACTGACATGTGGGTCTATGGCCCTTTGCCAGCCTCACTGGGTTTCAGTATTCTAGCACATGCACGTTTTCAGTTCCTATGATGAATTTTCTCAAGCTTTAAAGAATGCCAGATGCCCTCTGGATATAAGTAGACCTCACATAATACAAGCTATAATGTCAACACTGACAATGTACTTTCTGTTACCTCTGTCCTGTGTAATCTATATCAATAAACTCCCTGACCACAATGCTCAAGAAACCCCTAAAAAATGGCACATGGAAGTATGACCTCACCAATTCAACTGCTTCAGGCTTCTCCTCAGTAAATTTTCCCAACTATGGCCCTGTTTAGTTCGCCAACTTTTTTTATCACTACAGTAAATTCGAATGTTTGGATACAAATTAGAAGTATTAAATGTATATAACTGACAAAATCCATTTCATAACCCCGGGTGAAATTGTGGGACGATCTATTAAGCCTAATTAGGCCATGATTAGACAATGTCGTGTTACAGTAAACAATCTCTAATGACAGATTAATTAGGCTTAATAGATTCGTCTCGCGATTTCCCGTCCATCAGTGTAATTAGTTTTATATTTAGATCATGTTTAGTTCTCCTAATCTTCAGTTTAAAATTGCTACAATAAATTTCGCAAAGTTTTTTACCGAATTTAAACAGGCCCTACAATAGGCTCATTTTGACAGGTAAAACATACATAATGAGTAAAATATCAAGCCAGGTTAACACCAGCAATTATTTTCTTTTAAAGTCATATGTGACAGCAGTATGAAATACTCTACTCCATACTTAATTCATTCGTTTCCCACTAAATTGCTGTATCAATGCAGTGTAACTGTTAGAGGTAAAATTGTCCCATGGATTCCTCCAAACCCTAGAAGGGTGGGATATATAGTAGCTGTACATGGGCCTCTAGATGGGCCATAAGGGCCACATATATACACCAACCCCCCCACACCCCCCTCCCCCCCGCAGTCTGAACTACCGGCGCAGCGGAGTTCAAGACTGGACAGGAACCTACAATCTGAACGGATCGGCGCAGCGGAGTTCAAGACTGTACAGGAAAGAAAGTACACACAAAGATACAACCCCCCCGGCAGTCACAACTAGCCACTGGCTATGTTGAGACTGGAGCAAAACTCCGAGAAGGTCGAGGAGGGGAGACCCTTGGTGAAGATGTCAGCGAACTGAGAGGTGGTCGGGACATGGAGAACCCGAACGTGGCCAATAGCGACCCGGTCGCGAACGAAGTGCAGGTCGATCTCCACATGCTTCGTCCGCTGGTGCTGAACTGGGTTGGTGGAGAGGTACACGGCGCTGACGTTGTCGCAGTAGACGAGTGTGCTCTTGGCGAGAGGGCTGTGAAGCTCCGCCAAGAGCTGTCGTAGCCAGGACGCCTCAGCCACGTCGTTAGCAATGGCCCGGTACTCAGCCTCTGCACTAGAGCGGGAGACAACCGGCTGTCACTTGAACGACCAGGAGACCAGGTTGCCGCCAAGGAAGACGGCGTAGCCGGAAATGGAACGACGAGTGTCAGGACAGCCGGCCCAGTCAGCATCGGTGTAGACGACGAGCTCAGTGGTGAGAGATCGGTAAAGTACCAGGCCGTAGTGAACAGTACCACGAATGTAGCGTAGGAGACGATTCAGAGCAGTGAGATGTGACTCCCGAGGATCATGCATATGGAGGCAGACCTGCTGAACAGCATATGCGATGCCCGGCCTGGTGAAGGTGAGGTACTGCAAGGCACCAGCAAGGCTCCGGTAGGCAGTAGGGTCAGCAACAGGATCACTCATGTCCGCAGAGAGCTTTGCCTGAGTGTCAACCGGAGTGGAGCACGGCTTGCAGTCAGTCATCCCGGCCCGCTTCAGAATGTCAAGTGCATACTGCCGCTGGTGAAGAAAGAGGCCAGAAGGACGAGGCTCAACAGTGACACCCAAGAAGTGGTGGAGCACACCCAGATCCTTCATAGCAAACTCCTACTGCAGTGACTCGATGATCCGCTGAAGCAAGGCCTGACTGGACGCAGTGAGAATAATGTCGTCAACATAGAGCAGCAGATATGCAGTCTCAGTGCCTTGGCGGTAGACAAACAAAGAAGTGTCTGACTTGCACTCTGTGAACCCCAACGAGAGCAAGAACGTGGCAAACCGAAAGTACCAAGCCCGAGGAGCCTGCTTCAGACCATAGAGGGACTTGTTGAGGCGGCATACCAGGTCCGGACGACTGGAATCCACAAATCCCGCTGGCTGACTGCAGTAGACTGTCTCTGACAAAGTGCCATGAAGAAATGCATTCTTGACATCAAACTGGTGCACTGGCCAGGAGTGAGAGAGAGCAATCGAGAGAACCGTGCGCACTGTAGCAGGCTTCACCACTGGACTGAAAGTCTCATCATAATCCACACCAGGTCGCTGGGTGAAACCCCGGAGAACCCAGCGAGCATTGTACCGATCCAGAGAACCATCAGCGCGACGCTTATGCGTACAGATCCACTTGCCAGTGACCACATTGCAACCAGACGGACGCGGCACGAGGTCCCACGTCTGGTTGGCATAAAGGGCCGCATACTCCTCCTCCATCGCCCCACGCCAGTGAGGGTCGGCCAGGGCGTCACGGACAGAGGAGGGTACCGGAGAGATCCCCGGCTCTCCCTCGGTGGCGGAGAGAGTCGCAGGCCGGAGAACGCCCGCCGCCCGCCGTGTCACCATGGGATGACTATGTGTCCAGGATCCCGGTGGATGACCGGCGGATGGTACACACCCGGATCGACGCGAGAGCGAAGCCGAGCTCGGGCCGACGGCTCCGGAGGAAGGGGTGGCGGGGACGGCGCCGGTGGTGTCGGAGACAGAGGCTGCAGAACCGGCTCCGGTGCCGGCACCGAACGACGCCGGTAGGCCAGCACGGGCTGGGCGTAGCGAGCGGGAAAGCCCGGGGGCTCTCGTGGCGCAGGAGAAGGAGCCGTAGCCGCACGTGGCGCAGCAAGAGGCTCCTGGGCCGCGCGTGGCGCAGCAGTAGACACCGGGGCCGCGCGTGGCGCAGCAGTAGGTACCGTGGCCGCGCGTGGCGCAGCAGTAGGCACCGGAGCCACGCGCAGTAGGTACCGGGGCCGCGCGTGGCGCGACAAAGGGCTCCGTGGCTGCGCGTGGCGCAGCAGAGATCACCAGAAACAGTGTCGGCGTACCAGAAAAACCTGCTGGCAAAGGGTATATAGAAACAGGTGGCTGAACTACCGGGTCAGTCGAAAACATGGACTCCAACTCAGAGTCAGGAGAAGGAGCAGGGGAGGTGGAGTAGGGAAAATCCGACTCGTCAAACACAACGTGTCGAGAGACGAGAACTCGGCGAGAAGTGAGATCGAAATGCAGCGGTAACCCTTGTGGTCAGGGGAGTAGCGAAGAAACACACAACGAGTCGACCGAGGTGCCAACTTATGAGGAGTCGTGGCTGAGGTGTTAGGATAGCACGCACACCCGAAGATACGAAGGTAATCGTAGCGGGGTGGTGTGCCGAAAAGAGCGTGGTGTGGAGTGGGAGCAGGAGAAGCAGTGGACAGAAGACGGTTGAGCAAGTAGGTGGCAGTGTGGAGACCCTCAGCCCAGAAGCGGGGAGGGAGGGAGGCCTGGAGTAGAAGGGTGCGCATGACATCGTTCGTGGTGCGAATCATCTGCTCAGCCTTGCCGTTCTGAGGGGAGGTATACGGACAAGACATGCGCAGGTGAACACCCCTAGAGAGGAAGAAGGCATGGGAGGTGTTGTTATCGAACTCACGACCGTTGTCACACTGGACGGCCTTGATGGTGAGGCCGAACTGAGTGGAAACCCAGGCGAAGAAGTGAAGGAGGGTGGGGAACTTCTCAGACTTAGTGCGCAAAGGGAAAGTCCAAGAGTAGTGAGAGAAATCATAAACTATCACCAGATAATACTTGTAGCCAGACATACTGAGTACAGGAGACGTCCACAGATCACAGTGGACAAGATCAAAGGCATGACTCGCATGCGAAGAAGAAGAAGAAAAAGGAAGTCTAACATGACGACCCAACTGGCACGCATGACAGAGGTGCTCATCAGGGATCCTAGTACAGGAAACATCTGCACTACGACTGAGCTGAGCCAAAACGTCGCGGCCGGGATGACCAAGCCGGCGGTGCCAAGTAGTGGAGAAAGGAGTTGTGGCGAAAGCAGCTGACGAAGGTAAAGTCGAGGGTGGAGCAGCGGAAGTAGGAAGGCGGAAGGTGTAAAGGGGCCCCGAGCTGTCACATCGGAGGAGAGGACGCCGGAAAGCCGAATCCTTCACAGTAAGACCAGAAGAGTCAAATTCAACAGAACAGGAATTGTCAGCAGTAAATTGGCGAATGGAAAGAAGGTTATGAACCATCTATGGAGCAACAAGAACATTGGGAAGACGAAAGGAACCAGAAACAGTGCCCACAGAGGTGACAGGAAGACAAGAACAATTGCCAACCATGATAGAGGAAGGACAAGAGGGATATGGAGGGTGGACAGAAGAAAGAATACCAGCGTCAGGCGTGGTGTGGAACGAGGCACCCGAGTCAGCGATCCACTCAGTGCTGGTCGGCGGTGTCAGCCTCATGGTGCTGAAGGACTGTGCCAGCGCAGCCTGGTCCCATCCCCCAGGCCAGGTCGGAGGCTGGCTGGGCTGAACGGGTGGAGTCCATCCCCCAGGCCAGGCCGGAGACTGGCTGGGCGGAGCGGGTGGAGTCCAGGACGTCGGGCACGGGAAGGCAGGACCAGCGAACATGGCCGCGGGCTGGTGCTGAGGACGTGGCCCCCCCTGAGCCTGGAACGGCCACATCGAGATGCGCCCTGACCATGGGTTGCTGAAGGATGGCCAGGGTGCACCTCCAGGGGCAGGAGAGGGAGCCGGTCCTTCAGCACCACCACTCGAGCCACCACCACGTCCCCCCCCCCCGCTCGGTCCGGGGGGAGGAGCGCTAAGGAGAGAGGCAGCAGGCGGAGCAGAGGAGGCAGGTGGTGCAGCCACGAGCGCGGTGGACGAGGACGATCCAGGTATGAGACCCCGGGTGATCTCATCCAAGACGAGGTCGTCCCGGACCTGCAGAAAGGAGGGGAAGGGCCTCTGGCGGGGGATACATGTCTTGAGAAGGTCGTAGTTGCCGTTGAGACCCCTCAGGACATTGAGCACCAAGATCCGGTCGCTGACCGGGCAGCCGAGGTCGTGAAGGGCATCAGCCATGCCCTTCATCTTCATGCAGTACTCACCCACGGAGAGGTCCCCCTGCTCGAAGGTGCGGAACGACGCGTCGAGCTGGAGAGCACGGGCCTCGGCGTTGCCAAGGAACTGCCCCTGGAGTGCGAGCCAGGCCTGGCGCGCGGTGCCGCCGTGAGTCCGGATGATGTCCTGGAGATCTAGGGAGATGGTCCTAAAGATCCAGGACATGGCGACGCTATCGAGGCGTAGCCAAACCACGTCCCGCGCCGCAACAGGCGTATCGACGAGGACGTGGTCGTCGAGGGCGTAGCGACGGAGGGCGAGAGGGACCTGGTCCCGCCAGCGCCCGTAGGAGGTGGACGTGGGGTCGAGGACGACGGAGACCAGGGCCCGGATGTTCTGGACCCCGGCGGCCTGGAGGTGGAGCTGGGCGACCATCGGATCGGTCGCGTGGAGCTGTGGCCTGGATCACTCCCCTGATAACGGTCAGCGGAAGTCAAAACCGCCGGACGCCGGTCTTTTTGTTAAAGAGACCCTCTGTTTTATCTTATTCAACCCGCAGTCCATTCACAGTAGAAAATATTCATACATATACCCTTGTATCTTCTGTTTAGGCCCCTGTTCTTTTGAATAATATCGCCCGCCGTCCTGTCCATGGTCTTTTCATGTGCTAGCCCCTGAGATCTATGTTTATTTATGTTTGTGCCCTCGGTTTTTATCAAAACAGTACGCAGACTTTAGTTTTAATTGCATATAGGTCCCTGCAACCTTGTAACTAGCGTAGTTTCGTCGTTTTAAATCCGTTTTGGGCGATTTTCGCGTCCACGCGATCGTCTTTGCATGCTCTTTAGTTTAAGGTGCTTGTTCTGTACTTTTAGTACTGTTTGGTGTACTGTTTTTATTTATTTTGTTGTATGTCTTGTGTGATCGTGTAGAGAACGTGCCGTTCGAGGAAGATCAGGAGCAGCAGCTGTTTGAAGAGGACCAACAGCAGTTTGTTGAGGAAGACAAGTGGCCTCCCTCTACATGAACATTCTTTTTGTCCCATTTACATTCATGAAATTCACTTTTACTTTACTGTTATGCATTAATTTTGACGGGTTATCCTATTAGGACATGACTAGATCTTTTTACCTTGAACCTTGAATCACCTGGTTATATCATGGGTAGAAATGCTTAGCTTGCTTAAACTTGGGTTGGTTCTGTTACCTTTTATGCAATGTTAATCATGTTTTAATTATGTTGTTATATTCTTGCTTAATTACAAGATCATCATGATTAATTGGAACATGGAGAACCACCCAAGAAAACAGTGCAACCATAGTTTCACATGGCTCTGACTTAGCTAATTAATTGGACTTGGGGTTGGCTAGTGGTCTTACCGTAAGGGCAAGGAGGGGGCCGGTGAGGGGTCATAGCTCGGTCCTTTTGTAGGAGTAGTCTTTGCTAAGGTACGTCCTCTCTTGGGAGGGCTGTGGACCTCACCGCTGCCGAAACTCTAGCGGGCTGCTAGTTTAACTTTGGGTCTTTGTAAAGGCTTCGTAGTGAACCCTCGCCACTCACCAAAGGAAGTGTTTAAGGGCCTTGCAAACCCGGGCGACAAGGGGAACACGAGCTGTGGGTAAAGTGTACAACCTCTGCAGAGTGTAAAACTGATATATCAGCCGTGCCCACGGTTAAGGGCGGCTTGGACCCTCACATGATAATTGAACTTTAACTTGATCTTAACTTGTGGTTTTTGGTTTTGGTGGAATAACTTTGGG